>JACYFF010031958.1:44291112-44408934 GCA_017589665.1 Selenicereus undatus
ACAAAAGGTGGACTCTATGAATGGTTGGTAATGCCTTTTGGTCTTTCTAATGCACATAGCACTTTCATGAGGTTAATGAACCAAGTGTTTAGACCTTACATTGCCATGTTTATGGTAGTCTACTTTGATGATATTTTGGTATATTCTAAGAATGAGCATGAACATCAAGATCACTTCACTCAAGTTACGCTTGTCTGAGAACATGAGAAGTTGTTTGGCAACCTTAACAAGTGTGCTTTCTCTACTCCTGAAGTTACATTTCTTTGTTACATTGTGACTGAAGATGGTATAAAGGTAGATGAAGGTAAGGTAGAAGCCATTCGTTCTTGGCATATACCTAATAGTATTCATGATGTTGGAGCTTTCCATGGCTTAGCTTCTCCACACAACAGATTTATTCAAGGTTTTAGCACTATCATGGCTTCTATGACTGAAGTTATCAAACGTACATCATTTATATGGACTCCTAAAGCTCAATCTGCCTTTGAAGAGATCAAGACTAGACTTACTCAAGCACCGGTTCTATCATTGCTATGCTTTAGTAAAGTCTTTGAAGTTGAATTTGATGCCTCTGGTGTAGGTATTGGTGGAGTTCTTACTCAAGAAGGTAAACCTTTTGCCTTCTTTAGTAAAAAGTTGGGTGATTCTAGGAGAAAGTACTCCACTTATGATAAATAGTTTTATGCTATTGTGAGATGTTTAGAGCATTGGAATTATTCTCTTATTGTGAGTGACTTTATCTTACATTCTGACCATAAAGCATTGAAGTATATACGACACCAGCATAAGTTAAACTCCAGGCATGACAAGTGGGTTGAGTTTATGCGATCATATCATTTCACTATGAAGCACAAGTTAGGTAAACTCAGTCAAGGTGCTGATGCTCTATCCAGGAGGTATCTCTTATTATTTCAGTTAGATGCTTGTGTGCTTGGTTTTGAGCATCTAAAGGTTTTATATGTCAGTGATGAGGACTTTGGTGCATTATATGCTAATTGTTCTGAACACCATTTTCATATCAAGGAAGGCTTCCTATTCAAAGGTACTCGACTATGTGTTCCAAAGTGTAGTACGAGGGATTTGCTAATCAGTGGAGTTCATGGAGGATCCCCAACTGGACATTACGGAGAGAACAAGACTGTTATCATGCTAAGGGAGCATTACTATTGGCCAGCTACGGAACATGATCTACAGGATATCCTAAACAGGTGTGGAACATGTCAAGTTGCAAAGAGTCACTCACTACCTCAAGGCTTATGCACACCATTGCCTGTTCCCATTTCTCCATGGGTTGATGTAAGTATGGACGTCATTCTTGGACTTCCTAAAACCCAAAGAAACAAAGATTCTATCTTTGTTGTGGTGGATAGTTTTTCTAAGATGCCTTATTTCATTCAATGCAACAAGACTAATGATGCTACATATATTGCTGAGTTCTATTTCAAAGAAGTGACAAGGTTACATGGTATTCCTAGGTCTATTGTTTCTGGTAGGGATACCAAGTTTTTAAGTAATTTTTGGTTAACTTTGTGGAAGAAATTAGGTACTAAGCTGAAATATAGTACTACTTGTCATCCACAAACTGATGGACAAACTAAGGTTAGCAATCGAACCCGAGGAACTCTCATAAGACCTTTGATTAAGCCTCATGCCAAAGCTTGGGATTTCTTTTACCCCGATGAAGACTGATGGAGTCTCCACCACCAATGACAAGGAAGAAGGTCCAACAACTCATTAAAGGTCCAATTCACGCTCCAAAATACAAGCATTGATTCAAAATGTTCAAGAAGACCAAAGAAGTGCTCACGGGCTCGCAAACTACAAATTGCCCAATTTTGTCCATGTCATTACTTAAGCTACATTGTGCCTTAAGTCATGAATTTTTGCATTTTTGGAATCCTCAAGAAGTCTACAATCAAGTCCAAGCATTGATTTCAAAATCATGCACACAAGATGATGGAAGATCAAGGAGTTTTCTCAAACCGGCTAGATTGGTTCCCAATATGCACGGTTTAACGTTTAAGCTTGATTATCCCACTTAAACACATCATAACCTTGATTTCTTGGTTTGGGGGGAAGGTTATACACATCCTAAAGTGAGCCCCCCATGCTTAAAACCCAAACCATGATCACTTTTGCTATGGCTATTTTTTGCCTAAAAACCGACCTGCCCATGGTTTGAACCCGGTTCACTACAACTTGAGTATTTCCCTAACCTTAATCAGCCTTCTCTAGCTTGCAAGTTCATTACCACGCTTTCCAAGGAAAGGCACATGTCCCAAGGCTGTCTAGGATTGGTTGCTGCATAGGGAAGTTCAATAAATGGGAGTAAAGAAGCAAATATCTTGTCTCTCCTCTCTCATTGGCTAGCCGTAGAGGGGAAGTGACTTCTCGGCTGTGCACATGGGTTTCTAGCTTCAATTTACCTTGTATTATGCCTAAGTATAAGCTTAATTGATGTATAATAAGCTTAGACATGGTTTTACTTCATGATTTCATGTACTAGATTAGCTAAGTATTGCTAGTATTTGTATTAGTGCAAACCGGCTGTAATTAAGCACCTAATAGCTTTCCTAAGTAGTAAGGAAAAGGGAGGTGTGTCCTTGCTTGTGAGCTTGCTTGCTTGGCCATTTTTCCTACTTTCTTAATGCTTCCCATGACCATAGCTAGTTCATAACTCCATTGAATGACAAAATTAGTTTGAGAGCGTTTGCTTTCTCTCTGTCAGACTCTTGCTTGCTTATCCTTAATTTGGCCAATTAAGGTGGTGTCCAAGTGAGTCTTAACCTTGATTAAGTGGTGATTTGGTATCTTAATCAAGATTAAGGGCCATAGACTCAAGATTGGTGGTGTTTCTGTATCTATTCTTTGAGTTTAGTTTATCCTATCCTAGTTTGAGGTACTTGAATTGTAGGTGAAGTTATTAGCTTAATTATTGAGTTAATCTCCACTTAGCATATCCTTCATATCCCCTCATTCTTCCACTCCTTTTACTTCCGTTTAAAGCAATTCCCTACGACCTAAACTTAGCAAAAGGTTCTAGAATCAATGCAAACATCAAAAGCCTTCAAACCGTGCAAAGTAGCATTTTCAGGATTCGGTAGACCGAAAGTTGGCACGGCCTACCCGTGCACATAGGCACAACGGTGCCACCTTTGATCAAGTTATATCTTTATGTTTTGGTTGTCCTTTGATGTGTGTTAGCTTGGGTTGCTTCTTCCCTTGAGACATACAACATATTTGGTGTCAGAGCTAAGTTTCTCCTTGGCTTGGTATCTAATCCACGCATCCAAACTCTTTTCTTGTCCATTTCACAAACACAAATCACATTCTATTCTTCTCTTAAACCAAGTCCATACATGAGTGCTAGTGTGAGCATAGAAGATAAGCTTGATGCTATTTTGAGAAGTAACTGTGACATTACTTCTTCACACAAGGAGTTGAAGAGTTCTAATCAAGAACTAAGGGAATAAAATCAGTACGTACGTAAGAAATTGGGTACTTTTCTCAAGCAAAAGTACAAGATGAATGAAGAACCAACCTATCCTAAACCACAAAATCAAGAGCAAGTTTTCAGCCACAATCTTGATTCTTCAGGTGAAGAAGAACCATGGAGGAGGCCACGAACAGAACCAAGAGTACAAGCTAATTTTAATGATTTTAGAGTTGTGATTCCTGAGTACGAAGGCAAGCTTGACCCAAAAGATTTCTTGGATTGGTTGCATACAGTGGAAAGGGTGTTCGAATACAAGGATGTTCCAGAAGACAAGAAAGTCAAATTGGTGGCATTGAGATTACGTAAGTCTGCTTTCTTGCAATGCACTAATTTGTGTGCTAAAAGGGTTAGGGAACGTAAGGCTAAAATTCAAACTTGGGAAAAGATGAAAACCAAGTTGAAAGCTAGATTCCTTCCACCCACATATGTACAAGATTGCTATTCCCAACTTCATAATCTTAACCAAGGCAATCTCAGTGTTGAAGAGTATACTAGGAAGTTTGAAAAGCTTGTTATTAATTGTGATCTTCAAGAACCCGAAGCGCAAAAAATTGTTAAATACTTAGGAGGACTTGAACCTCGGTATTCTAATGTTGTTGAATTACAAGCTCATACTACTTTTGATGAGGTTTGTGTGCTAGCTCACAAGGTTGAGCAACAAAAGAAAGGTAGGCTAGCCTTTAAACCCTCAAATTCAAGGCCCCCAAACCGGAACCAACCCTTTGACAAGGGGAGTTCTAATCCATCCCCTAAACCACAAATGCCTTTTCGTCCTAATCCACAAAGAACCATGACACCTCAAAAGGCTCCGGCACCCCCATTTGAACCTAACCTTAACCAATGAGCAATAGAAGATGCTTCAAATGTTAAGGGCTTGGTCATATTGGTTCTGAATGTCCAAACAGAAAGGTTATCACCCTAGCTGAATGGATGGCCATAAAGGAAGACTTTGAAGAGGAGGAGAACGAAAATGAAAGTGAGCTCGAAGCTGAAGAAACTCAAGATGTTGTTGAAGAAGCAGATGAAGCTGAACTCTTAGTCCTAAGGAGAGTTCTAAGCAATTAGAAAGGAGTTAAAGATGAACAAAGAGAGAACATATTCCATATAGATTTACCACTCAAGGTTAAATATGCTCTTTGATCAGTGGTGGTGGAAATTGTGCTAATGTAGTTTCTCTAAGCATGATTGAGAAACTAGGGCTGCAAACAATGACTCATCCACATCCTTACAACATCCAGTGGCAAAATCAAAGCAAGGGAATTCAGGTGAAATCTCGTTGTTTGATTTCATTTTCCATTGGAAAGAATTATAAAGATGAGTTATGGTGTGATGTTATTCCTATGGATGCATGTGATGTGCTTTTAGGGAGACCATGGTTGTATGACCGTAGAGTTATGCATAATGGCTACCTAAACACTTACTCATTTAACAAGGATGGTAAGAAAATCACTTTAGCCCCTTTACCCCCATCCAAACTCCACAATATACCCCAACAAAATAAGCCCAAACACAGTGATTGTTTACTAGCTATGAGTGAGTCAGTTTTAAACGCTTCTGAACATGAGTTCAAGGCCTTTAGAGAGTGGATTCTAAGCATCCAAGAAGAACCTGAAAATTAGATGCGCACTCATTCCATTGCCAAAACACTCACAGAAAATATCTGTCATTTATTCCTTGAGGAGATCCCCATAGGTTTACCTCCCAAAAGAGACATTCAACACCACATTGATCTTATCCCTGGTTCCATCCTACCCATCAAGTCTGCATATAGGATGAATCCAAAGGATACTAATGAGATTCAAAGACAAGTTGCAGAATTGGAGGAAAAGGGCTTGATTCGAGAGTCCTTGAGTCCATGTGTCGTTCCAGCTCTTTTGGCGCCAAAGAAAGATGACGGAATGCGAACGTGTGTTGATAGTAGGGCCATTAACAAGATTACTATCAAGTACACGTATCCCAAACCAAGACTTGAACATATGCTAGATGAGTTGCATGGCTCTAAAGTGTTTTCAAGGAGTGGTCTTCGAAGTTGTTACTACCAAATCAGAGTCAGAGAACGTGATGAATGGAATATAGCTTTCAAGACAAAAGGTGGACTCTATGAATGGTTGGTAATGCCTTCTGCTCTTTCTAATGCACCTAGCACTTTGATGAGGTTAATGGACCAAGTGTTTAGACCTTGTATTGGCAAGTTTGTGGTAGTCTACTTTGATGACATTTTGGTGTATTCTAAGAATGAGCATGAACATCACGATCACTTAACTCAAGCTATGCTTATCTTAGAACGTGAAAAGTTGTTTGGTAACCTTAAGAAGTGTGCCTTCTTTACTCCTGAAGTTACATTTCTTGGTTACATTGTGACTGAAGATGGCATAAAGGTAGATGAAGGTAAGGTAGAGGCCATTCGTTCTTGGCCTATACCTAAGATCATTCATGATGTTGGAGCTTTCCATGGTTTAGCTTCTTTCAACAGGAGATTCATTCGAGGTTTCAGCACTATTATGGCTCCTATGACTGAACTTATTAAAGGTACATCCTTTATATGGAATCCAAAAGCTCAATCTTCCTTTGAGGAGATCAGGACTAGACTTACTCAAGCACCGGTTTTATCTTTGCCATGCTTTAGTAAAGTTTTTTAAGTTGAATGCGATGCCTCTGGTGCAGGCATTGGTGGAGTTCTTACTCAAGAAGGTAAACCTCTAGCATTCTTTAGTGACAAGTTGTATGATTCTAGAAGAAAGTACTCCACTTATGATAAAGAGTTTTATGCTATTGTGAGATGTTTAGAGCATTTGAATCGTTATCTTATTGCAAATGAGTTTATCTTACATTCTGACCCTAAAGCATTGAAGTACATACAAGGCCAGCATAAGTTGAACTCCAGGCATGTTGAGTGGGTTGAGTTTATGCAGTTATATCATTTCACTATCAAGCACAAGTCAGGTAAAATTAATCAAGGTGCAGATGCTCTATCTTGAAGGTATCTCTTATTATTTTAGTTAGATGGTTGTGTGCTTGGTTTCGAGCATCTTAATGTCTTATATGCCAATGATGAAGACTTTGGGGCGTTATATGCTGCTTGCTCTAAACACCCCAAAGGAGATTTTCGTATCCAGGAAGGCTTTCTATTCAAAGGTACTCGGCTATGTGTTCCAAGGTGTACTATAAGAGAGTTGTTAATCAGATAAGTTCATGGAGGATCTCTAGCTGGACATTATGGTGAGAACAAGACTGCTATCATGCTAAGGGAACATTATTATTGGCCAGGTATGGAGCGTGATGTACAGGATATCCTAAAGAGGTGTGGAACGTGTCAAGTTGCAATGAGTCATTCCCTACCTGAAGGTTTATACACACCATTGCCTATTCCCATTTCTCCATGGGTTGACGTAAGTATGGACTTCATTCTTGGACTTCCTAAAACCCAATGAAATAAGGATTCTATCATTGTTGTGGTTGATAGGTTTTCTAAGATGTCTCATTTCATTCCATGCAACAAGACTAATGATGCTACACATATTACTGAGTTGTATTTTAAGGAAGTAACAAGGCTACATGGTATTCCTATGTCTATTGTTTCTGATAGGGATACCAAGTTTTTGAGTCATTTTTGGATTACTTTGTGGAAAAGGTTAGGTACTAAGTTGAAATATAGTACTACCTATCATCCACAAAGTGATGGGCAAACTGAGGTTACTAATCAAACCTTAGGAACTCTGCTCCGAGCTTTGATTAAGCCTCATGCCAAAGCTTGGGATTTGCTTTTACCAAATGCAGAGTTTGCTTACAATAGGACACCAAGCGAGGCTACTGGTCTTTCTCCATTCAGGGTGGTCTATGGACTTGATCCCCTTAGCCCACTTGATCTTATTCCACGATCCTTTGATCAGAAGCCACATCCAGATGCAACTACAAGGGTAGAACAAATCCAGAAGGTTCATGAGTTGGTAAGAAGCAAAATTGAGAAGACTAATGAAGCATATCAAGCTCAAGGCAACAAGAATAGGAAGTAAGTGGTATTTCAACCAGGAGATCTTGTGCGGATTCATCTTAGAAAAAAAAGGTTTCCATCCAAGAGGAAGAAGAAACTAATGCCATGAGCTGATGGTCCATTAAAGGTGCTTGAACCTATTAATGACAATGCTTACAAAGTTTATTTGCTAGGTGACTATGGAGTTTCAGCCACATTCAATGTAACTGATTTGCAAGCTTACCATGACGATGATTACCTTGCTGATTTGAGGATGATGGAGTCTCCACCACCAATGACAAGGAAGAAGGTCCAACAACTCGTTCAAGGCCCAATTCAAGCTCCAAAATACAAGCATTGATTCAAAATGTTTAAGAACACCAAACAAGTGCTCACGGGCTAGCAAAACCAGAAATTGCCTGGTTTTGTCCATGTCATTAGTTAACCTGCATTGGGGCCTAAGTCATGAATTTTTGCATTTTTGGAATCGTCAAGAAGTCTACAATCAAGTCCAAGCATTGATTTCAAATCATGCACATAAGAGGATGGAAGATCAACGCGTTTTCTCAAACCGGCTAGATTGGTTCCCAATTTGCACGGTTTAATGTTTAAGCTTGATTACCCCACTTAAACACATCATAACCTTGATTTCTTGGTGGTGGGGGCGGGGGTTTATACACATCCTAAAGTTACCGCCACATGCCTAAAACCCAAATCATGATCACTCTTGCTATGCTTATTTTTTGCCTAAAAATCGGTCTGCCCATAGTTTGAACCCGGTTCAGCAAAACCCGAGTATTTCCCTCACTTCAGCCAGCATTCTGTAGCTTGCAAGTTGATTGGCACGCCTTCTAAGGCAAGGAACACGTCGCAAGGATATCTAGGATTGGTTGCTGCATAGGGAAGTTCAACCAATGGGAGTAAAGAAGCAAATATCTTGTCTCTCTTCTCTCATTGGCTAGCCGTAAAGGGGAAGTGACTTTTGGGCTGTGCACATGGGTTTCTAGCTTCTATTCATCTTGCATTATGCCTAAGTATAAGCTTAATTGATGTATACTAAGCTTAGACATAGTTTTACTTTATGATTTGATGTATTAGATTAGCTAAGCATTGCCAGTATTTGTATTAGTGGAAACCGGTTTTAATTATGCACCTAACACCTTTCCGAACTAGTATGGAAAAGGGAGGTGTGTGCTTGCTTGGCCATTTTTGCCGCCTACATAATGCTTCCCATGGCCATAGCTAGTTCATAACTCCATTGAATGATAAAATAAGTTTGAGAGCATTTGCTTTCTCTCTTTCAAACTCTTGCCTGCTTATCCTTAATTAGGCCAATTAAGGTGGTGTCCAAGTGAGTCTTAACCTTGATTAAGTGGTGATTTTGTATCTTAATCAAGATTAAGAGCCCTAGACTAAAGATTGGTGGTGTTTCTGTATCCATTCTTTGAGTTTAGTTTATCTTATCCTAGTTTGAGCTACTTGAATTGTAAGTGAAGTTATTAGCTTAACTATTGAGTTAATCTCTTTCACTTAGCATATCCTTCATATCCCCTCATTCTTCCACTTCTTTTACTTCCATTTACGTCTATACCCCACGGCCTAAACTTCAAAAAATGGTCTAGAATCAAAGCAAACATCAAAAGCGTTCAAACCGTGTAAAGTACCAGTTTCAGGCTTTGGCAGACCGAAATTTCGCACGGCCTACCCATGCACATACGCACGACCGTGCCACCTTTGGCCGAGTTATATCTTTGAATTTTGGTTGTCCTTTGATGTGTGTTAGCTTGGGTTGCTTCTTCCCTTGAGACGTACATCAGGGACCATCTCCATAATCCTTGCAACCTCTCCTCGTCCATCATACAAGAGTCGAACACCACCAAGGAGGTCAAACAAGTGCAAGCAATGGTGAAGAATATCATGAGCAACACCAATGACACATTGCTAAATTCGGACAGAAATTGGTCCAGTTTTGCAAGCCTAATTACCCAAGCTTAAAGTGGATTTAAAGGGCTACAAAATTACTTTTTGGAACCCTTAATATGTAAGCTTAAAGGGCATATAATTACTAAGTTAGGTATTTAAGAAATAAGTCAATGGGAGCCTTTTTCCAGAAGCAGCAGAAATTGTCCCAGTTTGCATGTTCCCCTAAACGGTTACTCCAAATGGCGTGCAACTTGACATTCGTGAAAGCTGACATCCAGAGCTTTCCTACAAGACCTATTGTAGCTAATGTGGCGAATAAACCTAGGAGATTTAGCTGATAGAAGTTGACCCTAGTGCACTGAAAAGTTGCTGACATAAAGTAAAAGCACTTTTCAGCTTTTGTTCTTTTACTTTTTGGTCTCCCACGTTTATGAACATGTATGTACTTGTTGTTACCCTCCTTTTCAGCTTCCTAAAGGTCCCCGCACTATAAAAGGGAGGCCTTGGGCAGGCAAAGAAGGATTAATGAACTTGTATTCAGTTTTGAGTTTAGTAAACTCTCTCAAATTCTCTCCAAAATTTCTACAGTTGCATCTTGGGTGTTGGCAACTCCAAGTGGGTGTCTAGGTGTTCTTAAATCTATAAAGAAGGTGATAAAATTCTGTAAACGGAGCGTGTGCTAATGGGCCGGATGTAGATTGCTTGAGTTTAGTTTGCAAATTTCCTCTTTGTAACAAGATATGACTTGATTTGAAGGCTTGGCCACCAATCAAAACTAACGATCCACCAAGAATTCTTTAAAGGCTAAGCCACCCACAATTCCATAAAGGATTCCGCTCAACACTCACCACCTTGGAGAAGGATAGAGAACTCAAGATTTTGAGAGAAAGAGAAAGCATAAGCTTCTTTGTATAAACATTCAACAACCTCTTCTCACATCCTAAGGCTTCCCTTATATAGGAGAGCCTCACACAAGATACGGATCCCAAACAAGGACTTCCATGACCAAAAAGCAAACAAGGGAACCAAAAAGTGACAAACAAAAGCTGAAAAGTGCTTTTTACTTTTTGTCAAGACTTTTTAGTTTACATAAGTCAACTTTAAACGGCTATATCTCCTAGGTTCCTCGGCCAAATCTGATGAAATAGACATTCCTAGAAAGCTTAGGAAGTCATCTTTCACGTGGATCCAGTTGTAGGCAATTTACAGCTACTGTTCGGGAGATATGGGGAAAAAAGAGCAGTATCTGCAAGATGGGGCAGAAACAGCAGCATGTGGGAAAAGGTTCCACTTGTTGTATGACCTGTTGCCTTGGCCTAGAAATATTTTTATGCCCTTTTAGCTAACATAATAAGGTTCCCAAAAATTGGGTTTCAGCGTTTTAAACCCCTTCTAAGCTTGCATAAATAAGCCCACAAAACCGGGTTAAAATCGTGTAATTTTTCCGTTAGCATGCAACTTGCTGTTTTAGGGCTTCTTTATTTTCTCCGAGGGTTTAATTTCATTTTGATGGACTAAACCCATTAGAAGGCCCCTTAACCTTCCCAAAATAGAAGAGTAACACATCCCAAAGGTTTAGGATGAGGTTGGAATTGTAGTTCCAATTCAGCACAAGGGCCAAGTCCCCGTTGATGTAGCTTGTGAGGCTTAAGGAGGAGTTGTGAGTTCTCTTGGACTTGTATAGGCATGACATTTGCTTCATCGTCCCATTCTTGAATGTGATTTGCCCTCAAATGATCACCTTCTTCTTTATCCTCAAGATAGCGTGTGAGATCGCCCACATTGAATGTAGACGAAATACCGATGTCCCCGGGTAGCTATATCTTGTAAGCATTGTCATTTATCCTTTCGAGGACCTTAAACGGACCAGAACTCCCTGGCATGATCTTGTTATTCCTTCTAGAGGGAAACCTTTCCTTCCTCAAGTGTATCCATATCAAGTCGCCGGGTTTGAAGGTAATGGCTTTGCGGTGCTTGTTGGCCCTAGCCTTATACATCTCATTTGTCTTCTCAATCTTGGCCCGAATCTCTTGGTGAAGCTTCTTCCTCTCTTTGGCCCTCTCCTTGGCCTCATAGCTCACTGTAGACTCAAGTGGAAGTGGTATGAGTTCTAGGGGAGTTAGACGATTGATCCCATAAGATGATTCAAAGGGAGAGTGAGCCGTAGAAAACCTAGGAGTACGGTTGTATACAAATTCAGCATGGGGAATCTTGAGATCCCACTCCTTAATGCTTTTACTCACCAAACTTCTAAACAAAGTAGTTAGAGTTTTCTTGGAGACTTCGATTTGGCCATCGGTTTGGGGATGCTGGGAGGTATTATGGAAGAGCTTAGTACCAAGGAGCCACCATAAACACCTCGAAAAGTGGGTGAGAAACTTTCTGTCCCGATTCGACACAATGCTCTTTGGGATGCCATGAAGCTTAACAACTTCTTTGAGGTAGAGGTGAGCTATGTGAGATGCATCATCTGTCTTCTCACATAGAATGAAGTGAGCCATCTTTGAGAAACGGCCCACCACCACCATAATAGAATCTTTACTATCTTTGAGTCTTTTGGAGCGCAACTATGAAGTCCATGCTCACATCCCCCTATAGGCCATTAGGGATAGGCAAAGGAGTGTACAACCCTTGATGGAATTGACACTTGGCTTTTTGACAAATAGGACACTTAGAGATTACCTCATAAACATCACCTCCCATTCTTAAGCAATAAAAACGCTCCTTGCCATATGAATGGTCTTATTGATCCCAAAATGACCGGCTAGACTGCCTCCATTAACTTCCTTGACAAGAACCTTTTAGATTGAAGCCCTTCGAATGCATAGCTTGTTGCCTTTGATTAAGAAGCCCTGTTGAAGAATATGAGGGCCATGCTTGTTGTCCCCTTGATCATTGAGGTAGGGCTTGAAATCCTCATCTTCTTGGTAGTGATCACGGATGAATTGGAAGCCAAGGACCCTTGCTTCCGTCACGGATACTAGAGAATGCCGCCTTGAAAGAGCATCCGCATCCACATTTGGACTCCCCTTCCTACGCTTAGGCCCAAATGAGAAACTTTGCATGAACTCAACCCATTTAACATGCCTTGGATTGAGTTTGTGTTGGCCATTCAAATACTTTAATGCCTCATGGTTCGAATGAAGTACAAATTATTTTGACCTTAAGTAATGTGACCAATGATCAAAAGCTCTTACCAATGCATAGAACTCTTTGTCATATGTTGAGTAATTCTTCCTGGAACCATTGAGCTTCTCACTAAAATAGGCAATGGGACGTAGATCTTGCACAAGGACAACCCCTATGCCAACTCCACTTACATCACAATCAACTCCAAAGAGCTTGTTGAAGTCAGGAAAGGCTAACATCGGGGCCTCACATAGCTTTGACTTGAGTTTCTCAAAGGCACCATGTGCGGCCTTGGTCCACTCAAAAGAACCTTTCTTCATGCATTCGGTGATGGGCGCCGTCAGGGTGCTAAACCCCTTGATGAATCTCCTATAAAAGGATGCCAAGCCATTGAAACTCCTAACTTCGGTGATGGTGGTAGGAGTTGGCCATGACTTGATAGCTTCCACTTTGTCGTGGTCTATGGAGATGCCATCACTAGAAACAACATACCCCAAAAAGGTAACCTGGGGTGCAAAGAAATCACATTTTTCTAGCTTGGCAAAGAGCTTTTGAGCTCTTACAACCATGAATACTTCTTCCAAGTGATATAGATGATCTTCTTGATTCTTTGAATAAATGAGTATATCATCAAAGTAGACCACCTCAAATTTGCCAAGAAAAGGCCTCAAGACCTCATTCATCGATGTCTTAAAATTGCTAGGGGCAATGGTAAGGCCAAAGGGCATCACTAGTCACTCATAAAGCCCACCCTTTGTTTTGAATGTCGTTTTCCACTCGTCACCTTCTCTCATGCAGATTTGGTGATATCCACTCCTTAGATCAATTTTGGAAAAGATGGAGGAGCCATGGACTTCAACAAGCATGTCATCAAGCCTATGTATGGGGTACCTATACTTGATAGGGATGTTATTAATGGCTCTACTACCCACACACATGCGGTAAGACCCATCCTTCTTGGGCACTAACAAAGTCGGAACCGAGGAAGGACTCATGCTCTGCTTCACATAAACTTTAGCCAATAATTCGTCAACTTGCCTTTGATGCTCTTGGGTCTCTTGTGGGCTACATCTATAGGCCGCTTTGTTTGGAAGTGGGGCACCAAGAATGAGGTCACTTTGATGCTCAATGCCTCGGATTGGAGGGAGGCCGAGTGGTAATTCTCGTGGGAAGACATCTTTGTATTGTGAGATGAGGGGAATGATTTTGGGATGTAAAGGAGTCACTTCCTCACTTTTGTTGCTTTTAAGCATGAGTAGAGCTAGAGGTTGCTTACCCTTGCTTAAAGCTCTCTGAACCCGTGTTTCACTCAACATGAGAAGGTCTCTCTTTTTCTCACTTCCCACCCCGGGTTTTGATTTGTGGATTTGGGTTGGGGGTAATGGGTTTAAGACTATCTTTTCCTTATCAATGACCAAAGAGTAAGTGTTCTTGAACCCATCATGCAAAACATGTCTATCGAATTGCCAAGGCCAACCCAAGAGTATATGGCATGCACTCATGGGTACCACATCACAAAGCACATTATCTCTATACTTTCTACCAATTGAAAAAGAGATGAGTGCTTGCTTAGATACCTTAATGTTGCCTCCATCATTGAGCCATTTGAGAGAGTAAGGCTTGGGATGTGAAATAGTAGGAATGCCAAGCTTCTCAATAAGTGTGGTAGAGGCCACATTGGTGTAACTTCCTCTATCAACAATCAAGTTGCAAACCTGGTCTGGTATGGTGCAACGGGAGTGAAAGATCATGTCTCTTTGAGCTTTGTCATAAGGAGTGTCTTGGGTGTGCAAGACCCTCCTCAAGACAAGTAACTCACCTTCACCGGCCTCAAGTTGAGTCTGTTCTTCCATGGAGTCCGATTCTTCGTCATGAGCTTCCTCTTGAGTTTCCATCAACAGGGCATCTACTTTCTCAACTTCTGGTATGGTCATAACCCTTCGGTTGGGGCAATCACATTGGAAGTGTCCATACCCTTGACATTTAAAACACTTCTTGCCTTCAAGTTCTTAGGCAATTCTTTGGATGTAGGAAGTGCCACGGTCTTCCCCTTGTCAACCCGTGAGGTACCTTCGGGTTTTGGAGGAAAGAAGGGCTTCAATGGGGGCTTCGACCTTACTTGCTCCGTTGGAAATGGCTTGGCGAAGATCTTCTTCTCCTTATTTCTCTTCTCAACTTTGAGAGCTAGCTCGAAGACATCATCCATGGTGAAATAGGTTTGAAGTTCCACCTTTCTTACAACAAGAGGGCTCAACCCATTGAGGAACCTAGCCACGGTTTGGTCTTGGGGTTCATGGATGCTTCCCCTCAAAAGGAGTTGCTCAAACTCCCTCATGTACTCACCCACACTCATGTTGTTTTGCTTAAGTGAGAATAGCCAGTTGTGGATGTCTTACTTGTAGCTTTCGGGGACAAATCTCTTATTCATGAGAGATTTAAGCTTCTCCCATGAGTTGATCTTCCTTTTTCCTTCGCTAGCCCTTTGCTTCTTGACATTTTCAAACCACAAGGTGGCTTATGTTGTAAGTTTAAGGCTAGCAACCTTGAAACTCTTCTCATCATCACAGCCTTTAGCTACAAAGATTTGGTCCAAGGCTTGAAACAATTCAAGGAACTCATCGGGATTCAAGTTGCTATTGAATTCTAGGGTTTCCACTTTGATGTCCCTAAACTCATCCATTGGAGGTCTTCTACCTCCCCTTCTTGGATTGCTTCCCATGCTTGAGTCACTACAGAAGCCTTGTTCATCTCCATCGTCACTAGGTTCTTAAACTCTTCGGCCTCTTTGGAGGGCCATAAATTGGTTGGTCATTTGGTCAAGTTGCCTACTAATTTGCCTCACACTTTGTTGCAAGGCTAGAATGGCATTGTCTTGTCTCATTATATGAGCTTGTTTTAGGCACATACCCCTTAGTACCCTTGCTAGTTGGGGAGAACTAGTTGAGGGATCTTCTTCATTAGACATGATGAAAGCTGGGAAAGGAGAAGAGGAGAGGTTATGGCTCAGATAGGAGGAGGCACGAGAGTGTTAGGGACGCACGGTGCAAAATTAGGCTGGGGGAGGGGTGGCACGATCGTGCAGGGAGGCACGGGGTGACCGTGCTGGTCTTCTGGGAGAATTTTGGTGCTGTCACGGTCGTGCTTGTGCGCACGGTGTGGCCGTCGCACACTTCGGCCGTTTTGCGCGGTTTTCTGTGGGTTGATTTTGTGGGAGATTTTGGTGGGGGTTTGTGTTTGGCTGTTTTGTGGGGGTTCTTTGAGTCATAAAGGAGGTATTTTAGGGGAAAGCAAGTGTGGTTTTAAGGGTTTGTGAGCTTAAGAAGGTGTTTTGTCAAGGTTGTTTTGAGAAGTTCATACTAGAGAGAGGGGTAGCTTCACTATGGTTTTCGTAAGAAGGGTAAAGGAAAACTTGACAAGGATGAAACCCAAAGCAAGGAAATATGATATAAACTCAAGAACACCAACCTGGATCAGCTTTGATATCATATGGAGCGGGTGCTAATGGGCCGAATGTAGATTGCTTTAGTTTAGTTGGAAATTTCCTCTTTGTAACAAGATATGACCTAATTTGAAGGCTAGGCCACCAATCAAGACTAAGGATTCACCGAGACTTTTTTGAAGGCTAATCCACCCGTAATTCCATAAAGGATTCCACTCAAGACTCACCACCTTGGAGAAAGATAAAGAGAACTCAAGATTTTGAGAGAAAGAGAAAGCATAAGCTTCTTTGTATAAACATTCGACAACCTCTTCTCACATCCTAAGGCTTCCTATATATAGGGGAGCCTCGCACAGGCTAAGGAATGCAGCAAACAAGGCCTTACATGACAAAAAAGCAAAGAAGGGAACCAAAAAGTAACAAACAAAAGCTGAAAAGTGCTTTTTACTTTTTGTCAGCACTTTTCAGTTACATAAGTCAATTTTAAACAGCTATATCTACTAGGTTCCTTCGCCAAATATGATGAAATAGACCTTCCTAGAAAGATTAGGAAGTCATCTTTCACGTGGATCCAGTTGTAGGGAATTTAGAGCAACCGTTTGGGAGATATGGGGCAAAACGTCCATTATGTGCAGGCTGGGGCAGAAACTGCAGCATGTGGGAAAAGGCTCCACTCGACCTATGACCTATTACCTTCGCGTAGAAATCATTTAACGCCATTTTATCTGACATAAGAAGGTTCACAAAAAGTGGGTTTGTAGCATTTTAAACCCATTTTAGGCTTCTATAAATGAGCCCACAAAACCGTGTCAAAACCGGCTAATTTTGCCGTTAGCATGCAACTTGCTGTTTTAGGGATTCTTTGTTATCTCCGAGGGTTTAACTTCATTTTGATGGACTAAACGCTTTAGAAGGCCCCTTGACCTTCATAAAATAGAAGAGTAACACATCCCAAGGGTTTAGGATGAGGTTCGAATTGAAGTTCCAATTTAGCAGAAGGGCGAAGTCCCCTTTAACGTAGCTTGTGAGCATTAAGGAGGAGTTGAGAGTTCTCTTGGACTTGTATAGGCATGACGTTTGCTTCAGTAACTTAGTTGAAGGAAGAAGATTGCCCAAGTTTGCGAACCAAGGTGGGTATGCATCACCCCTGCTAGTCCACTTGCTCTATCTTGGTTCTTGTTTTCCTTTTCTTCTTTTCTACCCAAATGCATTCTTGATTCACTTTTGCAAATCTTTGCCTTAGTGAATGATGTAAAGCTCAAGGAAAGAAGCAACCCAAGCTATCACACATCAAAGGACAACAAAAACCCAAGGGTATAGCTCGAACAAGGGGTGGCAAGGTCGTGCCTATGTGCACGGGTAGGTCGTGCCAACTAGCTGCCCACCGAAGCTTGAAAATGCTAGCTTTACACGGTTGAAGGCTTTTGATGTTTGCTTTGATTATAGACCCTTTTGTAGAGTTTAGGCAATGGGGAATGGATGTAAATGGAACCAAATGAAGTGAAATAATGAAAGAATGTGGAGGAAATGTTAAGTGCAAGATATTAACTCAATAATCAACCTAATAACCTCGCTTAGAAATCGGTTAGTTCAAGCTAGGATAGGATAGACTAAACTATAAGAATGGATACACAAACACCACCAATATCTGAGTTTAGGGCCCTTAATCATGATTAAGATACAGAATCACCACTTATTCAACGTTAAGACTCACTTGGACACCACCTTAATTGGCCTCATTAAGCATAAGAAAGTAAGAGTTTGATAGAGAGAAAGCAAATGCTCTCAAACTGATTTTCTCATTCAAAAGGGTTATGTTTCTTGCCATGGTCATGTGAAGCTTATGTATGCAGCAAGATTGGCCAAGCAAGCAAGCTCATAAGCAAGCACACACCTCCCCGTTGCCTTACTAGTGAGGAAAGGTGTTAAGAGCTTAATTACATTCGGTTTAGTGCTAATCTAGATAGAAGCATGCTTAACTAAACTAATACAACAAATCATGAAGTAAAACTATGTCTAAGCTTATTATACATCACTTAACCGTTGCTTAAGCCTTAATACAACCAGCAAAGAAGACTAGAATGCATGTGCACAGCAGAGAAGGCAAAGCCCCTTTACGGCTAGCCCATAGGAGAAGAGAGACAAGATATTTGCTTCCTCACTCCCATTGGTTGAACTTCCCTATGCAGCAACCAATTCTAGACAGCCCTGGAACGTGTGCGTTGCCTTGGAAGGTGTGGCAATCAACTTTCAAACTAGAGAAGGGCAGCTGAAGCTAGAGGAATACTCGGACAGTTTGAATCAGGTTAAAGCTGTGAGCAGGCTAGTTTTCTAAGAAGCTTTAAGCATATCAATGCCCCCCCCCCACCAAGAAATCAAGGTTATAATGTGTTTAAGAGGGGTAATCAAACTCACACATTAAACCGTGCAAATTGGGAACTAATTTGGCCGGTTTGAGAAAACTTTTTCATCTTCCATCCTCTTCTGTGCATGATTTGAAATCAGTGCTTGGACATGATTGTAGGCTTTTTGAGGATTCCAAAAATGCAAAAGTATTGGATTTAAGCTACAATGTAGCTTATAAAATCAAGTGCATAAAACCGGGCATTTTGTAGCCGGTTAGCTCGTTTGTGTTTGCTTTATCTCCTTGCAAAATGTGAGCTATTTTCTTCACTTCGGACCTTGTTCTTGGACATGTTGGACTTTTATCTTCATGACCAAGGTCTTGGCTAGGTTGCATTCCATCATCCTCCCCTTGTTGAAAAGATTTGATCCTCAAATCCTGTGGGGAAGCATCTGGATAGAAGGGGCTCAAATCTCCCACATTAAAGATGGCTGAAACTTCGTAAACTAGGTAGATCAACCGTATAAGCATTGTCATTGATCCTTTCTAAGACTTCAAATGGACCTTCAGCTCGTGGCATGAGTTTGTTCTTCCTCTTATAAGGAAATCTTTGCTTCCTCAAGTGAATCCATATGAAGTCTCCAGATTGAAATAGAATCTTTCTCCTATGCTTGTTGGCTTGTGCTTCATAGGCTACATTAGTGTTCTCAATTCGTGCCGTTACCAACTCATGGAGCTTTTGAATTTCCATTGCTCTTGTTGCTGCGTCAACATGGGGCTTTTGGTCTTGAGGCCACGGCGTAAGATCATTGGGACTTAAAGGATCAATCCCGTACACCACGTTGAATGGTGAAAGACTAGTAGCTTTGCTAAGAGCCTTGTTGCATGCAAACTCAGCATGTGGTAAGAGTAAATGCCAAGCCTTAGCATGAGGTTTAATCAAAGCCCTTAGAAGAGTGCCTCAGGTTCGATGAGTTACCTCAGTTTAGCCATCAGTTTGAGGGTGACAAGTGGTACTGAATATCAACTTAGTACTAACTTTCTTCCAAAGAGTAATCCAAAAATGACTTAGAAACTTTGTATCCCTATCTGAGATAATGGAGTTAGAGATACCATGCAATCTTGTCACTTCTTTGAAATTGAGGTCGATGATGTGTGTAGCATCAATGGTTTTGGTGCAAGGAATAAAATGCGCCATCTTGGAAAATCTGTCTACCACCACAAATACTGAGTCCTTACCCCTTTGAGGCTTTGGCAATCCCAAAATGAAGTCCGCGCTCACATCCACCCAAGCGTGAGTAGGCACGGGAAGAGGGGTATACAAGTCGTGAGGTAGTGTGTGACTTTTAGCAACTTGGCACGTTCCACACCTTCTAAGGATCTCCTTAACATCCTTTTCCTTCCCTAGCTAGTAATAATGATCCCTTAACATGGTAAGGGTCTTGGACTCTCCAAAATGACATGCCAAAGAACCTCCATGAACTTCCCTAACTAGGAGTTCACGGGTGCTACACTTAGGAATACACAATTGTACTCCCTTCAATAGATAACCTTCTAGGATTAAGAAATCTCCTTTAGGATGCTTTGAACATGCAGCATAAAGATCCCCAAGGTCTTCATCCTCAGCATATAAACTTTTGAGATTCTCAAAACCAAGAATAAGAGCATCTAATTAAAACATAAGGAGATGTCTCCTTGATAATGCATTCGCACATTGATTCATGTTTCTTGACTTATGCTTGTTGGTGAAGTGGAATGATTGAAGGAACTCAACCCATTTAGCATGGCGTGAGTTAAGCTTGTGCTGGCCTTGAATGTACTTCAATACCTCATGATCAGAATGAAGTATAAACTCACTAGCCACTAAATAATGACTCCAATGCTCTAAACACCGAATGATAGTATAGAATTCCTTATCATATGTGGAGTATTTCCTTCTTAAGTCACATAGTTTCTCACTAAAGAAGGCTAATGGTTTACCATCTTTAGTAAGAACTCCTCTAATTCCTACTCCAGATGCATCACATTCAACTTCAAAGACCTTCTGAAAGCATGGTAAAGCAAGGACTGGTGCATGAGTTAGTCGTTTCTTCACCTCTTCGAAGGTTGACTGTGCTTTAGGATTCCATTGGAATGATGCTCCGATAAGCACTTCAATCATAGGGTACATAATGGTGCTGAAACTTCTAATAAACCTCATGTAAAAGGAAGCTAAGCCATGGAAGCTTCAAACATCATGTATGCTTTGTGGTTAAGGCTATGTCCGAATAGCCTCTATCTTCCCTTCATCTACCTTGACACCTTCTCTTGAAACATTGTAACCTAAGAATGTAACTTCATGAGTGAAGAAGGTACACTTCTTAAGATTACCATACAATTGCTCATGTTACACGACATGCATAATCTGATTGAGATGATCTTGATGTGCTTGCTCGTCCTTGGAATAGATTAGAATATCATCAAAGTAGACCACTACGAACTTACCAATGTAAGGCTTGAATACTTGATTCATTAGCGTCATGAATGTGCCAGGAGCATTTAAAAGACCAAGTGGCATAAAAAGCCACTCATATAAACCTCCTTTAGTACTGAATGCAGTCTTCCATTCATCTCCCTTTCTTATCCTGATTTGATAGTGGCCACTCCGAAGAAAAATCTTGGAAAACACGTTAGAGCCATGTAGTTCATCTAGGATGTCCTCAAGTCTAGGTATAGGGTACCTATACTTCATCGTGATCTTGTTTATAGCTCTGCTGTCTACACACATCCTGATGTATTCAAGGTTCACTAAGGCAAAGGATTGTAAAAGTGAATCAAGAATGCATTTGGGTAGAAAAGATGAAAAGGAAAACAAGAACCAAGATAAATCAAGTGGACTAGCAAGGGTGATGTAAAACCCACCTTGGTTTGCACACTTGGGCAATCTTCTTCCTTCAACTAAGTTACAGAAGTTAATCACCTTCTTAGTTGAATTAAGAAGACCTAGACACCCACTTGGAGTTGCCAACACCCAAGATGCAACACTACGAATTCTAGAGAGAGTTTGAGAGAGTTTACAAAACTCAAAGCTGAATACATGATGTACCTATGGGAGGCAATGAGAGTGAGCAATTTCAAAAGGCAATCAACCCCCAAGGAAGTCCAAGAAGGCACCCAAGTCATGAGAAAAGTCATAGAAGATCAAGGCCATCACCCAACAATTCTGGTCAGCAAGTACAACAACTTGGTGACCGTAATCACCTAGGATAAAGATGGTTTAGGCATGTTTTATTGCACTGGGGTTTAAGTTCAGGAAGTTATCTTTCCAATAAAGCAAATTTCAAGTCACTTAGACTTCATTTTCCCATCCAAGTCAGCCTTTGAAGTTAAGCTATGCAAACTGTCCATAACAGCCAAATCAGCATAGGGTTTTGAAGCTCCATTTTCTCTATCATTAGATGAACTTTGGAACTATCAAATCCACTTTTTGAAATATTTTTGGAGTGTACTCAAAGGCAGCAAAATATTTTGAAGTCAAGTCCATGGTTGAGGTGTGAAAAGCAAGCAAATTCAGAAGAGGGGCAGGTTAAAGGTAGCAGATATATCCTTGCCTTTTTCGGGGTGTAGCTTTCAAACAGTTGGGAATTGGGAGCTGCAAAAGGCCTTCCTGGAAACTAGAATTGTAGAGCTTTCTCCTAGTTTTAGAATGAACCCATTTGGGCAAGTATTTTGGAAGATATGCTCATTGGAAGTTGGTGCTGCAATTCTGAAAAGTGCTGGCAGTTTTTTGCTTTTGCTTTATACTTGTTACATTTTTGCCCCCCTTCACCCCTTGTCATTTGGACGGTTGTTTGGCCTAGTTTTCATGAGTTTTTTGCTAAATGTTAAGGCCAATAAGAGTAGAAAGAACCTTAGCTTGTAATCACTTTTGAATGAATGCATTTAGGTTGAGTTCAATCTCTGTTGTTTCTCTCTCCACTCTTGCTTATCACTAGCCTAGCTCTCTAGTGTGGTCCTCAAAAGTCCTTAAAGATAAATTGAGTGGTGATATCTTGTCTCCTCTGATCCTTCAGGAGGGTTATACGTGAACTTGCTGGTGATATCTTATCCAATTAAGCTTAGTTTGTCATCTTGTTCCTTTGATTGTTTGCAAACCCTTCTTCTTTGTCTTCCATTCTGCTTCTCTACTTGAGATCCCTTCTTTGATCTTCATTACAAGGTCTTAGAAGTGCATCAAGTGGTATCAGAGCTATTGGCTACTCTCCTTGGCCATAGCTGCCAACCCCAATCACAAAGCTAGCACAAAGCCTTCACACCCGTAACTTGCGCTCACACCCAGAAGCAACGCGGCACGGCCATACCGTGTTGAGTAGCACGATCGTGCCACTGTCCAACTTCACCATGCCTGTTCAGCAAATCAGCACGACCCACCCATGCCCCTCCCAAACCGTGCCTAAACACACAATTCCTCTCTCAAAAGGAACCAAGATGTCTTCAAGTACGTCTGTAGAAGAAAATTTTGAGGAACTCTGGAAGCTAAGTGCTGAAAAGGATGCTCAAGTTGGGTATAGTTTGAGGAACTCTATAGGCTAAATGTCAAAATGGACGCTCAACTTGGGTATCTTAGGAAGCAATTAGACCAAGCCATGAGGAACAGCCAAAGGGAGATTTGAAGCTCTCACTCTAGGAGATCCTCCAACCGTGGAATAGGAAAGCGATATTTGATGGTGATTTTGTTTATCGCTCTATTATTCACACACATCCTCATTGATCCATCTTTCTTTGGAACAAGCAATGCGGGGACGACACATGGACCAAGGCTCTGACGGATCAAGCCTTTAGCAAGAAGACCATATACTTGCTGTTGCATCTATTGAATCTCTTGGAGGTTCATTTGGTACGGTGGCTTGTTTGGGATGGTGGCACCGGGGATGAGGTCAATTTTATGTTGTATGGTTCTTTTTGGGAGGGAGGCCATAGGGAACCTCATTAGGGAAGACATGTTGGAAATTTGTGAGGAGAGGAGAAAGCAAAGGATGGGAAGAATCCTTAGCTTCGGTCGGTTCTTGGCTAATTAAAATCTATTCTTTGAAATCATCATATTCACGTAGTTAGGAATGGAGTAGGGTAGTGAGAAAGACATCCATGTTAGGAGTGTGTTGAGGCCTTTTTTCTTAGTTTGATTTGAGAGGGGTGAGGACGATCGTTTTGTGGTCTTTGGCAAATGTGCATGTGTTTAACTGACCATCATGCTTCACACTTCTATCAAACAACCATGGACGTCCCAAGAGGACATGACAATCATCCATGGACACAATATCACACCAAATCTCATCATTGTAACTTTTTCCAATTGAAAAGCTAAGTAAACAATGAGAGGAGATTTGCAAGCCTTTTCCTTGATTGAGCCATTGTATGGTATAAGGGCTTGGGTGTGGAGAGACTGAAAGTTTGAGCTTGTCCACTACAGTCTTGGAAGCAACATTGGTACAACTTCCACCATCAATAATAAGAGAGCAAACCTTCCCTTTCACAGTACACCGGGTGTGGAAGTTGTTCTCTCTTTGTTCCATATCATTTTGGGAAGCAATACCACTCAAGGCTCTTTTAATCATAAACATTTCTCCTTTCTTCGGGTCCCTCTTCAACTTATTTAAGAGCTTCGGTCATGAGAAGCTCCTTTTCTTCCCCATCATTCTCATCATCTAAATCCTCACAAGAAGCTTGGTATTCGGCCAAATTGGCAACTCTTTTGTTGGGACACTTGGAAGCAAAGTGTCCAAGGCCTTGACAACGGAAACATCTTTTCTTGTCAATGGGTTTGGGAGGTTGTTTTGAGGGGGTTTGAGGAGGACTTGGTGGAGGGGGTCTTGTGTTTGAGCTTGGAGTTGATTTTTGGGTGGGTAGTATGAGGGTGTTTGGAATGGGTAGCGACGGGGGTTAGGCTTGGAGGCCATGCCCTTGCCCTTGGCTTTCTTTTGTTACTCCACTTTGTGAGCTAAGGCACGAAGCTCATCTAGGGAAGTGTAAGGGTGGAGTTCAACAACATGAGCAATTTCATCATTCAAACCACTCAAGTATCTAATCAAAGTTTGAGACTCATCCTCCATCAAATCACATTTCAACAACAATTGTTCAAACACTCTAGTGTATTCTTTAACAATCTTAGACCCTTGTTTGAGGTGGTGGAGTTTAAGGAAGTTGTCTTGCAAGTATTGGGGTGATAAAAACTTGGACTTAATTTTGGACTTCATTTTCTCCCAAGCTCTTATCTTCGCTTTACCCTTCCTAGCTCTCTTAGTCACAACATTTGACCACCAAGTGGAAGCATACTATCGAAGCTTTAAAGCAACAAGTTTTACCTTTCTTTCATCGGGAATGTCTTTGAACTCAAAGACTCTTTTAATGATTTGAAGCCAATCTAAGAACACATCTGCGTCAAGTTGACCTTCAATGTTGGGGATATCCACCTTGAAGTCATTGTAGCTTCGGTCTCGAGGCCTATGATGCGTCCTTGATCTTGTTGAGTACACATCTTCATCGTAGTCTCCAAGGGAGTTGCTTTCCTCTTCCTTGGAATCATCCGAGTCTTGCTTGCTTGCACTCATAGAACTTTGCAAGTTCCATCTCCTTTCTTGTGCCACCTTACCAAGTTGGGATTGTAAGTACCTAACTTGGGCTTGCAACTCGACTTTCTCTCTTCTGGCTTGTTCGGTCACTTGCTCGGGGGCAAGGCTAGCAGACATGATGGTTTTAGAGTGAGGGGAGGCTATTTTGGGATGAAAAGGGGGTGGCACGGTCGTGTGGGGTGGCACTGGGTGGCCGTGCTAGGCTATGGCAATGGAAGGGACTAAAATGGGGGTGGCACGGTCGTGCCTATGTGGCATAGGGTGGCCGTGCCAACTTTCTAGTTTGGCACGGGTGGGAGTTTGTGGGGAATGTGTTTGGGCTGATTTTGTGGTTCTTGTGTGTTAGGAATGTGTTTGGTGATGGAAGCTTAGCGAAGAGGGCAACCTAAGCTTTTATACCACTTAATATATTCAACGTTCACTAAGGCAAAGGATTGCAAAAGTGAATCAAGAATGCATGTCGGTAAAAAATATAAAAAGGAAAACAAGAACCAAGATAAATCAAGTGGACTATCAAGGGTGATGTAAAACCCACCTTGCTTTGCACACTTGGGCGATCTTGTTCCTTCAACTAAGTTACAGAAGTTAATCACCAAAGATGCAACACTAGGAATTTTAGAGAGAGTTTGAGAGAGTTTACTAAACTCAAAGCTGAATACAAGTTCATCAATCCTTCTTAGACAACCCAAGCCTCCCTTTTACAGTGGGGGAAACTTTAATAAGCTGAAAAGGAAGGCAACATCAACTACTTACGTGTTCATAAGAATGAGAGACCATAAAGCAAAAGAACAAAAGCAGAAAAGTGCTTTAACTTTATGTCAGCAACTTTTTAGTGCACTAGGTTCAACTTCAATCAGCTATATCTCCTAGGTTTCTCAGCGACATTTACTACAATAGGTCTTGTTGGAGAGATCCAGAAGTCAGATTTTATGAGCTTCATGTTGCATGCCATTTGGAGCAGCCGTTTGGGAGATATGGGGCAAAAGGTGAAGCATATGCAAACTGGAACAGTTTCTGCTGCTTCTAGAAAAAGGCTCCCATTGACTTATTTCTTAAATAGCTAACCTAGAACTCTTTATATGCCCTTGAAGCTTACATATTAAGGGTTCAAAAAATTAATTTTGTAACCCTAAAATTCCTCTTTAAGCTTGGGTAATTAGGCTTGCAAAACCGGGCCAATTTCTATCCGAATTGAGCAACGAGTCATTGGTGTTGTTCATGATATTCTTGACCATTTCTTGAACTTCTTTGACCTCATTGGTGGTGTTGGACTCTTGTATGATGTAGGAGGAGAGGTTGGAAGGATTATGGAGATGGTCCCCATCACATCCGTTGGCTGCCATCCTTCTTAGGAACCAACAAAGTTGGAACGACACATGGAGGATTCACGCACAAGGCCCTTGGACATTAACTCTTCTACTTGCCGTTGAACTTCCATGGTTTCCTTTGAATTCAACTTGTAAGTTGTCTTGTTTGGAAGGATAGAACAAGGAATGAGATCAATATGGTGTTGGATGTCTCTTTTGGGGGGTAAACCCGAGGGTATTTCTTATGGGAATAGATGACAGAATTTTTGGATGAGTGATTTGGCAATGGGGTGAGTAGGCATGGGGGATTTTGGTTCATCTTAGAGGGTTAAGATCCACTCTTTAATAGCGTTAAATTCATTATTAGAAGCTTTTAAGAGAGTTTCACTAAAGGTAAGTAAGCAACCAGAATGGTCACGACCTTTTGTGGGTTTGTTTTTTTGGAGTTCAGATGGGGACAATGGCTTTAAGGTAATCTTCTTACCTTCCTCGAACAAGGAGTAGGTATTCAGGAATCCATCACGTATTACCTTCCTGTGATATCACCATGGCTTGCCTAGCAAGATATGACAAGCATCCATGTGAATAACATCACAACAAAGCTAATCTTGATAACTCTTACCAATAGATAAGGAAATAAGCCACTGTGTGGTAAGTTGGAGTCCTTTGCCAGTGCATGTTGTATGGATGAGGATGGGCCGAAGCTTTCAAACCTAGTTTCTCAATCGTGCTAAGACAAACCACGTTAGCACAACTCCCTCCATCAATAATCAGTGAACAAACGTTGCCTTGAACCATGCACCTAGTGTGAAAGATGTTCTCTCTTTGTTCATCCCTTTTGCTCTTTTGGCCATTCAAGACTCTTCTCAATACTAGCATCTCGTCTTCATCAACTTCTTCTTCAACTTCTTCTTGAGTCTCTTTAGTTTCTAGCTCACTTTCATTCACATTCTCTACCTCTTCAAAGTCTTCTTTTACGGCAGTCCATTCAGCTAGAGTAATCACCTTTCTGTTTGGACACTTTAAAGCAATATGACCAAGCCCTTGACATTTGAAGCATCCTCTGTTGCTCATAGGGTTAGGGTTAGGTTGGAAAGGGGGTGCTTGAGCTTTTTGAGTTGTCGTGGTACTTTATGGATTAGGAGGAAAGGGAATTTGTGGATTAGGGGGTGGATTGGAACTCCCCTTGTTGAAGGGTTGGTTCCAGTTAAAGGGCGGTGGATTAGAGGGCTTAAAGTTTGGTCTAGCCTTCTTTTGTTGTTCAACCTTGTGAGCCAGCACACAAACCTCATCAAAAGTAGTATAAGCTTGTAATTCAACAACATTAGAATACGTAGGTTCGAGTCCTCCCAAGTATCTAACAATTGTTTGCTCTTCCGGTTCTTCAAGCTCACATTTAATAACAAGCTTTTCAAACTCTCCAGCATACTCCTTAACACTTAGATTGCCTTGGTTCAAATTATGAAGTTCGGAATTGCAATGTTGCACATATGTGGGTGGAAGGAACCTAGCTTTCAACTTGGTTTTCATCTTATACTAAGTTCTAATCATAGCTTTTCGTTCCCTAACACTTTTAGCACACAAATTTGTCCACCACAAGGAAGCATACTTAAGTAATCTTATTGCCACCAACTTGACTTTCTTGTTTTCAGGAACATCCTTTTATTCGAACAACCTCTCCACTGTATGCAACCAATCCAAGAACTCTTCTGGGTCAAGCTTGCCTTCATACTCAGGAATCTCAAATCTAAAATCATTAGAGTTAGCTTATGCTCTTGGTTTTGTTTGTGGCCTTCCCCATGGTTCCTCATCACTTGAAGAATCAAGAGTGTGGCTAAAAACTTGTTCTTGATTTCGTCATTCAGGATAGTGATATATCCGCCGAGGGCTTAAGCTAGGACTCAATTTAAGAGTGATAACTTACAAACCAAAGGTAGATACAATCAAGCGAAAACCAAGGAAAGTGGGCGTGTAATATGTTGGTTGTTAGGCAACAAACATGTGAGGGAGGAATGGAGCTTAGAATCAGGTGATTCTAAGTGGAAACCAAAAGACAATTCGGTGTAATTCGATGTATAACACAAGCGATGGATGGAACCAAGTTACAAGCTACCAATAACATGAAGCAAATGAGGGGATCTCCACGGTTTAAGGGTGGCACGATCGTGCCTCTATGCACGGGTAGGTCGTGCCACTTTTGTAGTTCGTGAAGCCTTGTTTTCTCACTTTGCACGGTTGAGTATGGTTTGAAGTTTGTGATGGAAGCTAGACTGTTAGAGGTAGTGTAAGCGTTGAATAAGCATCGAGATGGATATGTGAGTGGCTTGTGAATGAGGGAAAGTGGAATAGAAGCAAAGTTAAGATTTACTAACTATGAATTAAAGCTAGCAAACTCACTTTAACTCTCTTTGAATCCTTGAGGTTAAACACCAAATGAGATAGAACTAAACTTGATGAATGGATACAGAAACACCACCAAACACAAGTTTAGGGCCATTAAACTATGATTAAGATACAGATATCACCAATTAACCAAGTTTAAGACTTCACTTGGTCACCACCTTAATCGTCCTAGTTAAGGATGAGCAAGTTTACTGTTTGGAGTGTGCCTAAGCATGGAAGCAGAAATGCTCTCGAATGGGTTTTCTTTCAAATTTAGGTTATGTTGATACAAGGGGCGTGTATATGCTTATATAGACCAAGCTAGCACATAACCAAGCACCTCTACCTTTCTTTATTAGCTAGGAAAAGTATTAAGAGCTGGTACAAACCGGCTAAGCTTAATCTAAGTACAAAGCTTGCTTAAACTAACCATAATTACATTCAAAGCGTAAAGTAAACCAATACCAAAGCTTATTGTACGTTAATAAACTCATAACTAAGCTTAATATATGCTGAATGCGAGCTGAATTCCCATTGGTCAGCCATAATTGCTTTTTGTCTAGCTATTAGTATGTAATAGACATTCTTTTGGCTACTCCTTCTTCATTGGTTGCTCTTCTCCAGATAACTTCCATTTGCAGCTTGATAATTGAGTCTCTAGAGGCCTTGGGATGTGTGCCTATTAGCATTGGAAGGGAGAAACCCTTTGGAGATGCTAGTTTTCTGGCTCGAATTGGAGGATACGTTTCTCATGCAAAACGTGGTCATAATCTGACTTGCCACATATGGTTGGAAAGCTCTAGAGGTCTTCTAACATCTCCAAGTGGAATTACGCAATTTGGAGCTCATTTGCCTAGTGAGAAGATCAAAATGGCTGGACTGGTCTGAACCTGCCTCAATCTGCACGATTTGGAAGATTGGTCTGGTTCTTCATCTTACACTTGATTTAAGTTGATTTTATCTCTTGGAACACGCACCTAACATCTTGAGGACCCAAAATATGTAAAAATACAAGACTTACAATGAAATATAGCTTAATAAAAATGATACATAAAATGGAGTACATTCCAGCCTTGCTAGGCAGTTTTGACAGCTTGGGTTTATTTGCTAATTTGAATGGGTAAACGAAGTCCAAATGGGATGAAACTTGTTTTCGTGTAAACCTAACCTCTTCAAATTCAAATTTATCGAAAAACATTAGACTTAAACTGATGGAATTCTCCGTAGCTAAGACCTTGACCATGACGAATCAAGTCCAACACGTCCAACAACAAGGTCTCAAGTGAAGAAAATGGCTCACATTTTGTAAGAAAACCAAACAGCACCAAACGGGCTAACCGGCCAGCAAATACACAGTTTTGTGCACTTGATTTCTTAAGCTACAATGTGGCTTAAGTCCTATATTTTTGCATTTTTGGAATCGTCATGATGTTAACTTTCATGTTCAAGCATTGATTTCAAATCATGCACACAAGAGGATGGCAGATCAAGGTGTTTTTCCAAACCGGTCAGATTGGGTCCAATTTTGCACGGTTAGATGTTTTTGCCTAATTACCCTACTTAAACATGTCATAACCTTGATTTCTTTTTTTGGAAGGGTTTGTGCACACCCTAATGTTTTCCCCCTGAGCCTGAAATCCAAATCATGAGCACTTTTGCTAAGGGAAAACCATGGCTCAAAACCGGGTACATTCTGCCCGTGAACCCAGTTTAGAGGATGGCCCGCTGTTTGCTTCATTCCGTGGGTTTACTCATGTTATCAGCTAGAGTGGCACATCAACCAAGGCTGGCACACACCCCAAGGCTCTCTAGTGAAGAGTAACCAATAAAAGAAGTGTTACAAAACGGGTTATCTCACACTTCTCATTGGCTGGCCGAAATTGTGATGTTCTTACTTCCCATTGGTCAGCCGAAAAGGTGTCTTCAATTATGGCTGTGCACATGCAATTATAAGCTAATTTCCTATTAAATTAGGCTAAGTACATGCTTATTAAGGTTGTAATGGTCATTTGTTTTGCTTTCCTCACTGTTTTGATTGTACTTAGATTAGCTTTAAGTTTGCTTTAAAACCGGTTAGCTCTAACCGTGTGCATTAGGCTAAGCTAATACCTTTCCTCTTTAGGAAGGAAAAGTAAGGTACTAGCTTGCTTGCTAGTATTGCTGAATGTGTAAGGAACTTTCGACCATTGTAGAAGACACTTCAGTTTTTATGAATGAGAAAACCATAGAGACCATTTGAAACTTTCTCTTAAATTCGTACTTGCTTATCTTAGTTTAGGCCAAACTAAGTGGTGTTCAAGTGAGTCTTAACCTTGATTAAGTGGTGATTCTGTATCTTAAGAAAGATTAAGGGCCCTAAACTCAAAGGTTTGTGGTGATTCTATATCCAACCCTTGAGTTTAGTCTATCCTATCCTAGTTAGAGGTACACGGTTCCTAAGTGAAGTTATTAGCTTGAATTCTTAAGTTAATCTCTTTCACTTGGCAAACTCTGCATATTCCCTCATTCTTTCAATCCATTTGCTTCCATATACATCCACTCCCACGGATTTTACCTCACAAAAAGGCTTGGATTCAAACCAAACTTTAAAAGCCTTCAAACCGTACAAAGCTAGTGTTTTCTAGTTTCAGTGGGCAGTAAGTTGGCATGGTGTCGTCGTGCGCATAGGCACGACCGTGCCACCTTTGGCCATGATAAATCCTTGAGTTTTGGTTGTCCTTTGATGTAAGTTAGCTTAGGTAGCTTCTTCGCTTGAGCTTTACATCATATTTGGTATCAGAGTTGAGTTTCTCCTTGGCTTGGTACTCCACCCACGCATCCAATGTTTCTTTCTTTCCCAGTTTCAAACACAAACAAAATTCACTCTTTTGTTACACCAAGAACAACATGAGTGCTATTATGAGCTTAGAAGAGAAACTTGATGCTGTTTTGAAGAGTAATCATGAGATGGCTTCTTCTAATCAAGAGTTGAAGATTTCTAATCAAGAACTAAGAGCACAAAATGAGTACCTATGCAAGCAATTGGGGACTTTTCTCAAGCAAAAGCAAAAGATGAATGAAGAACTGGCCTATTCTGATCGAAGAGGACAAGAGCAAGTTTTTAGCCACACTCTTGATTCTTCTAGTGATGAATAGCCGTAGAGGAGGCCACGGCCAGAACCAAGAACTCAAGCAAACTCTAATGATTTTACAGTTGAAATTCTACAGTATGAAGGCAAGCTAGACCCCAAAGGCTTCTTGGATTGGCTAAACATAGTGGAGAGCGTATTTGCATACAAGGATGTTCGTGAAGACAAAAAAGTCAAGTTGGTGGCATTGAGACTATGTAAGTATGCTTCTCTTTGGTGGACTAATTTGTGTGCTAAACGAGTTAGGGAATGAAAGGCTAAAATCAAAACTTTTGAAAAGATGAAATCCAAGTTGGAAGCTAGGTTTCTTCCACCTACATATGTGCAAGATTGCTATTCACAACCTCATAAGTTGAACCAAGGCAATCTGAATGTTGAAGAGTATACTAGAGAGTTTGAAAAGCTTATTATTAAATGTGATCTTCAAGAACCCGAAGACCAAATAGTAGTTACGTACTTAGGAGGACTTGATCCTAGGTATTCTAATGTTGTTTAATTATAAGCTTATACTACCGTTGATGAGGTTTGCGTGCTAGCTCACAAGGTTGAACAAGAGTAAAACGCTAGACAAACCTTAAAACCTTAAAACCTGAAACCACCAAACCGGAACCAACCCTTTAAAAAGGGGAGTTGACCACCGGTTTCTAAGCCTCAAAATCCCATCCCATTTCATCCACAAAGAACCCAAGCACCTCAAAAGGCCCCAGCACCCCCTTATCGAACAAACCCAAACCCTATAAGCACAAGAAGGCGTTTTAAGTGCCATGGACTAGGGCATATTGCCGCGGACTGCCGAAGCCGCAAGGTCATTACTTTGGCCAAGTGGAAAGCCATGGATGAACAAGAGAAGGAGGACGACATTGAAGGTGAACTTGAAGAAAACCATGAGGATAGTCAAGAGGAAGTTGAAGAGGAAGCTGATGAGGGTAAAATGCTAGTTTTGAGGAGGGTCTTGAATGGCCAAAAGGATGCAAAGGACGAACAAAGGGAGAACATGTTTCATACTAGATGCACGGTTCAAAGCAAGGTTTGTTATTTGATTATTGATGGAGGGAGTTATGCTAACGTGGTTTCTTTTAACATGTTTGAGAAACTAGGTTTGCAAGCTACGACCCATCCTCATCCATACAACATACAATGGCTAAATCAAAGCAAAGGGCTTCAAGTCAACTCACGGTGCCTCATTTCTTTGTCCATTGGAAAGAGCTATCAAGATCAGCTTTGGTGTGATGTTATACGTATGGATGCTTGTCATATATTATTGGGTAGACCATGGATGCATGAACGAAAGGTAATGCATGATGGTTTCTTGAATACATACTCCTTGTCTATGGGAGGAAGGAAGATTACCCTTAAGCCATTATCACCATTCGAACTCCTAAAAAACAAACCCACAAAAGGCCATGACCATTTTGGTTGCTCACTTACCATTAGTGAAACCCTCTTAAAAGCTTCTAATCATGAAATTAAGGCTTTTAAAGAGTGGATCTTAACCCTCAAAGATGAACCAGAATCCCTCATGCCAACACACCGCTTTGCCGAAGCACTCATCCAAACATTCTGTCATTTATTCCCAGAAGAGATACTCGCGGGTTTACCCCCTAAAAGGGATATCCAACACCACATTGATCTCATTCCAGGTTCTATTCTTCCAAATAAACCAGCTTATAGAATGAACCCAAAGGAAACCATGGAGATTCAAAGGCAAGTGGAGGAATTGATGTCTAAAGGGCTTGTACGTGAGTCTCTAAGCCCATGTGTCGTACTTGCCTTGTTGGTTCCTAAGAAGGATGGAAGCCAACGAATGCGTTTTTGCAGCAAAGCAATAAACAAGATTACAATCAAGTATAGGTACCCTATACCTAGACTTGAGGACGTGCTAGATGAACTACATGGCTCTAAGGTGTTTTCTAAGATTGATCTCCGAAGTGGCTACTATTAAATCAGGATAAGGGAAGGAGATGGATGGAAGACAGCACTAAAGACTAAGGGAGTTCTATATGAGTGGCTGGTCATGCCGTTTGGTCTTTCAAATGCTCCTAGTACATTCATGAGGGTAATGAATCAAGTATTCAAGCCTTATATGGGCAAGTTCGTAGTGGTCTACTTCGATCATATTCTAATCTATTCAAAGGATGAGCATACGCATCAAGATCATCTCAATGAGATTATACATGCCCTTGAACGTGAGCAATTGTATGGTAATCTTAAGAAGTGTACCTTCCTCACTAATTAAGTTATATTCTTAGGTTACATTGTTTCAAGAGAAGGTGTCAAGGCAGATGAAGGGAAGATAGAGGCTACTCGAAGTTGGCCTGAACCACAAAGCATACACGATGTTCGAAGCTTCCATGGCTTGGCTTCCATATACAAGAGGTTTATTAGAAGTTTCAGCACCATTATGTCCCCTATGACTGAAGTGCTTAAGGGAGCATCATTCCAATGGAATCCTAAAGCACAATCTGTGTTTGAAAAACTAAAGAAGAAGCTTACTCAAGCACCGGTTCTTGCATTGCCGTCCTTTGAGAAGGTTTTCGAAGTTGAATGTGATGCATCAGTAGTGGGAATTGGTGGTGTTTTAACTCAATAACGTAAACCATTAGCCTTCTCTAGTGAAAAACTATGTGACTCAAGAAGGAAGTACTCCACATATGATAAGGAATCCTATGCTATCATTCGGTGTCTAGAGCATTGGAGTCATTATTTGGTGGCTAGTGAGTTTATACTTCATTTCGATCACGAGGCATTGAAGTAGAATCAAGGATAACAGAAGCTTAACTCACGCCATGCTAAATGGGTTGAGTTCCTTCAGTCATTCCACTTCACCATCAAGCACAAATCAGGAATGCTAAATCAAGGTGCGGATGCATTATCAAGGACATAACTCCTTATGTTTCAATTAGATGCTCTTATTCTTGGTTTTGAGCATCTCAAAAGTTTGTATGCTGAAGATGAAGACCTACGGATCTTTATGCTGCATGTTCGAAGCACCCGCGAGCTCATAGTTAGAGAAGCTCATGGAGGATCCTTGGCATGTCATTTTGGAGAGTCCAAGACCCTTACCATGTTAAGGGAGCACTATTACTGGCCAGGGATGGAAAAGGATGTTTAAGACATGCTTAGAAGGTGTGGCACATGCCAAGCTACTAAAAGTCATACATTACCTCACGGCTTGTACACCCCACTGCCCATAAAAACCTCTGCCATGGGTGGACGTGAGTATGGACTTCTTTTAGGACTACCTAAGACACATACGGGTAAGGATTCAATATTTGTGGTGGCGAACAGGTTTTCAAAGATGGCACACTTCATTCCTTGTAATAAAACCAATGATGCTACACACATTGCCGAGCTCTATTTCATGGAAGTGACAGGATTGCATGGTATTCCTAAGTGCAATGCTTCAAATAGGGATACAAAGTTTCTAAGTCATTTTCGGATTACTCTTTGGAAGAAACTTGGTATAATGTTGCTATTCAGTACCACTGGTCACCCCCAAACTGATAGCCAAATTAAGGTAACTAATCGAACCTTAGGCATCCTTCTAAGGGCTTTGATTAAACCTCATGTTAATGCTTGGGATTTACTCTTACCACAAGCTGAGCTTGCATACAACAAGGCTCCTAGCAAAGCTACTGATCTTTCCACATTTAAGGTGGTGTATGGGATTGATCCTTTAAGTCCCAATGATCTTACCCACGACATTAAGACCAAAAGCCCGATGTTGATGCAACAACAATAGTAAAGGAAATTTAGAAGCTCCATGCGTCGGTAAAGGCCAGAATTGAGAAGACCAATGCAGCCTATGAAGCACAAGCCAAGAAGCATAGGAGAAAGATTTTTTCTCAACAAGGAGACTTAGCTCGGATCCATTTGAGGAAGGAATGATTTCCTTCTAAGAGGAAGAATAAGCTCATGCCACGAGCTAAAGGTCCATTTGAAGTCTTAGAAAGGATCAATGACAATGCTGATAAGGTTGATCTACCTGGTGATTATGAAGTTTCAGCTACATTCAATGTGGCTGATTTGAGCCCTTTCTATCCGGATGCTACCCCACAAGATTTTAAGGATCAAATCCTTTCAACAAGGGGAGGATGATGGAATTGTACCTGGCCAAGACCTTGACCTTGATGAATCAAGTCCAACACATCCAAGAACAAGGTCACAAGTGAAGAAAATGGCTCACATTTTACAAGAAAATCAAACAACACCAAACGGGCAAACCGGCCAGAAAGTGCCTGGTTTTTTGCACTTGATTTCTTAAACTACATTGTGGCTTAAGTCCCATATTTTTGCATTTTTGGAATCCTTATGATGTGAACTTTCAAGTTCAAGCACTGATTTCAAATCATGCACACAAGAGGATGGGAAATCAAGGTGTGTTTCCAAACCGGTCAGATTTGGTCCAATTCTGCACGGTTATATGTTTTTGCCTAATACTTAAACATGTCGTAACCTTGATTTATTAATTTGGAAGGGTTTGTACACACCCTAAGGTTTTCCCCGATAGCCTAAAATCCAAATCATTACCACTTTTGGTAAGGGAAAACCATGGCCAAAAACCGGGTACATTCTGCCCGTGAACCCGGTTTAGAGGATGGTCGGCTGTTTGCTTCATTCCGTGGGTTTACTCGTGTTATCAGCTAGAGTGGCACATCAACCAAGGCTAGCACACACCCCAAGGCTCTCCACAGATGAGTAACCAATGAAAGAAAGGCTGCAAAACGGGTTGTCTCACACTTCTCATTGGGTAGCCGAAATTATGATGTTCTTGCTTCCCATTGGTCAGCCGAAAAGGGGTGTTTAATTACGGCTGTGCACATGCAATTCTAAGCTGATTTCCTAGTAAATTAGGCAAAGTACATGCTGATTAAGGTTGTAATGGTCATTTGTTTTGCTTTCCTTACTGTTTTGATTGTACTTAGATTAGGTTTAAGTTTACTTTAAAACCGGTGATCCCTAACCCTTTGTATTACGCTAATCTAATACCTTTCCTCTCTAGGAAGGAAAAGTAAGGTGCCAGCTTGCTTGCTAGTATTGCTGAATATGTAAGGAACTTTCGGCCACTGTAGAAGACATTTATGTTTTTATGAATGAGAAAACCGTAGAGAGCATTTGAAGCTTTCTCTTAAATTCTTACTTGCTTATCTTAGTTTAGGCCAAACTAAGTGGTGTTCAAGTGAGTCTTAACCTTGATTAAGTGGTGATTCTGTATCTTAATCAAGATTAAGGGCCCTAAACCCAAAGGTTGGTTGTGATTCCGTATCCAATCCTAGAGTTTAGTCTATCCCATCCCAGTTAGAGCTGCACAGTTTCTAAGTGAAGTTATTAGCTTGAATTCTTAAGTTAATCTCTTTCCCTTGGCAAACTCTTGATATTTCATCATTCTTCCACTCCATTTTCTTCCATATACATCCATTCCCACTGCTTATACCTCACCAAAAGGCTTGGATTGAAACCAAACTTCAAAAGCCTTCAAACCATGCAAACCTAGTGTTTTCTAGTTTCAGTGGGCAGCAAGTTGGCATGGTGTGGCCGTGCACATAGGCACGACCGTGCCACATTTGGCCGTGATAGATCCTTGAGTTTTGGTTGTCCTTTGATGTAAGTTAGCTTGGGTAGCTTCTTCCCTTGAGCTTTACATCATAAACCCTTAGGATGCTTGAGTAATTAAGCACACTAAAGCAGGTTAGCTACCGAAACGAACCCTTGCCCTACAGTTTCAATGCTTAAACAAAACTTGGATGAATTCTTCATCCTTTAACCAGCATAATAAGATTACCTAATTGATTTGCTTCATCATACTCCCTTTGTTAAAAAGGATATTTCTTGAAATAAATTTAGGCAATCACCTCATCTTTTTGCTTCATGTATGGTTGAAATACAATCAAATGTGAAAATAAGTCTCGCTTTAACTTAGAGACTCTTTTCTTCTCTTTCCCCTTGCTGATTTGAATGTTGCACCTAGGGGACTTTGTGAACATGCTTCGAACCACTTCTTCAAACACTCTTAATTCGGGATTAGCAGCTTTTAGCAAGGGTTCTGAAATGGATTGACAGAAGTTTGGGTTGAGTGTTTTCGTTTTGGGTGTGAGTGGAGTGGGGAAAAAGGTTGGTGGTTCATCTTGCACTTCCCTTTGTTGTCTTAGAACTCCTTTCAAACCCAAGAGTTCTTCTTCTTTAGTCTCTTCGATGACCTCCTCTTAAGTTTCCTTAAGCTTTTGATCACTTTCATTTTCATTTTCTTCCTCATCTTCTTCCTTCATGGTTGCTTCCAATTGAGCTAAGGTGATGAATTGCTTGTTGGGGCAGACCAAGGTTTTGTGACCAAGACCTTGACACTTAGAACATCTTTTAATGCCCTTACGAGCAAGAGGAAGGTTAGGTTTGTTTGGAGGGACTAGGCTTACTCCGAATAACAACTCATGTCGTCTCATATATGCACCAAATCTTTCTTCTAAACTCATGCTGAAACTCATGGTAGTACTAGATGTGTTTGGGAATGATTTGTGGATGTGTTTTAGGGAGTGTGTTTGGATTTGTGTTTTGGGAAGCATGTAGGGGTTGGTTTCAGGCAAAGATGAAGCTTGCTCTGATACCTAATAAGATATATATGCCGAGGGCTTAAGCTAGTACTCAATTTAAGAGTGATAACTTACAAACCAAAGTTAGATACAGTCAAGGGAAAACTAAGGAATATGGGCACATAATATGTTGTTTGTCAGGTAACAAACATGTCTGGGAGGAATGGAGTATAGAATCAAGTGTTTCTCAGTGACAACCAAAAAAGAATTCGGTGTAATTTGATGTATAACACAAGGTATGGATGAAACCAAGTTACAAGCTACCAATAACATGAAGCAAATGAGGCGAACTCCATGGTTTAAGGGTGGCATGGTCGTGCCTCTATGCACTGGTAGGGCGTGCGACTTTTCTGGTTCGTGAAGCCTTATTTTCTCACTTTGCACGGTTGAGTGTGGTTTAAAGTTTGTGATGGAAGCTAGACTACTAGAGGTAGTCTAAGCCTTGAATAAGCATGGGGATGGATATGTGGGTGGCTTGTAAATGAGGGAAAGTGGAAAAGAAGCAAAGTTAAGATTGACTAACTCTAAATTAAAGCTAGCAAACTCACTTTAACTCTCTTTGAATCCTTCAGGTTAAACACCAAATGAGATAGAACCAAACTTGATGAATGGATACAGAAACACCACCAGACTCAAGTTTAGGGCCCTTAAACTATGATTAAGATATAGATATCACCACTTAACAAAGTTTAAGACTTCACTTGATCACCACCTTGACCGACCTAGTTAAGGATAAGCAAGTTTAGTATTTGGAGAGTGCCTAAGCACGAAAGCACAAATGCTCTCAAATTGGTTTTCTTTCAAATTAAGGCTATGTTGATACAAGGGGCATGCATATGCATATATAGACTAACCTAGGACATAACCAAGCACCTCTACCTTTCCTTATTAGATAGGAAAAGTATTAAGGGCTAATACAAATCGGTTTAGCTTAATCTAAGTACAAAGCTTACTTAAAGTGACCTAAATACATTCAAAGCATAAAGTAAACCAATACCAAAGCTTATTATACATTAATAAGCTCATAACTAAGCTTAATATATGCTGAATGCCACCTAAATTCCCGTTGGTCAGCCGTAATTGCTTTTTGTGTAGCTAATAGTATGCAAGAGACATTCTTTTGGATGCTCCTTCTTTATTGGTTGCTCTTCTGTAGATAACTTCCATTTGCAGCTTGATAATTGAGTCTCTAGAGGCATTGGGACGTGTTCCTATCAGCATTGGAAGGGAGAAAACCCTTTAGGGTAGGCAAAAACCAATCGAGCAGCTGAACTGGTTTTTTGGGCAGTTTTCTGGCTCGGATTGGAGGCCACGTTTATAATGCAAAACGTGGTCATAATCTGGGTTTCCACATATGGTTTGAAAGCTCGGGATCTCTTTTAACTCATTCAAGTGGAATTACACAATTTTGAGCTCATTTGGCTAATGAAAACATCAAAATGCCCGGACTGGTCTGAACTGAGCTCAATCTGCGCGGTTTGGAAGATTGGTCTTGTTCTTCATCTTCTACTTGATTTATCCTGATTTTATCACTTGGAACACGTATCTAACATCCTAAGGACGTAAAATATGTAAAAATACAAGAATTACAACGAAATATAGCTTAAGAAAAAGGATACACAAAATCAAGTACATTATGGCCCTCCTGGGTAGTTTTGACACCCTGGGTTTATTTGCTAATTTGAATGGGTAAATGAAGTCCAAAAGGCATGAAACTTGTTTTGCGGTAAAGCTGACTTTTGAAATTCAAATCCATCAAAAAACATTAGACTTAAAATGATGGAGTCCCCACCACCATTGATGAGGAAGAAGGTCCAACATGTCATTCAAGGTCCAATTCAAGCTCCAAAATACAAGCATTGATTGAAAATGTTCAACAAGACCAAAGAAGTGTTCACGGGCTAGCAAACCAGAAATTGCCCGGTTTTGTCCATGTCATTAGTTAAGCTACATTGGGGCTTAAGTCATGAATTTTTGCATTTTTGGAATCCTCAAGAAGTCTACAATCAAGTCCAAGCATTGATTTCAAATCATGCACATAACAGGATGGAAGATCAACGAGTTTTCTCAAACTGGCTAGATTGGTTTCCAATTTGCACGGTTTAATGTTTAAGCTTGATTATCCCACTTAAACACATCATAACCTTGATTTCTTCGGGTGGGGTATACACATCCTAAAGTCACCCCCCAATGCTTAAAACCCAAATCATGATCACTTTTTCTTTGTTGAATTTTTGCCTAAAAATCGGCCAGCGACATGCTTGAACCCGGTTTGCTTCATCCAGTTTTCTTCTCGCCAAATCGGCCGGCTCCTTCACTAGCAAGTTGATTAGCACCCTTCCCAAGGCAAGCCACACGTCTGAAGGCTATCTAGGAATGGTTGGTGCATAGGGAAGTTCAACCAATAGGAGTAAAGAAGCAAATATCTTATCTCTCTTCTCTCGTTGGCAAGCCCTAAAGGGGAAGTGACCTTTCGGCTGTGCACATGGGTTTCTGGCTTCAATTCAGCTTGTATTATGCCTTAAGTGTAAGCAAATTGATGTATAATAAGCTTAGACATAGTTTTACTTCATGATTTGTTGTATTAGTTTAGCTAAGTATTGCTAGTATTTGTATTAGTGCAAACCGGTTGTAATTAAACACCTAACACCCTTCCTAACTACTAAGGAAAAGGGAGGTGTGTGCTTGCTTGCTAGCTTGGCCATTTTTTCTGCACACTTAATGTTTCCCACGGCCATAGCTAGTTCATAACTCCTTTGAATGAAAAAATCAGTTTCAGAGCATTTGCTTTCTCTCTTCCAAACTCTTGCTTCCTTGTCCTTGATTAGGCCAATTAAGGTGGTGTCTGAGTGAGTCTTAACCTTGATTAAGTGGTAATTTTATATCCTAATCAAGATTAAGATCCCTAGAGTCAAGATTGGTGGTGTTTCTTTATCCATTCTTTGAGTGTAGTTTATCCTATCCTAGTTTGAGCTACTTGAATTCTAAGTGAAGTTATTAGCTTAATTATTGAGTTAATCTCTTTCACTTAGCATATCCTTCATATCCCCTCATTCTTCCACTCCTTTTACTTCCGTATACATCGATTCCCATGGCTTATACTTCACCAAAAGGCTTAGAATCAAAGCTAACATCAAAAGCCTTCAAACCGTGCAAATTTAGAAACTTCAAGCTTCGACTAGCACCAAGTTGGCACGGCCCACCCGTGCACCTAGGCACGGTCTTGCCACCCTTGGTCCGAATCATATCTTTGAGTTTTGATTGTCCTTTGATATGTGTTAGCTTGGGTTGCATCTTCGCTTGAGACATACATCATAAACCCTTAGGATGCTCGAGTAATTAAGCACACTAAACCAGGTTAGCTGCTGGAACAAACCCTTGCCCTATAGTTTCAATGCTTAAACAAAACTTGGATGAATTATTCATCCTTTAACCAGCATAATAAGATTACCTAATTGCTTTTCTTCCTTTTAAATCAAAGGGGATGAAGGGATATCAATTAGATAGGTTGGCCCTTCACTCATCTTCTGCTGTTGTTTGAGGAAAGTACCTAAATGCTTGCGTAGGTACTCATTTTGTGCCCTTAGTTCTTGATTAGAACTCTTCAACTCTTGATTTGAAGAAGTAATTTCATGATTATTTCTCAAAACAGCATCAAGTTTCTCTTCTAAACTCACACTAGTACTCATGTTGTTCTTGGTGTAAGAGAAGAGTGGAATCAGTTTGTGTTTGAAGGTGGGGAAGAAAGAAACTTTGGATGCGTGGGTGGAGTACCAAGCCAAGGAGAAACTCGGCTCTAATACCAAATATGATGTAAAGCTCAAGGGAAGAAGCAACCCAAGCTATCACACATCAAAGGAAAACCAAAACCCAAGGGTATAGCTTGGACAAGGGGTGGCACGGTCGTGCCTATATGCATGGGTAGGCCGTGCCAACTAGCTACCCACCGAAGCTTGAAAACGCTAGCTTTGCACGGTTTGAAGGCTTTTGATGTTTGCTTTGATTCTGAACCATTTTGTGGAGTTTACGCTACGGGGAATGGATGTAAATGGAGCCAAATGAAGTGGAAGAATGAAAGGATATGGACGAAATGTTAAGTGCATGATATTAACTCAATAATTAAGCTAACAACTTCACCTAGAACTCGGTTAGTTCAAGCTAGGATAGGATAGACTAAACTCTAAGAATGGATACAGAAACACCACCGATCTTTGAGTTTAGGGCCCTTAATCTTCATTAAGATACAGAATCACCACTTAATCAAGGTTAAGGCTCACATGGACACCATGTTAATTGGCCTAATCAAGGATAAGCAAGCAAGAGTTTGATAGAGAGAAAGCAAAATGTTGTCAAACTAATTTTCTCATTCAAAAGGGTTATGTTTCTTACCATAGCCGTGTGAAGCTGAAGTATGTAGCAAAATTGGCTAAGCAAGCACACACCTCCCCTTTGCCTTACTAGTGAGGAAAGGTGTTAAGAGGTTAATTACATCCGGTTTAGCCAAAAACTAGATACAAGCATGCTTAACTAAACTAATATATCAAATCATGAAGTAAAACTATGTCTAAGCTTATTATACGTCACTTAACCGTTGCTTAAGCCTTAATACAACCAGCAAAGAAGACTAGAATGCATGTGCACAGCCAAAAAGGTGAAACCCCTTTACGACTAACCAATAAGACAAGAGAGACAAGATATTTGCTTCCTCACTCCCACTGGTTAAACTTCCTTACGTAGCAACCAATCCTAGATAGCCTTGGAACGTGTGCCTTACCATGGAAGTTGTGCCAATCAACTACCAAACTAGAGAAGGCCGGCTAAAGCTAGAGGAATACTCAGACAGTTTGAACCGGGTTCAAGCTGTGAGCAGGTCGATTTTCTAGCAAACTTTAAGCATAGCAAACGTTATCATAATTTGGTTTTTAAGCATGAGGGGGTAACTTTAGGATGTGTATAACCCCCCCACCAAGAAATCAAGGTTCTATTGTGTTTAAGTGGGGTAATCAAACTCACACATTAAACCGTGCAAATTGGGAACCAATCTAGCCGGTTTGAGAAAACTCCTAGATCTTCCATCCTCTTGTGTGCATGATTTGAAATCAATGCTTGGACTTGATTATGGACTTCTTGAGCATTCCGAAAATGCAAAAATATTGGATTTAAGATACAATGTAGCTTATGAAATCAAGTGCACAAAACTGGGCATTTTGTAGTCGGTTAGCCCATTTGTGTTTGCTTGATCTCCTTGCAAAATATGAGCCATTTTCTTCACTTAGGACCTTGTTCTTGGACGTGTTGGACTTGTATCTTCATGATGAAGGTCTTGGCTAGGCAGGATTCCATCAGTGAAGCTTGAATACATTAAGTTGTATCAGAGCTTAGGGTACCCTCTTGGCTAAGCTACCATCACCAAACATAGTCCCAAACAGAAGAACCACAAAATTAGCCGAAACACATTACCCACAAACTCCCAACCATGCTAAATCAGAAAGTTGGCATGGCCACTGAGGCATGATCGTGCCACTCCTCCTCCCTTTCCGTCCCATTATCGAAGCCTAGCATGGCCACACTGTGCATACCCATACGATCGTGCCACCCCCTTTCCATCCCAAAACAACCCCTCCTCACTCTAAAGCCATCATGTCCACTACCCTTACCCCCGATTAAGTGACCGAGCAAGCCTTAAGAGAGAAACATGAGTTACAAGCCCGAGTTAAGTACTTACAATCCCAACTTGGTAAAATGATGCAAGAAAAGAGAAGGAACTTAAGAAGTTCTAAGAGTACAAGCAAGCAAGACTCGAATAACTCCGAAGAAGAAGAAGAAGAAAGCAACTCTGTTGAAGACTCCGATGAAGATGTGTACACAAGGAGGCCAAAGAGGCATCGTAGGCCTCAAGACCAAAGCTACAATGACTTCAACGTGGATATTCCCAACTTTGAAGGTCAACTAGACCCGGATGTGTTCTTGGATTCGCTTCAAACTGTTGAAAGAGTCTTTGAGTTCAAAGACATCCTCGATTAAAGAAAGGTAAAGCTTGTTGCTTTAAAGCTTAGAAAGTATCCTTCCATTTGGTGGTCAAATGTTATGACTAAGAGAGCTAGGAAGGGTAAAGGGAACATAAGAACTTGGGAGAAAATGAAGTCCAAACTTAAGTTGAAGTTTTTTCCACCCCATTACTTGCAAGACAAGTTCCTTAAACTCCACCACCTCAAACATGGGTCTAAGAGTGTTGAAGAATACAGTAGAGAGTTCAAATAATTGTTGTTGAAATGTGATTTGACGGAGGATGAGTCTCAAACTTTGATTAAATACTTGAGTGGCTTGAATAATGAAATTGCTCATGTTATTGAACTCCACCCTTACACTTCCTTGGATGAGGTTAGTGTCCTAGCTCAAAAAGTGGAGTCATAATAGAAAGCCACGGGCAAGGGCATGGCCTCCTAGTCTAACCCTCGTCCTTACCCATTCCAAAAGCCCTCATACTACCCTCTCAAATCCACTCCAAACTCAAACACAAGACACCCTGCACCAAATCCCCCTCAAAACAACCTCCAAAACCCATTGACAAGAAGAGATGTTCCCGTTGTCAAGGCCTTGGAAACTTTGCTTCCGAGTGTCCTAACAAAAGAGTTGTCAGTTTGGTCGAATACCAAGCTTCTTGTGAGGAGCTAGATGGTGAGAATGATGGGGAAGAAAAGGAGCTTCTTATGACCGAAGCTCTTGAAGAAGTTGAAGAGGGACCCGATGAAGGAGAAAGGCATGTGATTATTACTTCTCAAAATGATATAGAACAAAGGGAGAACATCTTCCATACCCGGTGTATCGTGAAAGGCAAGGTTTGCTCTCTTATTATTGATGGTGGAAGTTTTGCCAATGTTGCTTCCAAGACTCTAGTGGACAAGCTCAAGCTTTCGGTCTCTCCACACCCAAGCCCTTACACCATACAATGGCTCAATCAAGGTAAAGGCTTGCAAATCTCCTCTTGTTGTTTACTTAGCTTTTCAATTGGCAAAAGTTACAAGGATGAGATTTGGTGTGATATTGTGCCCATGGATGCTTGTCATGTCCTCTTGGGAAGTCCATGGGTATTTCATAAAAGTGTCATGCATGATAGTCGGTTAAAGACATACACATTTGCCAAAGATGACAAAAAGATCACCCTCACCCCTTCTTAAATCAAACTCACAAAAAAAGCGTCAAGATACTCCTAGCATGGATGTCTTTCTCACTACCCTACTCCATTCCCAACTCCATGAATATGAAGATTTCAAGGAATGGATTTTACTTGGCCAAGAACCAGTTGAAGCTAAGGATTCTTCCAATCCTTTGCTTTCTCCTCTCATCAAAGATTTCCAACATGTCTTCCCTAACGAGGTTCCCCATGGCCTCCTTCCAAAAAGAACCATACAACACAAAATTGACCTCATCCTCGGTGCCACCCTCCCAAACAAGACGCCCTACCGGATGAAACCCCAAGAGACTGAAGAGGTGCAAAGGCAAGTAGATGATCTTCTTGCTAAAGGCTTGGTCCGTGAGAGCCTTAGTCCATGGGCTGTGACCGCCATGCTTGTTCCAAACAAAGATGGGTCAATGAGGATGTGTGTGGATAGTAGAGCGATGAACAAAATCACCATCAAATACCGGTTTCCTATTCCACGGTTGGAGGATCTCCTAGATGAGCTTCATGGAGCCACCATCTTTTCTAAGATTCATCTTAGAAGTGGCTATTACCAAATGCGGATTTATGAAGTAGATGAGTGGAAGACGGCCTTCAAAACCAAAGGAGGTCTCCATGAATGGCTTGTTATGCCATTTGGGTTGACAAATGCACTAAGCACTTTCATGAGGCTTATGAACCAAGTTCTAAAGCCCATTATTGGCAAGTTTGTTGTTGTCTGCTTTGATGACATATTGGTGTATAGCAAGACTGAAGAAGAGCATGCTCATCATCTACAGTAAGTCTTGAGTATCCTATCTCAAGAAGAGCTCTATGGAAACTTGGAGAAGTGTCACTTTTTCACTTCTCAAGTCATCTTTTTGGGCTATGTTGTTTCGGCCCAAGGGATTCATGTTGATGAGAGCAAGATTCAAGCAATCCGAGATTGGCCCGTTCCTACTTCCATTCAATAAGTTAGGAGCTTCCGTGGCCTACGCTCTTTCTATGGGAGGTTTGTGTGATTTAGCACCATTGTTGCCCCATAACCGAGGCGCTTAAGGCCAAAAGATTTGAGTGGACCAACCAAGCTCAAAGGTCCTTTCAAGAAATCAAGTACAGGCTCACAAGTGCACCCGTTCTAGCTCAACCAAGCTTCTCTAGAGTCCTTGAGGTAGAGTGTGATGCTTCTGGTGTTGGGATAGGCGTTATCCTATCTCAAGAAAAGAGGCCCTCGCCTTCTTTAGTGAGAAGCTCAATGAAGCAAAAAGAAAGTACTCCAGTTATGACAAGGAGTTATATGCAATTGGGAGAGCTTTGGAGCATCGGAGGCACTACTTGGTTGGAGGAGAATTCATTCTCCATTCGGATCATGAGGCTCTGAAGTTCATACAAGGGCAACACAAGCTCAACCCAAGGCATGCAAAGTGGGTTGAGTACCTACAAGGCTTCCATTTTGTGATCCACCAAAAGTCGGGTTAACTCAACAAAGGGGCGAATGCCTTGTCAAGAAGGTACCTCTTACTCTCTACCTTGGAATCCAAAGTCCTTGGTTTTGAGATCATTAAGGGGTTGTATGTCCAAGATGAGGATTTTAAGGAAATCCAAGAGAAGTGTACTAGCCATCCTCACGGCTTGTTCCACTTAGATCATGGTTTCCTCTTCAAAGGAACCCGGCTATGCATACCAAAGAGTGGATTTCGAGAGCTCCTCATTCAAGAGCTCCATGGTGGGGCTTGGCCGAACACTTTGGCATTGAGAAGACTTGCTTCATGCTCAAGGAGCACTATTATTGGCCAAGCATGTCCAAGGATGTAGAGCACTATGTGAGAAGATGTTCTATTTGTTAACAACTAATCGAACTTTAGGCACCTTGCTTAGAGTTCTAGTCAAGAAGAGTATCAAAGGGTGGGATGAGTTGCTTTGCCATGCTGAGTTTGCCTTCAACCGAACACCATGTAAGGCTACAAGTCTTTCCCCCTTTCAAGTGGTGTATGGTTACAATCCAAGAACTCCCTTAGACTTGGTCCTAATTCCAAATCAAACCAAGTTTTGTTGGGAGGCCGAAAAGAGGGCCAAGGAAATCCAAGAACTTCATGCCAAGGTCAGGGAACGAATTGAAAAGTCTAATGAGCAAGCCAACTCACATGCTGACAAGCAGAAGAAGGAAGTTCATTTTCAACCCGGGGACTTGGTTTGGATCCATTTGAGTAAGGAAAGATTTCCAAGCAAGCGCAAATCAAAGCTCATGCTAAGGCCGGATGGCCCCTTTGTAGTGCTTGAATAGATTGGTCAAAATGCCTACAAAGTGGACCTTCTAGGTGAGTATGCAGTCTCTTCCACCTTCAATGTGGCTGACCTAAGCCCTTATTGTGAGGAAGATGAAGAGCTTCTAAGTTTTAGGTCAAACTCCAACCAAACCGGTGAGTATGATGGGGACCATCTCCATAATCCTTCCAACCTCTCCCCCTCAATCATACAAGAGTCCAACACCAACGAGGAGGTCAAAGAAGTGCAAGAAATGGTCAAGAATATCATGAACAACACCAATGACCCATTGCTTAATTCGAACTGAAATTGGGCCTGTTTTGCAAGCCGAATTACCCAAGCTTGAAGAGGATTTAAAGGGCTGAAAAATTACTTTTGGTAACCCTTAATATGTCAGCTCCAAGGGCATATAAAGAGTTCTAGGTTAGGTATTTAAGAAATAAGTCAATGGGAGCCTTTTTCTAGAAGCAGCAGAAACTATCCCAGTTTGCATATGCTGCACCTTTTGCCTCATATCTCACAAACGGCTACTCCAAATAGCGTGCAACTTGAGGCTTGTGAAAGCTGACCTCAAGAGCTTTCCAACAAGACCTATTGCAGCTAATTTGGACAACAAACCTAGGAGATATAGTTGATAGAAGTTAACCCGAGTGCACTAAAAAGTTGCTGACATAAAGTAAAAGCATTTTTCAGCTTTTGTTCTTTTGCTTTTTGGTGTCCCATGCTTATGAATGTGTATGCACTTGTTGTTCCCCACCTTTTCAGCTTGTTAAAGGTTCCCCCACTATGAAAGGGATGCCTTGGGCTGCCAAAGTGATGGAAGCATGCAAGGGAAAACAAGAATGGAAGAAGAAACACAAGCTACAACTCAAGGATAGCTCGCGGTTTAGGCGAACCCGAAGGCTATCTTTAAGAACTTCAAATGTTTTAAGTGACTTTGGATAGTTCTAAACTAGATGATTAGATAAGACACACCACTAATCACTAGCTTAGGGCTCGTAATCTTGGATTAGGATAAGAAACACCACCTAACCAATGATTAAGACTCTCTTGAGCACGACCTTAATCGGCCTAATTAACGATAAGCAAGATAAGTGTTTAAAGGAAACTTAAGACACAAAGTCTTTTCTCTCAATTCAAAAGTCAAGTATATATTTGAAAATGAACAACCAAGGCTCTTATATGGCCTTTAGTTACAAGAAATGAGCTTTCCTTCTAAGCTAGGAAAGTCATTAAACTTACTTAAGGTACTTAGTACACAGTTTAAGCTAAAACATGGCTAACCCGAAAGTTTAAGGCATAAAATACAAGTTTATGCTTCAAAAGACCTTTCCTAAGTATTAGGGAACTTAGATGACTCATTTTTCTCTCTACGAGGTAATCTTCTCATGGATGCCACCTAAAAGGGTTGAAGAATGCAAGGCTGCCACGTGTAGCATGTGTGGACGGTTCATAGCTTGCAAAATGGAAGCTTTCTCTTGCTCCACGTGGCTTGCTCATGTGTGGATGAGTGGAAGGTTAATAAATAGCTCAAAATGACCAGCAAGGCTGGCACACACCTCTAGCAAACCCACCTAGAGACAAAAACCACATAGCTTAGCAATCGGGTGTCGAGGTGCCTGTTTCTGCCCGGTTTTGTGCTGCTTGCTTGACACCTCAAATGTTGAGTAATCTGAGCTTTCCTTGCATGGAAGGAAACCTTAAGATGTCTAGAATACCCTACTTCTTTAATCAAAGAATTTGGACTTCGTTTGACCCTTGAAATAAGCCAAATACCTTAACGGTGCAAAATCGGGCCCAAAACAGCATGGGACTGAAAATGAGCTTTGTTCACTGACCAATTGAACTCGAAATCTAGTAATTCCACTTGGACATGAAAGACAAGACCGTAAAATTATAAGAACACCAAAAAAAGGACACATGAACTTGGATTACACTTGAGAAATAAGATAGCAAAAACCGGGTGAAGATCCGGATGAATAATCGGGTGCATCAACATGCATGTTCTTCACCAAATAACTTATTGCCATGGCTTTGGACTTGTTTTCTTGATTGCTTTGGATCATTTGAACATTAATGGACCTTGTGGATGGGCCTCCATCATTCTCCCCTTGTTGGGAAGATTTAACCCTCAAATCTAAATGATAATCATCTGCTTCCTAAGGACTTAAATCAGCAACGTTAAATGTAGCTGACACTCCATAATCTCCTGGTAAATCCACCTTATACGCATTATCATTAATCGTCTCCAAAACCTCAAATGGACCATCTGTTCTGGCATCAACTTGATTTTCCTTTTGGAAGGAAAACGTTCATTACGGAGATGAATCCACACTAATTCACCTATCTTAAAGAGCTTCTCTCGTTTTTGCTTGTTAGCTTGGGCCGTATAAGATAGTGCAGTTTTCTCAATCTTGGCCTTCACTAACTCATGTAACTTTTTGATTTCTTCCACTCTAGCTACAGCATCTGCACTATGCCTTTGATCTAATGGACGAGGAATAAGATCAAGAGGATTGAGGGGATCAATCCCATAAACCACCTTGAAGGATGAAAGACCAGTAGCCTTGGTTGGAGTCTTGTTATATGCAAACTCAGCATGTGAAAGTAACAGATCCCAAGCTTTTACTTGATTTTTAATCAAAACCCTTAAAAGAGTGCCAAGGGTTTGATTAGTAACTTGTATCTGCCCATCTATTTGTGGATGACAAGTGGTACGATACTTGATTTTAATACCAAGTTTCTTCCACAATGTAATCGAAAAGTGAGTTAAGAACTTGGTATTTCGATTTGAGACAATGGAATGAGGAATTCCATGTAGTCTCATAACCTCTTTAAAATAGAGTTTAGTAACATGAGTAGCATCATTAGTTTTGTTGCAGGGAATTAAGTGAGCCATTTTCGAAAATCGATCTACCACCACAAAGATAGAATCCTTATTCCTTTGTGTCTTTGTTAAACCAAGTATGAAATGCATACTCACGTCTACCCAAGGCAATGTGGGAATAGGTAGTGGTGTGTATAACCCTTGGGGTAGTGAATGACCCTTTGCAATTTGACATGTACTCCATATTCTAATGATGTTTTCAACGTTCTTCTCCATGCCTGGCCAATAATAATGTTCCCTAAGCATGATTAGGGTCTTGTCTTCACCAAAATGCCTAGCTAATGATCCAGCATGGACTTCTCGAATCAGTAACTCACGAGTGCTGCATTTAGGGACACATAATTGAGCATCCTTAATGAGAAAGCCTTCTTGAACCAACAAATCCCCTTTGGGATGGTTGGTGCATTCGAAATATAACACCCCAAAGTCTTCATCATCTTAGTATAATGCCTTGAGATGCTCAAATCCAAGGATACAAGCATTTAATTGAAATAATAGTAGGTAACGCCAAGAAAGTGCATCGGTGCCTTGATTGAACTTGTCGGACTTATGCTTGATAGTGAAGTGAAAGGGTTGGAGAAATTCAACCCATTTGGCATGGTGTGAGTTTAATTTGTGTTGGCCTTGAATATACTTCAACGCCTCATGATCTGAGTGCAGAATAAACTCATTGGCAATCAAATAGTGACGCCAATGTTCTAAGCAACGAACTATTGCATAGAGCTCTTTATCATAAGTTGAATATCTCTTTCTGGTATCACATAGTTTGTCACTGAAGTAGGCCAAAGGACGTCCTTCTTCAGTAAGAATACCACCAATACCAACTTCAGAAGCACCGCACTCAACTTCAAAGACTCTCTCGAAGCAAGGTAGGCCTAGGACCGGTGCTTGAGTTAGTCTTTCTTTCACTTCTTCAAAGGCAGCTTGGGCTTTAGGAATCCAAGTGAATGAGGAACCCTTGAGAACTTCAGTTATAGGAGCTAAAATGGTGCTGAAATTGCGTATGAATCTCCTGTATAAAGAAGCTAAGCCATGAAAGGTTCGAACATCATGAATACTTCTGGGAACAGGCCAAGTCCGAATAGGCGTCAATCATGCTTTCATCCAGCTTAATTCCACCTTCAGAAACAATAAAACCTAAGAAGGTAACTTCATGGCTAAAGAAGGTACACTTCTTAAGATTACCAAACAACTTTTCCTTTTCAAGAACGAGCATCACCTGAGTTAAGTGATCTTGATGCTCTTGCTCATTCTTGCTAAACACTAATATATCATCAAAGTAAACGACCATAAAGTTGGCCAAGTATGGCCGAAATACTTGATTCATCAATCTCATGAATGTACTAGGGGCATTGGAAAGACCAAATGGCATAACCAACCATTCATACAATCGACCTTTGGTGTTAAAAGCAGTTTTCCGCTCATCACCCTCCCTAATACGAATATGATAATAACCACTTCTCAAATCAATCTTGCTAAACACCTTAGAGCCACGTAACTCGTCCAACATATCTTCAAGCCTAGGTATAGGGTACCTATACTTGACAGTAATTTTGTTTATGGCCCTACTATCAACGCACATCCTCATACTACCATCCTTTTTGGGACCAAAAGAGCCGGAACAGCACATGGACTCAAGGACTCTTGTACCAAGCCCTTAGATATTAACTCTTCAACTTGACGTTGAATCTCCTAGGTTTCTTTTGGTTATGCCCTGTATGCTGGCTTATTTGATAAAATGGATCCTGGGATAAGGTCATTATGATGTTGGATGTCATGCTTGGGTGGCAAACCTGAAGGTATTTCATCTAGAAACAAGTGACTAAACTAATTCATTACGACCTCGGCTATGGGATGGGATGGAAGTGGTGTTTCTGGTTCATCTTGCACTTGCAATATCCACTCTTTCAAAGCCTCAAACTCAAGTTAAGAGCTTTTAAAAGTGGTTCTCCATACGTCAAAAGCAAGTCAGATTGAGTTGGGGTTTTTTGTGGTTTTATTTTGTGGAGTTTGGATGGTGACATAGGATTAAGGGTAATCCTCTTGCCATCTTTGGTAAAGGAATAAGTGTTTCGGTAACCATTATGCATGACTTTCCTATCATACATCCATGGTCTCCCTAGTAGAATATGGGAAGCATCCATGGGGATAACATCACACGAAATTTCATCTTGGTAGTTCTTACCAAGAGAGAAAGAAATCAAGCAATGAGAGTTAACTTGTAATCCCTTGCCTTGATTTTGTATGCTAGTGATGAGGACTTCAAAGACATTTATGTCAAGTGCGCCAACCACCCCCACGGCCCCTTCCACATTCTTGAGGGGTTCATCTTCAAGGGGTCACGGCTTCGCATACCGAAGTGTGGGTTTAGGGAGTTGCTATTCCAAGAGATTCATGGTGGTGCTCTATTTGGTCACTTTGGGGTAGAGAAGACTTATTCAACGCTCAAGGAGCATTATTATTGGCCGAAGATGGCCAATGATATGGAACACTTCATCAAAAGGTGTTCAATTTATAACATGGCTAAGAGCCATGTCCTTCTCCATGGCCTCTCCTCTCCTTTGCCCGTGCCCTTATGATAGGGACCATCAAGACCAAGCTTTAAAAGAGCAACCAGCTGGCCCACACACCCATCCAAGATCACAGGAAGTCCAAAACATCCATGCCTTGGTCAAGAACACACTGGAGCACTCGGATAGAACGTGGGCAGATTCAACCGGAAATTGGCCCAACTTTGTGTGTGTGTTGGGACTTGAAGGTGAGGGGATGATTGACCGGATTACCCCATGTCTTTAATTTTATGATGTTAGGAATCCAATAAAATAATTTGCAAAGGTTTTGGAGGTCATTTGGTTGGTCAAACAGCAAGTTCTTACAGATGCTGCAGGCTAAGCGCTAATCCAGCACAGTCCGAAATGGACGAAGTTTTGGACCACCAAATTAAGTCCATGTTTTCTAAACTTTTAGGGCATGAAAGGGGACATATATATTTACCAATTCATGGGTTCAAATCCCGCCCAAAGCACCCCCTTGTGATGGTATTAATCGGCTAACAGGATAACAAAAACGCCCTTTTAACCGGTCCTTCGCTAGCCGGTACAAGGGTACTCTTTCCTTGGTTTTAGCTTTGCCAACTTACTGAATTGACTTATTTTTCTGCATTCTAGGACCTTTGTAGGCTTGACATCTTATTTAAGAGGCATCATGATCCCTAATGAGGTAGATTAAGCTAGTAGTGAGGTGTTAAGCTAGTAAGAGATAGATGGGATGTATTTACTCTTCCCCATATGTACTAATCTTTTTTTTGTTGCATGAGAGAGAGCGGAACTCGGCTGAAGGTGAACAAAACCAGCCTTGGCCCTCATTTGTAATCACTTTGGAAATACATGAACTTCGTGAGTTAGAAACTCTCTCCATTAAAACTCCTACTATTGCATCTTGAGCTTGGCAACTCAAGTGGGTTCTCTAGGTCCTTTTATCTCAACTAGAAAGTGATTCATTTCAGTCACTAGTTGATCTAAAAGGATTGCCCAAGTGTTCTCCGAGGGTGGCTCTTAGGATTATCCCTTGCAAGGTCACTTCATTATCCAAGCTCTTGCATTCTTCTTCTTGCATTCAGTTTCTTTTTCCCCCAAAACCGAAGTCTCTCTTGAATGTTCTTGTGAGTTGTGTCATTTTGTTCTTGATATACGTGAAATTGGTATCAGAGCTTAGCCTACATTCTTGGCCAAGCTTCCCTTTTCATCACAAAGACATTCCTCAAACACCGACTCACAAAAATCAGCGTAAACACATTCACCCAAAGTTTCCAGTCGTGCCCATCTAGAAACTTAGCACAACCACATCGTGCCGACACGACACGACCATGCCAAAACCCGGCACGCCTCACCTTACTTCATCTCATCCGCACGGCCACACCGTGCCTTTACGCACGCCCGTGCCATACCCTGCCCGTATCACTTGCAACATTTCTCATCCAAAAACCGTCACCATGTCTTCTATGCTCAGTCCCGAAGAAGTGGCTGAACAAGCCTTAGAGAGTAGGCCGAACTTGAGGCTCAGCTCAAGTTTGTACAAAAGCAACTTGGCCTACTCATGGAAGAGAAAATAAGAAGTTTATGGAGTTCTAGGAGCTCAAGCAAGCATCACCACTCGGATGATTCCGAGGGAAGCAATCCGGTTAGCGACTCAAGTGAAGAGGACTATGAAAGGAGGCCTAGGCGACATAAAAGGCAAAGAGAAAGAAATTTTGGCGACTTCAAAGTCGACATTCCCGAGTTTGAAGGCCAACTTGACTCGGACATCTTCCCTGATTGGTTGCAAACGGTGGAAAGGGTCTTTGACTATAAAGACATCCCGGATGGCAAAAAGGTAAAGCTAGTTGCTTTGAAACTTAGGACGTAGGCCTCAATTGGGTGGACTAATGTTGTGACCAAAAGGGTGAGAAAAGGGGAAAAGTAAGATCAAAACTTGGGAACAAATGAAATCTAAACTTAAGGCCAAGTTCTTACCCCCACATTACCTTCAAGATAACTTCCTCAAACTCCACCATCTCAAGTATGGTTCTAAGAGTGTAGAGGAGTACACTAGGGACTTTGAACAACTTCTTTTAAAATATGACTTGAAGGAGAATGATTCTCAAACATTAATTCAATAGTTGAGTGGCATTGACGAACAAATTGCCAATGTTGTCGAATTGCATCCCTACACCTCCCTTGCCGAGTTGAGTGCTTTGGCTCAGAAGGTTGAGATGCAAAAGAAACTCAAAGGGAAGAACCCCATCACCAAACCTACCCGATGGCCATATAACTTCCAAAAGCCCCCCTACACCCCTCAAAAACCTCTTCCAACCCCAAACCCGAAGCCCCCTTAAAACACAGCCCCACAAACACCCTCAAAGCCCCCACCTAAACCCCTTAGCAAGGTTTGGTGCTTTCATTGTCAAGGCCTTGTGCATTATGCTTCCGAATTTCCAAACAAGAAAATGGTCTCTTTGGTCGAATACCAAGCTTCCCTAGAGGAGCTAGAAGGTGAGGAGCAAAGGAAGGTAGAAGAGAAAGGGTTGTACATGATCGAAGCCTTAGAAGAAGTAGAGAAAGGGCCGGATGAAGGAGAGTTACAAGTGATTAGGTGAGCCTTGAGTGGGATTGCCTCTCAAGAAGACTTGGAGCAAAGGGAGAGTATTTTCCACATTAGGTGCATCGTGGGTGGGAAAGTATGTTCTCTCGTTATTGATGGAGGAAGTTGTGCTAATGTGGCCCCCAAAACTATGGTGGACAAGCGCAAACTCTCGGTCTCACCACATCCAAGTCCCTACACAATTCAATGGCTCAATCAAGGTAAGGGCTTGCCAATAACTACTCGATGCCTACTTTCTTTATCCATTTGAAAGAACTACAAGGATGAAGTTTGGTGTGATATTGTGCTTATGGACGCATGTCATGTCCTTTTGGGTCGACCATGGCTCATTGATAGAAGTGTTATGTATGATGGTCGAACGAACACTTACACCTTCACCAAGGACCACAAGAAAATCACCCTTACTCCCCTCAAGCCTAGCCCAAAAAAAGAAGCCCTAAGACAATCCCTAGTTGGATGTCTTTCTTACTACATTACTCCACTCACAACTCCATGAGTTTGATGCTTTCAAGGAGTGGATTCTCTTAGGGTAAGAACCGGCCGAAGCGAGGGAATTTTCCCATCCCTTGCTTACTCCCCTCATAAAAGCCTTTTCCCATTTCTTTCCACAAAAAATCCCCCACGGCCTACCTCGTCAAAGATCAATCCAACACAAGATTGACCTCATTCCTGGGGCCACACTCCCAAACAAGCTGGCTTATCACATGAACCCTCAAGAGACACAAGAGGTTCAAAGGCAAGTAGATGAGCTCTTATCCAAGGGCCTAATCCGTGAGAGCCTTAGTCCTTGTGCCGTTCCGGCTTTGCTTGTGCCTAAGAAGGATGGGTCTATGAGGATGTGTGCGGATAGTAAGGCTATCAAAAAGATCACCACTAAGTACCGCTATCACATTCCATGTTTTGAGGACCTTCTTGATGAGCTCCATGGGCCCACTATCTTCTCCAGGATTGATCTTAGAGGTGGCTATTATCAAATCCGGATCTATAATGTAAATGAATGGAAAATGACTTTCAAAACAAAGGGTGGTCTCTATGAGGGGCTTGTCATGCCCTTTGGTTTAACTAATGCACCTAGCATGTTCATGAGGCTTATGAACCAAGTTCTTAAGCCATTCATTGGGAAGTATGTTGTCGTGTACTTTGACGACATTTTGGTGTATAGCCGTGGAGAGGAAGAACATTACAAGCACTTGCATGAAGTCTTGAGTGTCTTGGCTCAAGAGTAACTTTATGGTAACTTAGAGAAGTGTCGTTTCTTCTCTTCCCAAGTGAAGTTTTTTGGATACATGGTTTCGGCCGAGGTTATCCAAGTTGATGAAGAAAAGATCAAGGCCATTCGAGAGTGGCCTACTCCTATTTCTATCCAACAAGTCCGAAGCTTCCATGGTTTTGCATCCTTTTATAGAAAGTTTGTGAGCAATTTTAGCTCAACCATGGCACCCATGACCGAGGTCCTCAAGGCCAAGCACTTCGAATGGAGCGTACAAGCACATAGGGATCAATCCCATAATGATCAAGTCAACATCCCTACAGTCCAACGAAGGCAATAGAAGGAGTCTAAGGCACAAGAATTGGCTCAAATAATCAAGAACATCATGACCGCCCAATCTACCCAAATTCTAGCACAACTCCCCGATTTTGTGAGCTTGATTACTCAAGCTTCAATTGGGTTTAAGAAGATGCAAATTCACTTTTTGGAACCGTTAATATGTCATATTTAAGGACATATAAAGAGTTCTAGGTTAAGTAATTGGGAAATAAGTCAAATGCGGTCACTTTCAGAATGCTGTAGAATCTGATCCAGTTCGGACAACCTGTACGTTTTGGGATACAACTTTCAAACGATACTTCCAAATCCCTTCTAACTTGAGCCATCTGAAAATAGACTTTCCAAGATTTCTAATAACTCCTGTTGGAGCTTATTTGGGAATGAATTGCAGAAGTTATAGCTGTTGGAAGTTGAAGGTTGTCCACTGAAAGCGACTGGACAACATGTCACATTCACCTTTTGTACTTTGCTTACTTTTTAGTTCTTTGATCCCATTGGCTGTCCATTTGAACCCAAATGCAGCTTGTACTCTTCCCTTGGGCCTCCCCTCTCTATATGTATGCTGATTTAAGGTTGTAATATTCAGAATTGATATATATATATATAAAAAGATAGAGTTCATTCTCTCTCAATTTAAATTCTCTCTTGCTTATCTTTGGTTTGGCTAAACAAAGTGGTGTTCAAGTGAGTCGTAATCCTTCTTAGGGTGTTGTGTCTTATCCCTAAGTGTGATTAAGTGCCCTAGTGTGACCAAGGTGGTGTCTCCTATCGTTGTTCATGCTAGATTATCCTCCTTTCTCTTTGATTGAACCGATGGTAGTTTGCGGTTTCTTCTTTCTTTCATCTTTATTCTTGCTTTGTTTTGACTTGATTTCCCCATTTCCTTGCTTGGCACATCACAAGCTCAACGTGCTTTTGAGGAAATCAAAGAAAGGCTAACTAGTGCTCCCATTCTAGCACTTCCTAGCTTTTCTAAGATCTTTGAAGCTAAGTGTGATGCTTCCAGAGTGGGAATAGGGGCAATGCTATCACAAGGGAAGAGGCCCATTGCTTATTTTAGTGAGAAGCTAAATGATGCCAAGAGGAAGTACTCTACATATGCCAAGGAGTTCTATGCCATTGTGATGGCATTAGAGCATTGGTGGCACTATTTGGTGGGAGGTGAGTTCATCCTCCTCACGGATCACCAACCTTTGAAGTACATTCAAGGTCAACAAAAGCTCAACCTACGACATGCTAAGTTGGTACAGTTCATGCAATCTTTCCACTATGTGGTCCAACACAAGGTCGGCCACATGAACAAAGGGGCCGATGCACTTTCTAGGAGGTACTTATTGCTCTCTACTCTTGAATCCAAGGTACTTGGGTTTGAGTGCATCAAGGATATGTATGCTCAAGATGAAGATTTCAAAGCTATCCTTGAAGGTTTTTCTAACCATGCCCACGGATCCTTTTACTTTGAGAATTGTTTCCTTTTCAAAGGAAACCGACTATGCATTCCTAAATGTGGGTTTAGGGAGCTTTTGACTGAAGAGCTTCTGATGGAGTGCCCACCACCAATGAAAAAGAAGAAGAAGGTCCAACAACTCATTCAAGGTCCAATTCAAGCTCCAATATGCAAGCATTGATTCAAAATGTTCAAGGAAGTTCACACGGGCTAGCAAACCAAAATTTGCCCAGTTTTGTCCATGTCATTACTGAAGCTACTTTGTGTCTTAAGTCATGAACTTTTGCATTTTTGGAATCCTCAAGAAGTCTACAATCAAGTCCAACTATTGATTTCAAATCGTGCACACAAGAGGATGGACGATGAAGGAGTTTTCCCAAACCACCTAGATTGGTTCCCAATTTGCACGGTTTAATGTTTAAGCTTGATTACCCCACTTAAACATATCATAACCTTGATTTCTTGGTGGGGCGTGTTATACAGATCCTAAAGTTACCCTCCCCATGCTTAAAACCCAGATCATGATCACTTTTGCTATGTTTAATTTTTGCCTAAAAACCGGCCAGCAATATACATAAACCCGTTTTGCTTGAACCAGTTTTCTTCTCACCAAACTAGCCGACTCCTTCACTAGCAAGTAGATTGGCACACGTCCCAAGGCTGTCGAGAATTGGTTGCTGCATAGGGGAGTTCAACCAATGGGAGTAAAGAAGCAAATATCTTATCTCTTTTCTCTCATTGGCTAGCCGTAAAGGGAGAAGCACTTTTCGGCTGTGCACGTGCATTCTAGTCTTCTTTGCTGGTTGTATTAATGCTTAACCAAGGATTAAGTGATGTATAATAGGCTTAGGCATAGTTTTACTTCTTGATTTGATGTAATAATTTAGATAAGCATGCTTTTAATTGCACTAGTCCATAACCGGATGTAATTAGCACTTAACACCTTTCCTCCCTAGTAAGGAAAGAGAGAACGTGTGTACTTGCTTGTGGACTTGCTACCTTGGCCATTTTATTGCATACTAAAAGCTTCACACGACTATAGCAAGGAACACAACCCTTTTAAATGATAAAATTCAGTTTCATAGCATTTTCTTTCTCTCTATCAAACTCTTGCTTGCTTATCCTTAATTAGGCCAATTAAGGTGGTGTCCAAGTGAGTCTTAACCTTGATTAATTGATGATTTTGTATCTTAATCAAGATTAAGGGCCCTAGACTTAGGATTGGTGGTGTTTCTGTATCCATTCTTTGAGTTTAGTTTATCCTATCCTAGTTTGAGCTATCTGAATTCTAAGTAAAGTTATTAGCTTAAGTATTGAGTTAATCTCTTTCACTTAGTGTATCCTTCATATCCCCACACTATTCCACTTCTTTAGCTTCCATTTACATCCATTCCCTACGGCCTAAACTTCACAAAAGAGTCTAGAATCAAAGTAAACATCAATAGCTTTCAAACCGTGCGGAGTAGCATTTTTAGGCTTCGGTAGACCACAAGTTGGCACGGCCTACCCGTGCACATAGGCACGACCATGCCACCCTTGGCCGAGTTATATCTTTGATTTTTGGTTGTCCTTTGATGTGGGTTAGCTTGGATTGCTTCTTCCCTTGAGACATACATCAACTTCATAGAGGAGCTATAGCCGGCCATTTTGGAATTGAGAAGGCATGTTCTATGCTTAAGGAGCATTACTTTAGGACTTGATTAAAAGATGCTCCACTTGCCAACTTGCCAAGGACCACATTCGGCCTCATGGCCTCTACACTCCCTTGTCAGTTCCTCAAGGGCCTTGCCAAGATATTAGCTTGGATTTCATCGCGAGGTTGACATGGAGTCAAAGGCATAAAGACTCCATCATGGTGGTAGTGGATAGATTTTCAAAGATGGCTCATTTTGTGGCATGTCACACTACCTTTGATGCCTCACAAGTGGCTCATCTCTACTTCAAGGAGATAGTGAGGTTACTTGGCATTCCAAGAACTATGGTGTCCGACCGTGACACAAAGTTCCTAAGTCACTTTTGGCTAACCTGAAGGAGGCTTGGTACTTTACTGAAATTCAACACCTCTTTCCATCCCCAAACGGACGGCCAAATCAAGGTCACAAACCGCACATTGGGCACTCTACTTCGGGTCTTGGTGAAGAATAACATTAAAGGGTGGGATGAGCTACTTTTCCATGCAGAGTTTGCCTTCAATCGAACTCCAAGTAAGGCCATAGGTCTCTCCCCCTTCCAAGTTGTGTATGGGTACAACCCACGGACCGCCATTGATCATGTTCCCATCCCTAATCCCACCAAGTTTAATTGGGAAGCCGACAAGACAGCAAAAGAGGTTCAATAGCTGAATGCCAAGGTAAGGGAAAGGATTGAGAGATCAAATGAGCAAGCAAAGTCTTATGCTAATAAGAAGACAAGAGAAGCTCATTTTCAGCCCAGGGACTTAGTGTGGATTCACTTGAGAAAAGAAAGGTTCCCAAGCAAGCGCAAATCAAAGTTAATGCCATGGTTGGATGGACCATTTGAGATCGTTGAGAAGATTGGTGCAAATGCTTACAAGGTAGACCTTTCTAGTGAGTATGGGGTGTCCGACACCTTCAATGTAGCTGATTTAAGCCCATACTGTGATGAAGAAAAGGAGATGTCGAGTTTGATGTCAAACTCAAATCAAGCCGGGGAGAATGATGGGGACCATCAAGACCAAGCTTTAAAAGAGCAACCAGCTAGACCACACACCCATCCAAGCCCTAAGGATGTCCAAAACATCTACGGCTTGGTCAAGAACACATTGGAGCACTCGAACAGAATGTGGGTAGATTTAACCGGAAATTGGCCCAACTTTGTTCGTGTTTTGGGAGTTGAAGGTGAGGGGATGATTAACTGCATTACCCCCTCTCTTTAAGTTTAAGATGTTAGGAATCCAATAGAACAAGTTACAAAGGGTTTGGAGGTAATTTGGTTGGTCAAACAACAAGTGCTCCAGATGCTGCAGGCTAGGCGCTAATCCAGGACAGTGCGAAATAGACGAATTTTTGGACAAGCAACTTAGGTCCATGTTTTATGAAATTTTAAGGCATGAAAGGGGACATAAATATTTATCAATTCATGGGTTCAAATCCCACCCAAAGCATCCCCTTGTGTTGGTATTAACCGGCCAAAAGGACAACAAAACCACCCCTTTAACCGATCCTTCACTAGCCGGTACAAGGGTACTCTTTCCTTGGGTTTAGCTTTGCCAACTTGCTGAATTGACTTATTTTGCTACATTCTAGGACCTTTGTAACCTTGACACCTCATTTGGGAGGCATCATGATCCCTAATGAGGTAGATTAAGCTAGTAGTGAGGTGTTCATCTAGTAAGAGATGGATGGAACGTATTTACTCTTCCCCACATGTACTAATCCTGTTTTTAATGCATGAGAGAGAGGGGAACTTGACTGATGGTGAACGAAACTAGCCTTGGCCCTCATTTGTAATCACTTTTGAAAGACATGAGCTTTGTGAGTTAGAAAACTATCTTCATTAAAACTCCTAGTGTTTCATCTTGAGCTCGACAACTCAAGTGGTCTCTAGGTCCTTTTATCTCAACTAGAAAGTGATCCATTTCAGTCACTATTTGATCTAAAAGGATTGCCCAAGTGTTCTCCGAGGGTGGCTCTTAGGATTATCCCTTGCAAGGTCACTTGATTATCCCAGCTCTTGCATTCTTCTTCTTGCATTCGGTTTCTTTTTCCCCCAAAACCGAAGTCTCTCTTGAATGTTCTTGTGAGTTGTTTCATTTTGTTCTTCATATACATCACCTTAGCTCCATGGGAAGACATTAGCTTGGACTTCATCACAGGTTTGCCTCGCACTCAAAGAAGCAAGGACTCCATCATGGTGGTGGTGGACCGTTTCTCTAAAATGGCCCACTTTATTCCTTTGCCACACCACCCATGATGCCTCCCACATAGCCAAACTCTACTTCAAGAAGATTGTGAGACTTCATGGCATTCCAAAGAGTTTGGTTTCAGATTGGGACACTAAGTTCCGTAGTCACTTTTGGCTCACACTTTGGAGAAAGATGGGGACACACCTCAAGTTTAGTACCACTTGTCACCCCCAAACCGATGGCCAAACTGAGGTGACTAACCGGACTTTGGGGACATTGCTTAGGGTGCTTGTAAAGAAGAATATCAAGGCTTAGGATGAGCTCCTACCTCATGCGGAGTTTGCTTTCAATAGGGCACCTAGCAAGGCTACCCACCTCTCCCCTTTCCAAGAGTTCCATGGGTATAATCCAAAGACTCCTCTGGACCTCACACCCATCCCCACTCCTAGCAAGTTTAGTTGTGAGGCTGAGAAACAAGCCAAAGAGATGAAGGACCTTCATGCTGAAGTTCGGGAAAGGTTTAAGAAGTCTAATGCCCAAGCCATGCATCAAGCCAACACGCACAAAAGGGAGGTCCATTTCCAACCAGGGGACTTGGTGTGGATTCACATGAGGAAAGACAGGTTATCAAGCAAGTGCAAGTTAGAAATCCTACCAAGGTCAGACGACCACTTTGAGATACTGAAGAAGGTCGGACCTAATGCCTACAAGGTCGACATGCCTGCAGAGTATGGGGTCACCGCCACCTTCAATGTGGTTGATCTCAGCCCCTACTTTGAGGAAGATCAAGGAATTCGAAGTTTGAGGCCAAACTCCAACCCCCTTGGGGACGATGATGGGGACCATCGTACCAAGCCTCCCGTAACCCTTGCCAAGGACCCTCCAACTGTTATGGAGTCCAAGAAGGTTAAGCAAGTCCATGCCATGGTGAGAAATCACTTGTACAAAGAAGAAGAAGAACTGTCCAGTTCATACAGTTTATGGCCCGATTTTGTTTCTCTGTTGGAGCAAAATATAGAGGGGGAAATTTCCTGCACGCACCACCCCCTTAAAGCTTAAGGTCTTAGCTTTCCAGCAAGACCTTTTGGAAGGCATTTGGAGCTCATTTGGTCAGTCAACCAAGCCAAAACCGAAAGCAATGCACTGCCGTGCACAGTTCAGCACAGTCCGAAAGAAGGGTTTGATTGGTTGACCTACTTTGCTCCAACTTTTGTCAAACTGTAGGGCGTGAAAAGGCATCTAAATATTTATCAAATCAAGGCGCTAAAGATGAGCTAAGGGGCCGGCTTGTCCTTCTTTTATCCAGCTAAAGAAGGAAGGAAATTCCTTTGAACCGGGTAAAGCGAGAAACCGGCTGCTTCCTTATTTTTGGAGTGCACTTTTGTACTTATTGCAGGTTCAAGGCCCTAAGCTGCTGTAGTGAGGTGATTAGACGCTTGACACCTCAATTTTTGAGATTAATTAAGCTAGTGAGGTGTCAAGGTTAGGCTAGATCACTTGTTTTATCAACTTGTACTTGTAATCTAGCCTAGGCTTAGTCATTTAGTCAATTTTCAAGTTGTTTGCAGCCCTTGGCTGAGTGAAGGGAGGTGTTGGCCTATGAAAACCCCCTCTCTTCCTTTTGTAGGGGTCTTTTGTCAAATTGAAAACACATTTGAGCTTTGTCTCTCCCAAATTCCTAGTTCTATATCTTAAGCTTGGCAACTTAAGTGGTGTCTAGGTCTCTTTATCTCAACTAGGTGGTGTTTTCTGTATCCTAATTGATCTAAGGAGACTACCCTAGTGTCCAACAAGAGTGGCTCCATCGGATTATTTCTTGCAGGCACTTCAATTATCCTACTTCTCTTCTCTCTCTCACTCACAACCGAATTCCCACTCTCCTCCATTCTTGGCTATTGCAAGGTGAGATACACAAGAAATGAGCTTTCCTTCTAAGCTAGGAAAGTCATTAAACGTACTTAAGCTACTTAGTACATAGTTTAAGGTAAAACATGGATAATCTAAAATTTTAAGGCGTAAAATACAAGTTTATGCTTCAAAAGACCTTTCCTAAGTATTAAGGAAGTTAGATGACTCATTTTCCTCTCTAGGAAGGTAATCTTCGCATGGCTGCCACCTCAAAAGATTGAAGAATGCAAGCCTACCATGTGTAGCATGTGTGGCTGGTTCATAGCTTGTAAAATGGAATCTCTCCCTTGCTCCACATGGCTTGCTCGTGTGTGGCTAAGTGGCAGGTTACTAAGCAGCACAAAATGACCAGCAAGGCTTATGTAAAGCTCAAGGGAATAAGCAACCCAAGCTATCACACATCCAACGACAATAAAAACCCAAGGGTATAGCTCGGACAAGGGGTGGCACGGTCGTGCCTATGTGCATGGGTACACCGTGCCAAGAAGCTGCCCACCAAAGCTTGAAAATGCTAGCTTTGCACAGTTTGAAGGCTTTTGATGTTTGCCTTGATTCTAGACCCTTTTGTGGAGTTTAGGCTGTGGGGAATGGATGTAAATGGAACCAAATGAAGTGGAAGAATGAAAGGATATGGAGGAAATGTTAAGTGCAAGATATTAACTCAATAATTAAGCTAACAACTTCACTTAGAACTCGGTTAGTTCAAGCAAGGATAGGGTAGACTAAACTCTAACAATGGATACAGAAACACCACAAATCTTTGAGTTTAGGGACCTTAATCTTAATTAAGATACAGAATCACTACTTAATGAAGGTTAAGACTCACTTAGACACCACCTTAATTGGCCTAATTAAGGATAAGTAAGCAAGAGTTTGATAGAGAGAAAACAAATGCTCTGAAACGGATTTTCTCATTCAAAAGGGTTATGTTTCTTGCCATGGCTATGTGAAGCTTAAGTATGCAGCAAGATTGGCCAAGCAGGCAAACTCAAAAGCAAGCACACACCTCCCCTTTGCCTTACTAGTGAGGAAAGGTGTTAAGAGCTTAATAACATCCGGTTTAGTGCTAATCTAGATACAAGCATGCTTAACTAAACTAATACATCAAATCATGAAGTAAAACTTTCTCTAAGCTTATTATACATCACTTAAGCCTTGCTTAAGCCTTAATACAACAAGCAAACAAGACTACAATGCATGTGCACAGCTGAAAAGGTGAAGCCCCTTTACAGCTAGCGAATGGGAGAAGAGAGACAAGATATTTACTTCCTCACTCCCATTGGTTGAACTTCCCTATGCAGCAACCAATCCCAGACAGCCTTGGAATCTGTGCCTTGCCTTAGAAGCAGTGCCAATCAACTTGCAAACAAGAGAAGGCTAGCTGAAGCTAGAGGAATACTCGGACAGTTTGAACCAGGTTCAAGTCGTCAGCAGGTCGGTTTTCTAGCAAACTTTAAGCATAGCAAAAGTGATCATAATTTGGTTTAAGCAGGGGGTAACTTTGGGTTGTGTACCCCCCCTAAGAAATCAATGTTATAATGTTTTTAAGTAGGGTAATCAAACTCGCACACTTAACCGTGCAAATTGGGAACCAATTTAGCCGGTTTGAGAAAATTCTTGATCTTCCATCCTCTTGTATGCATGATTTGAAATCAGTGCTTGGACTTGATTGTAGACTTCTTCAGGATTCCAAAAATTCAAAAATATTGGATTTAAGCTACAATGTAGCTTATGAAATCAAGTGCACAAAATCGGGCATTTTGTAGGCAGTTAGCCCCGTTTGTGTTTGCTTGATCTCCTTGCAAAATATAGGCCATTTTTTTCACTTGGGACCTTGTTCTTTGATGTGTTGGACTTGTATCTTCATGACCAAGGTGTTGGCTAGGTAGGCTTCCATCATCCTCCCCTGGTTGAAAAGATTGGACCCTCAAATCTGGTGGGGAAGCATCCGGATAGAAGGGGCTCAAATCTACCACATTGAAGGTGGCTGAAACTTCATAATCACCAGCTAGATCAACCTTATAAGCATTGTCAATGATCCTTTCTCAAATTTCAAATGGACCTTCACCTCGTGGCATGAGTTTGTTCTTCCCCTCAGAAGGAAATCATTCCTTCCTCACGTGAATCCATACTAAGTCTCCAAGTTGAAATACAATCTTTCTCCTATGCTTGTTGGCTTCTGCTTCATAGGCTACATTAGTCTTCTCAATTCGTGCCTTCACCAACTCATGGAGCTTTTGACTTTCGTTTACTGTTGTTGCTGCATCGACATGGGGCTTTTGGTCTTGAGGCCGCGGGGTAAGATCATTGGGACTTAAAGGATCAATCCCATACACCACCTTGAATGGTGAAAGACCAGTAGCTTTGCTAGGAGCCTTGTTGTATGCAAACTCAGCATGTGGTAAGAGTAAATCCCAAGCCTTAGCAAGAGGTTTAATCAAAGCCATTAGAAGAGTGCTTAAGGTTCCACTAGTTACCTCAGTTTGGCTATCAGTTTGAGGTTGACAAATGGTACTGAATAGCAACTTACTACCAAGTTTCTTCCAAAGAGTAATCCAAAAATGACTTAGAAACTTTGTATCTGTATCTCAGACAATGGACTTAGGGATACCATGCAATCTTGTCACTTCTTTCAAATAGAGCTCGGCAATGTGTGTAGCATCATTGGTTTTGGTGCAAGGAATAAAATGTTCCATCTTGGAAAATCTATCTACCAGCATAAATATTGAGTCCTTACCCCTTTAAGTATTTCGTAATCCCAAAATGAAGTCCATGCTCACATCCACCCCAGGTTGAGTAGGCACGGGAAGAGGGGTATACAAGTGGCGAGGTTGTGTGTGACTTTGACCAACTTGGCACATTCCACAGCTTCTAAGGATGTCTTGAACATCCTTCTCCATCCCTGGCTAGTAATAATGTTTCCTTAACATGGAAAGGGTCTTGGACTCTCCAAAATGACCTGCGAAAGAACCTCCACGAACATCCCTAACTAGGAGCTGACGGGTGCTACACTTAGGAATACACCACCGTACTCCCTTGAATATATAACCTTCTTGGAGTAGGAAATCTCCTTTGGGATGCTTTGAACATGCAGCATAAAGATCCCCAAGGTCTTCATCTTCAGCATATAAGCTCTTCAGATGCTCAAAACCAAGAACAAGAGCATCTAATTGAAACATAAGGAGATGTCTCCAAGATAATGCATCCGCACCTTGATTCATCTTTCCTGACTTATGGTTGATGGTGAAGTGGAATGACTGAAGGAACTCAACCCATTTAGCATGGCGTGAGTTAAGCTTGTGTTGGCCTTGAATGTACTTCAATGCCTCATGACCAGAATGAAGTATAAACTCACTATCCACTAAATAATGACTCCAATGCTCTAAACACCGAATGATAACGTAGAATTCCTTATCATATGTGTAGTATTTCCTTCTTGAGTCACATAGTTTCTCACTAAAGAAGGCTAATGGTTTACCTTCTTGAGTAAGAACTCCTCTAATTACACTCCAGATGCATCACATTCAACTTCGAAGACCTTCTCAAAGCATGGTAAAGCAAGGATTGGTGCTTGATTTAGTTTTTCTTCACCTCTTCAAAGGCAGAGTGTGCTTTAAGATTCCATTGGACTAATGCTCCCTTAAGCACTTCGGTCATAGGGGACATAATGGTGCTGAAACTTCTAATAAACCTCCTGTAAAAGGAAGCTAAGCCATGGATGCTTCCAACATCATGTGTGCTTTGTGGTTGAGGCCTAGTCCGAATAGCATCTATCTTCCCTTCATCTACCTTGACACCTTCTCTTGAAACAATGTAACCTAAGAATATAACTGCATGAATGAAGAAGGTACACTTTTTAAGATTACAATATAATTGCTCACATTCAAGGACGTGCATAACCATATTGAGATGATCTTGATGATGGAGTCCCCACCACCAATGACAGGGAAGAAGGTCCAACAACTCGTTCAAGGTCCAATTCAATCTCCAAAATGCAAGCATTGATTCAAAATGTTCAAGAAGATCAAAGAGGTGTTCACGGGCGAGCAAACCAGAAATGGGCCGGTTTTGTCCATGTCATTACTTAAGCTACACTGTGGCTTCAGTCATGAATTTTTGCATTTTTTGAATCCTCAATAAGTCTACAATGAAGTCCAAGCATTGATTTCAAACCGTACACACAAGAGGATGGAAGATCAAGGAGTTTTCTCAAACCGGCCAGATTAGTTCCCAATTTGCACAGTTTAATGTTTAAGCTTGATTACCCCACTTAAACACATCATAACCATGGTTTCATGGGGGGGGGGGGGGTTATACACATCCTAAATTTACCCGGCCGCCCCCCATGCTTAAAACCCAAATCATGATCATTTTTTATATGCTTAATTGTTGCTTGAATACCGGCCTGCTCACGATTTGAACCCGATTCAGCAAACCCGGGTGTTCCTCTAGCTTCAGCCGACCTTTTCTAGCTTACAAGTTGATTGGCACCCTTCCCAGGATAAGGTACACGTCCCAAGGTTGTCTAGGATTGCTTGCTGCATAGGGAAGTTCAACCAATGGGAGTAAAGAAGTAAATATCTTGTCTCTCTTCTTGTATTGGCTAGCCGTAAAGGGGAAGTAACTTTTCGGCTGTGCACATGGGTTTCTAGCTTCATTTCAGCTTCTATTATGCCTAAGTATAAGATTAAGTGATGTATAATCAACTTAGACATAGGTTTACTTCATGATTTGATGCAATAGTTTAGCTAAGTATTGTTAGTAATTGTATTAGTGAAAACCGGATGTAATTAAGCACTTAACACCTTTCCTGTCTAGCAAGGAAAGCAGGAAACGTGTGCTTGCTTACTAGCTTGGCCGTTTTTGCTACCATCTTAAAAGCTTTGCACGGCTACAGTTAGAAACACAACCCTTTTGAATGATAAAATTCAGTTTGAGAGCATTTGGTTTCTCTCTATCAAACTCTTGCTTGCTTATCCTTAATTAGGCCAATTAAGGTGGTGTTCAAGTGAGTCTTAACCTTGATTAAGTGGTGATTCTATATCTTAATCAAGATTAAGGGCCCTTGACTCAAGATTGGTGGTGTTTCTGTTTCCATTCCTTTAATTTAGTTGATCCTATCATAGTTTGAGCTATCCGAATTCTAAGTGAAGTTATTCGCTTAAGTATTAAGTTAATCTCTTTCACATAGCATGTCATTCATATCGCCTCATTCTTCCACTTCTTTTACTCCCATATACATCCATTCCCACGGCTTATACTTCACCAAAAGGCTTAGAATCAAAGCAAACATCAAAAGCCTTAAACTGTGCAAAGTTAGAATTTCAAGCCTTAGCCAGTAGCAAGTTGGCACGACCTTCCCATGCACATAGGCACGACCATGCCACCCTTCATCCGTATTATATCCTTGAGTTTTGATTGTCCTTTGATGTGTGTTGTCTTGGGTCGCTTCTTCCCTTGAGACATACATCATATTTGGTATCAGAGCAAAGGTTTCTCCTTAGCCTAGCACACCCTTCCACTTCCACAAATCATTCACCCATTCTCTTCCACACAAACTCGGTTTTCTCCTTTGTTCAAACAACCTTGTTCAAGCATGACTTCTTCAAGTATGTCTTTGGAAGAAAGGTTTGAAGCCTTGATGAAGCAAAATCAGTTCTTGGCTAGCAAAATTCGAGAGGACTCTCAAAGAAACCAAGAAGCTCAAGCACAAAATGACTACTTACGAAAGCAATTGGGTTCATTCTTGAAGCAAAGGCAAAAGTTGAACGAAGACACTCTTCAATCTAAACCAAGAGCACGTGAGCAAGTCTATACCCATGATGTTGATTCCTCAAGTGAAGAAGAAGTACATAGAATGCTTAGAGGAGAGCCACATATTCAAGCCAATACCAATGATTTTAGAGTTGATGTTCCTGAATTCAAAGGTAAGCTTGATCCTGAGCAGTTTATTGATTGGTTACATACTGTTGAAAGAGTCTTTGAGTATAAAGATATACCTGATGATAAGAAGGTTAAATTAGTGGCTTTAAGACTCAGAAAGTATGCATCTTTATGGTGGAAAAACTTGAATGTTAAGAGGCTTAGAGAAAAAAAGTCTAGAATTCAAACTTTGGAAAAGATGAAGACTAAGCTGAAGGCACAGTTTCTCCCACCTACTTATGTCCAAGATTGTTATTCTCTATTTCATAATCTCACCCAAGGTGCATGAATGTTGAAGAATATACCCGTGAGTTTGAGAAACTAATGATTAAATGTGATATTCAAGAACCTGAAGAGCAAATCATAGTTACATACTTGGGAGGTGTTGATGCTAGGCATTCTAATGTGGTGGAATTGCAAGCATATGCTTCTTTTGATGATGTTTGTGTATTAGCTCACAAAGTGGAATAACAAAAGAAGGCTAAACAGCCTCAAAAACCTTAAAACACAAGGCCTTTCATTCGGAACCAACCTTTTAGCAAGGCGAGTTCCAACCCACCTCCTAAGCCACAAATGCCCTTCCCTTTTATTCCACAAAGAACCATGGCACCACAAAAGCTCTAGCACCCCCATTTCCACCTAACCTTAACCCAATGAGCAATAGAAGATGCTTTAAATTTCAAGGGCCTAGCCATATTGCTTCTGAATGTCCAAACAGAAAGGTTATCACCCGATTTGAATGGACGACCGTAAACGAAGACTTTGAAGAGGAGGAGAACGAAATTGAATGCGAGCTAGAAGCTGAAGAAACTCAAGAAGATGTTATTGAAGTAGCAGATGAAGGTGAACTCTTAGTCCAAATGAGAGTTCTAAGCAATCAGAAAGGAGTTAAAGATGAGCAAAAAGAGAACATATTCCATACTACATGTACCACTCAAGCTAAAATATGCTCTTTGATCATTAATGGTGGTAGTTGTGCTAATGTAGTTTCTGTAAGCATGATTGAGAAACTAGGGCTGCAAACAATGACTCATGCAGATCCTTACAATATCCAGTGGCTAAATCAAAGCAAGGGAATTCAGGTGAAATCTCGTTGTTTGATTTCATTTTCCATTGGAAAGAATTATAAAGATGAGTTATGGTATGATGTTATTCCTATGGATGAATGTCATACACTTTTAGGGAGACCATGGTTGTATGACCGTAGAGTTATGCAAAATGGCTACCTAAACACTTACTCCTTTACCAAGGATGGTAAGAAAATCACCTTAGCCCCTTTACCCCCATCCAAACTCCACAAAATACCCCCACAAAATAAGCCCATACACAGTTATTGTTTACTAGCTGTGAGTGAGTCAGTTTTAAAGCCTTCTCAACATGTGTTTAAGGCCTTTAGAGAGTGGATTCTAAGCGTCCAAGAAGAGCCTGAAAATTTGATGCCCACTCATCCCATTGCCAAAACACTCATTGAAAATTTCTGTCATTTATTCCCTGAGGAGATCCCTAGAGGTTTACCTCCAAAGAGAGACATTCAACACCACATTGATCTTATCCCTAGTTCCATCCTACCTAACAAGCCTGCATATAGGATGGATCCAAAGGATACTAATGAGATTAAAAGGCAAGTTACAGAATTACCGGAAAAGGGCTTGATTCGAGAGTCTTTGAGTCGATGTGCCGTTCCAGATCTTTTGGTGCCAACGAAAGATGGTGGAATGCGAATGTGTGTTGATAGCAGGGCCATTAACAAGATTACTATCAAGTACAGGTATCCCATAGCAAGACTTGATGATATGTTAGATGAGTTGCATGGCTCTAAAGTGTTTTAAAAGATTGATCTTCGAAGCGGTTACTACCAAATCGGAATCAGAGAAGGTGATGAATGGAACACAGCTTTCAAGACAAAAGGTGGACACTTTGAATGGTTGGTAATGCCTTTTGGTCTTTCTAATGCATCTAGCACTTTCATGAGGTTAATGAACCAAGTGTTTAGACCTTACTTTGGCAACTTTGCGGTAGTCTACTTTGATGATATTTTGGTGTATTCTAAGAATGAGCATGAACATCAAGATCACTTAACTCAAGTTATGCTTGTCTTAGAACATGAAAAGTTGTTTGGTAACCTTAAGAAGTGTGCTTTCTTCACTCCTGAAGTTACATTTCTTGGTTACATTATGACTGAATATGGTATAAAGGTAGATGAAGGTGAGGTAGACGCCATTCGTTCTTGGCCTATACCTAAGAGCATTCATGATGTTAGAGCTTTCCATGGTTTAGCTTCTTTCTATATGAGATTTATTTGAGGTTTTAGCACTATAATAGCTCCTACGACTGAAGTTATCAAGGTTACATCCTTTATATGGAATCCTAAAGCTCAATCTGCCTTTGAGGGGATCAAGACTAGACTTACTCAAGCACCGGTTTTATCATTACCATGCTTTAGTAAAGTCTTTGAAGTTGAATGTGATGCCTCTGGTGTAGGCATTGGTGGAGTTCTTACTGAAGAAGGTAAACCTCTAGCTTTCTTTAGTGAGAAGTTGTGTGATTCTAGAAGAAAGTACTCCACTTATGATAAAGAGTTTTATGCTATTATGAGCTATTGAAAGCACTGGAATCATTATCTTATTACAAGTGAGTATATCTTACATTCTGACCGTGAAGCATTGAAGTACATACAAGTCCAGCATAAGTTAAACTCCAGGCATGCGTTGGTTTCGAGCATCTATACGTCTTATATGCCAGTGATAAAGACTTTGGGGAATTATATGTTGCCTTCTTTAAACACCCCAAAGGAGATTTTCATATCCTGGAAGGCTTTCTATTCAAAGGTACTCGGCTATGTGTTCCAAGGTGTAGTACAAGAGAGTTGCTAATAAGAGAAGTTCATGGAGGATCTCTAACTGGACGTTATGGTGAGAACAAGACTACTATCATACTAAGGGAGCATTACTATTGGCTAGCTATGGAGCGTGATGTACATGATATCCTAAAGAGGTGTGGAACATGTCAAGTTGCAAGGAGTCACTCATTACCTCAAGGATTATACACGTCATTACCCATTCCCATTTCTCCATGGGTTGATGTAAGTATGGACTTCATTCTTGGACTTCCTAAAACCCAAAGAGACAAGGATTCTATGTTTGTTGTGGTTGATAGGTTTTCTAAGATGTCTCATTTCATTCCATGTAACCAGACTAATGATGCTACACATATTGCTGAGTTGTATTTCAAGGAAGTGACAAAGCTACATGGTATTCCTAGGTCTATTGTTTCTGATAGGGATACCACATTTTTGAGTCTTTTTTGGATTACTTTGTGGAAAAAGTTAGTTACTAAGCTGAAATAAAGTACTACTTGTCATCCACGAACTGATGGGCAAACTGAGGTTACTAATCGAACCTTAAGAACTCTCCTAAGAGCTTTGATTAAACCTCTTGCCAAAGCTTGGGATTTACTTTTACCCCATGCAGAGTTTGCGTACAACAGGACACTAAGCAACGCAACTGGTCTTTCTCCATTCAAGGTGGTCTATGGAATTGATCCCCTTAGTCCACTTGATCTTATTCTACGGTCTTTTGATTAGAAGCAACATCCAGATGTAGCTGCAAGCGTAGAACAGATCAAGAAGGTTCATGAGTTGGTAAGGAGCAAGATTGAGAAGACTAATGAACCTTATGAAGCTCACACTAACAAGAACAAGAAGCAAGTGGTATTTCAACCAGGAGATCTTTTGTGGATTCATCTTAGAAAAGAAAGGTTTTCATCCAAGAGGAAGAACAAGCTAATGCCACGAGCTGATGGTCCATTTAAGGTACCTAAATGTATTACTGACAATGCTTACAAAGTTGATTTGCTCGGTGATTATGGAGTTTCAGCCACATTCAATGTAGCCGATTTGGAAGCTTACCATGACGATGATTACCTTACCGATTTGAGGATTAAATCTTCTCAACAAGGGGAGTATGACGGAGTTCCCACCACCAATGACAAGGAAGAAGGTCCAACAACGCGTTGAAGGTCCAATTCAAGTTCACAAATGCAAGCATTGATTCAAAATGTTCATGAAGATCAAAGAGGTGCTCACGGGCTTGCAAACCAGAAACTGCCCGGTTTTGTCCATGTCATTACTTAAGCTACATTGTGGCTTAAGTCATGAATTTTTGCATTTTCGAATCCTCAACAAGTCTAGAATGAAGTCCAAGCATTGATTTCAAATCATGCACACAAGAGGATGGAAGATTAAGGAGTTTTCCCAAACCGACCACATTGGTTTCCAATTTGCACGGTTTAATGGTTAAGCTTGATTACCACACTTAAACACATCATAACTTTAATTTCTTGGTGGGGGGGGGGGAATACACATTCTAAAGTTACCCCCCTGTGCATAAAACCCAAATCATAATCATTTTTGTTGTGCTTAATTGCTGCTTGAAAACGAGCCTGCTCACGGTTTGAACCCGGTTCAGCAAACCCGAGTGTTCCTCTAGCTTCAGCCGACCTTCTCTAGCTTGCAAGTTGATTGGCACCCTTCCCAAGACAAGGCACACATCCCAAGGTTGTCTAGGATTTGTTGCTGCATAGAGAAGTTCAACCGATGGGATTAAAGAAGCAAATATCTTGTCTCTCTTCTCCTATTGGCTAGCCGTAAAGGGGAAGTAACTTTTCGGCTGTGCACATGGGTTTCTAGCTTCATTTCAGCTTGTATTATGCCTTAGTCTAAGCTTCAGTGATGTATAATCAATTTAGACATAGTTTTACATTATGATTTGATGTAATAGTTTAGCTAAGTATTGCCAGTAATTGTAGTAGTTCAAACCGAATGTAATTAAGCACTTAACACCTTTCCTCCCTAGTAAGGAATGGGGGAAACGTGATGTATTTTTTCAAGGGTATCATTTTCATTCCTTCAACTCAACTTCATGGGAAGTAAGTTCCATTCAAATTCAAGCATGGCAAGGCTTTTCTTTGGTCTCACTCTTTGAATGTCATGACAAAAGACACTTTATGGAGTTTTACTTGAACATCAAAATGCCATTTTTAAAAGAAACGGTTCGGGACAGCAAGTGCAGCAACTTGGTGACCCTAATCACCTAGCTTCAAGGTGGTTTAAAACCGTTTTATTACTTTAGGATTTTAGTTCAGAAAGTTAGCTTTCCAATTAAGCAAATTTAAAGTCATTTGGATTTGATTTGCCCATCCAACTCAGCTCTCAAAGTTCAGGTATACAATATGCCCAGATTCCAGCGCAGTAACCCGATTTTGTAAGCTTGATTATTCAAGCTTAAAATGGATATAACAAGCTACAAATGTACTTTTTGCAACCCTCAATATTTTAGCTTCAAGGACATATAAAGATTTTTAGCATAGGTATTTAGGAAATAAGTTAATGGGAGCCCTTTTCTACACGCAGTAGAAACTGTCATAGTTTGCATATGGTGCCCCTTTTGCCCCATATCTCCCAAACGGCTACTCCAAACAGCATGAAACTTGATGCCCGTGAAATCTGAGTTCTAGAGATTTCTAACAAGACCTGTTGCAACGAATTTTAGGGACAAAACTAGGAGTTATAGTTGTTTGAAGTTGACCCTTGTGCACTGAAAAGTTGCTGACAACATGTAAAAGTACTTTTCAGCTTTTGTTCTTTTGCTTTTTTGTCCCCCTTTCCTTTTGGACGTGTAAGAGCTTGTGGGTTCTGTCTTTTGCAGCTTGTCAAAGGTTCTCGACTATAAAAGGGAGGCCTTGGGCTGCCAAAGAAAGATAGATGAATACATTTGAGCTTGTTTGAGCGTTGAGTTGTGCAAACTCTCTGCATTTCTCTTCAAATTCCTAGTGTTATATCTTGGGTCTTTGGCAACCTCAAGTGGGTCTATAGGTCTTCTTAATTCAACTAAGAAGGTGATTAATTTCTGTAACTTACATGAAGGAAGAAGATTGCCCAAGTGTGCAAAGCAAGGTGGGTCTTCATCACCCTTGCTAGTCCACTTGTTTCTATCTTGGTTACTTTGGTTCTATCTTATTCCCTTCTACCCATTGTATATGTTTTTGTGAGTTTGGACTCCGAAAAAATATGCATCAAAATGTGTGCTTGCTTACTAGGTTGGCCTTTTTTGCTGCCTTCTTAAAAGCTTCACACGTCCAAAGCTAAAAACACAAGCCTTTTGAATGATAAAATTAAGTTTGAGAGCATTTGCTTTCTCTCTATCAAACTCTTGCTTGCTTGTCCTTAATTAGGCCAATTGAGGTGGTGTTTAAGTGAGTCTTAATCTTGCTTAAGTGGTGATTCTATATCTTAATTAAGATTAAGGGCCCCAGACTCAAGATTGGTGGTGTTTCTATATCCATTCTTTGAGTTTAGTTTATCATATCCTATTTTGAGCTATCCAAATTCTAAGTGAAGTTATTAGCTTAAGTATTAAGTTAATCTCCTTCACTTAGCATATCCTTCATATCCCTTTATTCTTCCACTTCTTTTACTCCCATATACATCCATTCCCACGGCTTGTACTTCACCAAAATCCTAGAATCAAAGCAAACATCAAAAGCCCTCAAACCGTGCGAAGTTAGAATCATCAAGCTTTGACCAGCAGCAAGTTGGCACGGCCTACCCGTGCATATAGGCACGACCGTGCCATCCTTGGTCCGAATTATATCTTTGAGTTTTGATTGTCCTTTGATGTGTGTTGGCTTGGGTTGCTTCTTCCCTTGAGACATACATCACTTGATGTGCTTGTTAGTCCTTGGAATAGATTAGAATATCATCAAAGTAGACCACTACGAACTTGCCAATGTAAGGTTTGAATACTTGATTCACTAGCCTCATGAATGTACTAGGAGCATTTGAAAGACCAAATGGCATGACAAGCCACTCATATAAACCTCATTTAGTCTTTAATGCAGTCTTCCATTAATCTCCCTCTCTTATCCTGATTTGAAATAGTAGCCACTTCGAAGATCAATCTTGGAAAATAGCTTAGAGCCATGTCGTTCATCTAGCATATCCTCGAGTCTTGGTATGGGGTACCTATACTTGATTGTGATCTTGTTTATAGCTCTACTATCTACACACATCCGTTGGCTGCCATCCTTCTTAGGAACCAACAAAGCTGGAACAACACATGCGCTTAAGGATTCACGCACAAGGCCATTGGACATTAACTCTTCCACTTGCCATTGAACTTCCGTGGTTTCCTTTGGATTCATCCTGTAAGCTGGTGTGTTTGGAAGGATAGAACAAGGAATGAGATCAATATGGTGTTGGATGTCTCTTTTGGGAGGTAAACCCGAGGCTATTTCTTCTTGGAATAGATGACATAAATTTTGGATGAGTGATTTGGCAATGGGGTGAGTAGGTTTGTGATGCATTCAAGGTTTACTAAGGCAAAGGATTGCAAAAGTGAATTAAGAATGCATTTGGCTAGAAAAGATGAAAAGGAAAACAAGAACCAAGATAATCAAGTGGACTAGCAAGGGTGATGTAAAACCCACCTTGGTTTGCACAGTTCGACAATCTTCTTCCTTCAACTAGGTTAAGAATTTAATCACCTTCTTAGTTTAATTAAGAAGACCTAGAGACCCACTTGGAGTTGCCAACACCCAAGATGCAACACTAGGATTTTTGGAGAGAGTTTGAGAGAGTTTACTAAACTCAAAGTTGAATACAAGTTCATCAATCCTTTTTAGGCAGCCCAAGGCTGCCTTTTCTAGTGGGGGGAACCTTTAATAAGTTGAGAAGGAAGGGAACATCAAGTACTTACACGTTCATAAGCATGGGAGACCATAAAAAAAAGAACAAAAGTTGAAAAGTGCTTTAACTTTATGTGAGCAACTTCTCGGTCCACTAGGTTCAACTTCAATCTGCTATATCTCCTAGGTTTGTTGGATAAATTAGTTGCAAGAGGTCTTGTTGGAAAGCTGTAGAAGTCAGATTTCAGGAGCCTCATGTTGGACACCAGTTGGAGCAGCTGCTTGGAAGATATGAGGCAAAAGGTATAGCATATGTAAACTGGGACAGTTTCTGCTGCGTCTTGAAAAAGGCTCCCATTGACTTATTTCTTAATTACCTAACCTAGAACTCTTTATATGTTGTTTAAGATGACTTGTTAAGGGTTCCGAAGAGTAATTTTTCAGCCCTTTAAATCCCCTTTAAGCTTGGGTAATTAGGCTTGCAAAACCGGGCCAATTTATGTCTAAAATGGCAAACGGGTCATTGCTGTTGTTCATGATTTCCTTGACCATTGCTTGCACTTCTTTGACTTCCTTCATGATGCTGGGCCCTTCTGCGATGGAGGGGAAAAGGTTGGAAGGGTTATGAAGATGGCCCCCATCATACTCCCCGGTTTCATTAGAGTTTGACCTCAAACTTGGAAGCTCTTCATCTTCCTCATATATCCGGATTTGAAAATAGCCACTTCTAAGATCAATCTTGGAAATGAAGGTGGCTCCATGAACCTCATCTAGGAGATCCCCCAATCGTGGAATAGGAAAGCGATATTTGATAGTGATTTTGTTTATCGCTCTACTATCCACACACATTCTCATAGACCCATCTTTCTTTGGAAGAACCAAGGCCGGTACGGCACATGGACTAAGGCTCTCTCGGATCAAGCCTTCAGCAAGGAGCTCATCTACTTGCCGTTGCACTTCTCGGGTCTCTTATAAGTTCATTCGGTAGGCCGACTTGTTTGGAAGGGTGGCACTGGAGATGAGGTCAATTTTGTGGTGTATGGATCTTTCGGGAGGGAGGCCATGAGGAACCTCACTAGGGGAGACATGTTCACAATCTTTGAGGAGCAGGGAAAGAAAAGGATGGGAAGAATCCTTAGCTTCGGCCGGTTGTTGGCCAAGCAAGATCCACTCCTTGAAATCATCATATTCATGAAGTTGGGAATGGGGTAGGTTGGTGAGAAAGACATCTATGCTAGGAGTGTCATGAGGCCCCTTTTGTGAGTTGGATTTGAGAGGGGTAAGGGTGATAGTTTTGTGGTCTTTGGTAAATGTATAGGTGTTCAACCGACCATCATGCATCACACTTCTATCAAACGACCATGGACGTCCAAAGAGGACACGACAAGCATCTATGGGCACAATATCACACCAAATCTCATCTTTGTAACTTTTGCCAATTGAGAAGCAAAGTAAATAACGAGAGAAGATTTACAAGCCTTTACCTTGATTGAGCCATTGTATGGTGTAAGGGCTTGGGTGTAATGAGACCAAATGTTTGAGCTTTTCCACTAGAGTCTTAGAAGCAACATTGGCACAACTTCCACCATCAATAATAAGAGAGCAAACCTTCCCTTTCACGGTACACCGGGTATGGAAGATGTTCTCCCTTTGTTCCATGTCATTGTGGGAAGCAATACCACTCAAGGCTCTTCTAATCACAAGCATTTCTCCTTCATCGGGTCCCTCTTCAACATCTTTAAGAGCGTCGGCCATGAGAAGCTCCTTTTCTTCCCCATCATTCTGATCATCTGACTCCTCATAAGAAGCTTGATATTCGGTCAAAGTGACAATTCTTTTGTTGGGACACTCGGAAGCAAAGTGTACAAGGCCTTGACAACGAAAACATCTCTTCTTGTCACCAGGCTTTGGAGGTTGTTCTGCGGGGGTTTGAGGGGGATTTGGTGGAGGGGGTCTTGTGTTTCACTTTGGGGTTGATTCGGGAGGGTAGTATGAGGGCGTTTGGAAGGGGTAAGGACGGGGGTTAGGCTTGGAGGCCATGTCCTTGCCCTTGACTCTCTTTTGTGACTCGACCTTGTGAGCTAAGATACTAAGCTCATCCAAGGATGTGTAAGGGTGGAGTTCAACAACATGAGCAATTTCATCATTCAACCCACTCAAGTATCTGATCAATGTTTAAGACTCATCCTCTTTAAATCACATTTCAATAACAAGTGCTCAAACTCTCTAGTGTATTCTGCGACACTCTTAGACCCTTGTTTGAGGTGGTGGAGTTTAAGGATGTTGTGTTGCAAGTAATGGGGTGGCAAAAACTTGGACTTAAGTTTGGAATTCATTTTCTCTCAGGTTCTTATCTTCCCTTTACCCTTCCTAGCTCTCTTATTCACAACATTTGACCACCAAATGGAAGCACACTTTCGAAGCTTTAAAGCAACAAGCTTTACCTTTCTTTCATCGAGGATGTCTTTGAACTTAAAGACTCTTTCAATGGTTTGAAGCCAATCCAAGAATACATCCGGGTTAAGTTGACCTCCAAAGTTGGGAATATCCACCTTGACGTCATTATAGCTTCGGTCATGAGGCCTAGGATGCCTCCTTGATCTTCTTAAGTACACATCTTCATTCGAGTCTCTAAGGGAGTTGCTTTCCTCTTCCTCGGAATCATCCAAGTCTTGCTTGCTTGCACTCCTAGAACATTGGAAGTTCCTTCTCCTTTCTTACATCGCCTTACCAAGTTGGGATTGTAGGTACTTAACTTGGGCTTGCAACTCGATCTTCTCTCTTAAGGCTTGCTCGGTCACTTGCTGGGGGGTAAGGAGAGTGAACTTGACGGGTTTAGAGTGAGGGGAGGCTATTTGGGATGGAAAGGTGGTGGCACGATCGTGTGGGGTGGCACTGGGTGGCCATGCTAGGCTACGACAATGGGATGGACTGAAATGGGTGTGGCACGGGGTAGCCATGCTAACTTTCTGGTTTGGCACGAGTGGGAGTTTGTGGGGAATGTGTTTGGGCTGATTTTGTGGTTCTTGTTTTTGGGGGTGTGTCTTGTGATCGAAGCTCAGCCAAGAGGGTAGCCTAAGCTCTGATACCACTTGTTGTATTCAAGGTTCACTAAGGCAAAGGATTGCACAAGTGAATCAAGAATGCATTTGGGTAGAAAAGATGAAAAGGAAAACAAGATCCAAGATAAATCAAGTGGATTAGCAAGGGTGATGTACAACCCACCTTGGTTTGCACACTTGGGCAATCTTTTTCCTTCAACTATGTTAAGAAGTTAATCACCTTCGTAGTTTAATTAAGAAGACCTAGAGAACCACTTGGAGTTGGCAACACCCAAGATGCAACACTAGGAATTTTGGAGAGAGTTTGAGAGAGTTTACTAAACGCAAAGCTGAATACAAGCTCATCAATCCTTCTTAGGCAGCCCATGGCTCCCTTTCATAGTGGGGGAACCTTTAATAAGCCTAAAAGGAAGGGAACATCAAGTACTTACACATTCATAAGCATGGGAGACCATAAAGTAAAAGACCAAAAGCTGAAAAGTGCTTTGACTTTATGTCAGCAACTTTTCAGTGCACTATGTTCAACTTCAATAAGCTATATCTCCTAGGTTTGTTGGCCAAATTAGCTGCAAAAGGTCTTGTTAGGAAGCTCTGGATGTCCTCTTTTAGGAACCTCATGTTGCACGCCATTTGGAGCAGCCGTTTGGGATATGAGACAAAAGGTGCAGCATATGCAAACTGGGACCACTTCTGCTGCTTCTAGAAAAAGGCTCCCATTGACTTATTTCTTAATTACCTAACCTAGAACTCTTTATATTCCCTTGAAGATGACAGATTAAGGGTTCCAAAAAGTAATTTTTCAGCCCTTTAAATCCCCTTCAAGCTTGGGTAATTAGGCTTGCCAAACCGGGCCAATTTCTATCTAGAAGGGGCAGCGGGTCATTGTTGTTGTTCATGATTTTCTTGAGCATTGCTTGCACTTCATTGACTTCATTAATGATGCTGGGCCCTTGTGGGATGGAGGGGAAAAGGTTGTAAGGGTTATGAAGTTGGCCCCCATCGACATGGGGGATTCTAGTTCATCTTGGTTGGTTAAGATCCACTCTTTAAAAGCCTTAAATTCATGATTAGAAGCTTTTAAGAGAGTTTCACTAAAGGTAAGTAAACAACCAAAGTGGTCATGGTCTTTTGTGGGTTTGTTTTTGTGGAGATCGGATGGGGACAATGGCTTCAAGGTAATCTTCTTACCTTCCTTTAACAACGAGTAGGTATTCAGGAATCCATGTTGCATTACCTTCCTGTCATATAAGCATGGCCTGCCTAGTAGGATATGACAAGCATCCATGGGAATAACATCACACCAAAGCTGATCTTGATAACTCTTACCAATAGATAAGGAAATAAGACACTGTGAGGTAACTTGGAGTCCTTTGCTTTGATTCAGCCATTGTATGTTGTATGGATGAGGATGGGCCAGAGCATGCAAACCTAGTTTCTCAATCATGCTAAGAGAAACCATGTTAGCACACCTCCCTTCATCAATAATTAGTGAACAAACCTTGCCTTGAACCGTGCATCTAGTGTGAAAGATGTTCTCTCTTTGTTCATCGTTGGTGCTCTTTTGGCCGTTCAAGACTCTTCTCAATACTAGCATCTCGCCTTCATCAGCTTCTTCTTCAACTTCTTCTTGAGTCTCTTCATTTCCTAGCTCACTTTCATTCACATTATCTTCCTCTTCAAAGTCTTCTTTTATGGTAGTCTATTTAGCTAGAGTAATCACCTTTTTGTTAGGACACTCCGAAGTAATATGACCAAGCCCTTGACATTTGAAGCATCTTCTGTTGCTCATAGGGTTAAGGTTGGGTCGCAAAGGGGGTGCTAGAGCTTTTTGAGGTGTCGTGGTTCTTTGTGGATTAGGAGGAAAGGGAATTTGTGGTTTAGGGGGTGGATTGGAACTCCCCTTGTTAAAGGGTTAGTTCCAGTTAAAGGGTCGTCCATTTGAGGGCTTAAAGATTGGTCTAGCCTTCTTTTGTTGTTCAACCTTGTGAGCTAGCACACAAAACTCATCAAAAGTAATATAAGCTCGTAATTTGACAACATTAGAATACGCAGCTTCAAGTCCTCCTAAGTATCTAACAATCGTTTACTCTTTCGATTCTTGAAGAACACATTTCATAACAAGCTTTTCAAACTCTCTAGTATACTCCTCAACACTTAGATTGCCTTGGTTCAAATTATGAAGTTTGGAATAGCAATCTTGCACATATATGGGTGGAAGAAAGTTTTCATCTTATCCCAAGTTCTAATCTTAGCTTTTCGTTCCCTAACTCTTTTACCACACAAATTAGTCCACCGCAAGGAAGCATACTTACGTAATCTTGTTGCCACCAACTTGACTTTCTTATCATCAGGAACATCCATGTATTCGAACACCCTCTCCACTGTATATAACCAATCCAAGAACTCTTATGGGCCAAGTTAGCTTGTGCTCTTGGTTCTGTTCGTGGCCTTCTCCATGGTTCCTCATCACTTGAAGAATCAAGAGTGTGGCTGAAAACTTGTTCTCAATTTCGTGCTTCAGGATAGGTTGGCTCTTCATTCATCTTCAGCTTTTCTTTGAGGAGACTACCTAATTTCTTTCGTAGGTACTCATTTTGTGCACTCGGTTCTTGACTAGAACTCTTCAACTCTTACTTTAAAGAAGTAATTTCATGATTACTTCCCAGAACAACATCAAGTTTCTCTTCTAACCTCACACTAGTACTCATGTTGTTCTTAGTGTAAGAGAAGAGTGGAATCAGTTTCTGTTTGAAGGTAGCAAAGAAAGCAACTTTGGATGCGTGGGTAGGGTACCAAGCTAAGGAGAAACTTGGCTCTGATACCAAATATGATGTAAACCTCAAGGGAAAAAGCATCCCAAACTATCACACATCAAAGGACAACCAAAACCCAACGGTGTAGCTCGGACAAGGGGTGGCACGGTCGTCCCTACGTGCACGGGTAGGCCATGCCAACTAGTTGCCCACCGAAGCTTGAAAATGCTTGCTTTGCACGGTTTGAAGGCTTTTGATGTTTGCTTTGATTCCAGACCCTTTTATGGAGTTTAGGCCATGGGGAATGGATGTGAATGGAACCAAATGAAGTGGAAGAATGAAAGGATATGGAGGAAATTTTAAGTGCAAGATATTAACTCAATGATTAAGCTAACAACTTCACTTAGAACTCGGTTAGTTCAAGATAGGATAAGACAGACTAAACTAAGAACGGATACAGAAACAACACCAATCTTTGAGTTCAGGGCCCTCAATCTTGATTAAGATATAGAATCACCACTTAATTAGGGTTAAGACTCACTTGGACACCACCTTAATTGGCCTAATTAAGGACAAGCAAGCAAGAGTTTGATAGAGAGAAAGCAAATGCTCTGAAACTGATTTTCTCATTCAAAAGGGTTATGTTTCTTACCATGGTTGTGTGAACCTTAAGTATGCAGCAAGATTGGCCAAGCCAGCAAGCTCACAAGCAAGCACACACCTCCCCTTTTCCTTACTAGTGAGGAAAGGTGTTAAGAGCTTAATTACATCCGGTTTAGTGCTAACCTAGATACAAGCATGCTTAACTAAACTAATACATCAAATCAAGAAGTAAAACTATGTCTAAGCTTATTATACATCACTTAACCCTTGCTTAAGCCTTAATACAACCAGCAATGAAGACTAGAATGCATGTGCACAGCCGAAAAGGTGAAGCCCCTTTATAGCTAGCCAATATGAGAAGACAGACAAGATATTTGCTTCCTCACTCCTATTGGTTGAACTTCCCTATGTAGCAAACAATTATAGGCAACCTTGGAACGTGTCCCTTGCTTTGCAATGTGGAGTGTGTGCCAATGGGCCGGATGTAGATTGCTTGAGTTTAGTTCCAAATTTCCTCTTTGATACAAGATATCACTTGATTTAAAGGGCAGGCCACCAGTTAAGCCTAAGGATCCACCAAGAATTGCTTAAAGGAAATGCCACCCACAATTTTATAAAGGATTCCACTCAAGACTCACCACCTTTGAGAAAGGATAAAGAGAACTCAAGATTTTTGAGAGAAAGAGAGAGCATAAGCTTCTTTGTATAAACATTCAACAACCCCTTCTCACATCCTAAGGCTTCCCTTATATAAGAGAGCCTTACACAACCTTCAAAATGTAGCAAACAATGCCTTACATGACCATAAAGCAAAGAAGGGAACCAAAAAGCAACAAACAAAAGCTGAAAAGTAGTTTTTACTTTTTCTCTGCACTTTTCAGTTTATATAGGTCAACTTTAAACAGCTATATCTTCTGGGTTCCTTGGCCAAATATGATGAAATAGGCCTTCCTAGAAAGCCTAGGAAGTCCGATTTCACATGGATCCAATTGTAGGAAATTTGGAGCTACCTTTTGGGAGATATGCGCAAAATGTACAGTATGTGCAGGCTGGGGCAGAAACTACAGCATGTGGGAAAAGGCTCCACTTGACCTATGACCTATTGCCTCGGCGTAGAACTATTTTTATGCCCTTTTAGCTAACACAAGAAGGGTCCCAAAAATTTGGGTTGCAGATAATTAAACCCCTTCTAAGCTTGATTAATTAAGCCCATAAAACCGGGTTAAAACAGGGTAATTTTGCCGTTAGCATGCAACTTGTTGTTTTAGGGTTTCTTTATCATATCCGAGGGTTTAAATTTATTTTAAAGGACTAAACCCTATAGAAGGCCCCTTGAACTTCCCAAAATAGAGGAGAAACACATCCCAAAGGTTTAGGATGAGGTTGGAATTGGAGTTCCAAATCAACACAAGGGCCAAGTCCGCTTTGGTGTAGCTTGTAAGCATTAAGGAGGAGTTGTGAGTCCTCTTCGACTTCAATAGGCATGACATTTGCTTCATCCTCCCCTTCTTGAATGTGATTTGCCCCAAATCATCACCCTCTTCTTCATCCTCAAGATAGGGTGTGAGATCACCCACGTTGAATGTAGAGGACATATTCGTGTCCCCGGGTAGCTCTAACTTGTAAGCATTGTCATTTACCCTTTCAAGGAATTTAAATGGACCATCACTCCTTGGAATGAGCTTGTTCTTTCCTCTAGAGGGGAACCTCTCCTTTCTCAAGTGTATCCATAGTAAGTCGCCAGGTTTGAAGGTAATGGCTTTGTGGTCCTTGTTGGCCCTAGCCTTATACATCTCATTTGTCTGCTCAATCTTGGCTCGGATTTCTTGGTGAAGCTTCTTCATCTCTTTATCCCTCTCCTCAGCCTCATAGGTCACTCTAGACTCAACTAGAAGTGGTATGAGTTCTAGGGGAGTTAGAGGATTAATGCCATAGCAAGACTCAGAAGGAGACTGGGAAGTAGCAAAGCTAGGAGCTCGATTGGATGCAAACTTGGCACGTGGAAGCTTGAGATCCCACTCCTTGATGCTTTTACTCACCAAACTTATAAGCAAAGTAGCAAGAGTCTTGTTGGTCACTTCGGTTTGGCGATCGGTTTGAGGATGGTGGGAGGTACTATACAAGAGCTTAGTACCAAGGAGCCTCCATAACAACGTCTTTGAGGTAGAGGTGAGCTATGTGAGACACATCATCCGTCTTCTCACATGGAATGAAGTGAGCCATCTTTGAGAAACGGCCCACCACCACCATAATAAAATCTTTACCTATTTGAGTCCTTGGGAGAGCAACTATGAAGTCCATGCTCACATCCTCCCACGGGCCTTTAGGGATAGGGAAAGGAGTATACAACCCTTGGTGGAATTGGCTCTTTGCTTTTTGATAAACAGGACACTTGGAGATTACCTCATGAACATCACCTCCCATTCTTGGCTAATAAAAGTGCTCCTTAATCATATCAATGGTCATGTTGATCCCAAAATGACCCGCCACACCGCCTCTATGAACTTCCTTAACAAGAAGCTTTCGGATTGGACCCTTTGGAATGCATAGCTTGTTGCCTTTGAATAAGAAGCCCTCTTGAAGAATATAAGGGCCATGCTTGTTGCGCTGTTGATCATTGAAGTAGGGCTTAAAATCCTCATCTTCTTGGTAGTGATCACAGATGAATTGGAAGCCAAGGACCCTTGCTTCCATCACGGCTAGTAGAGAATGCCACCTTGAAAGAGCATCCACAACCACATTGGTACTCCCCTTCTTATGCTTGTCCACAAATGAGTAACTTTGCATTAACTCAACCCATTTAGCATGCCTTGGATTGAGTTTGTGTTGGCCATTCAAATACTTCAATGCCTCATGGTCCAAATGGTGTACAAATTGTTTTGGCCTTAAGTAATGAGACCAATGATCAAGAGCTCTTACCAATGCATAGAACTCTTTGTCATATGTTGAGTAATTCTTCTTTGCACCGTTGAGCTTCTCACAAAAATAGGCAATGGGGCGTAGATCTTGCATAAGGATAACCCCTATACCAACTCCACTTGCATCACAATCAAGTTCGAAGAGCTTGCTGAAGTTAGGAAGGGCTAACACCGGGGCCTCATATAGCTTGGACTTGAGTTTCTCAAAGGCACCACGGGCGGCCTTGGTCCACTCAAAAGAACCTTTCTTCATGCATTCGGTGATGGGGGCCGTGAGGGTGCTAAACCCCTTGATGAATCTCCTATTGAAAGATGCCAAGCCATGGAAACTCCTAACCTCGGTGATGGTGGTTGGAGTTGGCCATGACTTGATAGCTTCCACATTGCCTTGGTCCATGGAGATGCCATTATTAGAAACAACATACCCCAAAAAGGTGACTTGGGGTGCAAAGAACTCACATTTTTCTAGCTTGCCAAAGAGCTTTTGAGCCCTTAGAACCATCAATACCTCTTCCAAGTGATGTAGATGATCCTCTTGATTCTTTGAATAAATGAGGATATCATCAAAGTAGACTACCACAAATTTGCCAAGAAAAGGCCTCAAGACCTCATTCATCAATCTCATGAAAGTGCTAGGGGCATTGGAGAGGCCAAAGGGCATCAGTAGCCACTCATAAAGCCCACCCTTTGTCTTGAATGCCGTTTTCCACTCATGACCTTCCCTCACACGAATTTGGTGATATCCACTCCTTAGATCAATTTTGAAAAAGATGGAAGAGCCATGGAGTTCATCTAGCATGTCATCAAGCCTAGGTATGGGGTACCTATACTTGATAGTGATGTTGTTGATGGCTCTACTATCCAAAAACATGCGGTAAGACGCATCCTTCTTGGGCACTAACAAATCCGGTACCGAGCAAGGACTCATGCTCTCCTTTACAGAACCTCTGGCCAATAACTCGTCAACTTGCCTTTGAAGCTCTTTGGTCTCTTGTGGGTTACATATATAGGCCGCTTTGTTTGGAAGTGGAGCACCGGGAATGAGGTCAATTGGATGCTCAATGCCTCGGATTAGAGGGAGGCTGGGGGGTGGATCTTGTGGGATGACATCTTTGTATTGTGAGATGAGGGGAATGATTTTGGGATGTAAAGGTGTCACTTCCTCACTTTTGTTGCTTTCAAGCATGACTAAAGCTAGAACTTGCTTACGCTTGCTTAAAGCCCTCTCAACCCGTGTTTCACTAAACATGAGAAAGTCTCTCTTTCTCTCAATTCCCACCCCGGGTTTTGATTTGTGGATTTTGTTTTGGGGTAATGGGTTTAGGACCATCTTTTCCTTATCAATGACAAAAGCGTAAGTGCTCTTAAACCCATCATGCAAAACATGTCTATCAAATTGCCAAGGCTGACCAAAGAGTATATGGCATGCACTCATGGGTACCACATCACAAAGCACATTATCTCTGTACTTTCTACCAACTGAAAAAGAGATGAGCGCTTGCTTAGATACCTTAATGTCGCCTCGATCATTGAGCCCTTTGAGAGAGTAAGGCTTGGGATGTGAAATAGTAGGAATTTCAAGCTTCTCAATAAGTGTGGCAGAGGCCACATTGATGCAACTTCCTCCATCAATAATCAAGTTGCAAACCTTATCTTGTATGGTGCACCGGCAGTGAAAGATCATGTCTCTTTGAGCTTTGTCATAAGGACTGTCTAGGGTGTGTAAAACCCTCCTCAAGACAAGTAACTCACCTTCATCGACCTCAAGTTGAGTTTCTTCTTCCATGGAGTCCGATTCTTCCTCAAGAGCTTCCTCTTGAGTTTCCATCAATAGGGCATCTACTTCCTCAACTTCTTGGATAGTCATAACCCTTCGGTTTTGGAAATCATATTGGAAGTGTCCATACCCTTGACATTTAAAGCACTTCTTGCCTTCAAGTTTCTTAGGCAATTCTTTGGGTGTAGGATGTTCCACGGTCTTGCCCTTGTCAACCCGTGAAGGACCATCGGGTTTAGGAGGAAAGAAGGGCTTGACTGGGGGCTTTGAACTTACTTGCTCCCTTGGAAATGGCTTGGTGAATATCTTCTTTTCCTTCTTTCTCTTCTCAACTTTGAGAGCTAGCTTGAAGACATCATCCAAGGTGAAATAGGTTTGAAGTTCTACCTTTCTTGCAATAAGAGGGCTTAACCAATTGAGAAACCTAGCCACGGTTTGCTCTTGGGGTTCATGGATGCCTCCCCTCAAAAGGAGTTGTTCAAACTCCCTCATGTACTCACCCACATTCATGTTGTTTTGCTTAAGTGAGAATAGCCTATTGTAGATGTCTCGCTCGTAGCTTTCTGGGAAAAATCTCTTGTTCATAAGAGACTTAAGCTTATCCCATGAGCTGATCTTCTTTTTTCCTTCTCTAGCCCTTTGCTTCTTGACATTTTCAAACCGCAAGAACGCATACCTTGTAAGGTTCAGGCTAGCAATCTTGAAACTCTTCTCATCATTGTAGCCTTCCGCTTCAAAGATTCGGTCCAACGCTTGAACCCATTTAAGAAACTGATCGGGGTTCAAGTTGTTATTTAACTCCAGTGGCTCAACTTTGATGTACCTAAACTCATCCATAGGAGGTCTTCCACCTCCCCTTCTTGGATTGGTTCCTAAGCTCGAGTCACTAGAGAAGCCTTGTTCATCTCCATCATCACTAGGCTCTTGAGTTCTTTGGCCTCTTTGGAGGGCCATGAATTGGTTGGTCATTTGCTCAAGCTGCCTACTAATTTGCCTCACACTTTGTTTTAAGGCTAAAATGGCATTGTCTTGTCACATGATATGAGCTTGTTCTAGGCTCATACCACTTGGTACCCTTGCCGGTTGGGGAGAACTAGTTGAGGGATCTTCTTCATTAGACATGGTGAAAGGTGGGAAAGGAGAAGAGGAGAGGTTAGGGCTCGGATAAGAGTAGGCACAGGTGTGCAAGGGAGGCACGGGGTGACCCTGCTAGACTTCTGGAGAATTTTGGGGGTGGCACTGTCATCCTCTTCAGCACAGGGTGGTCGTGCCACACTTCGGTGAAAGGTGATTTTCTTGGGGATTTTGGTAGGGGTTTGTGTTTGTCATGTGGTACCTATGAGTGCTTGTCATGTTCTTTTGGGTCGACCTTGGCAATTTGATAGACATGTTTTGCATGATGGGTTCAAGAACACTTACCCTTCGGTCATTGATAAGGAAAAGATAGTCTTAAACCCATTACCCCCAAACCAAATCCACAAATCAAAACCCGTGGTGGGAAGCGGGGAAAGGATAGACCTTCTCATGTTCAGTGAAACACGGGTTGAAAGAGCTTTAAGCAAATACAAGCAAGTCCTAGCCTTGTTAATGCTTGAACGCAACAAGAGTGAGGAGGTGACTCCCTTACACCCTAAAATCAGCCCCCTCATCTCACAATGCCAAGATGTTTTCCCGTAAGACCAACACCCTATTGCTTACTTTGGTGGGAAATACAATGGGTCAAGGAAGAATAAGCTCATGCCAAGGAGTGATGGTCCTTTTAAAATCCTTGAAAGGGTAGGTGATAATGCTTGCAAGTGAGAGGTACCTGGGGACATGGGTATATCATCTACATTCAATGTGGGTGACCTCACACCCTGTCTTGAGGATGAAGAAGAAGGTGATGATTAGAGGGCAAATCACATTCAAGAAGGGGAGGATGAAATGAATGGCATGACTATACAAGTCCATGATAATTCACAAATCCTCCTTAATGCTCATAAGCTTCATCAAAGGGAACTTGGCCCTAATGCTGATTTGGAACTCCAATTCCAACCTCATCCTAAACCTTTGGGATGCATTACTCATCTATTTTGGGAATTTCAAGGGGGCTTATAAAGGTTTTAGTACATCAAAATGAAGTTAAACCCTCGTAGATAATAAACAAGCCCTAAAACAGCAAGTTGCATGCTAATGACAAAATTACCCGGTTTTAACCTGGGCCTTATTATTCAAGCTTAGAATGGGTTTAAATTTCTGCAAACCCACTTTTTGGGAACCTTATTATGTCAGATAAAAGGGCATAAAAATATTTCTAGGCAAAGGCAATAGCTCATAAGTCAAGTGGAGCCTTTTCCCACATGCTGCAGTTTCTGCCCAAGCCTGCATATACTGTACGTTTTTCCCCATATCTCCCAAACGATAGCTAAAAATTACCTAAAACTATATCCACGTGAAAAATGACTTCCTAAGATTTCTAGGAAGGTCTATTTCATCAGAGTTGGCCAAGGAACCTAGAAGATATGGATGTTTAAAGTTGACTTATAAAAATTAAAAAGTGGCAACAAAAGTAAAAAGCACTTTTCAGCTTTTGTTTGTTAGTTTTTTGTCCCCTCCCTTGCTTTATGGTTGTGTGAGTGGGTCTTTTGCGTCTTTCTTTAGCTTGTAAAAGGCTCTCCTATATAAGAGAGGCCTTAGGATGTATGAGTAAGTGGTTGAATGATAATACGAAGAAGCTTAACCTTTCTCTTTCTCTCAAAATCTTGAGTTCTCTTTATCATTTCTCAATGGTGGTGAGTCTCGAGTGGAATCCCTTATGGAATTATGGGTGGCATAACCTTTAAGCAATTCTTGGTGGATCCTTAGTCTTGATTGGTGGTCTAGCCTTTAAATCAAGTCGTATCTTATTACTATGAGAGAATTTGCAACTAAACTCAAGCCTTGTCCAGCACCAAACCGTGGGCAACCCTTAAACAAGGGGAGTACCACATCCCAACCTAAACCATCTACCCTTTTCCCAAGTAATCCACAAAAGAATTAAGCTCCTCGAAGGCCACCACCAAATCCCCAACGTCTAAACCCATATCCCACAAGCCAAAGAAGGTGTTATAATTGTCAAGGCTTAGGACATATTGCTTCTCATTGTCTAAGTCGAAAGGTGATTGCCTTAGCTGAATGGGAAGCCACAGAGGGAGAATTTATAGAGGAGAAGGAGGAGAAAAAAGAGGGAGATGTTGAACAAGATCTTGACGAAGCTCAAGAGGAGTTTGCAGAAAATGCAGATGAAGGTGAGATGCTAGTAATTTGAAGGGTAATGAGCACTCAACGAGTTGCTAAGGATGAACAACGTGAAAACATCTTTCATTCACGGTGTATAGTCCAAGGCAAAGTTTGCTCATTAATCATCGATGGAGGAAGTAGTGTCAACGTTGTTTCATTGAGTATGATTGAGAAGTTGCGCCTCCGAGCTAGGACACATCCACACCCATACAATATTCAATGGCTAAGTCAAGGCAAGGGATTATCAGTTAACTCTCGTTACTTGATTTCATTCTCTCTTGGTAAGAACGACCAAGTTGAACTTTGGTCTGATGTTGTCACCATGGATGCTTGCCATATTCTACTAGGGAGACCATGGATGTATGATAGGAAAGCCATGCATAACGGTTACCTAAACACTGATTCCTTTACCAAAGATGGCAAGAAGATTACCCTTAATCCTATGTCACCATTCGAACTCCAGAAAATGAAACCATAAAAAAACCAAACTGAATCTGACTTGCTTTTGACGTATGGAGAACGACTTTTAAAAGCTTCTCAACATGAGTTTGAGGCTTTGAAAGAGTGGATATTGCAAGCACAAGATGAACCAGAAACACCACTTCCATCCCATCCCATAGCCAAGATCATATTGAATCAGTTTAGTCACTTGTTTCCAGAAGAAATACCTTCAGGTTTACCCCCAAGGCATGACATTCAACATCATATTGACCTTATCCCTGGATCCATTTTACCAAATAAGCCAGCCTACAGGACAAATACAAAAGAAACCCAGGAGATTCAACGCCAAGTTGGAGAGTTGATATCTAAGGGGTTGGTATGAGAGTCCTTGAGTCTGTGTGCTGTTCCGACTCTTTTGGTCCCAAAAAATGATGGTAGTATGAGGATGTGTGTTGATACTAGGGTCGTAAACAAAATTACTATCAAGTATAGGTATCTTATACCTAGGCTTGAAGATATGTTGGGCGAGTTACATGGCTCTAAGGTGTTTAGTAAGATTGATTTGAGGACTGGTTATTATCAAATTCGTATTAGGGAGGGTGATGCGTGGAAAACTGCTTTCAAGACCAAAGGTGGATTGTATGAATGGTTGGTTATGCCATTTGGTCTTTCCAATGGCCCTAGTATGTTTATGAGATTGATGAGTCAAGTATTTCGGCCATACTTGGGCAAGTTTGTGGTCGTTCACTTTAATGATATGTTGTTGTTTAGCAAGAATGACCACGAGCATCAAGATCACTTAACTCAGGTGATGCTCGTTCTTGAAAAGGAAAAGTTGTTTGGTAATCTTAAGAAGTGTACATTCTTTACCCATGAAGTTGCCTTCTTAGGTTATACTGTTTCTGAAGATGCTATTAAGGTGGATGAAAGCAAGATTGAGGCTATTAGGACTTGGCCTGTTCCCAAAAGTAGTCATGATGTTCGAACCTTTCATGGCTTAGCTTCTATCTACAAGAGATTCATACGCAACTTCAGCACCATTTTAGCTCCTATGACTGAAGTTCTCAAGGGTTCCTCATTCACTTGGAATCCTACAGCCCAAGCTCCCTTTGAAGAAGTGAAAGAAAGACTAACTCAAGCACCGGTCGTAGCCCTACCTTGGTTCGAGAAAGTCTTTGAAGTTGAGTGTGATGCTTCTGGAGTTGGTATCGGTGGTATTCTTACTTAAGAAGGACGTCCTTTGGCCTTCTTCAGTGAGAAACTATGTCATACCACAAAGAGATATCCAACTTATGATGAAGAGTTTTATGCAATCGTTCATTGCTTAGAACATTGGAGTCAGTATTTGATTGCCAGTGAGTTTATTTTGCATTCAGATCATGACGCTTTGAAGTATATTGAAGGCCAACACAAGTTAAACTCACGCCATGCCAAATGTGTTGAATTTCTCCAGTCCTTTCACTTCACTATCAAGCATAAGTCCGGCAAGTTGAATCAAGGCGCCGATGCACTTTCTCCGCGTTATCTATTATTATTTCAATTAGATGCTTGTGTCCTTGGATTTAAGCATCTAAAGGCATTATACCAAGATGATGAAGACTTTGGGTGTTATATTCTGAATGCACCAAACATCCCATAGGGGATTTCTTAGTTCAAGAAGGCTTTCTCTTTAAGGGTGCTCGATTATGTGCCCCTAAATATAGCACTCGTGAGTTACTGATTCTAGAAGTCCATGCTGGATCATTAGCTGGTCATTTTGGTGAAGACAAGACCCTAATCATGCTTAGAGAACTTTATTATTGGCCAGGCGTGGAGAAGAACATTCAAGACATCATTAGAAGATGCAGTACATGTCAAATTGCAAAGAGTCATTCACTTCCCCAAGGGTTATACACACCACTTCCTATTCCCACGTTACCTTGGGTAGACGTAAGTATGGATTTCATACTTGGTTTACCAAAGACAAAAAGGAATAAGGATTCTATCTTCGTGTTGGTAGATCGATTTTCGAAGATGGATCACTTTATTCCCTGCAATAAAACTAATGATGCTGCTCATGTTGCTGAGCTTTATTTTAAAGAGGTTATGAGACTACATGGAATTCCCTATTCCATTGTCTCAGATCGAGCTATCTAGTTCTAAAGTCACTTTTGGATCACTTTGTGGAAGAAACTGGGTACTAAACTCAAATACAGTACCACCTGTCATCCACAAACAGATGGGCAAACAGAGGTTACTAATCGAAGCCTTGGCACTCGTTTAAGGGTTTTGATTAAACATCAAGCAAAAGCTTGGGATCTGTTACTTCCACATGTTGAGTTTGCATACAACAAGACTCCAAGCAAAGCTACTGGTCTTTCACCCTTCAAGGTGGTTTATGGGATTGATCCCCTCAATCCTCTTGATCTTATTCCCCGTCCATTAGATCAAAGGCCTAGTGCAGATGCTGTAACTAGAGTGGAAGAAATCCAAAAGTTACATGAGTGAGTGAAGGCCAAGATTGAGAAAACTACACTATCTTATATGGCCCAAGCTAACAAGCATAAACGAGAGAAGCTCTTCCAACCAGGTGACTTAGTGTGGATTCATCTTCATAAGGAATGCTTTCCTTCCAAAAGGGAAACCAAGTTGATGCCAAGAGCAGATGGTCCATTTGAGGTTTTGGAGAAGATTAATGATACTGCTTATAAGGTGGATTTACCAAGGGATTATGAAGTATCAGCTACGTTTAACGTTGCTGATTAAGTCCATATAAAGTAGATTATTATCTTTCAGATTTGAGGACCAAATCTTCCCATCAAGGGGAGAATAATGGAGGTCCATCCACATTGTCCATTAATGTTGAAATGATCCAAAATAATCAACAAATCAAGTCTAAGGCCACAGCCATAAGTCATTTGGTGAAGAACATTTAAGTTGATGCACCCGATTATTCATCCGAATTTTCACCCGGTTTTTGCTACATGATTTCTCAAGTTTAATCCTAGTTTAGGCATTCGTTTTTTTTTTTTCCAATTTTATGTTCCTAGCTTTCATGTCCAATTGGAATTACCAGATTTGGAGTTCAATTTGTCAGTAAACGAAGCTCATTTTCAGTCCTATGCTGTTTTTGACCTGATTTTGTAGGGTTCAGGTATTTGGCATATTTCAAGGGACAAGTGACGTCCAAATGCCTTGATTCAAAAAGGAGGGTATTCTAGACATGTTACGGTTTCCTTCCATGTAAGGAAAGCTCAGAATACTCAGCATTTGAGGTGTCAACCAGGCAGCACAAAATCGGGCAGAAACGGGCACCTGGACACCCGGTTAGGTGGCTAGGTGGTTTTCTTTCCTAAGTGGGGTTTCTAAAGGCGTGTGCCTGCCATGATGGTCATTTTTGAGCTACTTAGTAACCTGCCACTCCGCCACACACGAGCAAGACACATGAAGCAAGAGAGAGCAGCCATTTTGCAAGCTATCAACTAGCCACTTATACTACACATGGTAGCCTTGTATTCTTCAACCTTTTAAGGTGGAATCCGTGAGAAGATTACCTTCCTAGAGAGGAAATTGAGTCATCTAGGTTCCTTAATGCTTAGGAAGGGTCTTTCGAGGTATAAACTTGTATTTTATGCCTTAAACTTTCGGATTAGCCATGTTTTAGCTTAAACTGTGTACTAAGTAGCTTAAGCAAGTACAATGACTTTCCTAACTTAGAAGGAAAGCTCATGTCATGTAACTAAATGCCATATAAAAGCCTTGGTTGTTCATTTTGAAATATATACTTGACTTTTGAATTGAGAGAGAAGACTTTGTGCCTTTGAGTTTCCTTTAAATACTTTCCTTGCTTATCTTAGTTTAGGCTGAACTAAGTGGTGATCAAAGAGAGTCTTAATCCTTTCTTAGGTGGTGTATCTTACCCTAATCCAAGATTAAGGGCCCTAAGCTAGTGATTAGGTGTGTATCTTTTCTAATCATCTAGTTTAGAACTATCCAAAGTAACTTAAAAACACTTGAAGTTCATAAAGATAGCCTCGGGTTCTCCTAGGCCGTGTGCTGCCCTTATGTTCTAGCTTGTGTTTCTTCATTCTTCCTTCCTTCCCCTTGCACGCTTCCATCACAACAGGACACCAAGCAAGGCTACTGGTCTTTCTCCATTCAACGTGGTCTATTGATGTATTTTCATTGGGATTCCAAACTCATAAAAACATATACAATGGGTAGAAGGGAATAAAATGGAACCAAAGTAACCAAGGTAGAACAAGCGAACTAGTAACGGTGACGATAATCCACCTTGGTTTGCACACTTGGCTAATCTTCTTCCTTCAACTAAGTTACAAAAATTAATCACCTTCTTAGTTGGATTAAGAAGAGCTAGAGACCCACTTGAGGTTGACAAACACCCAAGATATAACACTAGGAATTTGAAGAGAAATGGTGAGAGTTTTCACAACTCAAGGCTCAAATAAGCTCAAATGTATTCATCTATCTATCCTTGGAAGCCCAAGGCTTCCTTTTTACAGTGGGGGAACCCTTAACAAGCTGAAAAGGAGGGGAACAACAAGTACATACACGTTCATAAGCATGGGGAACCAAAAAGCAAAAAAACAAAAGCTGACAAGTGCTTTTACTTTACGTCAACAACATTTCTGTGCACAAGGGTCAACTTCTATCGGCTATATCTCCTAGGTTTGTTGGTCAAATTGGCTGAAATAGGTCTTACTGGAAAGCTCTGGAAGGCAGCTTTCACGAACCGTAAGTTTGACGCCATTTCGAGTAGCCGTTTGGGAGATATGAGGCAAAAGGTACAGCATATGCTAACTTGGACAATTTTTGTTGCTTATAGAAAAAGGCTCCCATTCACTTATTTCTTAAATACGTAACCCAGAACTGTTTGTATGCCCTTGACGCTGACATATTAAGGGTTCCAAAACGTAATTTTTCATCCCTTTAAGTCCACCTTAGGCTTGGGTAATTAGGCTTGTAAAACCGAGCCAAATTCTTACCAAACTAGGCAGCATGTATAGCTTGGTTTTGATGGCTTATTTGAATGGGCAAATGAAGTCCAAATGAGATGAACCTTGTTCTCTTGGAAATATGACTTCTTAAAATTCAATCCCAATGCAAAATATTAGACTTAAACCTCAAAGAGGCCTAAGTAATTAAGCTCTCAAAATCGGGTTTGCTGTTGGAATAACCCATCACCTGCTGTTTTACTTCTTAGACAAAATGAGGATGATCTATTCATCCTTTGGGCAATAAAATAAGATTGTCCTTATTGATTTGATGTTCTAAATTAAGGGGCATGGAGGGATCTACATTTGGTTGCTCATCCAAGGCTTGATCTTTGATGGTCCCCATCACCTTTGGATAAGGCACTTTGAAGTTTGAATAAAACTCTACAAAGTGTCTTTTGTCATGGAATTCGAAAAGTGGAACCGAATGAGAACCTTGCCATGTAAGAATTTGCATCAAGCTTACCTCCCATGAGGTTGAGTTGAAAGAATGAAAAGGACACCCTTGGAAATATACATCATCTATGGAATTGATCCCCTTAGTCCACTTGAACTCATCCCATGGTCCTTCGATCAGAAGCCACATCTAGATGTAGCAGCAAGGGTAGAACAAATCAAGAAGGTTCATGAGTTGGCAAGGAGCAAGATTGAGAAAACTAATGAAGCATATCAAGCCCATGCCAACAAGAACAAGAAAAAAGTGCTATTTTAACTAGGAGATCTTGTATGGATTCATCATAAGAAAGAGAGTTTTCCATCAAAGAGGAAGAACAAGCTTATGCCACGAGTTGATGGTCCTTTTGAGGTGTTTGACCGTATTAAACACAGTGCTTACAAAGTTTATCTGCCAGGTGACTATGGAGTTTCAGCCACATTCAATGTAGCTGATTTACAAGCTTACCATGAAGATGATTACCTTGCTGGTTTGACGATCAAATCTTCTCAACAAGGGGAGAATGATGGAGTCCCCTCCACCATTGGCAAGGAAGAAGGTCCAAAAACTCATTCAAGGTCCAATTTAAGCTCCAAGGTATAAGCATTGGTCCAACTTGCTGAAGGAAATCATAGAAGTGTACACAGGGTAGCGAACCAGAATTTGCCCGGTTTTGTTCATGTCATTACTTAAACTACATTGTGGTCTAAGTCATGGATTTTTGCATTTTTGGAATCCATAAGAAGTCTACATTCAAGTCCAAGCATTGATTTCAAATCTTGTAGACAAGAGGATGGGAGATCAAGGTGTTTTTTTAAACCGGCCAAATTGGACCCTAATTTGCACGGTTGAATGTGTAAGTTTAATTACCCCACTTAAACACATTATAACCTTGATTTCTTGTTGGGGGGGTATATACATTCCAACGTTACCCCCCATGGCTGAAAACCAAACCATGATCACTTTTGCTATGCTTAAATTTTGTCTAAAAACCAGCCTCTACACAGCTTGAACCCGGTTCAGCATAACCCGAATGCATCACTAGCTTCAGCTAATTTGTCTAGCTTGCAAGGTTGATTGGCATGGCTTCCAAGACAAGGCACACGTCTAAAGGCTCTATAGGATTGGTTGCTACCTTGGGATGTTCGACCATTGAGGAAGAAGCAGCAAATATCTTGTCTCTTCATTCCTATTCGCTAGCCGTAAAGAGAGCATCACTTTTGGGCTGTGCACATGGCTTCCAAGCTTCATTTTTGATTGTATTAAGTTTAAGTGTGAGCTTAATTAATGTATAATCAGCTTAGACATTACGTTACTTCATGATTCGGATGTAATAATTTAGTAAAGCATGATTGTAATTGCATTAGCTTATAACTGGATGTTATTAGTGTTTAACACCTTTCCTAGCCAGTAAGGAAAGGGGGGAGGTGTGTGCTTGCTTCTATGCTTGCTAGCTTGGCCATTTTTGTTGATTACTAAGGGCACCTCATGGCCATAGTGAGAACATAACTCCATTTTGAATGAGAAAATTAGTTTGAGAGCTTTTGCTTTCTCTCCACCAAATGATTGCTTACTTGTCTTAATTAGGCCAATTAAGGTGGTGTCCAAGTGAGTCTTAAGCTTGATTAAGTGGTGATTCTGTATCTTAATCAAGATTAAGGGCCCTAGACTCAAGATTACTGGTGTGTCTATATCCATTCTTTGAGTTTAGTCTATCCTATTCTAGTTTGTTCCCTTCGGATTCAAGGTCAAATTATTAGCTTGACTTCTGAGTTATTAATCTTTCACTTGAAACTTCTTGTTTATCCTCTCATTCACATGCCATCATCCTCTCTTTTCCTTCCATATTCACGGGCTGGTCTTCACCGAAGGGCCTAGCATCAAACCAAACTTCAAAGCACTTCAAACCGTGCAAAGTTAGAACTTTTAGCTTTCAGCCAGCAGCAAATTGGAACGACCTACCTGTGCTCCTAGGCACGACCGTGCCACTTCCTGTCCAAATTATATCTTTGAGTTTTGGTTATCTTTCGATGTGTGTTAGCTTGGGTTGCTTCTTCCCTTGAGTCATACTTCAATAGATAACCTTCTTGGATTAAGAAATCCCCCTTGGGGTGCTTTGAACTTGCAGCACAAAGATTCCCAAGGTCTTCATCTTCAACATACAAACTCTTAAGATGCTCAAACCAAAGAATAAGAGCATCTAATTGAAGCATAAGCAGACGTCCCCTTGATAATGCATCCGCACCTTGATTTAACTTTCTTGACTTGTGCTTGATGGTGAAGTGGAATGACTGAAGGAACTCAACCAATTTAGCATGGCGTAAGTGAAGCTTGTGTTGGCCTTGAATGTACATCAATGCTTCATGATCAGAATGAAGTATAAACTCACTAGCGACCAAGTAATGGCTCTAATGCTCTAGACATCGAATGATAGCATAGAATTCCTTATCATGTGTGGATGTTAAGTCATTAATGATTCATTGTTTTATTAATTATTTTGATTATATTTTACACATTATTGCATCTAATTTACGTTATTTCATATATTTTTTAGGTTAGGCATTGTTTTAATAAAAAGTAGAAGACGACTCATTGAGGCTCGGGTTTTACATGCTTGAGCATAAAAAGCCACATTTCCCACGAAATCAGGGAGCTCAATCTTCTCCTGCCTAACATCCTGATGCATCATCCCCTTTACGGCATAGGAAGCAGGCCACCCTTCTCTAACAGCCACGGCCACCTTCCTTAAGCCCCATCATCATCCCCTTCACATCATCATCATCTGGACGGCTGCCTTGAGCACACAAACTAACCTCACGGCCATCTTCCATTTTTCCTCACCATCAACCTGATCATCCCATCTCCTCTACACCATCATCATAATCCATCAAACAAGGCCACCGTAATACTATTCTTTTTTTTTCTATTTTTGTTTTGATTTTTTTTATGTTTAGTTCATTATTAAACATGATTTATTTGTGTCAATTTTGTGATGTTATTTTTAATATGAGTGAGTAATTTTTTCTTATTCTTAGTATAATCTTCTTGAAACCTTGCTAAATTTACTATTTTGAAACAAGTCTTATGCTTTATTGCCTAGTTGATTCATATTCATGATTCTATAGCGATTAGTGTTTATCATTTATGATATTCCTGTTAAATTAATTAGAATCCATGCTAATTAGTTTAATACGATTTCGATTGATAGTTTAGAAGACTATAATACGTAAAAGTTATAGTCTTTTATGTTCAGGTATCACTTTAATTAATCATGGATGGCTCAAACCCATCACTTTTAATTAGGTAATCACTTTAGATCTTTGTTAAATCGATTTGCTGGTAAATTGGTTACAAAGTGTTAAATGATGTTTTTTTAATTATTAATGCTCTAATTTGGTTAAATTTTTGCACTGGTGTAAAGATTATTAAATTAGTAGAGTTTATATTAGGGCTGGACCTAAGTAAACTAGAATCTAAGAAAAAAACGGGAAAAAACCGTTGGTGGATGTCTTCTACAGTTTAACTTATGAATGAAATTAACTTGTGTGTTAATGATAAATATTAATTTTCATGGTGGATTGAGATTATACTAACTACCTTTGATAAATTTGATAACTTTGATAATTATTTGTTGCTTAGAGTTAATTTGATTAGTTTGTTAATTTTTATTCTATTTTTATTATCTTCAATATAATTTCAATCGACCCCCCAAAATCATAGCCTTTTCGGAGTGTCTAGGTAATTTTAGATAGTTTAGGTTTTGATTTTTGGAGCAGTTATTATTTTAGATTGATTTATATTCAGTTTTAGCATTTAATTACCGTTTCATTATAAATTAGAATAAAAATATTTATTTTCTTATTTGTTTCTATTTTTATTAATTCTTAGAGTTTATATAGTGTCCTAGTCTACCCATATTTAATTTCGTAGTTTTTGGAAATTATTTCATAATTTTTCAGAATTATTTTGTGAAATTGATAAGTGCAGGTTTATAGGTTATTAATTCTGAAAATTTCCATTTTTTATTTTAATTTCATATTATCAGGTGTTGTTAAGTCCATAAAATTGTGTCCTAAAATTAGGGTAATTTTCATGATTAATTTCGTATTTATATTAATGCAGATTATTTTATTTGTAATTTCATATTTATTATTCTGCTTGATATTCTTTGCTAATTTTTTGATCTGATTTTTCTAAAATTAATTAGATACAATTTAGAATTTATAAGCTTATATACTTGAAGAATAATTTTTTAGGTTACTGTTTGATATTTTTAATATTTATTTTCTGACTATTATTTGCTGATATTGATTTTTAATTAGAATTTCAATTACTATTCTGTTTTTATTTTTCTAAATTATTTAGGGAATCTTTTTACTATTTTATTTCTAGAATATGATTTATAATATTTAGGAGAATCATTGGGTATTTTTCTAGATTTTTATTCGTTAGATTTTAATTATTTTAGAATTATTAAGCTTAAACATAATAAATTGCATTACTAAAATCATTTAGGATTAAGCTAGCCTTTTACAACAACCTTTCCTCGTGGATCGATCCCTACTTTCCTATGCTATAAAAAGTGTTTAATAACCGAAGTAGTGGCCAAATTGATAGCTCTCGACAAGCTTTACAGTGGAGTATTTCCTTCTTGAGTCACATAGTTTTTCACTAAAGAAGGCTAATGGTTTACCTTATTGAGTTAAAACTCCACCAATTCCCACTCCAAATGTATCCCATTCAACTTCAAAAACTTTCTCAAAACACGAAAATGCAAGAACCGGTGCTTGAGTAAGCTTCTTTTTTACTTCTTAAAAGGCAGATTGTGCTTTACGATTCCATTAGAATGATGATCCCTTAAGCACTTCAGTCATAGGGGACAAGATGGTGCTAAAACTTCTAATAAACCTCTTGTAAAAAGAAGCCAAGCCATGGAAGCTTCGAACATCATGTACACTTTGTGGTTGAGGCCATGTCCGAATAGCCTCTATGTTCCCTTCATCTACCTTGACACCTTCTCTAGAAACAATCTAACCTAAGAATGTAACTTCATGAGTGAAGAAGGTGCACTTCTTGAGATTACCATAAAACTATTCACATTCAAGGACATGCATAATATGGTTGAGATGATCTTGATGTGTTTGCTCGTCTTTGGAATAGATTAGAATATCATCAAAGTAGACCATCATGAACTTGCCAATGTAAGGCTTGAATACTTGATTCATTAGCCTCATGAATGTACTAGGAGCATTAGAAACACCAAATGGCATAACTAGCCAGTCATATAACCGTCCTTTAGTCTTGAATGCAGTCTTCCATTCATCTCCCTCTCTTATCCTGATTTGGTAGTAGCCACTTTCAAGATCAATCTTTGAAAACACCTTGGAGCCATGTAGTTCATCTAGCATATCTTAAAGTCTAGGTATGGCATACCTATACTTGATGGTGATTTTTTTTATGGCTCTACTGTCCACACACATTCGTTGACTGCCATCCTTCTTAGGAACCAACAAGGCAGGTACGACACAAGGGCTTAAGGACTCACGTACAAGCCCTTTAGACATCAATTCCTCCACTTGCCTTTGGATCTCCAAGGTTTCCTTTGGGTTCGTTCTATAAGCTGTTTTATTTAGAAGAATAGAATCAGGAATGAGTTCAATGTGGTGCTGGATCACTTTTAGGGGGTAAACCCGAAGGTATCTCTTATGGGAATAAGTGACACAATGTTTGGATGAGTGACTTGGCAAAAGGGTGAGTTGGCATGGGGGATTCTGGTTCATCTTTGAGTGTTAAGATCCACTCTTTAAAAGCCTTAAATTCATGATTAGAAGCTTTTAAGAGAGTTTCACTAAAGGTAAGTAAGTAACCAGAATGTTCATGGCCTTTTGTGGGTTTATTTTTGACGAGTTCGGATGGTGATAATGGCTTTAGTGTAATCTTCTTTCCTCCCTTAGACAAGGAGTATGTATTCAAGAAATCATCATGTGATACCCTTCGGTCATACATCCATGGTCTACCCAATAATACGTGACATGCATCCATAGGTATAACATCACACCAAAGTTGATCTTGATAATTCTTACTAATGGACAATGAAATGAGGCAACGTGAGTTGACTTGAAGTCATTTGCTTTGATTCAACCATTGTATGTTGTATGGATGGGAATGGGTCGTACCTTGCAAGCCTAGTTTCTCAATCATGCTAAGAGAAACTACATTAGCACAACTCCCACCATCAATAATCAAAGAACAAACCTTGCCTTGAACCGTGCATCTAGTATGAAAGACGTTCTCTCTTTGTTCATCATTAGTGCTCTTTTGGTCGTTCAAGACTCTTCTTAAAACTAGAATCTCACCTTCGTCAGCTTCCTCTTCAACGTCCTCTTGACTATACTCATGTTGTTCTTTAGTTTCACCTTCTACGTCATCCTCCTTTTCTTGTTCATCCGCGGCTTTCCACTCGGCTAATGTGATTACCTTTCAGTTTGGACACTCCGAGGCAATACGGCCTAGTCCTTGGCACTTAAAACACGTTCTAGTTTGGACATTCATTGAGTCCCATGAGTGCTTGTATCCCTAATCTTGCTCCCGTCCTTTTTTGGAGACACCTAACCCCTATAAGGATGAAAAGATCCTTGGGGAGGAAGTTATAAGCCTAGTCAACCCACCTCCAATGTTTGATGAGCTTGAAGTTGAAGAACCCCAAGTGTCGAATTTGGAGCCATGTGAGGTTATTGATGAAATTGAGGAACTCTTGTGTTAAGAAGAATTCCCTCATTTACAACAAGAATTGAAGACAATTCTCTTCGAAGAAAGAGGGTATGATGTATATTTCCAAGGGTATCATTTTCATTCCTCGTCCTTAACTTCATGGGAGGCAAGCTGCAAACATATTCATACAAGGCAATGCCCTTCTTTGATCCCTCTTTGAATTCCATATCAAAAGACACTTTATAGAGTTTTATTCAAACTTCAAAGTGCCTTATTCAAAGGTGATGGGGACCATCAAAGATCAAGCCTTGGATAAGCAACCAAATGGAGTTCCCTCTATGCCCCTTAATTTGGAACATCAAATCGATAAGGGTAATCTTATTTTGTTGCCCAAAGGATGAATAAATCATCCTCACTTTGTCTAACAAGCAAAACAGCAAGTGATGGGTTGATTCCAGCAGCAAACCCGATTTTGAGAGCTTAATTACTTAGGCCTCTTTGAGCTTTAAGTCTAATATTTTGCATGGGGATTGAAGTTCAAGAAGTTAGATTTCCAGCAATACAAGTTTAATCTCATTTGGATTTCATTTTCCCATTCAAATCAGCCATTAAATCCAAGCTATACATGCTGCCCAATTTGGCCAAAATTTAGCCCAGTTTTGCAAGCCTAATTACCCAAGCTTAAAGTGGATTTAGAGGGCTGCAAAATTACTTTTTGGAACCCTTAGTATGTCAGCTTCAAGTGCATATAAAGATTTCTAGGTTAGGTATTTAAGAAATAAGTCAATGGGAGACTTTTTATAGAAGCAGCAGAAACTGTCCCAGTTTGCATATGCTGCACCTTTTGCCTCATATCTCCCAAACGGCTACTCCAAATGGTGTAAACCTTGAGGCTCATGAAAGATGACTTCTAGAGAATTCCAACAATACCTATTGCATCCACATTTACCAATAAACCTAGGAGATATAGCTGATAGAAGTTGACCCTTGTGCACTGAAAAGTTGCTGACATAAAGTAAAAGCACTTTTCAGCTTTTGTTCTTTTGCTTTTTGGTTCCCCATGCTTATGAACGTGCATGTACTTGTTTTCCCCCTCCTTTTCAGATTTTGAAGGGTTCCCCCACTATAAAAGGGAGGCCTTCGGCTGCCAAGAAAGATAGATGAATACGCATTAAGCGTTGAGTTGTGAAAACACTCTCCATTTCTCTTCAAATTCCTATTGTTATATCTTGGTTGTTTGGCAACCTCAAGTGGGTCTCTAGTTCTTCTTAATTCAACTAAGAAGGTGATTAACTTTTGTACCTTAGTCGAAGGAGGAAGATTGCCTAAGTGTGCAAACCAAGGTGGGTTTACATCACCCTTGCAAGTCCACTTGTTCTATCTTGGTTACTTTGGTTCTATCTTTTTCCCTTCTACCCATTGTATATATTTTTGTGAGTTTGGACTCCAAAAAAATATACGTCAAAGGGTGGTACGATCGTGCCTATAGGCACGGGTAGGCCGTACCACTTGTTGGTTCATGAAGCTGTGTACTCTCACTTTGCACAGTTAGGTATGGTTTGGAATTTATGATGGAAGCTTGATGGGGACCATCTTGTGGAATCAAGTGAAGACCAGCCCACAAGCCTAAAGGACCCTTCAAGCACCAAGGAGGTCAAGGAGGTTCATGCCATGTTCCACGAAATCACCAATCATGCATTGCACATGCGGCCCTGTTTGGACAGGAATTGGCCCAGTTTTGCAAGCCTAATTACCCAAGCCTAAAGGGGATTTAAAGGGCTGCAAAATTACTTTTGGAACCCTTAATATGTCAGCTTCAAGGGCATATAAAGAGTTCTACGTTAGGTGATGGAGTCCCCGGCACCAATGACAAAGAAGAAGGTCCAACAACTCATTCGAGGTCCAATTTAGGCTCCAAGATGCAAGCATTGAATCAAAGTGTTCAAGATGTTCAAGAAAGTTCACACAAGCCAGCAAGCCAAAATTTGCCCGGTTTTGTCCATATCATTACTTAAGCTACATTGTCGCTTAGGTCATGAGCTTTTACATTTTTTGAATCCACAAGAAGTATACAATCACGTTCAAGCATTGATTTCAAATCATGCACACAAGAGGATGGAAGATCAAGGAGTTTTCTCAAACCGACTAGATTGGTTCCCAATTTACACGGTGTAATGTTGAAGCTTGATTCCCCACTTCGAGAAATCATAACCTTGATGTCTTGGTCGGGGGGGGGGGGGCGGGGTTATACACATCCTAAAGTTACCCCCGATGCTTAATATCCAAATCATGATCACTTTTGCTATGTTTAATTTTTGCCTAAAAACCGACCTGTAACATGCTTGAAACCGGTTTGCTTGAACCAGTTTTCTTCTATCCAAACCGGTCGACTGCTTCACAAGCAAGTTGATTGGCACCCCTTCCAAGGCAAGGCACATGTCCCAAGGCTATCTAGGATTGGTTGCTGCATGGGGAAGTTCAACCAATGATACTAAAGAAGAAAATATGTTATCTCTCTTCTCTCATTGGCTAGCCGTAAAGGGAAATTACTTTTCGGCTATGCACAAGCATTCTAGTCTTCTTTACTGGTTGTATTGATGCTTAAGCAAGGGTTAAGTGATGTATAATAAGCTTAGACATAGTTTTACTTTAGGATTTGATGTAATAGTTTGGCTAAGTATTACTAGTAAGTGTATTAGTGCAAATCGGACATAATTAAGCACTTAAAACCTTTCCTCCCTAGTAAGGAAAGGGGGAAGCATGTGCTTGCTTGCTAGCCTGGCCATTTTGCAGCCTTCTTAAAAGCTTCACACGACCATAGCTAGAAACATAACTCCTTTGAATGATAAAATCAGTTTGAGAGCATTTGTTTTCTCTCTTTAAAACTCTTGCTTGCTTATCCTTAATTAGGGCAATTAAGGTGGTGTCCAAGTGAGTCTTAACCTTGATTAAGTAGTGATTGTGTATCTTAATCAAGATTAAGGGCCCTAGACTCAAGATTGGTGGTGCTTCTGTATCCATTCTTTGAGTTTAGTTTATCCTATCTTAGTTTTAGCTATCCGAATTCAAAGTGAAGTTATTAGCTTTGGTATTGGGTTAATCTCTTTCACTTAGCACATCCTTCATATCCCCTCATTCTTCCACTTCATTAGCTCCCATTTACATTCATTCCCCATAGCCTAAACTTCACAAAAGGGTCTACAATCAAAGCAAACATCAAAAGCCTCCAAACCGTGCAAAGTAGCATTTTTAGGCTTCTGTTGATCGAAAGTTGGCACGGCCTACCTGTGCACATAGGCACGACTGTGCCACCCTTGACCGAGTTTTATCTTTGAGTTTTGGTTGTTCTTTGGTGTGTGTTAGCTTGGGTTGCTTCTTCCCTTGACACATACATCATATTTGGTATCAGAGCTAAGTTTCTCCTTGGCTTGGTATCTAATCCACGTATGCAAATTCCTTTCTTCTCCATTTCGAAAACACAAATCATGTTGTATTCTTCTCTTAAACCAAGTGTAAACATGAGTTCTAGTGTAAGCATAGAAGAGAAGCTTGATGCTATTTTGAGGAGTAATCACGAAATTACTTCTTCAATCCAGGAGTTGAAGAGTTCTAATCAAGAACTAAGGGCACAAAATGAGTACCTGCACAAGCAATTGGGTACTTTTCTCAAGCAAAAGCAGAAGATGAATGAAGAACCAACCTATCCTGAACCACAAAATCAAGAGCAAGTTTTCAGCCACACTCTTGACTCTTCGAGTGATGAATAATCGTGGAGGAGGCCACGAACAGAACCAAGAGTACAAGCTAACCCTAATGATTTTGGAGTTGAGATTCCTAAGTATGAACGCAAGCTTCACCCATAAGAGTTCTTGGATTGGTTGCATACAGTGGAAAGGGTGTTCGAATACAAGGATGTTGTAGAAGACAAGAAAGTTAAGTTGGTGGCGTTGAGATTACGTAAGTACGCTTCCTTGTGGTGGACTAATTTGTGTGGTTAAAGGGTTAGGGAACGTAAAGCTAAAATTCAAACTTGGGAAAAGATGAAAACTAAGTTGAAAGCTAGATTCCTTCTACCCACATATGTAGAAGATTGCTATTCACAACCTCGTAGTCTGAACCAAAGCAATCTAAGTGTTGAGGAGTATACTAGAGAGTTTGAAAAGCTTGTTGTTAAATGTGATCTTCAAGAACCTGAAGAGCAAACAATTGTTAGATACTTAGGAGGACTTGAACCTAGGTATTCTAATGTTGTTAAATTATAAGCTTATACTACTTTTGATGAGGTTTGTGTGCTAGCTCACAGGGTTGAGCAACAAAAGAAAGCTAGACAAGCCTTTAAACCCTCAAATCCAAGGCCCCCAAACCGGAACCAACCCTTTAACAAAGGGAGTTCCAATCCATCCCCTAAGCCACAAATGCCTTTCCATCCTAATCCACAAAGAACCACGGCACCTCAAAAAGCTCCAGCACCCCCTTTTCCACCTAACCTTAACCCAATGAGCAACAGAAGATGCTTTAAATGTCAAGGGCTTGGTCATATTGGTTCTAAATGTCCAACTAGAAAGGTTATCACCCTAGCTGAATAGACGATCATAAAGAAAGACTTTGAAGAGGAGGAGAATGAAATTAAAAGTGAGCTAGAAGCTGAAGAAACTCAAGAAGATGTTGTTGAAGAAGCAGATGAAGGTGAAATCTTAGTCCTGGGGAGAGTTCTAAGCAATCAGAAAGGAGTTAAAGATGAGCAAGGAGAGAACATATTCCATACTAGACGTGCCACTCAAGGTAAAATATGCTCTTTCATCATTAATGGTGGAAGTTGTGCTAATGTAGTTTCTCTAAGCGTGATTGAGAAACTAGGGGTGCAAACAATAACTCATCTACATCCTTACAACATCCAGTGGCTAAATCAAAGCAAGGGAATTAAGGTGAACTCTCATTGTTTGATTTCATTTTCCATTGGAAAGAATTATAAAGATGAGTTATGGTGTGATGTTATTCCTATGGATGCATGTCATATGCTTTTAGGGAGACCATGGTTGTATGATCGTAGAGTTATGCATAACGGGTACCTAAACACTTACTCCATTACCGAGGATGGCTAGAAGATCACTTTAGCCCCTTTACCCCCAATCCAAACTCCACGAAATACCCCCATAAAATAAGCCCAAACACAGTGATTGTTTACTAGCTGTGAGTGAGTTAGTTTCGAAAGGCTTCTCAACATGAGTTTAAGGCCTTTAGAAAGTGGATTCTAAGCATCCAAGAAGAACCTGAAAATTTGATGCCCACTCATCCCATTGCCAAGACACTCATTGAAAATTTCTGTCATTTATTCCTTGAGGAGATCCCCATGGGTTTACCTCCAAAGAGAGATATTCAAGACCGCATTGATCTTATTCCTGGTTCCATCCTACCCAACAAGCATGCATATAGGATGAATCCAAAGGATACTAATGAGATTCAAAGACAAGTAGCAAAATTGCCGGAAAAGGGCTTGATTCTAGAATCTTTGAGTCTATGTGCCGTTCCAGCTCTGTCGGTGCCAAAGAAAGATGGTGGAATGCGAATGTGTGTGATAGCAGGGCCATTAACAAGATTACTATCAAGTACAGGTATCCCATACCAGTACTTGAAGATATGCCAGATTAGCTGCATGGCTCTAAAGTGTTTTCAAAGATTGATCTTCGATGTGGTTACTACCAAATCAGAATCAGAGAAGGTGATGAATGGAAGATAACTTTCAAGACAAAAGGTGGACTCTATGAATGGTTGGTAATGCCTTTTCGTCTTTCTAATGCACCTAGCACTTTCATGAGGTTAATGAACCAAGTGTTTAGACCTTATATTGGCAAGTTTGTGATAGTCTACCTTGATGACATTTTACTGTATTCTAAGAATGAGCATGAACATCAACATCACTTAACTCAAGTTATGCTTGTCTTAGAACGTGAAAAGTTTTTTGATAACCTTAAGAAGTGTGCCTTCTTCACTCCTGAAGTAACATTTCTTGGTTACATTGTGACTGAAGATGGTATAAAGGTAGGTGAAGGTAAGGTAGAAGCCATTCGTTCTTGGCCTACACCTAAGAGCATTCATGACGTTAAAGCTTTCCATGGTTTAGCTTCTTTCTACAGGAGATTCATTCGAGGTTTCAGCACTATTATGGCTCCTACGACCAAAGTTATCAAACGTACATCCCTTATATGGAATCCTAAAGCTCAATCTGCCCTTGAGGAGAGCAAGACTAGACTTACCCAAGCACCGGTTTTATCATTACCATGCTTTAGTAAACTCTTTGAAGTTGAATGTGATGCCTCTGGTGTAGGCATTGGTGGAGTTCTTACTCAAGAAGGTAAACCTCTAGCCTTCTTTAGTGAAAAGTTATGTGATTCTAGAAGAAAGTACTCCACTTATGATAAAGAGTTTTATGCTATTGTGATATGTTTAGAGCATTGGGATCATTATAGTATTGCAAGTGAGTTTATCTTACATTTTGACCATGAAGCATTGAAGTACATACAAGGCTAGCATAAGTTAAACTCCAGCCATGCTAATTGGGTTGAGTTTATGCGATCATATCACTTGACTATCAAGCACAAGTCAGGTAAACTCAATCAAGGTGCGGATGCTCTATCCAGGAGGTAGCTCTTATTGTTTCAGTTAGATGCTTGTGTGCTTGGTTTCGAACATCTACAGGTCTTATATGCCAATGATGAAGACTTTGGGGCATTATATGCTGCTTGCTCTAAACACCCCAAAGGAGAATTTCATATCGAGGAAGGTTTTCTATTCAAAGGGACTCGGCTATGTGTTCCAAGGTGTAATACAAGAGAGTTACTAATTAGAGAAGTTCATGGAGGATCCCTAGCTAGACATTATGGTGAGAACAAGACTGCTATCATGCTAAGGGAACATTATTATTGGCCAGGTATGGAGCGTGATGTACAGGATATCCTAAAGAGGTGTGGAACGTGTCAAGTTGCAAAGAGTTATTCCCTACCTCAAGGGTTATACACGCCATTGCCTATTCCTATCTCTCTATGGGTTGATGTAAGTGTGGACTTCATTATTGGATTTCCTAAAACCCAAAGAAACAAGGATTGTATCTTTGTTGTGGTTGATAGGTTCTCTAAGATGGTATTCCTGAGTTGTATTTCAAGGAAGTAAAAAGGCTACATGGTATTCCTAGGTCTATTGTTTCTGATAGGGATACTAAGTTTTTGAGTCATTTTTGGATTACCTTGTGGAAAAAGTTAGGTACTAAGCTGAAATATAGTACTACTTGTCATCCACAAGCTAATGGGCAAATTGAAGTTACTAATCGAACCTTAAGGACTCTCCTCATAGCTTTGATTAAGCCTTATGCCAAAGCTTTAGATTTGCTTTTACCACATGCAGAGATTGCTTACAACAGGACACCAAGCAAGGCTACTGCTCTTTCTCCATTCAAGGTGGTCTATGGAATTGATCACATTATCCCACTTGATCTTATTCCATGATCCTTTGATCAGAAGACACATCCAAATGCAGCTGTAAGGGTAGAACAAATCAAGAAGGTTCATGAGTTGGTAATTAGCAAGATTCAGAAGACTAATGAAGCCTATCAAGCTCACGCCAACAAGAACAAGAAGCAAGTGGTATTTCAACTAGGAGATCTTATGTGGATTCATCTTAAAAAAGAAAGGTTTCCATCAAAGAGGAAGAACAACCTAATGCCACGAGCTGAACGCACATTTGAGGTACTTAAACGTATTAATGACACTGCTTACAAAGTTGATTTGCCAGGTGACTATAGAGTTTCATCCACATTAAATGTAGCTGATTTGCAAGCTTACCATGACGAAGATTACCTTGCTGATTTGAGGATCAAATATTCTCAACAAGGCGAGGATGATGGAGTCCCGACCACCAATGACAAAGAAGAGGGTCCAACAACTCATTCAAGGTCCAATTCAAGCTCTAAGAAGCAAGCATTGATTCAAAGTGTTCAAGAAGTTCGAGGAAGTTCACACGGGCTAGCAAACCCAAATTTGCCTGGTTTTGTCCATGTCATTACTTAAGCTACATTGTGGCTTAAGTCATGAGTTTTTGCATTTTTAGATCCTCAAGAAGTCTACTGTCAACTCCAAGCATTGATTTCAAGTCATGCGCAGAAGATGATGGAAGATCAAGGAGTTTTCTTAAACCGGCTAGATTGGTTCCCAATTAGCATGGTTTAATGTTTAAGCTTGATTACCCCACTTAAACACATCATAACCTTCATTTGTTGGTGGCGGGGAGGGATGCAGGGTTTATACACATCCTAAAGTTACCCCCCCATGCTTAAAATCCAAATCATGATCACTTTTGCTATGTTTAATTTTTGCCTAAAAACCGGCCAACAACATGCTTCAACCCGGTTTGCTTGAACCAATTTTCTTCTCACCAAACCGCCCGAGTCCTTCACTAACAAGTTTATTGGCACCCTTTCCAAGGCAAGGCACACATCCCTAGGTTGTCTACGATTGGTGGCTGCATAGGGAAGTTCAACCAATGGGAACAAAGAATTAAATATCTTGTCTCTCTTCTCTCATTCGCTATCTGTAAAGCGGAAGCACTTTTCAGCTGTGGACATGCATTCTTGTCTTATTTGCTGGTTGTATTAATGCTTAAGCAAGGGTTAAGTGATGTGTAACAAGCTTAGACATAGTTTTACTTCATGATTTGATGCAATAGTTTAGATAAGTATTGCCAGTGAGTGTATTAGTGCAAACCGGATGTCATTAAGCACTTAACACCTTTCCTCCCTAGTAAGGAAAGGCAAAAATGTGTGCTTGCTTGCTAGCTTGGCCATTTTACTGCCTTCGTAAAAGCTTCACATGGCCATAGCTAGAAACATAACTCCATTGAATGATAAAATCAATTTGAGAGCATTTGCGTTCTCTCTTTCAAACTCTTGCTTGGTTATCCTTAATTAAGCCAATTAAGGTGGTGTCCAAGTGAGTCTTAACCTTGATTAAGTGGTGATTCTATATCTTAATTAAGATTAAGGGCCCTAGACTAAATATTGGTGGTGTTTCTGTATCCATTCTTTGAGTTTAGTTTATCCAACCCTAGTTTGAGCTATATGAATTCTAAGTGAAGTTATTAGCTTAAGTATTGAGTTAATCTCTTTCACTTAGCATGTCCTTCATATCCCCTCATTCTTCCACTTCATTGGATTCCATTTACATCCATTCCCCATGGCCTAAACTTCGCAAAAGTGTCTCGAATCAAAGAAAACATTAGAAGCCTTCAAACCGTGCAAAGTAGCATTTTCAGGCTTCGGTAGACCGAAAGTTGGCACAGCCTACCCGTGCACATAGGCACGACCATGCCACCCTTGGATGAGTTATATCTTTGAGTTTTGGTAGTTCTTTGATGTGTGTTAGCTTGGGTTGCTTCTTCCCTTGATACATACATCATTAGGTAATTAAGAAATAAGTCAATGAGAGCCTTTTTCTAGAAGCAACAGAGACTGTCCTAGTTTGCATATGCTGCAACTTTTGCCTAATATCATCTAAAAGGTTGCTCCAAATGGCATGCAACTTCAGGATCCTAAAAGCTGACTTCCAGAGCTCTCCAACAGGACTTATTGCAGCTAATTTGGCCAACAAACCTAGGAGATAGAGCTTATTGAAGTTGAACCTAGTGCACTGAAAAGTTACTGACATAAAGTTAAAGCACTTTTTAGCTTTTGTTCTTTTACTTTGTGGTCTCCCATGCTTATGAACGTATAATTACTTGGTGTTCCCTTCATTTTCAGCTTATTAAAGGTTCCCCCACTATAAAAGGGACCCTTGGGCTGCCTAAGAAGGAATGATGAACTTGTATTCAGCTTTGAGTTTGGTAAACTCTCTCAAACTCTCTCTAAAATTCCTATTGTTGTATCTTGGGCGTTAACAACTCCAAGTGGGTCTCTAGGTCTTCTTAATTCAACAAAGAAAAGCATTAACTTCAGTAACTTAGTTAAAGGAAGAAGATTGCCCAAGTGTGCAAACCAAGGTGGGTTTACATCACCCTTGGTAGTCCACTTGATTTATCTTGGTTCTTGTTTTCCTTTTCATCTTTTCTACCCAAATGCATTCTTGATTCACTTTTGCAATCCTTTGCCTTATTGAACCTTGAATACATCAAATGGTATTAGAGCTTAGGCTACCCTCTTGGCTAAGCTTCCATCACCAAACACATTTGCAAACGCAAGAACCACAAAATCAGCCAAAACACATTACCTACAAACTCCCACCCGTGCCAAACCAAAAAGTTGGCACGGCCACCCTGTGGCACCCCCATTTTAGTCCATCACATTGTTGTAGCGTAGCACGGCTACCTAGTACCACCGCACACGGCCGTGCCACCACCTTTCCATCCCAAAACAGCCTCCCCTCACTCTAAAACCATCATGTCCGATAGCCTTACCCCCGAGCAAGTGACCGAGCAAGCCTTAAGACAGAAATCTGAGTTGTAAGCTGATGGATATCCCTCCATCCCCTTGTATTTAAAAGGAATCAAATCAATTAGGTAAGTTTATTATGTTGGTTAAAGGATGAATAATTCATCCAAGTTTTGTTTAAGCATTGAAACTGCAGGGCAAGGGTTCATTCTAGCGGCCAACCCGCTTTTGTATGCTAAATTACTCAAGCATCCTAAGGGTTTAAGTCTAATGTTTTTATATGGATTTGAATTTCAAGATGACATCTTTCCAACAAATCAAGTTTCATCCAATTTGGGCTTCATTTGCCCATTCAACTTAGCCACTAAACCCAAGGTGTCAAAACTGCCCAACAAAACCAGATTATGCACGGTCTTGAAATTATGCAATTTTGGAATCCTCATGATGTCTACTTTCAGGTCCAAGCATTAGTTTTCAATCATACGCACAAGAGGATGAGAGATCAAGAACTTTTCCCAAACCGGTAATATTAGGCTCTAATCTGCGCGGTAAAATGTTTAAGCCTAATTGCCTTACTTAAACATGTAATAACCTTGATTTCTTGGGGGGGGTTACACATCCCAAAGTTAACCCCCATGGCCTGAAAGCACAATCATACTCACTTTTGATAAGCTTAATCGTTGCATTAAAAACCGGCAGGAATTTCTCTTAAACCCTGTTTAGCACAACTTGGTTTATTCTAAGCCTTCAGCCGTCATACTCAACTCGCAAGCCGCTTAGCGTACTTTGCTAGAATTGGCACCCATTTCTATGTTATCTCAAGAAAGGATGCTGCCTTGAAATGTTCGTCCAATGAAGAAACAAAGCAGCAATGTTGTTCTCTTGCACGTGATTGGCTAGCCGTAAAGGGAGAGTTACTTTTCGGCTATGCAATGGGAATTCAGCAAGCGAATCAGCAAGTTTAAGCTTTGATCATGAGTAAATGATTGTATAATAAGTATTAGTATTGTTTTACTTCATGTTTAGAATGTATTAGATTAGTTTAAGCAAGCATGTACTTAGTTAACATAAAATCAGTTTGTATTAGCTCTTAATACCTTTCCTAACTAGTAAGAAAGGTAGTGGTGTGTGTGTGCTTGCTAGCTTACCTCTATTTAAGAAGCTTGCATGCCCCTTTGTATAGGATAACTCAAAATTAATTCAAAACCCTTTGAGAGCATTGTTGATTTCGTGCTTAGGCACACCTCAAATACACAACTTGCTTATATTAGTTTAGGCTGAACTAAGTGGTGATCAAGTCAAGTCTCAAACGTGATTAAGTTGTGATATCTGTATCATAATCATTGTTTAAGAGCCAAAAACATGAGTTTGGTGGTCTTTCTGTATCCATTCTTCAAGTTTAGTTCTATCCAATTTGGTGCTTTATCTCAACGATTCAAAGAAAGTTAAAATGAGTTTGCTAGCATAATTTTGGGTTAGTAAATCTAATCTTTGATTCCTTTCCACTTTCCCTCAAATATAAGCCACTCACAAATCCACTTTCATGCTTATTCAAGGACTAGACTACCTCTAATAGTCTAGCTTCCATCACAAATTCAATGCCACACTCAACCGTGCAAAGTGGGAATTCACGGTTTCACAAAATTGAAAAGTGGCACGCCCTGCCCGAGCCTATAGGCATGACCGTGCCACCTTGATTTCATGAGATTTCGCCCTTTTGCTTCATGTTCTTGGTTGTTTATAGCCTGGGTCCTTCCATCCCTTGTGATTTACGTCAATTCACATCAAATTCCCTTTGCTTTCTCACTTAAAATCACTTGAATCTAAGTTTCATTCCTCCCTCACATGTTTGTTGCCTCACAACCAACAAATTTTGTGCCACTTTCCCTTGGTTTCCCTTGATTGTATCTTCCCTTATTTGATAAGCTAACACTCTTGAATTGAGTCCTAGGTTGGGCCCTCGGTAGATACATAATATTTGGTATCAGAGCTTGGCTTCTCCTAAGCCTGGCACACCCCCCGTACTTCCAAAAGTTGTTCCCCTCCAAACACAAATCAGTTCCTACTTTGTTTAGCCACTTGCTTCAAACATGAGTACTAGTTGAAGCTTAGAAGAAACAATTGATGCTATCTTGAAGAAAAATCATGAGATTACTTCTTCTAATCAAGAGTTGTAGAGTTCAAACAAGGAATTGAAAGCTCAAAATGAATACCTATGCAAACAGTTAGGTATTTATCTCAACCAAAAGCAAAAGATGTGTGAAGAGTCCATCGAATCAAAACCACAAAGACAAGAGCAAGTGTTTAGCCATACTCTTGATTCATCT
>JACYFF010031958.1:44408944-44452617 GCA_017589665.1 Selenicereus undatus
TGATTCATCTAGTGAGAATGAACCATTGAGAGTGACTAGACAAGACCGACGAATTCAACCTAGTGCAAATGATTTCAAGATTGAAGTTCCAGAATTTGAAGGCACGCTTGATGCTGAAGATTTCCTGGATTGGATAAACACAGTTGAAAGGATTTTTGAGTACGAGGACATCCCAAAAGACAAGAAGGTAAAGCTAATTGCTTTAAGACTTCGAAAATATGCTTGTCTTTGGTGGACTAACTTGTGCGCCAAAAGAGTAAGAGAAAGGAAGTCCAAATTCAGAACTTGGGAAAAGATGAAATCAAAGCTCATGGCTGGGTTTCTTACTCCTACCTATGTTCAAGGTTGTTACTCTCAACTCCATCATTTGAACCAAGGTAACTTGAGTGTAAAAGAATACACTCGTGAGTTTGAGAATCTTTTAATCAAGTGTGACTTGCATGAACAAGGAAAACAAACCATTGTTAGGTACTTGGGAGGTCTTGATCCCACTTATGCTAATATTGTTGAATTGCAACCTTACTCTTCTTTTGATGAAGTATGTGTGTTAGCTCACAAGGTGGAGCAGCAAAAGAAGAACAAACAGCTCCCCAAGCATGAACATCCAAAACCATCACCACAAGAGCAAACCTTAAACAATGGGAGTTCTTCCACCACCCTCCAACCCACGACATCCACTTCCCCAACTTCACAAAAAAGCCAAACTCCACAAAAGAACCTATTCCCACAACCCATACAAGGACCCCTTCCTAAAGGAGCTCCAAAATGTTTTAAGTGCGAAGGATTTGGTCACTTAGCATCCGAATGTCCCAACCGAAGATATATCACCCTACCTGAATGGAAGGCCATAGAAGAGGTTCAATCAGAAGAGGAAGTTGAAGACCATGATGGAGATGAACTTGAAGAAGTCATGGTAAAGGCCGATGAGGCAGACATGCTCACCCTAGACACTCACCACCCACCAAAAGCCAAGGAGATTCAAAGTATTCTTTTCCTATCTCTTGGTGGCCCATCAACCTTTTTCCCCACTCCGCCTACACCCAAAACGCTAAAAAAAAACTTCCGTCAACTGACTTCAGAACCATTACTTACAACTCCTAATCTTGAATTAGGAGTAAGTAAGGAAGTGGCTCATGACATCTTCAAAGAATCCCCTAAATCTAACATTCAAATCAGCAATGGACACGAAGAGAAGAGAGCCTCCAAGATCAAAGGCAAGTTATTTGCATGGTTGATTTTTTTTCAGCCATCCCACGAAGGAAAAAGAAGAGGTAATTGCTTAAATTGATTTTAGGACAAATCCTTTCTAATAAGGGGAGTATGATGGATCCCAAAGTTACCCCCCATCGCCTGAAAACACAATCATACTCACTTTTGACAAGCTTTATCATTGTCATAAAAACTGGCCAGAATTGCTCTTAAACCCGGTTTAGCACAACTTGGTTTATTATAAGCCTTTAGCCGTGATACTCAACTTGCGAGCTGCTTAGCACACTTTCCTAGACTTGGCGCACGTTTCTAGGCTATCTCAAGATAGGATGGTTCCTTGAAATGTTCAACCAATGAAGAAACAAAGCAGCAAAGTTGGTCTCTTGCCCGTGACTGGCTAGTCGTAAAGGTATAGTTACTTTTCGGCTATCCAATGGCAATTCAGCAAGCAAATCAGCTTGTTTAAGCTTTGATCATGAGTAAATGATTGTATAATAAGTATTAGTATTGTTTTACTTCATGTTTAGACGTATTAGATTAGTTTAAGCAAGAATGTACTTAGTTAGCATAAAATCAGTTTGTATTAGCTCTTAATACGTTTCCTAACTAGTAAGAAAGTTAGTGGTGTGTGTGTGCTTGATAGATTAGCTCTATTTAAAGAGCTTGCATGCCCCTTTTTATGGGATAACTCAGAATTGAATCAAAACCTTTGGGAGCGTTGTTGCTTTCGTGCTTAGGCACACCTCAAATACTCAACTTGCTTATCTTAGTTTAGGCCGAACTATGTGGTGATCAAGTGAAGTCCTAAACGTGATTAAGTGGTGATATCTGTATCTTAATCATTGCTTAAGGGCCGTAAACACGAGTTTGGCGGTGTTTCTATATCCATTCTTCAAGTTTAGTCGTATCCAATTTGGTGTTTTATCTCAATGATTCAAAGAAAGTTAAAGTGAGTTTGCTAGCGTAATTTTGGGTTAGTAAATCTTATCTTTGATTCCTTTCCACTTTCCCTTAAATATGAGCCACTCACAAATCCATTCCCATGCTTATTCAAGGATTAGACTACCTCTAATAGTGTAGCTTCCATCACAAATTCCATACCACACTCAACCGTGGAAAATGGGAATTCACAGCTTCACAAAACCGAAAAGTGGCACGGCCTGCCCGTTTCTATAGGCACAACCGTGCCACCTTGATTTCGTGAAGTTTCTCCCTTTTGCTTCATAATCTTGGTGGTTTATTGCTTGGGTACTTCCATCCCCTGTAATATACATCAATTGACATCAAATTCTATTTGCTTTCTCACTTGGAATCACTTGATTCTAAGTTTCATTCCTCTCTCATATGTTTGTTGCATCATAACCAACAAATTATGCGCCACTTTCCCTTGGTTTCCCTTTACTGTGTCGTCCCTTATTTCACAAGCTAACACTCTTGAATTGAGTCCAGGCTTGGGCCCTCGACAGATACATCATATTTGGTATCAGAGCTTGGCTTCTCCTGGGCCTAGTACATCCCCTGTACTTCCAAAAGTTGTTCCCCACCAAACACAAATCAGTTTCCTACTTTGGTTAGCCACTTACTTCAAAAAGGAGTAATAGTTCAAGCTTACAAGAAAGAATTGATGTTATCTTGAAGAATAATCATTAGATTACTTCTTCTAATCAAGAGTTAAAGAGTTGAAACCAGGAATTGAAAGCTCAAAATGAATACCTACGCAAACAGTTAGGTATTTATCTCAAGCAAAAGCAAAAGCTGTGTGGAGAGCCCATCCAATCAGAACCACAAAGACGAGAGCAAGTGTTTATCCATACTCTTGATTCATCTAGTGAGAATGAACCATTGAGACTGACTAGACAAGACCCACGAATTCAAGCTAGTGCATATGATTTCAAGATTGAAGTTCCAGAATTTGAAGGCAAGCTTAATCCTGAATATTTCCTGTATTTGTTAAACATAGTTGAAAGGATTTAGAGTGCGAGGACATCCCAGAAGACAAGAAGGCAAAGCTAATTGCTTTAAGACTTCGAAAATATGCTTGTCTTTGGTGGACTAAATTGTGTGCCAAAAGAGTAAGAGAAAGGAAGTCCAAAATCAGAACTTGTGAAACATGAAATCAAAGCTCAAGGTTGGGTTTCTTCCTCCAACCTTTGTTCAAGATTGCTACTCTCAACTCCATCATTTGAACCAAGGTAACTTGAGTGTAGAAGAACACACTCGTGAGTTTGAAAAGCTTGTAATCAAGTGTGACTTGCATGAACCAGAAAAACAAACCATTGTTAGGTACTTGGGAGGTCTTGATCCTAGGTGTGCTAATATTGTTGAATTGCAAGCATACTCTTCTTTTGATTAAGTATGTGTGTTAGCTCACAAGGTGGGGTAGCAAAGGAAGAACAAACAGCTCCCAAAGCATGAACATCCAAAACCATCACCACAAGAGCAAACCTTAAACAACGGGAGTTCTTCCTCCACCCTCCAACCCACGGCATCCACTTCCACAACTCCACAAAAAAGCCAAACTCCACAAAAGAACCTATTCCCACAACCTATACGAGGACCCCTTCCTAAAGAAGCTCCAAAATGTGTTAAGTGCGAAGGATTTGGTCCCTTAGCATCCGAATGTCCCAACCGAAGATATATCACCTTAGCTGAATGGAAGGCCATAGAAGAGGTTCAATCAGAAGAGGAAGTTGAAGATCATGATGGAAATGAACTTGAAGAAGTCATGGTAAAGGCCGATGAGGGAGACATGTTCACCCTAGACACTCACCATCCACCAAAAGGTAAGAAGAATCAAAGTATTCTTTTCCTATCTCTTGGTGACCCATCAACCTTTTTCCCCAGTCCGCCCACGCCCAAAGCAGTCAAACAAAACATCCGTCAAGTGACTTCAGAACCATTGCTTACAACTCCTAATCTTGAATTAGGAGTAAGTGAGGAAGTGGTTCATGACACGTTCAAAGAGTCCCCTAAATCTAACATTCAAATCAGCAGGGGACATGAAGAGAAGAGAGCCTCCAAGATCAAAGGCAAGTTATTTGCATGGTTGATTCTTTTTCAGCCATCCCATGAAGGAAAAAGAGGAGGTAATTGCCCAAATTGATTTGAGGACAAATCCTTTTTAACAAGGGGAGTATGACGGATCCCAAAGTTACCCCCCGTGGCCTGAAAACACAATCATTCTCACTTTTGATAAACTTAATCATTGTCCTAAAAACTAGTCAAAATTACTCTTAAACCCGGTTTACCACAACTTGGTTTATTATAAGCCTTCAGTCGGGATACTCAACTTGCAAGCTCCTTAACACACTTTGCTAGACTTGCCACACGTTTCTAGGCTATCTCAAGATGGGATGGTGCCTCAAAATGTTCAACCAGTGAAGAAACAAAGCAGCAAAGTTGGTCTCTTGCACGTGATTGGCTGACCGTAAAGGGAGAGTTACTTTTCGGCTATCCAATGGGAATTCAGCAAGCGATTCAGCATGTTTAATCTTTGATTATAAGTAAATGATTGTATAATAAGTATTAGTATTATTTTACTTCATGTTTAGAACGTATTAGATTAGTTTAAGTGTAACACCCCCACACCTTAGGGCCGAAAGCGTTACATTTTCCTAACTTCTTACTTAAATTCTGGGACGAAACGGACAGAGTTTCCCCTGAAAACTGACCTTTTCTAGGCTCAACGCCTTACAATAAGTCCCTGTAAGTCAATGGAAGCGTAAATATATAAAACATAGCTCAACGGCCACACGCCGGAGTTCATAACTCAACAAGCCGCCCGCTTGGAGTACACCAAACATAATAGTTCATTAATACGGAAAAAGTAAAAGATATAACTCAACGGTTCACACAACCGGAGTATGGGGTTTACATCCCAAAACATAACTATCTTTGACTAAAAAGACATCCAGCTAACTGGATGGTTGGCTCATATGGCCATACAAAGCGACTCATGAACAATATGCATTCCATAAACTTACAATACTTGTTTACAATGATTTCAAACTAAGAACTCATGACAAGACTTCCTTAAGCACATAAGATCCCTTCAAATGGATCTAAACGACACCTGCCAAGCAAGAATAGGTTCCATCTTGACATAGCTGACTCAACTTCTTCCTGTTATAAAGAAAACTTGGGGAAAAGGGGAAAGAGTAGTGGGATGAGCAAGCACATGCTTAGTGTGTGTCCCCCAACCCATTTAAAATCAAAACCATTACAGGCAATAATATCTTTATTAGTTACATATCAAGTATCCATACTTTACTATCATATTAGGCATTCATAGAATTCCTATGAAAACATTAATAATCATAAACTTGACTTTAAGCACTCAAACATAATATTAGGCGACATATCATAGGACATAGGTTCTAGAACATGAACATCAGACAAGCCATGACTTATGCATTCAATAGGCACGTTTAACCGACATTACATGATTCACCAACATGTCACATATTCTATTCAAAGTCACAATGAACACATTTAAAAACATTTTCTTTAAACTTTCATTGAAACTTTCCTTGGACATTGGAAGCATTTTCCTAAGCTTCGAGGTTCTCGATCTTTCGAAAGAGTTTACATTTCGTATTCGTCGTAAAACGACCCTTATAAGCGTTTCATATTCATTCCTTATGGCCTCTTTCGGCTCGCAAAACATTCTTTTTCTTTGAAACATATAAAATGGCAAAAGGCTAATTGCTCTCCTTATCTTTGTATGAAAATACTTCTGGTATGAGATCATTACAGGGTGCTGATTGGGTGAGAACTATTCTCGACCCCATAGTGAGACCTGACGCTCACACTTAAGCTCTTACTCCCAGGATGGCTACATAACATATCAGACCATTACATTAACCCTCGTTAGGGCCTCTAGTGTTTCCGGACCTTCCCCTAGGTTAACATCGTTCATATCGTATCATATTGTCCACAACACATTATCTTACCAACTTAAAGCGTATCGGCCATAACGGCTACAACTTTGCATTTCAAACGGTAAAATCATTCAACGTATAACTCACACCTTTTTAAAACTCTTTAGGGATTCGCCCGTTCAAGCGTGTTCACTCCCAAAACTGTTTTCATTTAATTAAAATAGGCCATCATGCACTAATAGATATGGCTACAATCATTTCAAAACATGAAATCCTTCTTTCAAAAACTCAACCTTACGCACATAATGCAATTTGAGGACATCGAAGGGAAAGGGGTTCACATATATCACATTCAAGCACTTCATAATCAATTCAACACAATGAGCCACACATGGCGTCGCAATCCACACGATTGCAGTCAATTATCAACTCGAACTCCCTCCTCACAAGCACCGTACCACAAAGACCTCGAACCACTTATAGTTCTTCCTCAAACCATCCAAATACCATCTCGGTTTCAGTTCATAATCTAGCATCCTATTCATGATGATATATTGAAAGGGAATACATAAACTTACCAATGCTGAACTTTGCCGGTCAATTTACTAACAGTTAGTCGAGCGCTGCAACCAATGGTCATATCCAAGCACAGATATATATGTCTACATGTAAGCATTCATACGGAATAAACTTAATAAGAAGCATGGGATGTGATTTGCACTCATGTAGGTCAGTTAAACATGTCATTCTAAAGCCACACACGCTAAATGGACAAGTGTTGGCTTCACGTTACATTTAGCCTCTTACGTGATTTACATTCTCGCTGCGTTGGCCTACCACATTATGGTTACCAAGCCGACCTACTTATGTCATTCAACTTAATATGAGCTAGATCTCCATTTAAGCATGAAACGGTTCACTACTTAGGTTAATGTGGCCATTTAGGCATAATACGATTCAGGACATTTGTTTATTATATTGAAGTTATAAATCCAACCTAATTAGGTCATTTAGGCATAATCCATTCAAGGCGTTCGTTTGCTATCGATTCTAAGCATTGATAGTTTATTATATAGTTATTAACGGACATGGGTTAACTAGTTATACATATTTCGATCGTAAACGTTTATAGTTACTTCGAACTTAATAAATGATTATGAATTAACCAAACGTGCATGCATGGATTCTAAGATTTTATAATTCATTTCGAAGATAGTCCGGGCATGATTCGACTTAAAACTTTAAGCTTGGATTAACTAATTAAGTTCGAATCTCAGCTAAACATGTGTACTTTTCTTCGAATTAGAGCTTCCATCTTGAATTAACTAAGTTGATTCGAATCAAAGCTAAACATATATATATTTCACTTCGAATTAACATTTAAGGCATAAATCACCTAAATTGATTCGAATCGAAGCTAAACACGATTATATAACTTTTGAAATTACTTCTTTTAATATATGTTAGCTAATGTACTCGATTCGATGCTAAACACATTTCATTAACTTCGAAATTAGTTCATTTGCATGCAATGGTTAATTAACTCGAATGGAAGCTAAACACGTTAAACGGGCTTCGTTTTTAATTCTTTTTCATATATTAGCTAATTAACTTGATTTGAAGCTAAACACGTTCATATAACTTCAATTTTAATCCTTTTTTTACGCATTAACTCAATAACTTGAATCGATGCTAAACATGATAAACTAACTTCGTTTCTAATTCTTTTTCATGCATCAACTAATTAACTTGTATCGAGGCTAAATACGTTAAACTAACTTGCATGTAATAGCTAATCTAGGTCGTTCAACAAGCGTTATACACGAATTGAAGCAAGCCTAGGCTAACATGCATCATTAAACTGCTGAAAACATTTTCGAAAATAATACTAATTTAGGAGGTGAGGAACACCCACCTCGAGTCCAACTTAGGGGACCCGATTACTGGGCTAATTGGGCTCGATCTAGGATTTCAAAACCCAAAATTGGTCCCTTCATGATGGTTGTTGCTGCTGCCTCTTTCTCTTTTTCCTTTTCTCTTTCTTTCGACCTTACCCCACTACCAGAACCGAGCTCAGCCGCCGGCAGTGTGGGCTCTGTGGTTGTGACACCTTGGGTTTGAAAATCCTAACCTTTAAACCCTTGGTTTGCGTAACCCTCAATGGACGCTTGACCTGAGCCCATCGGAACGCTAGCAGTAGACCACTGTCGTGACCGCCACGGTCACGGCTCCTCTCCTCGCGGTCTCGATCTCCCTTCTTCTCTCTTTTCTGCTCGCTGGCGACAAACGACCAGTGGAGGAGGCGCCAGGTTGGCGTGCGCACTGGGTTGGTGTCGCTGCCGCCGTGGTTGCTCCTCCTTCGCCCCTCTCGTCCTCTTTCTCTCTCTCTTTAGGTGGTTCATGGGGCTGGGAACCAAAGGAAACCCCCCCTTATCGTGGTTTTTTTTGAGAAGGTAAGGGTCTTCGGCCCCCTTATGTTCCCTATTTCTTTTTGGGTTTAAAAGCTCAGCCAACTAAAATCGTCTGCCCAATCTCGGACCTCTTATTCTAAACAATTGCTCATCGATATTTCGTTCCCAAGTACGTCTAAGTTCGATTTAATAAACCACAAACTAAATCTAAGGTCGAAAACCTAATCGTACTCGGGGAACGACTAAATTAAACTATCGATAGAATTTGAAGGCGCAAAAAGGACGAATTAACTTTAAAATCAATAATAGCAATAATAATCCTTTTTAATAAAATTATTGCTCCGAAAAGCACATCGATAATAATTTAACTCGTAAAGTTAATAAAAATACGATTTTATAACGTAAAAAGGTAATACAGTTACCTTAACAGAAAACAAAAATGCGGGTCTTACACTCTTCCCCCCTTAAAAAGAATTTCGTCCTCGAAATTCTAAATCTAAGTTCAGTCTTTTCCTAGAATGCATGCACACAACTAGGATCTACGCGATAGGTTTCCAAAAGATTTCATTTTGGGAACACTACTTTTAAATCGAAAGAAAATCACTTACGGTTTCCAATCTCCTCCTTGCTAGTCCTCTTCAAGCGTCTACTCACTCTATTTAGGCGCCGAGGGCAAATCGCATCGAAGCGGGGCAATTGAGTTGGCATGGAAAACCATATCGAGTTTATTTTGTAGAATGGACAAAGATTTTTGAGAATCTAGACTCAGTTAGCAAGGCAAGCAGTAATTCTATGCATATGCATCTATAAGTGGGCATCTAAAGGCATGATAACCGAAACAATGACATCTTAAGGTCGTACACTAGCAGTCTCATTCTAAACATGAATTCGAGTCACCTTTGGGATCACAACGGTTAACATGGAGACTCCTATAACACATTTAGAATAACAAAAATGCCACATATCACCACATAGTATCATTTAAGCATAATAGTGTCACATTATATCCTTTAAGTATAATAGCATGACATAGTATTCCATAGTATGAGCAACTCAACATTCTCAAGTTTAGGAATTGGAGATAGCATAAAACCGGCTGATATACATATATCAAGCAATTCACAAAATGGAAGCATGTATGATTGACAATCCTATGTTCTTACATTAATTCCAGCTAACTTATGGGCCTTACCTGCTTCCCCTGCGCTATTGTGATTAAACATATAAGAGCAAGGAGACGTGAATTCAAGTCACTAGGGTCACCTTACCATGCTTCAATATGTGTGTAGGCGGTTATTCAGCTATTACGTGGAATCAAAGAACTCACGGAATGTAAGCAACAGTCAAAGGTCATGCCATGTCATGAATCACAAAACTTAGATAATTGGAACAATCAAGTCACATAACAATTCGACTCTCAATCACTAGCATACAAACTGAAAGCATTTCAAAATTGAGTTACTTAACCAGGGGGTTTCATTTCATAGCAAGGCAATAGAGACTTCACACAACATCATTTAGCGTTATAATAAATCCTTAAGACACGCAGACTCGCGGGGTTGTCACTATGTACAATTCCAAAGTCTACTAGGTTCTTTCTCCCTTGAGCTTTCTAGGTGTATTCGGGTTTGTTCAGGGCAAAACATTATCGCCCCATTCACGAATAATAATCCATATAATAAAAGAACAAGCAATGCATGGGTTAGGTAATAATGGCAAAGAAGGGGAGTTTGGCACATAGTCTTCAACCATGCATACAAAAGTAGCCTCTAATATACTTAGGGAGTTTGGCACTCAAAAGAAAAGAGGGGAAAATATCACTTAGTAGGATTACCGAGTATAGCAACCTATCTCGACACGTATGGTACAATGGCATGTACTTGGAAACCTATGCTCGCTCATCATAGCCAAAGAATGTAAAGTAAATCTTGACGCGAAAACGAAAAGATATTAACATTTCGAAACTTAAGATTTCAAAGGTGAAAATAACCGTACTACAAAGCACACTTGCACACAAAGCAGGCATATGTCACATAACTACAAAGTGTTCCTAGGCACCTATATGAGATACAAGACTCAGGTCGCGGCCTATGGTCGCAGGACCATGCCCTGATACGGTCAATGTAACACCCCCAGCCCCTAGGGCCGCAAGCGTTACGTTTTCTTAACTTCTTACCTAAATTCTGGGACGAAACGGACAGAGTTTCCCCTAAAAACTGACCATTTCCAGGCTAAATGCCTTTTAATAAGTCCCTGTAAATCAACGTAAGCGTAGACATATAAAACATAGCTCAACGGCCACACGCCGGAGTTCATAACTCGACGAGTCACCTGCACGGAGCACACCAAACATAATAGTTCATTAATACAGAAAAAGTAAAAGATACAACTCAACGGTTCACACAACCGGAGTATGAGGTTTACATCCCAAAACATAACTATCTTTGACCAAAAAGACATCTAGCTAACTGGATGGTTGGCTCATATGGCCATACAGAGCGACTCATAAATAATATGTATTCCTTAAACTTAGAATACTTGTTTGCAATCATTTCAAACTAAGAACACATGACATGACTTCATTAAGCACATAAGATCCCTTCAAATGGATCTAAACGACACCTGACAAGCAAGAACAGGTTCCTTCCTGACATAGCTGACTCATCTTCTTCCAGTTATAAAGAAAACCTGGGGAAAGGGGGAAAGAGTAGTGGGATGAGCAACCACACGCTCAGTGAGTGTCCCCCAACCCCTTTAAAACAAAACCATTGCAGGAAATAATATCTTTACTAGTCACATATCACGTATCCATACTTTACTATCATATTAGGCATTCATAGAATTCCTATGAGAACATTACTAATCATAAACTTGACTTTAAGCACTCAAACACAATATTAAGCGACATATCATAGGACATAGGTGCTAGAACATGAACATCGGACAAGCCACGACTTATGCATTCAATAAGCACGTTTGACCGACATTACATGATTCACTAACATGTCACATATTCTATTCGAAGTCACAATCAACACATTTAAAAACATTTTCTTTAAACATTCATTGAAACTTTCTTTGGACATTGGAAGCATTTTCTTAACCTTTGACGTTCTCGATCTTTTGAAAGAGTTTACATTTCGTATTCGTCATAAAACAATCCTTATAAGCATTTCACATTCATTCCATATGGCCTCTTTGGGCCCACAGAACATTCTTTTTCTTTGAAACATATAAAATGGCAAAGGCCAATTGCCTTCCTTATCTTTGTGCGAAAATACTTTTGGCATAAGATCATTACAGGGTGCTGATTGGGTGAGAACTATTCTCGACCCCATAATGAAACCTAACGCTCACACTTAAGCTCTTAATCCCGGGATGGCTACATAACATATCGGACCATTACATTAACCCTCCTCAGGGCCTCTAGGGTTTTCGGACCTTCCCCTAGGTTAACATCGTTCATATCTTATCATATTGTCCACAACACATTATCTTACCCACTTAAAGCGTATCGGCCATAACGGCTATAACTTTGCATTTCAAACGGTAAAATGATTCAACGTATAACTCACACCTTTTTAAAACTCTTTAGGGATTCGCTCGTTCAAGCGTGTTCACTCCCAAAACTGTTTTCATTTAATTAAAATAGGCCATCATGCACTAATAGATATGGCTACTATCATTTCAAAACATGAAATCCTTCTTTGAAAAACTCAACCTTACGCACATAATGCAATTTGAGGACATTGAAGGGAAAGGGGTTCACACATATCATATTCAAGCACTTCATAATCAATTCAACACAATGAGCCACACATGGCCTCGCAATCCACACGATTGCGGTCAATTCGCAACCCGAACTCCCCCCTCACAAGCATCGTATCACAAAGACCGCGAACCACTCATAGTTCTTCCTCAAACCATCCAACTACCATATCGGTTTCAATTCATAATGCAGCATCCTAATCATGATGATATACTTAAAGGGAATGCATAAACTTACCATTGCTGAACTTTGTCGATCAATTTACTAACAGTTAGTCGAGCGTTGCAACCAACAGTCATATCTAAGCACAGATATATATATATATATATGCCTACATGTAAGCATTCATACGGACTAAACTTAATAAGAAGCATGGGATGTGATGTGCATTCATGTAGGTCAGTTAAACATGTCATTCTAAAGCTAAACACGCTAAATGGACAAGCGTTGGCATCACGTAACATTTAGCCTCTTACGTCATTTACATTCTCGCGGCGTTCGCCTACCACATTATGGTTACCAAGCTGTTGAGAGATTTTTGAGGTGGAAAAATAAAACTAATCTAAAGTGAGTGAATGAAAGGGGAAAATGATACCTCAAGCACTTACGGTTGTCAATCGTAGTACTTTAAGGGTTGGTCCATAGGGAAAACGTGTAATTATGGTCATTTAAAACGAAATGCTTAAACTAATTAACTAACCTAAGTGAAATTATTTAAGGCAATCTAAACTAATTCAACCAAACTCATCTAATCCTAATTCATTAAACATTAAAACAAACTAATTTACTAAATCGACTAAACCTAAACTAATACTTATATTAATTGACGAATTAAACCAAATTAAACAACTAAACTTGAAATTAACAAATTAAAAACTGACAACCTAATTATTTGTAATTCCAGAATCAAATTCAAGGCAGATTTATCAAACTAATTAACAGTAGGGGAGGGGGAACGAAACCAAAGCAAACTGAAATTGGAATGAAACAGAATCGAAGCAATTCAGGGGAGGGGAACGAAACCAAAGCAAACTGAAATGAGGAAGTGGAAAATCGAAGAACAAGAACAGAACTAGAAATCAAGGCAAGGGGACGAATTGAACAACAGAAGCAGTAGTATGGGGAAGGGGAAATAGAACCGAAACAGAAAGAACGAAACAGGGCAAGGGGGAAGGAATTACCAAGAGCCTCGATGAATCATCAAGAACATGACTCATTTTTCAGCCATTCGAACAGTAAGAAAGAGGGGCAGAACATCAACAGGAACTTCACCAGCAGAACCGAAACAGAGGTACAGGGGAAGGGGAATGAACGAATCATTGCAAAGTTCTCAGGCTTCCTTGCTTAAAGCTCAGCCCAACAATGGCAGTATCGCCATTAATGAAGCACAACAGAACCAGGAAGTGGGGAAAGAAATCAACTGCAATAAACCCAAAAATTTTACCGAAATTTCAAACAAAAGTGCTTAAGTTTTAAATTACAACCCAAAACTATGAAATCGAAGCACAAATATACCAAATCGAATTCAAACCGTAACTAACATCAACCCTAATCCCTATAAAAATTGAGAAATTGAACCGGAATTCGAACCCTAGGAAGCGAAAATTAGACGAAATTAAACCTTAAAATGAAAAGTAAACCTAAACTAGCCTAAATTACTAACCTAAACTACTTCTAAATTACCTAATTCCTCGAAACCATGGCGTCGCGTTCCTTCTTATAGCCGACCTCCTTCGTCTCTCGACCGTCGATCGCATGGGTGTCGTGGATGGAGGAGATGGAAGCCAGCGAAGGTGCTTCGTGGCAGTAGCAGCGTGGTTGACGGTAGTGGGATATGGCGATTAAGGTGAAACCGTGGGTGGGGGGTGGTTTTCTGGGTTTCGTGGAAATGGTGGGCTAGGGTGGTTTTGGGTGAGAGAACGGGGTAGAGAGAGAGAGATGACGAGGCAGAGAGAGAATGGAGTGAGATGGCGATGATGGTGCTGAGGGATTTCTTCGTTGAGGGTCGTGGAAGAAGAAGGGTCGGGGAGCGAGAAGCAGTAGAGGACGAAGCTGAGGAGAGAGAAAATGAAGGGGAGGGGGTTTACTTAAATGTTTGTACCGGGTTTTGCGTGAACCGGACCGATCCTTTTTTTTTTCCTTGGCCGGTTTTTTTTTTTTGGAATTTGGCCCGGTTCTTCGACCTCCGACATTTCCTCTATTTTTCTCACTTTTTTCCGCCATGTAAGCCCTTTTTTCGCATTTATTCAAAATCTGCAAAACAAAATAAAATGAATTAAAAACCTTAAAAATATTATTAAAACGAGCATAAAACCGGCGAAAAATTACCTTAAAAATATCACATTTTTAGCTCAAACACAAGCCGACCTACTTATGTCATTCAACTTAATATGGGCTAGATCTCCATTTAAGCATGAAACAGTTCATTACTTAGGTTAATGTGGCCATTTAGGCATAATACGATTCAGGACATTTGTTTATTCTATTGAAGTTACAAATCCAACCTAATTAGGTCATTTAGGCATAACCCATTCAAGGTGTTTGTTTGCTATCGATTCTAAGCATCGATAGTTTATTGTATAGTTATTAACGGACATGGGTTAACTAGTTATGCATATTTCGATCGTAAACGTTTATAGTTACTTCGAACTTAATAAACGATTATGAATTAACCAAACATGCATACGTCGATTCTAAGCAATTATAATTCATTTTGAAGTTAGTCTGGGCATGATTCGACTTAAAACTTTAAGCTTGGATTAACTAATTAAGTTCGAATCTCACCTAGACATGTGTACTTTTCTTCGAATTAGAGCTTCCAGCTTGAATTAACTAAGTTGATTCGAATTAACGCTAAACATATATATTTCACTTCGAATTAACATTTAAGGCACAAATTACCCAAATTGATTCGAATCGAAGCTAAACACGATTATATAACTTTCGAAATTACTTCTTTTAACATACATTAGCTAATGTACTCGATTCGATGCTAAACACATTTCATTAACTTCGAAATTAGTTCATTTGCATGCAATGGTTAATTAACTCGAGTGGAAGCTAAACACGTTAAAAGGCCTTTGATTTTAATTCTTTTTCATATATTAGCTAATTAACTTGAATCGAAGCTAAGCACGTTAACATAACTTCGATTTTTATCCTTTTTTACGTATTAAGTTAATCACTTGAATCGATGCTAAACATGCTAAACTAACTTGGTATCTAATTCTTTTTCATGCATCAACTGGTTAACTTGTATCGAGGCTAAATGCGTTAAACTAACTTGCATGTAATAGCTAATCTAGGTCATTCAACAAGCGTTATACACGAATTGAAGCAAGCCTAGGCTAACAGGCATCACTAAATTACTGAGAACGTTTTCGAAATTAATACTAATTTAGGAGGCGAGGAACACCCACCTCGACTCCAAGTTAGGGGACCCGATTCCTGGGCTAATTGGGCTCGATCTAGGATTTCAAAACCCAAAATTCGTGCCTCGCTGATGGTTGTTGCTAGTGCCTCTTTCTCTTCTGCCTTTTCCCTTCCTTTCGACCATACCCCATCGCCCGAACCGAGCTCAGCCGCCGGCAGTGTGGCCGTTGTGGTTGTGACACCTTGGGTTTGAAAATCCTAACCTTCAAACCCTTGGTTTGCATAACCCTCAGCGGACGCTGGACCTGAGCCCATCGGAACCCTAGCCGTCGACCACCGTTGTGATCGCCACGATCACGACTCCTCTCCTTGCCGTCTCGATCACCCTTCCTCTTTCTTCTCTGCTCGTCGGCGACGAACGACCAGTGAAGGAGGTGCCAGGCTGGCGTGGGCACTAGGGTCGTGCCGCTGCCGCCATGGTTGCCCCTCCTCCGCCCCTCTACTCCTCTTTCTCTCTCTCTTTAGTTGTTTCACAGGGCTAGGGACCAAAGGAAACACCCCCCTTGTCGTGGTTTTTCTCGAGAAGGTAAGGGGCTTCGGCCCCCTTACGTTCCCTTTTTTAAATTTGGGGGTTTAAAAGCTCAGTCAACTAAAATCGTTAGTCCAATCTTGGACCTCTTATTCTAAACAATTGCTCATTGATCTTTCGTTCCCAAATACTTCTAGGTTCGATTTAATAAACCACAAACGAATTCTAAGGTCGAAAACTTAATCATACTCGGGGAACGACCAAATGAATCAAATACTGACTAAATTAAATTATCGATAGAATTTGAAGGCGCAAATAGCACGAATTAACTTTAACATCAATAATAGCAATAATAATCCTTTTTAACAAAATTATTGCTCCCAAAAGCACATCGATAATAATTTAACTCGTAAAGTTTATAAAAATACGATTTTGTAACGTAAAAAGGTAATACAACTAGCTTAACGGAAAACAAAAATGAGAGTCTTACATTAAGCAAGCATGTAATTTGTTAGCATAAAATCAGTTTGTATTAGCTCTTAATACCTTTCCTATCTGGTAAGAAAGGTTGTGGTGTGTGTGTGCTTGCTAACTTAGCTATATTTAAGGAGCTTGCATGCCCCTTCGTATGGGATAACTCAAAATTGAATCAAAACCCTTTGAGAGCATTGTTGCTTTCGTGCTTAGGCACACCTCAAATACTCAACTTACTTATCTTAGTTTAGGCCGAACTAAGTGGAGATCAAGTGAAGTCTTAAACGTGATTAAGTGGTGATATCTGTATCGTAATCATTGTTTAAGGGCCGTAAACTTAAGTTGGTGGTGTTTCTGTATCCATTGTTCAAGTTTAGTTCGATCCAATTTGGTGTTTTATCTCAAGGAGTCAAACAAAGTTAAAGTGAGTTTGCTAGATTAATTTCAGGTTAGGAAATCTTATCTATGATCCCTTTCCACTTTCCCTCAAATATAAGCCACTCACAAATCCATTCCCATGCTTATTCAAGGATTAGACTACCTCTAATAGTCCAGATTCCATCACAAATTCCGTACCACACTCAACCGTGCAAAATGGGAATTCAAGGTTTCACAAAACCGAAAAGAGGCACCACTATGCCACCTTGCTTTCGTGAACTTTCTCCCCTTTGCTTCATGTTCTTGGTGGTTTATAGCTTGGGTCCTTTCATCCCTTGTGATATACATCAATTCACATCAAATTCTCTTTGCTTTCTTAGAATCACTTGATTCTAGGTTCTATTCCCCCCTCACATGTTTGTTGCCTCACAACCAACAAATTATGTGCCACTTTCCCTTGGTTTCCCTTGATTGTATCTTCCCTTATTTCATAAGCTAAGACTCTTGAATTGAGTCCTAGCTTTGGCCCTCAGTAGATACATCATATTTGCTATCAGAGCTTGGCTTCTCCTAGGCCTGGTACATCCCTCGTACTTCCAAAAGTTGTTCCCCTCCAAACACAAATCAATTCCCACTTTGTTTAGCCACTTACTTCAAACATGAGTACCAGTTCAAGATTAGAAGAAAGAATTGATGCTATCTTGAAGAATAATCATGAGATTACTTCCTCTAATCAACTGTTGAAGAGTTCAAACCAGGAATTGAAAGGTCAAAATGAATACCTATGCAAACAGTTAGGTATTTATCTCACGCAAAAGCAAAAGACGTGTGAAGAGCCCATCCAATCAGAAGCACAAAGACAAGAGCAAGTGTTTAGCCATACTCTTGATTCATCTAGTGAGAATGAACCATTGAGAGTGACTAGACAAGACCCACGAGTTCAAGTTAGTGCAAATGATTTCATGATTGAAGTTCAAAAATTTGAAGGCAAGCTTGATCTTGAAGATTTCCTAGATTGGTTAAACACAGTTGAAAGGATTTTTGAGTACGAGGACATCCCAGAGGACAAGAAGGTAAAGTTAATTGCTTTAAGACTTCGAAAATATGCTTCTCTTAGGTGGACTAACTGGTGTGCCAAAAGAGTAAGAGAAAGGAAGTCCAAAATCAGAACTTGGGAAAAGATGAAATCAAAGCTCAAGGCTGGGTTTCTTCCTCCTACCTATGCTTAAGATTGCTACTCTCAACTCCATCATTTGAACAAAGGTAACTTGAGTGTAGAAGAATACACTCGTGAGTTTGAAAAGCTTGCAATCAAGTGGGACTTGCATGAACCAGAAAAACAAACCATTGTTAGGTACCTGGGAGGTCTTGATCCTAGGTATGCTAATATTGTTGAGTTGCAAGCTTACTCTTCTTTTGATGAAGTATGTGTGTTAGCTCACAAGGTGGAGCAGCAAAGGAAGAACAAACAACTCCCAAAGCTTGAACATCCAAAACCATCACCACAAAAGCAAACCTTAAACAACGGGAGTTATTCCTCCACCCTCCAACCCATGGCATCCACTTCCCTAACTCCATAAAAAAGCCAAACTCCACAAAAGAACCTATTCCCACAACCCATACAAAGACCCCTTCCAAAAGGAACTCCAAAATGTTTTAAGTGCCAAGGATTTGGTCACTTAGCATCCGATTGTCCCAACCGAAGATATATCACCCTAGCTGAATGGAAGGCCATAGAAGAGGTTTAATCAGAAGAGGAAGTTGAAGACCATGATGGAGATGAACTTAAAGAAGTCATGGTAAAGGCCGATGAGGGAGACATGTTCACCTTAGACACTCACCACCCACCAAAAGGCAAGGGGAATCAAAGTATTCTTTTCCTATCTCTTGGTGACCCATCAACCTTTTTCCCCACTTCGCCCACACCCAAAGCACTTAAACATAACTTCTGTCAAGTGACTTCAGAACCATTACTTATAACTCCTAATCTTGAATTAAGAGTAAGTGAGGAAGTGGTTCATGACATGTTCAAAGAGTCCCCTAAATATAACATTCAAATTAGCAAGGGACATGAAGAGAAGAGAGCCTCCAAGATCAAAGGCAAGTTATTTGCATGGTTGATTCTTTTTTAGCCATCCCATGAAGGAAAAAGAAGAGGTAATTATCTAAATTGATTTGAGGACAAAGCCTTCTGAACAAGGGGAGTATGATGGATCCCAAAGTTACCCCCCATTGCCTGAAAACAAAATCATATTCACTTTTGATAAGCTTAATCATTGTCCTAAAAACTGGCCAGAATTGCTCTTAAACCTTGTTTAGCACAACTTGGTTTATTATAAGCCTTCAGCCATGAAACTCAACTTGCAAGCTGCTTAACACACTTTGCCAGACTTGGCACACGTTTCTAGGGTATCTCAAGATAGGATGGTGCCTTGAAATGTTCAACCAATGAAGAAACAAAGTAGCAAAGTTGGTCTCTTGCACGTGATTGGCTAGCCATAAAGGGAGAGTTACTTTTCGGCTATCTAATGGGAATTCAACAAGCAAATCAGTATGTTTAAGCTTTGATTATTAGTAAATGATTGTATAATAAGTATTAGTATTGTTTTACTTCATGTTTAGAATGTATTACATTAGTTTAAGCAAGCATGTACTTAGTTAGCATAAAATCAGCTTGTATTAGCTCTTAGTACCTTTCCTAACTAGTAAGAAAGGTGGTGGTGTGTGTGCGCTTGCTAGCTTAGCCCTATTTAAAGAGCTTGCTTGCCCCTTTGTACGGGACAACTAAGAATTGAATCAAAACCTTTTGAGAGCGTTGTTCCTTTCGTGCTTAGCCACACCTCAACTACTCAACTTGCTTATCTTAGTTTAGGCCGAACTAAGTGGAGATCAAGTGAAGTCTTAAATGTGATTAAGTGGTGATATTTGTATCTTAATCATTGTTTAAGGGCCCTAAAATTGAGTTTGGTGGTGTTTATGTATCCATTCTTCAAGTTTAGTCCTATCCAATTTGGTGTTTTATCTCAAGGATTCAAAGAAAGTTAAAGTGAGTTTGCTAGCTTAATTTTGGGTTAGTAAATCTTATCTTTGATTCCTTTCTACTTTCCCTCAAATATAAGCCACTCACAAATCCATTCCCATGCTTATTCAAGGATTAGACTACCTCTAATAGTCTAGTTTCCATCACAAATTCCATACCACACTCAACCGTGGAAAATGGGAATTCACGGTTTCACAAAGCCGAAAAGTGGCACGGCCTGCCCGTGCCTATAGGCACGACCGTGCCACCTTGATTTCATGAAGTTTCTCCCTTTTGCTTCGTGTTCTTGGTGGTTTATAGCTTGGGTCCTTCCATCCCTTGTGGTGTACATCAATTCACATCAAATTCTCTGTACTTTCTCACTCAGAATTACTTGATTTGAAGTTCCATTCGTCCCACACATGGTTGTTGCCTCACAACCAACATATTATGTGCCACTTTCCCTTGGTTTCCCCTGATTGTGTCATCCCTTGGTTGATAAGCTAACACTCTCGAATTGAGTCCTAGCTTGGGCCCTCGTAGATACATTACAAGCCCAAGTTAAGTACCTATAGTCGCAACTTGGTAAGGTGATGCAAGAAAGGAGAAGGAACTTGCAAAGTTCTAGGGGTGCAAGCAAGCAAGACTCAGATGATTCCGAGGAAGAGGAAAGCAACTCCCTTGGAGACTCCGATGAAGATATGTACACAGGAAGACCAATGAGACATCATAGACCTCAAGACCGAAGCTACAATGACTTCAAGGTTGATATTCCCAACTTTGAAGGTTGACTACACCCGGATGTGTTCTTTGATTGGCTTCAAGCCGTTGAAAGAGTCTTTTAGTTCAAAGACATTCCCGATGAAAGAAAGGTAAAGCTTGTTGCTTTAAAGCTTAGAAACTATGCTTTCATTTGGTTGTCAAATGTCGTGACTAAGAGAGCTAGGAAGGCTACAAGGAAGATAAGAACTTGGGACAAAATGAAGTCCAAACTTAAGTCCAAGTTTTTGCCACCCCATTACTTGCATGATAACTTCCTTAAACTCCACCACCTCAAACAAGGGTCTAAGAGTGTTGAAAAATACACTAGAGAGTTTGAACAATTGTTGTTGAAATGTGATTTGACGGATGATGAGTCTCAAAGCTTGATTAGATACTTGAGTGGTTTGAATGATGAAATAACTCATGTGGTTAAACTCCACCCTTACACTTCCTTAGATGAGCTTAGTGTCTTAGCTCACAAAGTGGAGTCACAAAATAAAGCCAAGGGCAAGGGCATGGCCTCCTAGCCTAACCCCCATCCTTACCCAATCCAAAAACCCTCATACTACCGTCCCAAATCAAGTCCAAACTCAAACACAAGACCCTCTCCACCAAATCCCCGTCAAAAGAACCTCCCAAGCCCATTGACAAGAAGATATGTTTCCATTGTCAGGGCCTTGGACACTTTGCTTCCGAGTGTTCCAACAAAAGAGTTCTCACTTTGGCCGAATACCAAGCTTCTTGTAAGGAGTTAGATGATGAGAATGATGGGGAAGAAAAGGAGCTTCTCATGACCGAAGCTCTTGGAGAAGTTGAAGAGGGACCTGATGAAGGAGGAATGCTTACGATTAGAAGAGCCTTGAGTGGTATTGCTTCCCAAAATGACATGGAACAAAGGGAGAACATCTCCCACACCCAGTGTACCATGAAAGGGAAGGTTTGCTCTCTTATTGTTGATGGTGGAAGTTATGCTAATGTTGCTGCCAAGACTCTAGTGGACAAGCTCAAACTTTCGGTCCCTCCACACCCAAGCCCTTACACCATACAATGGCTCAATCAAGGTTAAGGCTTGCAAATCTCCTCTCGTTGTTTACTTAGCTTTTCAATTAGAAAAAGTGACAAGGATGAGATTTGGTGTGATATTATGCGTATGTGATGTATATTTTTTTGGGAGTCCAAACTCACAAAAAAATATACAATGCGTAGGAGGGAATAAGATAGAACCAAAGTAACCAACATAAAACAAGTGGACTAGCAAGGGTGATGAAAACCCACCTTGGTTTGCACACTTGGGAAATCTTCTTCCTTTAACTAAGTTACAGAAGTTAATCACCTTCTTAGTTGAATTAAGAAGACCTCGAGACCCAGTTGAGGTTGCCAAAAGTCCAAGATATAACACTAGAAATTTTGAAGACAAATGGAGAGAGTTTTCACAACTCAAAGCTCAAATGTATTCATCTATCCTTCTTTGGCAGCCCGAGGCCTCCCTTTTATAGTTGGGGAACCTTTAACAAGCTTAAAAGGAGGGTACCAACAAGTACGTACACGTTCATAAGCGTGGGGAAATAAAAAGCAAAAGAATAAAAGCTGAACAGTGCTTTTACTTTATGTCAGCAACATTTTAGTGCACTAGGGTGAAATTCTATCAGCTATATCTCCTAGGTTTGTTGGCCCAATTGGCTACAATAGGTCTTGTTGGAAATCTATACAATTCAGCGTTCATGAATCTCAAGTGGCACACCATTTGGAGTAGCCGTTTGGGAGATATGAGGTAAAACGTGCAGCATATGCAAACTGGGACAATTTCTGCTGCTTCTAGAAAAAGGCTCCTATTGACTTATTTCTTAAATACCTAACCTAGAACTCATTATATTCCCTTGACGCTTACATAATAAGGGTTCCGAAAATTAATTTTGAAGCCCTTTAAATCCACTTTAACCTTCGGTAATTAGGCTTGCAAAACTGGGCCAAATTCTGACCAAACTGGTCAGCATGTATAGCTTGGATTTCATAGATGATTTGAATGGGAAAATGAAGTCCAAATCAGATGAAGCTTATTTTGCTGGAAAGATGACTTCTTGAACTTTAATTTCAATATAAAATATTAGACTTAGACCGCAAAGAGGCCTAAGTAATTAAGCTCTAAAAATCGGGTTTGCTACTGGAATCAACCCATCACCTGCTATTTTGCTTCTTAGACAAAATGAGGATGATTTATTCATCCTTTGGGCAACAAAATAAGATTACCCTTACTAATTTGATTTTCCAAATTAAGGGGCATGGAGGGATCTCCATTTGGTTGCTCATCCAAGGCTTGATCTTTGATGGTCCCCATCACCTTTGGATAAGGCACTTTGAAGTTTGAATAATACTCAATAAGGTGTCTTTGTCATGGAATTCAAAAAGAGGGACCGAAGAAGGGCCTTGCCATGCATGAATTTGCTTGGAGCTTGCCTCCCATGAAGTTGAGGATTACGAATGAAAATCATATCCTCTTTCTTCAAAAAGAATTGTCGTCAATTCTTGTTGTAAATGAGGGAACTCTTCTTGACACAAGAGTTCCTCAATTTCATTAATAACCTCACATGGCTCCAAATCAAACACTTGGGGTTTTTCAACTTCGAGGTCATCAAACCTTGGAGGTCGGTTAAGTAGGCTTGAAACTTCCGCCCCAAAGATATTTTCATCCTTGTTGGGGTTAGGTGTCCCAAAACAAAGAAAGGGAGTAGGATTAGGGATACAAGCACTCATGGGACTCCCGTTTTGGAAAGGAATGTCTTTAGAAGAGGAATTAAGGCCATTTCCCTCAAAGGGAAGAAAAAGATACTTTTCTAAGTAAGAGGTTGGAGCAAGAGCATGCTGTAGTTTACCTCTCAACTTATCCCATGTTTTGATCATACTTTTCCCTCTCTTCTTCCTCTTATACTTGTATTTTTCCCACCATTCAAGTGCCTACGCTCGGAGCTTCTTGATAACCACCTTAAATTTCTCGTGCTCTTTAAGGTTGTGGCGAGTGAAGACTTCCTCCACCTTGGAAATCCAGTGAGGGAATTCTTCCTTTTGGCCACGAAACCTTGGAGTTTCAAGGATGGCCAACTCTTTCGCAATCAAATCATACTCTTTCCGTAAGTCTTTAACCGAGCTCATGATGGATGAATTCTTAAGGGTTTGCTTAGGTTAAAGGAAGAAGCATGATTGTAGTAGAGTAGGAAGTGTGGTGTTTGGGGGATGAAAGCTTGGCCAAAAGGTTAGCCAAAGCTCTGATACCAATTGATGTATATTTTTTTAGAGTCCAAACTCGCAAAAACATATACAATAGGTAGGAGGGAATAAGATAGAACCAAAGTAACCAAGATAGAACAAGTGGACTAGCAAGGGTGATGAAAACCCACCTTAGTTTGCAGACTTGGGCAATCTTCTTCCTTCAAATAAGTTACAGAAGTTAATCACCTTCTTAGTTGAATCAAGAAGTCCTAGAGACCCACTCGAGGTTGCCAAACACCAAAGATATAAGACTAGGAACTTTGAAGAGAAATGGAGAGAGTTTTCATAACTCAAAGCTGAAATAAGCTCAAATGTATTCAGCTATCTTTCTTTAGCTACCCAAGGCCTCTGTTTTACAGTGGGGGAAACTTTAACAAGCTGAAAAGGATGGGAACAACAAGTACATACACGTTCATAAGCATGGGGAACCAAAAAGCAAAAGAACAAAAGTTGAAAAGTGCTTCTACTTTATGTCAGCAGCTTTTCAAAGCATTAGGGGCAACTTCTATCAGCGATATCTCTTTGGTTTGTTAGCCCAATTGGCTACAATAGGACTTGTTGGAAAGCTTCGGAAGTCCTCTTTCACTAGTGTTAAGGTGCACGCCATTTGGAGTAGCCATTTGAGAGATATGAGGCAAAAGGTGGAGCATACACAAACTAGGACCGTTTCTTCTGCTTATAGAAAAAGGCTCGCATTGACTTTTTTGTTAAATAGTTAACCCACAACTCTTTATATGTCCTTGAAGATGACATATTAAGGGTTTTCAAAAAGTAATTTTGCAACCCTTTAAATCCAGTTTAAGCTTGGGTAATTAGGCTTGCAAAACCGGGGCAAATTCTGATCAAATTGGGCAGCATGTATAGCTTGGATTTAATGGCTGATTTGAATGGGCAAATAAAGTTCAAATAAGATAAAACTTGTTTTACTATAAAGCTGACTTCTTGAACTTCAATCCCAATGCAAAATACTAGACTTCATGCTCAAACCGGCCAAAGTAATTAAGCCCTCAAAATCGAGTTTGTTGCTAGAATCAACCCATCCCCTGCTGTTTTGCTTGTTAAACAAAACGAGGATGATTTATTCATCCTTTGGGAAACCAAATAAGATTTCCCTTACTAATTTGATGTTCGAAATTAAGGGGCATGGAGGGATCTCCATTTGGTTGCTAATCCACGGCTTGATCTTTGATGGTCCCCATCACCTTTGGATAAGGCACTTTGATGTTTGAATAAAACTCCATAAAATGTCTTTTGTCATGGAATTCAAAAAGGCGCGCCGACGAAGGGGCTTGCCATGCATGAATTCGTTTGGAGCATGCCTCCCATGAAGTTGAGGACGAGGAATGAAAATGATACCCTTGGAAATAAACATCATACCCTCTTTCTTGGAAAAGAATTGTCCTCAACTCTTGTTCTAAATGAGGGAATTCTTCCTGACACAAGAGCTACTCAATTTCATTAGTAACCTCACATGGCTCCAAATCGAACACTTGGTGGTCTTCAACTTCGAGGTCATCAAACTTTGGAGGTGGGTTAGCTAGGCTTGTAACTTCCTCCCTAAGGATCTTTTCATCCTTGTTGGGGTTAGGTGTCTCCAAACAAATGAAGGGAGTAGGATTAGGGATACAAGCACTAATGGGACTCCCCTTGTCGAAAGGAATGACTTTAGAAGAGGAATTAAGGTCATTTCCCTCAAAGGGAAGAAAAAGATGCTTGTGTAAGTAAGAGGTTGGAGCAAGAGCATGCTATAGTTTACCTCTCAAGTTATCCCATGTTTTGATCTTAGTTTTCCCTCTCTTCTTCCTCTTATACTTGTACTTTTCCCACCATTCAAGTGCCTACGCTCGGAGCTTGTTGATAACCACCTTAAATATCTCGTGCTCTTCAAGGTTAAGGCCAGTGAAGACTTCCTCCACCTTGGAAATCCAGTGAGGTAATTCTTCGTTTTGGCCACGAAACTTTGGAGTTTCAAGGTTGGCCAACTCTTTTGCAGTCAAAGCAGTCTCTTTCCTCAAGTCTTCAAAAGAAATCATGCTGGATGAGTGCTTAAGTGTTCTTTTGTGGAAGGAGTGTTTAGAGGTTAGGGATGTATATAGGCTAAGGGAAGAATCCTCGTTGTGGTAGAGTTGGAAGTGTGGTGTTTCAGGGATGGAATCGAGGAGCACGGTCGTTCAAAGGTGGCACAGGGTTGTCGTGCTAGGCTATGACAAGGGGAAGGAAATGAAAGAGGAGTGGCACGGTCGTACAACACGGTGTAGCCGTGCCGCACGGTGTAGCCCTGCGAACTTTCCGATTTGTCATGGGTGGGAGTTTGTCGGCAAAGTGTTTGGGCTATTTTTATGGTTTTTTGTGTTTTGGGTGTGCTTGGGTGATGGAACCTTAGTGTTATGATGTATATGGTTTTGATGATAACAAATCCAAGTGTTATTGTTGTTCCAAACACTTTCTTACTACTGTTCTCAATGCCTTAAAATGTGCTTGGTTAAAAATGTTCAAGAATAGGTCTTAAGAACAGGTGCTGAAGATACGTTGGCTGGTAAAACTTTCCTGAACTTCAGAAACAGCCTTAAGAACAGTCCTACTGAGTGGTTGGAGCAGCTATGGTTGATTCAACAAGAGTCTGTGTTTTGCTATGGTTTTATTTTATTACATTCTTGTTAATATGCCAATTAAAAAGTCTTGATTCAACATTTACTTTAAATTGGTATTTCTCTTTGGAAAATTTCAGAACACTGTTTCAGAACAGTCCTGGAAACAGGGCGACCAGGGTGTTTCCAGACTAAGCTGCGAAAAATGGTTTTACACGATTCTCTCTCTGATTTTGGGCAGCATCTCTGAGACTTGCAGAGAAGATTTTATGTGGAGTGTTTTAACCCCAAACGATTTTCCTTAACTAAATGATTTTGCAAGATCTTTTTGAAATAAAAAGAATCTCTAATTTTTGGCAAGTGGATAAGTTTGTTGAGAAAATCATGGGCTAGGGGATTGAGTCCTTGTGGCTGAGAACCACCGCCTTACTCTTGCAGCCAAAGGGCTCTATCTCCTTTACGGATTTTGTTTTCCAAATCTATGAAAAGGTAAATCTTCTTACCTTTCAAAATTCTCTATAAAAGGTGGCTTTCTACAACTCATGGGGTATCGGTTTTCACAATATTTTCAAAGAGTTTTATGAGCAAAATTTCTAGAGAGAAAACCGACTAAAGTGTGTGAAAAATTGAGCTTTCAAAATTGGCATACTAGGACTTCGTTTGTACCTTGTATTCGCTTGATTGAGAAGCATTGTAATAGGGTGTTCTCTGTGTAATCTCTCCTTTACAAAAGTGAGGTGAGTGTGTCCTAAGTCAAGTGGACTTTTGAACGTGGGGTAACCAGTCTTAGGGAAGACGGTTACGTAGGTTGCAATTAGTAGCAAGGTGTGTTGCTATTGCAACGTTTTTAGCCCGGTTAGTGAAGTGGTTCTAAATCCTACATGAGGTAGGTCGTGGTTTTTTCACCTCAGTTGTGCCAGAGGTGTTTTCCACGTAAAAATCATGTGTCCAGTATTTCCGCATTCAATTTCATTGGATTTTCATTTCTGCTCAACTCAGGAACAGCCTGTGCAAACAGGGTCTGAGACTGTTTGCCAGAAAATTTCGAAAATCAGGCACCACAATTCTCCCCCCCTCTTGTGGCAGTGTACACTCAAAACTAACACTTAGCCAAGAGGGTACCCAATGCTCTGATACCAATTGATGTATATTTTTTGGGAGGCCAAACTCACAAAAACATATACAATGGGTAGGAGGGAATAAGATAGAACCAAAGTAACCAAGATAGAACAAGTGGACTAGCAAGGGTCATGAAAACCCACATTGGTTTGCACACTTGGGCAATCTTCTTCCTTCAACTAAGTTACAGAAGTTAACCACGTTCCTAGTTGAATTAAGAAGACCTAGAGACCCACTTGAGGATGCCAAAACACCCGAGATATAACACTAGGAATTTTGAAGAGAAATGGAGAGAGTTTTCATAACTCAAAGCTTAAATAAGCGCAAATGTACTCAGTTATCTTTCTTTCGCAGCCCAACGCCTGTGTTTTACAGTGGGGGAACCTTTAACAAGCTAAAAAGGAGGGGAACAACAAGTACATACCCATTCATAAGCATGGCGAACCAAAAAGCAAAAGAACAAAAGCTGAAAAGTGCTTTTACTTTACGTCAGCAACTTTTCAGTGCACTAGGGTCAACTTCTATCAGCTATGTCTCCTTGGTTTGTTGGCCCAATTGGCTGTAATAGGTCTTGTTGGAAAGCTTTGGAAGTTCGCTTTCAGTAGCCTCTAGTTGCACGCCATTTGGAGTATCCATTTGGGAGATATGGGGCAAAACGTGGAGCATATGTAAACTGGCACAGTTTCTTGTGCTTCTAGAAAAAGGCTCCCATTCACTTTTTTGTTAAATACCAAACCCAGAACTCTTTATATGCCCTTTAAGCTGACATATTAAGGGTTTCGAAAATTAATTTGGCATCCGTTTAAATCTAGTTTATGCTTGGATAACTAGGCGTGCGAAACTGGGCCAAATTCTGACCAAACTGGGCAGCATTTTTAGCTTGGATTTAATGGACGATTTAAAGGGGCAAATGAAGTCCAAATGAGATGAAACTTGTTTTGCTGGAAAGATGACTTCTTGAACTTCACTCCCAATGCAAAATATTAGACTTAAACCTCAAACAGGCCTAAGTAATTAAGCTCTCAAAATCGAGTTTGTTGCTAGAATCAACCCATCCCGTGCTATTTTGCTTCTTAGACAAAATGAGGATGATTTATTCAACCTTTGGGAAACAAAATAAGATTTCCCTTACTAATTCAATGTTCCAAATTAAGGGGCATTGAGCGATCTCCATTTTGTTGCTCATCCAAGGTTTGATATTTGATGGTCCCCATCACCTTTGGATAAGGCACTTTGATGTTTGAATAAAACTCCATAAAGTGTCTTTTGTCATGGAATTCAAAAAGAGGGACCAAAGAAGGGCCTTGCCACGCATGAATTCATTTGGAGCATGCCTCCCATGAAATTGAGGATGAGGAATGAAAATGATACCCTTGGAAATAAACATCGTACTCTCTTTCTTCGAAAAAAATTATCCTCAACTCTTGTTGTAAATGAGGGAATTCTTCCTCACACAAGAGTTCCTCTATTTCATTAATAACCTCACATGGCTCCAAATCGGACACTTGGGGTTTTTCAACTTCGAGGTCATCAAACTTTGGAGGTGGGTTAGCTAGGCTTGTAACTTTGGAGGTCATCAAACTTTGGAGGTGGGTGTCTCCAGACAAATGAGGGGAGTACGATTAGGGATACAAGCACTCATGGGACTCCCCTTGTTGAAAGAAATGTCTTTAGAAGAGGAATTAAGGCCATTTCCCTCAAAGGGAAGAAAAAGATGCTTGTGTAAGTAAGAGGTTGGAGCAAGAACATGCTATAGTTCACCTCTCATCTTATCCCATGTTTTGATCTTACTTTTCCCTCTCTTCTTCCTCTTATACTTGTACTTTTCCCACAATTCAAGTGCATACGCTCGGAGCTTCTTGATAACCACCTTAAATTTCTCGTGCTCTTCAAGGTTATGGCGAGTGAAGACTTCCTCCACCTTGGAAATCCAGTGAGGAAATTCTTCCTTTTGGCCACGAAAATTTGGAGTTTCAAGGTTGGCCAACTGTTTTGCAATCAAAGTAGTGTGTTTCCTCAAGTCTTCAAAAGAAATCGTGTTGGATGAGTGCTTAAGGGTTCTTTTCTCGAAGGAGTGTTTAGAGGTTAGGGATGTATATAGGCTAAGGGAAGAATCGTGGTTGTAGTAGAGTGGGAAGTGTGGTGTTTCAGGGATGGAACCAAGGAGCACGGTTGTTCCAAGGTGGCACGGGGTGGCCGTGCTAGGCTATGACAATGGGAAGGAAATGAAAGAGGAGTGGCACGGCCGTGCCGCACGGCCACTCCTCACGGTGTAGCCGTGCCGCATGGTGCAGCGTTGAGAACTTTCCGATTTGGCATGAGTGGGAGTTTGTGGGTAAAGTGTTTGGGCTATTTTTGTGGTTTTTTGTGTTTGGGGTGTGCTTGGGTGATGGAACCTTAGTGTTATGATGTATATGGTTTTGATGATAACAAATCCAAGTGTTGTTGTTGTTCCAAACAGTTTCTTACTACTGTTCTCAATGCCTTAAAATGTGCTTGGTTAACAATGTTCAAGAACACGTCTGAAGAACAGGTGCTGAAGATACATTGGTTGGCAAAACTTTCTTGAACTTCAGAAACAGCCTTAAGAACAGTCCTGCTGAGTGTTTGGAGCGGCTATGGTTGATTCAACAAGAGTCTGTGTTTTGCTATGGTTTTATTTTATTACATTCTTGTTAATATGCCAATTAGAAAGTCTTGATGTAACATTCACTTTAAATTGGTATTTCTCCTTGAAAAATTTCAGAACACTGTTTCAGAACAGTCCTGGAAATAGGGCGACGATGGTGTTTCCAGACTAAGCTGCGGAAAATAGTTTTACACGATTCTCCATCTGATTTTGGGCAGCATCTTCGAGACTTGGAAAGACGATTTTATGTGGAGTGTTTTAACCCCAAACGATTTTCCTTACCTAAATGATTTTGCAAGATCTTTTTGAAATAAAAGAATCTCTAATTTTTGGCAAGTGGATAAGTTTGTTGAGAAAATCATGGGCTAGGGGATTGAGTCATTGTGGCTGAGAACCACCGCCTTACCCTTGCGGCTAAAGGACTCTATCTCCTTTAGGGATTTTGTTTTCCAAATCTATGAAAAGTTAAATCTTCTTACCTTTCAAAATTCTCTATAAAAGGTGGCTTTCTACAACTCATGGGGTATTGATTTTCACAATATTTTCAAAGAGTTTTATGAGCAAAATTTCTAGAGAGAAAACTGACTAAAGTGTGTGAAAAATTGAGCTTTCAAAATTCGCATAGCAGGACTTCATTTGTACCCTATATTCGCTTGATGGAGAAGCATTGTAATAGGGTGTTCTCTGTGTAATCTCTCCTTTACAAAAGTGAGCTGAGTGTCTCCTAAGTCAAGTGGACTTTTGGACGTGGGGTAACCAGTCTTAGGGAAGACGGTTACGTAGGTTCCAATTAGTAGCAAGGTGTGTTGCTATTGTAATGTTTTTAGCCCGGTTAGTGAAGTGGTTCTAAATCCTACACGAGGTAGGTCATGGTTTTTTCACCATAGTTGGGCTAGAGGTGTTTTCAGTGTAAAAATCCTGTGTCCAGTATTTCCGCATTCAGTTTCATTGGATTTTCATTTTTGCTCAACTTAGGAACAGCCTATACAAACAGGGTCTCAGACTGTTTGCCAAAAAATTTCGAAAATCAGGCACCACAATTCACCCCCCTCTTGTGGCAGTGTACCCTCAAAACTAACACTTAGCCAAGAGGGTACCCAAAGCTCTGATACCAATTGATGTATATTTTTTGGGAGGCCAAACTCACAAAAACATATACAATGGGTAGGAGGGAATAAGATAGAACCAAAGTAAGCAAGATAGAACAAGTGGACTAGCAAGGGTCATGAAAACCCACGTTGGTTTACACACTTGGGCAATCTTCTTCCTTCAACTAAGTTATAGAAGTTAACCATGTTCCTAGTTGAATTAAGAAGACCTAGAGACCCACTTGAGGATGCCAAAACACCCGAGATATAACACTAGGAATTTTGAAGAGAAATGGAGAGAGTTTTCAAAACTCAAAGCTCAAATAAGCTCAAATGTACTCAGTTATCTTTCTTTCGCAGGCCAAGGCCTTTGTTTTACAGTGGGGGAACCTTTAACAAGCTAAAAAGGGGGGGAACAACAAGTACATACCCGTTCATAAGCATGGCAAACCAAAAAGCAAAAGAACAAAAGCTGAAAAGTGCATTAGGGTCAACTTCTATCAGCTATATCTGCTTGGTTTGTTGGCCCAATTGGCTGCAATAGGTCTTGTTGGAAAGCTTTGGAAGTTCGCTTTCACTAGCCTCAAGTTGCACACCATTTGGAGTATCCATTTGGGAGATATGGGGCAAAACGTGGAGCATATGTAAACTGGCACAGTTTCTTCTGCATCTAGAAAAAGGCTCCCATTCACTTTTTTCTTAAATACCAAACCCAGAACTCTTTATATGTCCTTTAAGCTGACATATTAAGGGTTTCGAAAATTAATTTTGCATCCGTTTAAATCTAGTTTATGCTTGGATAACTAGGCTTGCGAAACTGGGCCAAATTCTGACCAAACAAGGCAGCATGTTTAGCTTTGATTTAATGGACGATTTAAAGTGGCAAATGAAGTCCAAATGAGATGAAACTTGTTTTGCTGGAAAGCTGACTTCTTGAACTTCAATCCCAATGCAAAATATTAGACTTAAACCTCAAACAGGCCTGAGTAATTAAGGTCTCAAAATCGAGTCTGTTGCTAGAATCAACCCATCCCGCGCTATTTTGCTTCTTAGACAAAATGAGGATGATTTATTCATCCTTTGGGAAACAAAATAAGATTTCCCTTACTAATTCGATGTTCCAAATTAAGGGGTATGGAGTGATCTCCATTTGGTTGCTCATCCAAGGTTTGATCTTTGATGGTCCCCATCACCTTTGGATAAGGCACTTTGATGTTTGAATAAAACTCCATAAAGTGTCTTTTGTCATGGAATTCAAAAAGAGGAACCAAAGAAGGGCCTTGCCACGCATGAATTCGTTTGGAGCATGCCTCCCATGAAGTTGAGGATGAGGAATGAAAATGATACCCTTGGAAATAAACATCGTACCCTCTTTCTTCGAAAAGAATTATCCTCAACTCTTGTTGTAAATGAGGGAGTTCTTCCTCACACAAGAGTTCCTCAATTTCATTAATAACCTCACATGGCTCCAAATCGGACACTTGGGGTTTTTCAACTTCGAGGTCATCAAACTTTGGAGGTGGGTTAGCTAGGCTTGTAACTTTAGAGGTCATCAAACTTTGGAGGTGGGTGTCTCCAGACAAATGAAGGGAGTACGATTAGGGATACAAGCACTCATGGGACTCCCCCTGTTGAAAGAAATGTCTTTAGAAGAGGAATTAAGGCCATTTCCCTCAAAGGGAAGAAAAAGATGCTTGTGTAAGTAAGAGGTTGGAGCAAGAGCATGCTATAGTTTACCTCTCAACTTATCCCATGTTTTGATCTTACTTTTCCCTCTCTTCTTCCTCTTATACTTGCACTTTTCCAACAATTCATGTGCATACGCTCGGATCTTCTTGATAACCACCTTAAATTTCTCGTGCTCTTCAAGGTTATGGCGAGTGAAGACTTCCTCCACCTTGGAAATCCAGTGAGGAAATTCTTCCTTTTGGCCACGAAAATTTGGAGTTTCAAGGTTGGCCAACTCTTTTGCAATCAAAGTAGTGTGTTTCCTCAAGTCTTCAAAAGAAATCATGCCGGATGAGTGCTTGAGGGTTCTTTTGTGGAAGGAGTGTTTAGAGGTTAGGGATGTATATAAGCTAAGGGAAGAATCGTGGTTGTAGTGGAGTGAGAAGTGTGGTGTTTCAAGGATGGAACCAAGGAGCACGGTTGTTCCAAGGTGGCACGGGGTGGCCGTGCTAGGCTATGACAATGGGAAGGAAATGAAAGAGGAGTGGCACGGCCGTGCCGTACGACCACTCCTGACGGTGTAGCCGTGCGAACTTTCCGATTTGGCATGGGTGGGAGTTTGTGGGTAAAGTGTTTGGGCTATTTTTGTTGTTTTTTGTGTTTGGGGTGTGCTTGGGTGATGGAACCTTAGTGTTATGATGTATATGGTTTTGATGATAACAAATCCAAGTGTTGTTGTTGTTCCAAACAGTTTCTTACTACTATTCTCAATGCCTTAAAATGTGCTTGGTTAACAATGTTCAAGAACAGGTCTTAAGAACAGGTGCTGAAGATACGTTGGCTGGCAAAACTTTCCTGAACTTCAGAAACAGCCTTAAGAACAGTCCTGCTGAGTGTTTAGAGCGGTTATGGTTGATTCAACAAGAGTCTGTGTTTTGCTATGGTTTTATTTTATTACATGCTTGTTAATATGCCAATTAGAAAGTCTTGATGTAACATTCACTTTAAATTGGTATTTCTCTTTGGAAAATTTCATAACACTGTTTCATAACAGTCCTGGAAATAGGGCGACCAGGGTGTTTCCAGACTAAGCTGCGGAAAATGGTTTTACACGATTCTCTCTTTGATTTTGGGCAGCATCTCTGAGACTTGCAAAGAAGATTTTATGTGGAGTGTTTTAACCCCAAACGATTTTCCTTACCTAAATGATTTTGCAAGATCTTTTTGAAATAAAAGAATCTCTAATTTTTGGCAAGTGGATAAGTTTGTTGAGAAAATCATGGGCTAGGGGATTGAGTCCTTGTGGCTGAGAACCACCGCCTTACTCTTGCGGCTAAAGGACTCTATCTCCTTTAGGGATTTTGTTTTTCAAATCTATGAGAAGTTAAATCTTCTTACCTTTCAAAATTCTCTAAAAAAGGTGGCTTTCTACAACTCATGGGGTATCGGTTTTCACAATATTTTCAAAGAGTTTTATGAGCAAAATTTCTAGAGAGAAAACCGACTAAAGTGTGTGAAAAATTGAGCTTTCAAAATTGGCATACCAGGACTTCGTTTGTACCATATATTCGCTTGATTAAGAACGATTGTAATAGGGTGTTCTCTGTGTAATCTGTCCTTTACAAAAGTGAGGTTAGTGTGTCCTAAGTCAAGTGGAATTTTGGACGTGGGGTAACCAGTCCTAGGGAAGGAGGATACGTACGTTACAATTAGTAGCAAGGTGTGTTGCTATTTTAAGGTTTTTAGCCCGGTTAGTGAAGTGGTTCTAAATCCGACATGAGGTAGGTCGTGATTTTTTCACCTCAGTTGGGCTAGAGGTGTTTTCCACGTAAAAATCCTGTGTCCAGTATTTCCGCATTCAATTTCATTGGATTTTCATTTCTGCTCAACTCAGGAACAGCCTGTGCAAACAGGGTCTGAGACTGTTTGCCAGAAAATTTTGAAAATCCGGCACCACAATTCATCCACCCTCTTGTGGCAGTGTACTCTCAAAACTAACACTTAGCCAAGAGGGTACCTAAAGCTCTGATACCAATTGATGTATATTTTTTGGGAGGCCAAACTCACAAAAAAATATACAATGGGTAGGAGGGAATAAGATAGAACCAAAGTAACCAAGATAGAACAAGTGGACTAGCAAGGGTCATGAAAACCCACGTTGGTTTGCACACTTGGGCAATCCTGTTGAGTTATTATATTCAAGTTTTGATGATAACAAATCCAAGTGTAAAAATGCGTCCAGGTAGTGTTGCTCCAAACATGATCTGCAAACAGGCCTAACTGGTGTTTGTAATCTTTACTGTGTTAACTGGTTTGCTACATGTGAGAACAAGTCCTTAAAACAGGTTTGAAATTGGTGATTCTACGTTAAGTCAAGAACCCCATCTTACAGTTGGTTGTAAGGCATGTTCACAGCAGCTGTTCTAGCAATGCAAAGAACAACTCCAACAAACAAGGTAGCCTTGATGTTCCCAGCAGCTTCTCTAGCGATGCAAAGAACAACCCCAGTAAACAAGGTAGCCTTGATGTTCACAGCAGCTCTACGGATCTTGGACAAGATTCAAACAAGAAGTCTTGGGTATATAGGCTTTATTTATTTAGACTCTTGTTAATATGCCAATATTGAAAAAGCTTTTTAAACATCTCTTGAATCGGTATTTGCGCTAAGTGCTTCAGAACACCATACTGCGAACAACCCTGCAAACATGGTGCGTAGGGTGTTTCTGACCTGTAGTGGCCATACCCGATTATTCTTGAAATTATTATTTCGGTTGGCCGAAATCTCCAGAATATTTTCAAATGTTATTCTTCTGGAAAATATATTTCTTGAATATATTATGGGAGATTTGGGAAAATAGATTTTGAGAGATTTGCTAAAATTGAAAGATTTTCTCTGCCCATATCTTCGGATGTGATAAAGTTTTTAAAATGCTAAAGATTTTCGGTTGCCTTACTTAAAGCTTACCCACGGCTATAAGGAGATAAAGGTTATCTCTTAAGATAACAAATCCCTTAGATTTTGGGAAATGTTTTATCACTAGCCGTTGGGAGTTTTTTCTCTTGAAAAATCACCTTCCAAACTTAGGTGATTTCCTTTCCTCTCCTTGGTTTTTGACCGTTGGAATTTATGGTTAAAAACAGCTCCGTTTTCACTGAAAAGGAGACAGACACATACTGAGCTATAGAGAGAAGAAAGCAAAAAGGAAATCTTGAAACACAACATTCCCAAAAGGCAAAATTTCAAAAGAGGTTTTTCTAGTGAAAAGAATTTTTGAGCTTCACTTGAGAAAAGAAAAACCAGTTCAAGTTGTGTTTAAAGCAAGCTTTCAATATATTGGCATAATAGGATCTTCATTTGTACCTTACATCTACTTAGTGAGAAGCACCCCAGTAAGGTTTTTTTGACCTTGATCTCAGATCAGTCAAAAGTGAGTGAGTGTGTCCTAGTCGTGTGGACTTTGGACGTGTCCAATCTGGTGAGATTTAGACGTGGTGTGACCTGCCTTGAGAAGGAGATTACGTGGTTGCAAGTTGTAACAAGGTGTGTTACATTTGTAACGAGTTAAGCCCGATTATAGTGAAGTGGTTAAAAGCCTACACGAGGTAGGTCGTGGTTTTTCACACCTCAGTTGGGCTAGAGGTGTTTTCCAAGTAAAAATTGTGTGTGCTTTAATTCCGCATTTATCTTGGTGATTTTTGTATTTGCAATATCTGAAAACACCCCCTGCAAACAAGTCAACAGGGTGTTCGTCATCTGAGAACAACCTCAGTCAGGGTGTTTACTACTTATAACGCGAAAATCAGATACCACAATTCACCCCCCCTCTTGTGGAAGTAGACTCATAAATCTAACAAATCTTCTTCCTTCAACTAAGTTACAGAAGTTAACCACGTTCCTAGTTGAATTAAGAAGACCTAGAGACCCACTTGAGGATGCCAAAACACCCGAGATATAACACTAGGAATTTTGAAGAGAAATGGAGAGAGTTTTCATAACTCAAAGCTCAAATAAGCGCAAATGTACTCAGTTATCTTTCTATCGCAGCCCAAGGCCTGTGTTTTATAGTGGGGGAACCTTTAACAAGCTATAAAGGAGGGGAACAACAAGTACATACCCGTTTATAAGCATGGCGAACCAAAAAGCAAAAGAACAAAAGCTGAAAAGTGCTTTTACTTTACGTCAGCAACTTTTCAGTGCACTAGGGTCAACTTCTATCAGCCATGTCTCCTTGGTTTGTTGGCCCAATTGGATGTAAAAGGTCTTGTTGGAAAGCTTTGGAAGTTCGTTTTTAGTAGCCTCAAGTTGCACGCCATTTGGAGTATCCATTTGGGAGATATGGGGCAAAACGTGGAGCATATGTAAACTGGCACAGTTTCTTTTGCTTCTACAAAAAGGCTCCCATTCACTTTTTTGTTAAATACCAAACCCAGAACTCTTTATATGCCCTTTAAGCTGACATATTAAGGGTTTCGAAAATTAATTTTGCATCCGTTTAAATCTAGTTTATGCTTGGATAACTAGGCTTGCGAAACTGGGCCAAATTCTGACCAAACTGAGCAGCATGTTTAGCTTGGATTTAATGGACGATTTAAAGGGGCAAATGAAGTCCAAATGAGATGAAACTTGTTTTGCTGGAAAGATGACTTCTTGAACTTCAATCCCAATACAAAATATTAGACTTAAACCTCAAACAGGCCTAAGTAATTAAGCTCTCAAAATCGAGTTTGTTGCTAGAATCAACCCATCCCGTGCTATTTTGCTTCTTAGACAAAATGAGGATGATTTATTCATCCTTTGGGAAACAAAATAAGATTTCCCTTACTAATTCGATGTTCCAAATTAAGGGGCATGGAGCGATCTCCATTTGGGTGCTCATCCAAGGTTTGATATTTGATGGTCCCCATCACCTTTGGATAAGGCACTTTGATGTTTGAATAAAACTCCATAAAGTGTCTTTTGTCATGGAATTCAAAAAGAGGGACCAAAGAAGGGCCTTGCCACACATGAATTCATTCGGAGCATGCCTCCCATGAAATTGAGGATGAGGAAAGAAAATGATACCCTTGGAAATAAACATTGTACCCTCTTTCTTCGAAAAGAATTATCCTCAACTCTTGTTGTAAATGAGCGAATTCTTCCTCACACAAGAGTTCCTCAATTTCATTAATAACCTCACATGGCTCCAAATCAGACACTTGGGGTTTTTCAACTTCGAGGTCATCAAACTTTGGAGGTGGGTTAGCTAGGCTTGTAACTTTGGAGGTCATCAAACTTTGGAGGTGGGTGTCTCCAGACAAATGAAGGGAGTACGATTAGGGATACAAGCACTCATGGGACTCCCCTTGTTGAAAGAAATGTCTTTAGAAGAGGAATTAAGGCCATTTCCCTCAAAGGGAAGAAAAAGATGCTTGTGTAAGTAAGAGGTTGGAGCAAGAGCATGCTATAGTTTACCTCTCAACTTATCCCATGTTTTGATCTTACTTTTCCCTCTCTTCTTCCTCTTATACTTGTACTTTTCCCACAATTCAAGTGCATACGCTCGGAGCTTCTTGATAACCACCTTAAATTTCTCGTGCTCTTCAAGATTATGGCGAGTGAAGACTTCCTCCACCTTGGAAATCCAGTGAGGAAATTCTTCCTTTTGGCCACGAAAATTTGGAGTTTTAAGGTTGGCCAACTCTTTTGCAATCAAAGCAGTGTCTTTCCTCAAGTCTTCAAAAGAAATCATGACGGATGAGTGCTTAAGGGTTCTTTTGTGCAAGGAGTGTTTAGAGGTTAGGGATGTATATAGGCTAAGGGAAGAATCGTGGTTGTAGTAGAGTGGGAAGTGTGGTGTTTCAGGGATGGAGCCAGGGAGCACGGTCGTTCCAAGGTGGCACGGGGTGGCCATGCTAGGCTATGACAATGGGAAGGAAATGAAAGAGGAGTGGCACGGCCGTGCCGTATGGTGTAGCCGTGCGAACTTTCCGATTTGGCATGGGTGGGAGTTTGTGGGTAAAGTGTTTGGGCTATTTTTGTGGTTTTTTGTGTTTGGGGTGTGCTTGGGTGATGGAACCTTAGCCAAGAGGGTACCCAAAGCTCTGATACCAATTGATGTATATTTTTTGGGAGGCCAAACTCCCAAAAACATATGCAATGGGTAGGAGGGAATAAGATAGAACCAAAGTAACCAAGATAGAACAAGTGGACTAGCAAGAGTCATGAAAACCCACCTTGGTTTGCACACTTGGGCAACCGTCATCCTTCAACTAAGTTAGGTATTTAAGAAAAGAATTGTCCTCACCTGTTGTTCTAAATGAGGGAATTCTTCCTGACACAAGCACTCATGGGACTCCCCTTGTTGAAAGGAATGTCTTTAGAAAAGGAATTAAGGCTATTTCCCTCAAAGGGAAGAAAAAAATGCTTGTGTAAGTAAGAGGTTGGAGCATGAGCATGCTATAGTTTACCTCTCAACTTATCGCATGTTTTGATGTTACATTTTTCCCTCTGTAGTTCCTCTTATACTTGTATTTTTCCCACAATTCAAGTGCATACGCTCGGAGCTTCTTGATAACCACCTTAAATTTCTCGTGCTCTTCAAGGTTATAGTGAGTGAAGACTTCCTCCACCTTGGAAATCCAGTGAGGGAATTCTTCCTTTTGGCCACGAAACCTTGGAGTTTCAAGGTTGGCCAACTCTTTCGCAATCAAAGCAGTCTCTTTCTGCAAGTCTTCAAACGAGCTCATGATGGATGAATGCTTAAGGGTTTGCTTTGGTTAAGGGAAGAAGCATGATTGTAGTAGAGTAGGAAGTGTGGTGTTTGGGTTAAGGTGATGTGTTTCGGGGATGGAAGCTTGGCCAAAAGGTTAGCCAAAGCTCTGATACCAATTGATGTATATTTTCTTAGAGTCCAAACTCACAAAAACATATACAATAGGTAGGAGGGAATAAGATAGAACCAAAGTAACCAAGATAGAACAAGTGGACTAGCAAGGGCGATGAAAACCCACCTTAGTTTCCAGACTTGGGCAATCTTCTTCCTTCAACTAAGTTACAGAAGTTAATCACCTTCTTAGTTGAATCAAGAACTCCTGGAGACCCACTTGAGGTTGCCGAACACCCAAGATCTAAGACTAGGAATTTTGAAGAGAAATGGAGAAAGTTTTCATAACTCAAAGCTCAAATAAGCTCAAGTGTATTCAACTATCCTTCTTTGGCTGCCCAAGGCCTCTGTTTTACAGTGGGGAACCTTTAAAAAGCTGAAAAGGATGGGAACAACAAGTACATACACGTTTATAAGCATGGGAAACAAAAAAGCAAAAGAACAAAAGTTGAAAAGTGCTTTTACTTTATGTCAGCAACTTTTCAAAGCACTAGGGGCAACTTCTATCAGCGATATCTGTTTGGTTTGTTGGCCCAATTGGCTACAATAGGACTTGTTGGAAAGCTTTGGAGGTCCTCTTTCACTAGTCTCAAGTTGCATGCCATTTACAGTAGCCATTTGAGAGATATGAGGCAAAAGCTGGAGCATGCGCAAACTAAGACAGTTTCTTCTCCTTATAGAAAAAGGTTCCCATTGACTTATTTCTTAAATAAGCTCAAATGTATCCAGTTATCTTTCTTTCGCAGCCCAAGGCCTGGGTTTTAAAGTGGGGGAACCTTTAACAAGCTGAAAAGGAGGGGAACAAGAAGTACATACGCGTTCATAAGCATGGCAAACCAAAAAGCGAAAGAACAAAAGCTGAAAAGTGCTTCTACTTTATGTCAGCATCGTTTCAGTGCACTAGGGTCAACTTCTGTCAGCTATATCTCCTAGGTTTCTTGGCCCAATTGGCTGCAATAGGTCTTTTTGGAAAGCTTTGGAAGTTCTTTTTCACTAACATCAAGTTGTACGCCATTTGGAGTATCCATTTGGGAGATATGGGGCAAAACGTTGAGCATACGTAAACTGCCATAGTTTCTTCTACTTCTTGAAAAAGGCTCCCATTGACTTATTTTTTAAATACCTAACCCATAACTCTTTATATGCCCTTGAAGCTGACATATTAAGGGTTCCAAAAAGTAATTTTGCATCCGTTTAAATCTAGTTTAGGCTTGGGTAATTAGGCTTGCAAAACCGGGCCAAATTATCACCAAACTGGGCAGCATGTTTAGCTTAGATTTAATGGCTGATTTGAAGGGGCAAATGTAGTCCAAATGAGATGAAACTTGTTTTACTGGAAAGATGACTTCTTGAGCTTTAATTCCAATGCAAAATATTAAACTTACACCTGAAACAGGCCTAAGTAATTAAGCTCTCAAAATCGAGTTTGCTGGTAAAATCAACCTATCCCCTGTTGTTTTGCTTCTTAGACAAAATGAGGATGATTTATTCATCCTTTTGGAAAAAAAAAATAAGATTTCCCTTACTAATTTGATGCTCCAAATTAAGGGGCATGAAGGGATCTCTATTTGGTTGCTCATCCAAGGCTTGATTTTCAATGGTCCCCATCACCTTTGGATAAGGCACTTTGATGTTTGAATAAAACTCCGTAAATTGTCTTTTGTCGTAGAATGCGAAAGGTGGGACCGAAGAAGGGCCCTGTAATGCATGAATTCGTTTGGAGCATGCCTCCCATGAAGTTGAGGATGAGGAATGAAAATGATACCCTCGAAAATAAACATCATACCCTCTTTCTTCGAAAAGAATTGTCCTCAACTCTTATTGTAAATGAGGGAATTTTTCCTGACACAAGAGTTCCTCAATTTCATTAATAACCTCACATGGCTCCAATTCAGACACTTGGGGTTGTTGAACTTCGAGGTCATGAAACTTTGGAGGTGGGTTAGCTAGGCTTGTAACTTCCTCGCTAAGGATCTTTTCATCCTTGTTGGGGTTAGGTGTCTCCAAACACATGAAGGGAGTAGGATTAGCGATACAAGCACTCATGGGACTCCCCTTGTTGAAAGAAATGTCTTTAGAAGAGGAATTAAGGCCATTTCCCTCAAAGGGAAGAAAAAGATGCTTGTGTAAGTAAGAGGTTGGAGCCAGAGCATGCTATAGTTTACCTCTCAACTTATCTGATGTTTTTATCTTACTTTTCCCTCTCTTCTTCCTCTTATACTTGTACTTTTCCCGCAATTCAAGTGCATACGCTCGGAGCTTCTTGATAACCACCTGAAATTTCTCGTGCTCTTCAAGGTTATGGCGAGTGAAGACTTCCTCCACCTTGGAAATCCAGTGAGGGAATTCTTCCTTTTGGCCACGAAACTTTGGAGTTTCAAGGTTGGCCATCTTTTTTGCAATCAAAGCAGTCTCTTTCCTGAAGTCTTCAAAAGAAATCATGCTGGATGAGTGCTTAAGGGTTCTTTTGTGGAAGGAGTGTTTAGAGGTTAGGTATGTAAATAGGCTAAGGGAAGAATCGTGGTTGTGGTAGAGTGGGAAGTGTCGTGTTTCAGGGATGGAACCGAGGAGCACGGTCGTTCCAAGGTGGCACGGGGTGGTGGTGCTGGGCTATGACAATGGGAAGGAAATGAAAGAGGAGTGGCACGGCCGTGCCGCATGGTGTAGCCGTGTGAACTTTCCGATTTGGCATGGGTGGGAGTTTGTGGGTAAAGTGTTTGGGCTATTTTTGTGGTTTTTTGTGTTTGGGGTGTGCTTGGGTGGTGTAACCTTATCCAAGAGGGTACCCAAAGCTCTGATACCAATTGATGTATATTTTTTGGGAGGCCAAACTGACAAAAACGTATACAATGGGTAGGAGGGAATAAGATAGAACCAAAGTAACCAAGAAAGAACAAGTGGACTATAAAGGGTCGTGAAAACCCACCTTGGTTTGCACACTTGCGCAATCTTTTTCCTTCAACTAAGTTACAGAAGTTAATCACGTTCTTAGTTTAATTAAGAAGACCTAGAGGGCCACTTGGGGATGCCAAAACACCCAAGATATAACACTAGGAATTTTGAAGATAAATAAATAGAGTTTTCATAACTCAAAGCTCAAATCAGCTCAAATGTATTCAGTTATGTTTCTTTTGCAGCCCATGGCCTGCGTTTTTCAGTGGGGGAACCTTTAACAAGCTAAAAAGGAGGGGAACAACAAGTAGATACACGTTCATAAGCATGGCGAACCAAAAAGTAAAAGAACAAAAGCTGAAAAGTGCTTTTACTTTATGTCAACAAGTTTTCAGTGCACTAAGGTCAACTTCTGTTAGCTATATCTCGTATGTTTGCTGGCGTAATTGGATGTAATAGGTCTGTTGGAAAGCTTTGGAAGTTCTCTTGCACTAGCCTCAAGTTGCACACTATTTGGAGTAGCCATTTGGGAGATATGGGCCAAAATGTGGAGCATATGTAAACTGCCACAATTTCTTCTGCCTCTAGAAAAAGGCTCCCATTGACTTATTTCTTAAATACCTAACCCATAACTCTTTATATGCACTTGAATATGACATATTAAGGGTTTCAAAAGTAATTTTTCAACCGCTTAAATCTAGTTTAACCTTGCGTAATTAGGCTTGCGAAACTGGGCTAAATTCTGACCAAACTGGGCAG
>JACYFF010031958.1:44507617-44570214 GCA_017589665.1 Selenicereus undatus
AGATAGAACCAAAGTAACCAAGATAGAACAAGTGGACTAGCGAGGGTCATGAAAACCCACCTTGGCTTGCAGACTTGGGCTATCCTCTTCATTCAACCAAGTTACAGAAGTTAATCACGTTCTTACTTGAATTAAGAAGAACTAGGGACCCACTTGAGGATGCGAAAGACCCAAGATATAACACAAGGAATTTTGCAGAGAAATGGAGAGAGTTTTCATAACTCAAAGCTCAAATAAGCTCAAATGTATTCAGCTATCTTTCTTTCGCAGCCCAACGCCTGCCTTGCTTTGCAGACTTGGGCTATCTTCTTCATTCAACCAAGTTACGGAAGTTAGTCACGTTCTTAGTTGAATTAAGAAGAACTAGGGACCCACTTGAGGATGCCAAAGTCCCAAGATATAACACAAGGAATTTTGTAGAGAAATGGAGAGAGTTTTCATAACTTAAAGCTCAAATAAGCTCAAATGTATTCAGCTAGCTTTCTTTCGCAGCCCAAGGCCTGTGTTTTACAGTGGGGGAACCTTTAACAAGTTGAAAAGGAGGGGAACAACAAGTACATACACGTTCATAAGCATGACTAACCAAAAAGCAAAAGAACAAAAGCTGAAAGTGCTTTTACTTTATGTCAGCAACTTTTCAGTGCACTGGGGTCAACTTCTATCAGCTATGTCTCCTAGGTTTGTTGGCCCAATTGGCTGCAATAGGTCTTGTTGGAAAGCTTTGGAAGTTCTCTTTCACTAGCCTCAAGTTGCATGCCCTTTGGAGTAGCCATTTCGGAGACATGGGGCAAAACGTGGAGCATATGTAAACTGGCACAGTTTCTTCTGCGTCTAGAAAAAGGCTCCCATTGACTTATTTCTTAATTACCTAACCCATAACTCTTTATATGCCCTTGAATCTGACATATTAAGGGTTCCAAAAAGTAATTTTGCATCCGTATAAATCTAGTTTAAGCCTTGGTAATTAGGCTTGCGAAACCGGGCCAAATTCTGACCGAACTGGGTAGCATGTTTAGCTTGGATTTAATGGCTGATTTCAAGGGGCAAATGAAGTCCAAATGAGATGAAACTTGTTTTGCTTGAAAGCTGACTTCTGTAACTTCAATCCCAATGCAAAATATTACACTTAAACCCCAAACAAGCCTAAGTAATTAAGCTCTCAAAATCGCGTTTGCTGCTAGAATCAACCCATCACCTGCTGTTGTGCTTCTTAGACAAAATAAGGATGATTTATTCATCCTTTTGGAAACAAAATAAGATTTCCCTTACTAATTTGATGTTCCAAATTAAGGGGCGTGGAGGGATCTCCATTTGGTTGCTCATCCAAGGCTTGATCTTTGATGGTCCCCATCACCTTTGGATAATACACTTTGATGTTTGAATAAAACTCCATAAAGTGTCTTTTTTCATGGAATTCAAAAAGAGGGACCACAGAATGGCCTTGCCATGCACAAATTCGTTTGAAGCATGCCACCCATGAAGTTGAGGATGAGGAATGAAAACGATACTCTTGGAAATAAACATCATACCCTCTTTATTCGAAAAGAATTGTCCTCAACTCTTGTTGTAAATGAGGGAATTATTCCGGACACAAGAGTTCCTCAATTTCATTAATAACCTCACACGGCTCCAAATCGGACACTAGGGGTTCTTCAACTTCGAGGTCATCAAACTTTGGAGGTGGGTTAGCTAGGCTTGTAACTTCCTCCCTAAGGATCTTTTCATCCTTGTTGGGGTTAGGTGTCTCCAAACAAATGAAGGGAGTAGGATTAGGGATACAATAACTCATGGGACTACCCTTGTCGTAAGGAAAGTCTTTAGAAGAGGAATTAAGGCCATTTCCCTCAAAGGGAAGAAAAAGATGCTTGTGTAAGTAAGAGGTTGGAGCAAGAGCATGCTATAGTTTACCTCTCAACTTATCCCATGTTTTGATCTTACTTTTCCCTCACTTCTTCCTCTTATACTTGTACTTTTCCCGCAATTCAAGTGCATACGCTCGGAGCTTCCTGATAACCACCTGAAATTTCTCGTGCACTTCAAGGATATGGCGAGTGAAGACTTCCTCCACCTTGGAAATGGAGTGAGGGAATTCTTCCTTTTGGCCACGAAACTTTGGAGTTTCAAGGTTGGCCAACTCTTTTGCAATCAAAGTAGTCTCTTTTCTCAAGTCTTCAAAAGTGGAAATGGAGTGAGGGAATTCTTCCTTTTGGCCACGAAACTTTGGAGTTTCAAGGTTGGCCAACTCTTTTGCAATCAAAGTAGTCTCTTTTCTCAAGTCTTCAAAAGAAATCATGCTGGATGATTGCTTAAGGGTTCTTTTGTGGAAGGAGTGTTCAGAGGTTAGGGATGTATATAGGCTAAGGGAAGAATCGTGGTTGTAGTAAAGTGGGAAGTGTGGTGTTTCAGGGATGGAACCAAGGAGCACGGTTGTTCCAAGGTGGCACGGGGTGGTCCTGCTAGGCTATGACAATAGGAAGGAAATGAAAGAGCAGTGGCACGGCCGTCCCGCACGGTGTAGCCGCGCAAACTTTTCGATATGGCATGGGTGGGAGTTTGAGGGTAAAGTGTTTGGGCTATTTTTGTGGTTTTTTGTGTTTGGGGTGTGCTTGGGTGATGGAACCGTGGCCAAGAGGGTGCCCAAATTTTTGATACCAGTTGATGTATTTTTTTGGGAGGCCAAACTCGCAAAAACGTATACAATGTGTAGGAGGGAATAAGATAGAACCAAAGTAACCAAGATACAACAAGTGGACTAGCAAGGGTCATGAAAACCGACCTTGGTTTGCACACTTGGGCAATCTTCTTCCTTCAACTAAGTTAAAGATTTTAATCACGTTCTTGGTTGAATCAAGAAGACCGAGAGACGCACTTGAGGATGCCAAACACCCAAGATATAACACTAGGAATTTTGAAAAGATATGGAGAGAGTTTTCATAACTCAAAGCTCAAATAAGCTCAAATGTATTCAGCTATCTTTCTTTCGCAGCCCAAGGCCTGTGTTTTAAAGTGGGGGAACCTTTAACAAGATGAAAAGGAGGGGAACAAAAAGTACATACACGTTCATAAGCATGGCGAACCAAAAAGCAAAAGAACAAAAGCTGAAAAGTGCTTTCACTTTATGTCAGCAACTTTTCAGTGCACTAGGGTCAACTTCTATCAGCTATGTCTCCTAGGTTTGTTTGCCCAATTTGCTGCAATAAGTCTTGTTGGAAATCTTTGGAAGTCCTCTTTCGCTACCCTGAATTTGCACGCCATTTGGAGTAGCCATTTGGTGGATGGGGCAAAAGGTGGAGCATATGTAAACTGGCACAGTTTCTTCTACTTCTAGAAAAAGGCTCCCATTGACTTATTTCTTAAATACCTGACCCAGAACTCTTTATATTCCCTTGAAGGTGACGTATTAGGGGTTTTGAAAAGTAATTTTGCATCTATTTAAATCTAGTTTAAGCTTGGGTATTTAGGCTTCCAAAACTGGGCCAAATTCTGACCAAACTGCGCAGCTTGTATAGCTTGGATTTGATGGCTAATTTCAATCGGCAAATGAAGGCCAAATGAGATGAAACATGTTTTGCTAGAAAGATGACTTCTTGAACTTCAATCCCATTGCAAAATATGAGACTTAAACCTCAAACATGCCGAAGTAACTAAGCTCTCAAAATCGGGTTTGCTACTAGAATTAACCCATCACTTGCTGTTTTGCCTCATGGACAAAGTGAGGATGATTTATTTATCCTTTGGGAATCAAAATAATATTTCCCTTACTAATTTGATGTTCCAATTTAAGGGGCATGGAGGGATCTCCATTTAGTTGGTCATCCCAGGGTTGATCTTTGATGGTCCTTATCACCTTTGGATAATGCACTTTGATGTTTGAATAAAACACCATAAAGTGTCTTTTGTTGTGGAATTCAAGAAGAGGGATCGAAGAAGGGCCTTGCCACGCATAAATTCGTTTGGAGCACGCCTCCCATGAAGTTGAGGATGAGGAATGAAAATGATACCCTTGGAAATATACATCATACACTCTTTCTTCGAAAAGAATTGTCTTCAATTCTTGTTGTAAATGAGGGAATTCTTCTTGACACAAGAGTTCCTCAATTTCATCAATAACCTCACATGGCTCCAAATCGGACAATTGGCGTTCTTCAACTTCGAGGTCATCAAACTTTGGAGGTGGGTGAACTAGGCTTGTAACTTCCTCCCCAAGGATCTTTTCATCCTTGTTGGGGTTAGGTGTGTCCAAACAAAGGAAGGGAGTAGGATTAGAGATACAAGCACGCATGGGACTCCCCTTGTTGAAAGGAATGTCTTTAGAAGAGAAATTAAGGCTGTTTCCCTCAAAGGGATGAAAAACATGCTTGTGTAAGTAAGAGGTTGGGGCAAGAGCATACTATAGTTTACCTCTCAACTTATCCCATGTTTTGATCTTAATTTTCCCTATCTTCTTACTTTTATACTTGTACTTTTCCCACCATTCAAGTGCATACGCTCGGAGCTTCTTGCTAACCACCTTAAATTTCTCGTGCTATTCATGGCTATGGCGAGTGAAGACTTCCTCCACCTTGGAAATCCAGTGAGGGAATTCTTCCTTTTGGCCACGAAACTTTGGAGTTTCAAGGTTAGCCAACTCTTTTGCAATCAAAGCAGTTGCTTTCCTCAAGTCTTCAAAAGAAATCATGCTGGATGAGTGCTTAAGGGTTCTTTTGTGGAAGGAATGTTTAGAGGTTAGGGATGTATATAGGCTAAGGGAAGAATTGTTGTTCTAGTAGAGTGGGAAGTGTGGTGTTTCAGGGATGGAACCAAGGAGCACGGTCGTTCCAAGGTGGCACGAGGTGGTCGTGCTAGGCTATGATATTGGGAAGGAAATGAAAGAGGAGTGGCATGGGTGGGAGTTTGTGGGTAAAGTGTTCGGGCTATTTTTGTGGGTTTTTTTGTTTGGGTTGTGCTTGGGTGATGGATCCTTGGCCAAGAGGGTACCCAAAGCTCTGATCCCAATTGATTTATATTTTTTGGGAGTCCAAACTCAAAAAAACATGTACAATGGGTAGGAGGGAATTAGATAGAACAAGTGGACTAGCAAGGGTGATGAAAGGCAACCTTGGTTTGCACACTTGGGCAATCTTCTTCCTTCAACTAAATTACAGAAGTTAATCACCTTCTTAGTTGAATTAAGAACACCTAGAGACCCACTTGAGGTTGCCAAACACCCAAGGTATGACACTAGGAATTTTGAAGACAAATGGAGAAACTTTTCACAACTCAAAGCTCGAATAAGCTCAAACGTATTCATCTATCTTTCTGTGGCTGCCCAAGGCCTCTGTTTTATAGTGGGGGAACATATAACAACCTGAAAAGGAGGGGAAAAACAAGTACATACATGTTCATAAGCATGGGGAACCAAAAAGCAAAAGAATAAAAGCTGAAAAGTGCTTTTACTTTATGTCAGCAACTTTTCAAGGCACTAGGGTCAACATCTATCAGCTATATCTCCCAGGTTTGTTGGCCCAATTGGCTGCAATAGGTCTTGTTGGAAGTCTCAGGAAGTCAGTGTTCGCGAACCTCAAGTTGGACGCCATTTGGAGTGGCTGTTTGGGAGATATGAGGCAAAACGTGCTGCATATGCAAACTTGGATAGTTTCTGCTGCTTCTAGAAAAAGGCTACCATTGACTTATTTCTTAAATACATAACCTAGAACTCCTTATATGCCCTTGAAGATGATATATTATGGGTTCCAATAAGTAATTTTTCATCCCTTTAAATCCACTTTAGGCTTGGGTAATTAGGCTTGCAAAACCTGGCCAAATTCTAACCAAACTGGGCAGCATGTATAGCTTGGATTCAATGGATGATTTGATTGGGCAAATGAAGTCCAAATGCGATGAAACTTGTTTTGCTGGAAAGCTAACTTCTTGAAGTTCAATCCCAATGCAGAATATTAGACTGAAACCTCAATGTGGCCTAACTGATTAAGCTGTCAAAATTGGGTTTGCTGCTAGAATTAACCCATCACCTACTGTTTTGCTTCTTAGACAAAATGAGGATGATTTTTTCATCCTTTGGGCAACAAAATAAGATTACCCTTACTACTTTGATGTTTCAAATTAAGAGGCATGGAGGGATCTCCATTTGGTTGCTCATCCAAGACTTGATCTTTGATGGTCCCCATCACCTTTGGATAAGGCACTTTGAAGTTTGTATAAAGCTCCATAAAGTGTCTTTTATCATGGAATTCAAAAACAAGGATAGAAGAAGGGTCTTGCGATGCTTGAATTTGTTTGGAGCTTGCCTTCCATGAAGTTGGGGATGAGGAATGAAAATGATACCCTTGGAAATATACATCACCTTATCCCCTTTACCCCCATCCAAACTGCACGAACTAGCCCCTCAAAAGAAGCCCAAACATAGTGATTGTTTGCTAGCTGTGAGTGATTCAGTTCTAAATGCTTCTCAGCATGAGTTTAAGTCCTTTGGAGAGTGGATTCTAAGCTTCTGAGAAGAACCTGAAACTTTGATGCCCACTCATCCCATTGCCAAAACACTCATTGAAAATTTTTGTCATTTATTCCCTGAGGAGATCCCCACACGTTTACCTCCAAAGAGAGATATTGAAGACCACATTGATCTTATTCCTGGTTCCATCCTACCTAATAAGCCTGCATACAGGATGAATCCAAAGGATACTAATGAGATTCAAAGACAAGTTCCAGAATTGCAGGAAAAGGGCTTGATTCGAGAGTCTTTGAGTCCATGTGACGTTCCAGCTCTTTTAGTGCCAAAGAATGATGGTGGCGTGAGAATGTGTGTTGATAGCAGGGCGATTAACAAGATTACTATCAAGTATAGGTATCCCATACCAAGACTTAAAGATATGCTACATGAGTTGCATGGCTCTAAAGTGTTTTTCAAAGATTGATCTTCGAAGTGGTTACTAATAAATCAGAATCGGAGAAGGTGATGAACGGAAGACAGCTTTCAAAACAAAAGGTGGACTCTACGAATGGTTGGTAATGCCTTTTGGTCTTTCTAATGCACCTAGCACTTTTATAAGGTTAATGAACCAAGTGTTTAGACCTTATATTGGCAAGTTTGTGGTAGTCTACTTTGATGATGTTTTAGTGTATTCTAAGAATGAGGATGAACATCCAGATCACTTAACTCAAGTTATGCTTGTGTTAGAACGTGAGAAGTTGTTTGGTAACCTTAAGAAGTGTGCTTTCTTCACTCTTGAAGTTACATTTCTTGGTTTCATTGTGAGCGAAGATGGTATAAAGGTGGATGAAGGTAAGGTAGAAGCCATTCGTTCTTGGCCTACACCTAAGAGTATTCATGATGTTAGAGCTTTCCATGGTTTAGCTTCTTTCTACATGAGATTTATTCGAGGTTTCAGCACTATTATGGCTTCTAAGACTAAATTTATCAAGGGTACATCCCTTATATGGAATCCTAAAGCTCAATCTGCCTTTGAGGAGATCAAGACTAGACTTACTCAAGCACCGGTTCTATCATTACCATGCTTTAGTAAAGTCTTTGAAGTTGAATGTGATGCCTCTACTGTAGGCATTGGTGGAGTTCTTACTCAAGAGGGTAAACCTCTAGCCTTCTTTAGTGAGAATTTGTGTGATTATAGAAGAAAGTACTCCACTTATGATCAAGAGTTTTATGCTATTGTGTGATGTTTCGAGCATTGGAATCATTATCTTATTGCAAATGAGTTTATCTTACATTCTGACCATGAAGCATTGAAGTGCATACAAGGCCAGCATAAGTTAAACTCAAGGCATGCCAAGTGGGTTGAGTTTATGCAATCATATCATTTTACTATCAAACACAAGTCAGGTAAACTCAATCAAGGTGCAGATGCCCTATCCAGGAGGTATCTCTTATTTTTTCAGTTAAATGCTAGTGTGCCTGGTTTCGAGCATCTACAGGTCTTATATGCCAATGATCAAGACTTTGGGGCGTTATATGCTGCTTGCTCTAAACACCCCAAAGGAGATTTTCATATCCAGGAAGGTTTTCTATTCAGAGGTACTCGGCTATGTGTTCCAAGGTGTAGTACAATAGAGTTGCTAATCAGAGAAGTTCATGGAGGATCTCTAGCTCGACATTGTGGTTAGAATAAGACTGCTATCATGCTATGGGAGCATTACTATTGACCAGCTATGGAATGTGATGTATATGATATCCTAAAGAGGTGTGCAACATGTCAAGTTACAAAGAGTCATTCATTACCTCAAGGATTATACATGCCATTAGCCATTCCCATTTCTCCATGGGTTGATGTAAGTATAGACTTCATTCTTAGACTTCCTAAAACCCAAAGAAATAAGGATTATGTCTTTGTTGTGGTTGATAGGTTTTCTAAGATGTCTTATTTCATACCATGCAACAAAACTAATGATGCTACACATATTGCTGAGTTGTATTTCAAGGAAGTGACAAGGCTACATGGTATTCCTAGGTCTATTCTTTCTGATAGGATACCAAGTTTTTGAGTCATTTTTAGATTACTTTGTAGAAAACGTTAGGTACTAAGCTGAAATATAGTCCTGCTTGTCATCCACAAGTTGATGGGCAAACAGAGGTTACTAATCGAACCTTAGGAACTCTACTAACAGCTTTAATTAAGCCTCATGCCAAAGCTTGGGATTTGCTTTTACCGCATACAGAGTTTGCTTACAACAGGAGACCAAGCAAGGGTACTGGTCTTTCCCCTTTCAAGGTGGTCCACGGAGCTGATCCCCTTAGGCCATTTGGTCTTACTCCTCGGTCTTTTGATCGAAAGCCACATCCAGATGCAGTTGCAAGGGTAGAACAAATCAAGAAGGTTCATGAGTTGGTAAGGAGCAAGATTGAGAAGACTGATTAAGCCTATCAAGCTCATGCCAACAAGAACAAGAAGCAAGTGGTATTTCAACCAGGGGATCTTGTGTGGATTCATTTTAGAAAAGAAAGGTTTGCATCCAAGAAGAAGAACAAGCTAATGCCACGAGCTGATGGTCCATTTGAGGTCCTTGAACGTATTAATGACAATGCTTACAAAGTTGATTTTCCAGGTGACTATGGAGTTTCGGCCACATTCAATTTAGCCGATTTGCAAGCTTACCATGACGATGATTACCTTACCGATTTGAGGATTAAATCTTCGCAACAAGGGGAGGATGATGGAGTCCCCACCACCAATGACAAGGAAGAAGGTCCAACAACTCATTGAAGGTCCAATTCAAGCTGCAAAATTCAAGCATTGATTCAAAATTTTCAAGAAGATCAAGGAGGTGTTCAAGGGCTAGCAAACCAGAAATTGCTCGGTTTTGCCCATGTGATTACTTAAGCTACATTGTGGCTTAAGTCCTGAAGTTTTGCATTTTTGGAATCCTCAAGAAGTCTAGAATCAAGTCCAAGCATTGATTTCAAACAATGGACACAAGAGTATGAAAGATCAAGGAGTTTTCTCAAACCGGCCAGATTGGTTCCCAATTTTCACGGTTTAATGTTTAATCTTAAGTACCCCACTTAAACACATCATAAACTTGATTTGTTAGGGGCGGGGGGTAATTCACATCCTAAAGTTACCCTCCATTCTAAAAACCCAAATCATGATCACTTTTGCTATGCTTAAGTGTTGCCTAAAAACCGGCCTGCCCATGGTTTGAACCCAGTTTAGCAAACCCGAGTGTTCGTCTACCTTCAACGGGCCTTCACTAGCTTGAAAGTTGATTGGCACCCTTCCCAAGATGAGGCACACGTCCCAAGGTTGTCTAGGATTGGTTGCTACATAGGGAAGTTCAACCAATGGGAGTAAAGAAGCAAATATCTTGCCCCTCTTCTCCTATTGGCTAGCCGTAAAGGGGAAGTAACTTTTCCGCTGTGCACATGGGTTTCTAGCTTCATTTCAGCTTGTATTATGCCTAAGTATAAGCTTAAGTCATGTATAATCAACGTAGACATAGTTATACTCGATGAGTTGATGTAATAGTTTAGCTAAGTATTGCTAGTAATTGTATTAGTGCAAACCGGATGTAATTAAGCACTCAACACCTTTCCTCCCTAGTAAGGAGAGGGGGACACATGTGCGTGCTTTCTACCTCATCCATTTTGCTGCCTTCTTAAAAGCTTCTCACGGCCATAGCTAGGAACATAACCCTTTTGACTGATAAAATTCAGTTTGAGAGCATTTGCTTTCTTTTTATCAAACTCTTGCTTGCTTATCCTTAATTACGCTAATTAAGGTGGTGTCCATCTGAGTCCTAACCTTGATTAAGTGTTGATTCTGTATCTTAATCGAGAATAAGGCCCTAGACTCAAGATTCGTGGTGTTTTTGTATCCATTCTTTGAGTTTAGTTTATCCTATTCTAGTTTGAGCTATCCGAATTCTAAGCGAAGTTATTAGCTTAAGTATTAAGTTAATCTCTTTCACTTAGCATATCCTTCATATCTACTCATTCTTCCACTTCTTTTACTCCCATATACATCCATTCCCATTGGTTAGACTTCACCAAAAGGCTTAGAATGAAAGCAAAAATCAAAAGCCTTCAAACCGTGCAAAGTTAGAATCTTCAAGCTTCGGCCAGCAGCAAGTTGGCACGACCTACCCGTGCTCATAGCCACGACCGTGCCACCGTTGGTCCGAATTACGTCTTTGAGTTTTGATTGTCCTTTGATGTGTGTTGGCTTGGGTTGCTTCTTCCCTTGAGACATACATCAGTTCCATTCATCCCTCATATTTTTGTTGCCTCACAACCAACATATTATGTGCCACTTTCCTTAGTTTTCCCTTGATTGTATCCTCCCTTGGTTGGTAAGCTTTCACTCTTAAATTGAGTCCTAGCATGAGCTGCAGCGTGTGCTAATGCGCCAGATGTAGATTGCTTGAGTTTATTTATAAATTTCGTCTTTGTAACAAGATATCACTTGATTTAAAGGCTTGGCCACCAATCAAGACTAAGGATGCACCAAGAATTGTTTGAAGGTTAAGCCACCCACAATTCCATAAAGGATTTCATTTAAGACTCACCACCTTAGAGAAGGATAAAGAGAACTCAAGATTTTGAGCGAAAGAGAAAGCATAAGCTTCTTTGTATCAACATTCAACCACCTCCTCATACATCCTCAGGTTTCCCTTATATAGGAGAGCATCATACAAGCTAAAGAATGCTACAAAACAACACCCACACGACCATAAAGCAAGGGAGGGAACAAAAAGCAACAAACAAAAGATGAACAGTACTTTTTACTTTTGTCAACACTTTTTAGTTTATATAAGTCAACTTCAAAAGGCTATATCTCCTAGTTTCCTTGGCCAAATATACTGAAATAGAACTTTCTAGAAAGCTTAGGACGTCCGCTTTCACTTGGTTTAAGTGGCCGGCAATTTAGAGCTCCTGTTTGGGAGATATGATGCAAAAGGTGCAGCATATGCAGGCTATCAGTGCCTTTATTTTACATAGGTCAACTTTAAACAACCATATCTCTTAGGTTCCTTAGACAAATCTGATGAAATAGACCTTCCTAAAAATCTTAGGAAGTCATATTTCACGTGGTTCAAGTGGTAGGCAATTTGGAGCTACCGTTTGGACGATATGGGGTAAAATGTGCAGCATATGCAGGTTGGGGCAGATTACGATGTATGTAGAAAAAGGCTCCACCTCACCCATGAACCAATGCCTTAGCCTAGAACTCTTTTCATGCCCTTTTACCTGACATAATAGGGTTCCCAAAAAGTGGGTTTCTAGCATTTTAAACCCATTTTAAGCTTGCATAAATTAGCCCACAAAACTGGGTTAAAACCGGGCTAATTTGCTATTTTAGGGCGCTTCTTTATTATCTCCAAGGGTTTAACTTCATTTTGATGGACTAAACCCTTTATAAGGCCCCTTGACCTTCCCAAAATAGAAGAGGAACGTATCCCAAAGGTTTAGGATGATGTTGGAATTGGAGCTCCAAATCAGTACAAGGGCCAAGTCCCTTTGATGGAGCTTGTGAGCATTAAGGAGGATTCGTGAGTTCTCTTGGACTTCTATAAGCATGACATTTGCTTCATCCTCCCCTTCTTGAATGTGATTTTCCCTCAAATCATCAGCTTCTTCTTCATCCTCAAGATAGGATGTGAGATCACCCATATTGAATGTAGAGGATATATTCATGTCCCTGGGTAGCTCTAACTTATAAGCATTATCACTTACCCTTTTAAGGACTTTAAAAGGACCATCACTCCTTGGCATGAGCTTATTCTTCCATGGGCCATTTTATTTCCCACTAAAGTAAGTAATAGGGTGTTGGTCTTGCGGGAAAACATCTTGGTGTGGTGATATGAGGGGTCCAATTTTAGGGTGTAAGGGAGTCACTTCCTCACTCTTGTTGCTTTCAAGCATTAACAAGGCTAGGACTTACTTGTCTTTGCTTAAAGCTCTCTCCACCCGTGTTTCACTCAACATGAGAAGGTCTCTCTTTTTCTTCCATCCCACCTCGGGCTTAGTTTTGTGGACTTGGTTTGGAGGTAGTGGGTTTAAGACAATCCTCTCCTTATCAATGATCAAGGAGTAAGTGTTTGTGAACCCATCATGCATGACACGCCTATAAAATTGCCAAGGTCGACCCAAAAGAACATGACAACCACTCATAGGTACCACATCACAAAGGACTTTATCCCTATAGTTCTTCTCGATTGAAAAGGGGATAAGGGCTCGTTTGGATACCTTAATGTTGTCGGCATCATTGAGCCACTTCAAAGAATAAGGCTTGGGATGAGGAATAGTAGGAATGCCAAGCTTCTCAATAAGAATAGTGGAGGCCACATTGGTGCAACTCCCTCCACCGACGATCAAGTTACACACCTTGTCTTGGATGGTACACTACGAGACAAAGAGCATTTCTTTTTGAGCCTTGTGGATGTATGTTTCAAGGGAAGAAGCAACCCAAGCTAACACACATCAAAGAACAACCAAAACTCAAAGATATAACTCAGCCAAGGGTGGCACGATTGTGCCTATAAGCACGGGTAGGCCATGCCAACTTTCGGTCCAACGAAGCCTGAAAATGTTACTTTGCACGGTTTGAAGGCTTTTGATGTTTGCTTTGATTCTAGACCCTTTTGTGAAGTTTAGGCCATGGGGAATGGATGTAAATGGAAGCTAATGAAGTGGAAGAATGAGGGGATATGAAGGATATGCTAAGTGAAAGAGATTAACTCAATACTTAAGCTAATAACTTCACTTAGAATTCGGATAGCTTAAACTAGCATAGGATAAACTAAACTTAAAGAATGGACATAGAAACACCACCAATCTTGAGTCTAGGGCCCTTAATCTTGATTAAGATACAGAATCACCAGTTAATAAAGGTTAAGACTCACTTGGACACCACCTTAATTGGCCTAATTAAGGATAAGCAAGCAAGAGTTTGAAAGAGAGAAAGCAAATGCTCTCAAACTGATTTTATTATTCAAAGGAGTTATGTTACTAGCTAGGGTCATGTCAAGCTTTTAATAAGGCAGCAAAATGGCCAAGCTAGCAAGCAAGCACACGTTTCCCCCTTTCCTTACTGGGGAGGAATGGTGTTAAGTGCTTAATTACATCCAGTTTACACTAATACACTTACTAGCAATACTTAGCTAAACTATTACATCAAATCATGAAGTAAAACTATGTCTGATATTATTATACATCACTTAACCCTTGCTTAATCATTAATAAAACCAGAAAAGGAGACTAAAAAGTGCTTCCCCTTTACAGTTAGCCAATGAGAGAAGAGAGATAAGATATTTGCTTCTTTATTCCCATTGGTTGAACTTCCCTATGCAGCCACCAATCCCAGACAGCCTTGGGACGTGTGCCTTACCGTGGAAAGGGTGCCAATCAACTTTGCTAGTGAAGAAGACGACCGATTTGGTGAGACGAAAACCGGTTCAAGCATGTTGCTGGCCGATTTTTAGGCAAAAATTAAGCATAGCAAAAGTGATCATGATTTGGGTTTTAAGCATGGGGGGTAACTTTAGGATGTGTATAAGTCCCCTCCACCATGAAATCAAGGTTATGATGTGTCTAAGTGGGGTAATTAAGCTTAAACATTAAACCGTGCAAATTGGGAACCAATCGAGCCGCTTTGAGAAAACTCCTTTATCCTCTTGTGTGTATGATTTGAAATCAATGCTTGGACTTGATTGTAGAATTCTTAAGGATTCCAAAAAATGCAAAAATTCATGACTTAAGCCACAATGTAGCTTAAGTAATGACATGGACAAAACCGGGCAAATTTTGGCTTACTAGCATGTGTGAAGTTCCTTGAACTTCTTGAACACTTTGAATCCATGCTTGCATCTTAGAACTTGAACTGGACCTTGAATGAGTTGTTGGACCTTCTTCTTTATCATTGGTGGTGGGGACTCCATCATCCTCCCCTTGTTGAGAAGATTTGATCCTTAAATCAGCAAGTTAATCGTCGTCATGGTAACCTTGCAAATCAGCAACATTTAATGTGGCTAAAACTCCATAGTCACCTGGCAAATCAACTTTGTAAGCATTGATATTAATACGTTCAAGTACCTCAAATGGACCATCAGCTCATGGCATTAGCTTCTTCTTCCTGTTGGATGGAAACCTTTCTTTTCTAAGATGAATCCACACAAGATCTCCGGGTTGAAATACCACTTGCTTCTTATTCTTATTGGCGTGAGCTTGTGATGTATTCAAGGTTCACTAAGGCAAAAGACTACCAAAGTGAATCAAGAACGCATTTGGGTAGAAAAGATGAAAAGGAAAATAAGAACCAAGATCAATCAAGTGGACTAGCAAGGGTGATGCAAACCCACCTTGGTTTGCACACTTGGACAATCTTCTTCCTTCAACTAAGTTAAGAATTTACTCACCTTCTTGGTTGAATTAAGAAGACCTAGAGGCCCACTTGGAGTTGCCGACACCCAAGATGCAACAGTAGGAATTTTGGAGAGAGTTTGAGAGACTGTACTAAACTTAAAGCAGAATATAAGTTCATCAATCCTTCTTAGGCAGCCCAAGGCTCTCTTTTATAGTGGGGGAACCTCTAATAAGCTGAAAAGGAAGGTAAAATCAATTACTTAGACGTTCATAATCATAGGAGACCATAAAGTAAAAGAACCAAAGCTAAAAAGTGCTTTAACTTTATGTCAACAACTTTTCCGTGCACTATGTTCAACTTCAATCAGCTATATCTCCTAGGTTTGTTGGCCAAATTAGCTTAAAAAGGTCTTGTTGGAAAGTTCTGGAAGTCATCTTTCAGGATCCTCATGTTTCATGCCATGTGGAGTATCCGTTTGGGAGATATGAGGCAAAAGGTGCAACATATACAAACTGGGACAATTTGTGCTGCTTCTAGAAAAAGGCTCCCATTGACTTATTTGTTAAATACATAACCTAGAACTCTTTATAATCCCTTGAAGATAACATATTAAGGGTTCCAAAAAGTAATTGTGAAGCCCTTTAAATCCTCTTTAAGCTTGGGTAATTAGACTTGCAAAATCGGGCCAATTTCTGTTCGAATTCAGCAATGGGTCATTGGCATTGTTCATGATATTCTTGACCATTGTTTGCACTTTTTTGACCTCCTTCGTGGTGTTGGACTCTTGTATGATGGAGGGGGAGATGTTGGAATGATTATGGAGATGGTCCCCATCATACTCCCCGGTTTGGTTAGAGTTTGACCTCAAACTTGGAAGCTCTTCATCTTCCCCATAATAAGGGCTTAGGTCAGCCACATTGAACGTGGGAGAGACTCCATACTTACCCGGAAGGTCCACTTTGCAGGCATTTGGACCAATCTTTTTAAGCACTTCAAAGGGGCCATCCGACCTTGGCATGAGCTTTGATTTACGCTTGCTTGGGAATCTTTCCTTCCTCAAATGGATCCAAACCAAGTCTCGGGGTTGAAAACGAACTTCCTTCTTGTGCTTGTTGGCATGTGACTTTGCTTGCTCATTGGACTTCTCAATTCATTCCCTCACATTGGCATGAAGTTCTTGGATTTCCTTAGCCCTATTTTCAGCCTCCCAAATAAAGTTGGTTTGATTTGGAATGGGAACCAAGTCTAAGGGAGTGCTTGGATTGTAACCGTACACCACTTGATAGGGGGAGAGACTTGTGGTCTTACTTGGTAATTAAGCAAAAACTTCTAACCGTGCAGAATTCAACCCAATCTGGCTGGTTTGGAAAATTGGCTTGATCTCCCATCCTCTTGTGTGCATGATTTGAAATCAATGCTTGAACTTGAAAGCTAACATCTTGAGGATTCCAAAAATGCAAAAATATGACACTTAAGGCACAATGTAGCTTAACTAATCAAGCGTACAAAACTGGGCATTTTCGGGCCGGTTAACCCAAATGGTTCTGCTTGGTCTTCTTGCAAAACGTGAGCCATTCTCTTCACTTGGGACCTTGTTCTTAGACGTGTTGGACTTGATTAATCACAAACTTGGTCTTGCCTACGTATGATTCCATCATCCTCCCCTTGTTGAAAAGATTTGATCCTCAAATCTGGTGGGGTAGCATCCGGATAGAATGGGCTCAAATCAGCCACATTGAAAGTAGCAGAAACATCATAATCACTAGGTAGATCAACCTTATAAGCATTGCCATTGATCCTTTCTAGAACATCAAATGGACCTTCAACTCGTGGCATGAGTTTGTTCTTCCTTTTAGAAGGAAACCTTTCCTTTCTTAAGTGGATCCATACCAAGTCTCCGGATTGAAAAACGATGTTTCTCCTGTGCTTGTTGGAGTTCGCTTCATAGGCTGCATTAGCCTTCTCAATTCGTGTCTTTACCAACTCATGGAGCTTTTGAATCTCTTTTACTCTTGTTGCTGCATCAACATGGGGCTTTTGGTCTTGAGGCCGTGGGGTAAGATCATTGGTACTTAGAAGATCAATAACATACACCACCTTAAATGGTGAAAGACCAGTAGCTTTGCTAGGAGCCTTGTTATATGCGAACTCAACATGTGATAAGAGCAAATCCAAAGCCCTAAGCATGAGGTTTAATCAAAGCCCTTAGAAGAGTGCCTAAGGTTCGATTTGTTACATCAATTTAGCCATCAGTTTGTTGGTGACAAGTCGTACTGAATAGCAATTTAGTACCATGTTTCTTCCAAACTGTAGTCCAAAAATGACTTAGAAACTTTGTATCCCTATCTGAAACAATGGATTTAGGAATACCATGCAATCTTGTCACTTCTTTGAAATAGGGCTCAGCAATGTGTGTAGCATCATTGGTTTTGTTGCATGGAATAAAGTGTGCCATCTTTGAAAATTTGTCTACCACCACAAATATTAAATCCTTGATCCTTCGGGTCCTTGGTAGTCCCAAAATAAAGTCCATATTGACATCCACCCATGGTAGTGTTTGTATGGGTAGTGGTGTGTATAAGCTATGAGGTAGGGTGTGGCTTTTGGCAATTTGGCACGTCCCACATCTTATAAGGATGTCTTGAACATCCTTTTCCATTCCTGCCCAATAATAGTGCTCCCTTAACATGGTAAGGGTCTTGGACTCTCCAAAATGACTTGCTAAAGAACCTCCATAAACTTCCCTAATTAGGAGCTCACGTGTGCTACACTTGGGAATACACAATCGCACTCCCTTGAATAGGTAACCATCTCGGACTAGAAAATCTCCCTTGGCGTGGTTCGAACATGTAGCATACAAACTCCCAAGGTCTTCATCTTCAGCATATAAACTTTTGAGATGCTCAAAGCCAAGAATTAGAGCATCTAGTTGAAATAAAAGGAGATGTCTCCTTCCCAATGCATCCGCAGCTTGATTTAACTTTCCTGATTTGTGCTTGATGGTCAAATAGAATCACTGAAGGAACTCAACCCATTTAGCATGGCGTGAGTTAAGCTTGTGTTGGCCTTGAATGTCTTTTAATGCCTCATGATCAGAATGAAGTATAAACTCACTAGCCACCAAGTAATGACTCCAATGCTCTAGGCACCGAATGATAGCATAGAATTCCTTCTCATATGTAGAGTACTTCCTTGTTGAGTCACATAGTTTTTCACAAAAGAAGGCTAATGGTTTACCTTCTTGAGTTAAAACTCCTCCAATTCCTACACCTGATGCGTCACATTCAACCTGAAAAACCTTCTCAAAATACGGCAATGCAAGAACCGGTGCTTGAGTAAGCCTCTTCTTCACTTCTTCAAAGGCAGATTGTGCTTTAGGATTCCGTTGGAATGATGCTTCTTTAAGCACTTCGGTCATAGGGGACATGATTGTGCTGAAACTTCTAATGAACCTTCTGTAAAAAGAAGCCAAGCCATGGAAGCTTCGAACATCATGTATGCTTTGTGGTTGAGGCCAAGTTTGAATAGCCTCTATCTTTCCTTCACCTACCTTGATTCCATCTTCTGAAACAATATATCCTAAGAATGTAACCTCATGAGTGAAGAAGCTACACTTCTCAAGATTACCATACAATTGCTCTCGTTCAAGGACATGCATAATTTGATTGAGATGATATTCATGTGTTTGCTCATCCTTGGAATAGATTAGAATACCATCAAAGTAGACCACCACGAACTTGCTAATGTAAGGCTTGAACACTTGATTCATTAATCTCATAAATGTAATAGGAGCATTTGAAAGACTGAATGGCATAACCAACCACTTGTATAAACCTCCTTTAGTCTTGAATACAGTCTTCCATTCATCAATCTTTGAAAACACTTTAGAGGCATGTAGTTCATCTAGCATGTCCTCAAGCGTAGGTATAGGATACCTATACTTGATTGTGATTTTGTTTATGGCCCTACTATCTACACACATTCGTTGACTACCATCCTTCTTGGGAACCAATAAGGCAGGTACGACACAAGGGCTTAGACACTCACATACAAGCCCTTTAGACATCAATTCTTCCACTTGCCTTTGAACCTCCATAGTTTCTTTTGGGTTCATTCTGTAAGCTTGTTTATTTGGAAGAATGGAACCTAGAATGATATCAATGTGGTGTTGGATATCCCTTTTAGGGGGCAAACCCGAGGGTATCTCTTCTTGAAATAGGTGACGGAATGTTTGGATGAGTGTTTTGGCAAAGGGATGAGTTGGCATGGGGGAATCTGGTTCATCTTATAGTGTTAAGATCCACTCTTTCAAAGCCTTAAATTCATGATTAGAAGCATTTAAGAGAGTTTCACTAAAGGTAAGGAAACAACCAAAATGTTCATGGCCTTTTGTGGGTTTGTTTTTGTGGAGTTCGGATGGGGATAATGGCTTGAGGGTAATCTTCTTTCCTCCCTTAGACAAGGAGTATGTATTCAAGAAGCGATCATGAATTACTTTTCGATCATACATCCATGGTCTACCCAATAATATTTGATAAGCATCCATTGGTATCACATCACACCAAAGCTGATCTTGATAACTCTTACCAATGGTTAAAGAAATAAGGCACTGTGAGTTAACTTGAAGCCCGTTACTTTGATTTAGCCATTGCATGTTGTATGGATGGGGATGGGTCGTAGCTTGCAAGCTTAGTTTCTCAATCATGCTAAGAGAAACCACGTTAGCACAACTCCGACCATCAATAATCGAAGAACAAGCCTTGCCTTGAACCATGCATCTTGCATGAAAAATGTTCTCCCTTTGTTCGTCCTTTGCATTCTTTTGGCCATTCAAGACTCCTCTCAAAACTAGCATTTCACCCTCATCAACTTCTTCTTCAACCTCCTCTTGGCTATCCTCTTGGTTTTCTTGAAGTTCACCTTCAATTCATCCTCATTTTCTTGTTTATCCACGGCTTTCCACTCGGCCAAGGTAATGACCTTGCGGTTTGGGCACTCCGAGGCAATGTGGCCTAATCCATGGCACTTGAAACACCTTCTAGTGCTTATAGGATTGGGGTTAGGTCGAATAGGGGGTGCTGGGGCCTTTTGAGGTGCTTAGCTTCTTTGTGGATTGAATAGGAAGGGGTTTTGTGGCTTAGAAACCGGTTGTGAACTCCCTTCGTTAAAGTCTTGATTCCGGTTTGGTGCTTTCTAATTTGAAGGTTTAAAGGGGTGTCTAGCTTTTTTTTGTTGTTCAACTTTGTGAGCTAGCACACAAACCTCATCAAAAGTAGTATAAGCTTGCAATTCAACAACATTAGAATACCTAGGATCAAGTCCTCCTAAGTACCTAACTATTGTTTGCTCTTCGGGTTCTTGAACATGACACTTAATAACAAGCTTTTCGAATTCCGTAGTATACTCTTCAACATTCAGATTACCTTGGTTCAAGTTATGAAGTTGGGAATAACAATCTTGCACATACGTAGGTGGAAGAAATCTAGCTTTCAACTTGGATTTCATTTTTTCCCAAGTTCGAATTTTAGCCTTTCTTTCTCTAACTCGTTTAGCAAACAAGTTAGTCCACCAAAAGGAAGCATACTTACATAATCTGAAGGCCACCAACTTGGCCTTCTTGTCTTCAGGAACATCTTTGTACTCAAATACCCTCTCCACCGTGTGTAGCCAATCCAAGAAGTCTTCGGAGTTTAGCTTGCCTTCATACTCCGAAATTTTAACTCTAGAATCATTAGAGTTTGCTTGAGTTCTTGGTTCTGATCGTGGCCTCCTCCACGGTTCTTCATCAGTAGAGGAATCAAGGGTGTGACTGAAAACATGTTCTTGCTCCCTTGGACCTGAATAGGCCGGTTCCTCATTTATCTTTTGCTTTTGCTTGAGGAAAGTACCTAATTGCTTGCATAGGTACTCATTTTGTGCTCTTAGTTCATGATTACAACTCTTCAACTCTTGATTAGAAGATTAATCTCATGATTACTCTTCAAAACAGCATCAAGTTTTTCTTCTACGCTCATACTAGCACTCATGGTGTAGCCGGTTTGAGCAAAGAACAAATTTGACTTTGTGTTTGTCAAATGGGGAAGAAGTGAATTTGGATGCGTGGGTTGAATACCAAGGCCAAGGAGAAACTTGGCTCTGATACCAAATATGATGTAAAGCTCAAAGGGGCTTGAGATTACATTCAAAAGAAACAATGGAATAGCTTCGGCCTTCTTGGAATTTCTTGAAAGCCGTGGCTAAAGTGGAAGATAGGATAGAACTAATCTTGGTTTTTGGATACAGAATCACCACCAAAACCAAGGTTAGGGCCCCTAATTTTGATTAAGATATAGTAATCATCACTTAATCAAAGTTAGGACTCACTTCAACACCACTTAGTTTGGCCTAAACTAAGATAAGCAAGTAAGAATTCAAAGAAAGCTTAAAATGCTCTCACGGTTTTCTTTTCTCAAAAACTGAAGTGTGTCCTTTCCTTGGCCGAAAATGGCCTTACATAATCTGCAAAATACTCAAGCAAGTAAGCAAGCTCCTAACTTTTCCTTCCAAGGGAGGAAAAGTATTAGATTAGTGCTAATACACCCGGTTTGGCCTAACTAGTTACTAACTTGCTTAAACTAGCTAAATTACATCCATTACATCAAGGAAAGCAAGACAAATGATTATTACACTTTTAATTAACTTGTGCTTAAGCTAAATTACACTAGAAATCAGCTTGAATTGCACGTGCACAGGCAGAATTTGGAAGCTTCTCTGCAGCAGTCCAATAGAAACCAAGAACATCACCATTTTGGCTCTCCAATAGGATGTGAGGGACAATATGATCTTGCAACCCTTCTCCCATTGGTCACACTTTAGTAGAGAGCCTTGGGGCTGTACCAACCTTGATTTCTGTGCCAATCCAGCTGCTGAAGTGAGTAAACCCATGGTTGAAGGTAAAATGGCAAGATGCTCCTAAACCAAGTTCACGAGCTAAATGTACCCAGTTTTCAGGCTTGGTTTTTCCTTAGCAAAGTGGTCATGATTTGGATTTTAAGCTATGGAGGGAAACCTTAGGGTGTGCATTAAACCTTCCAAAAGAGAAATCAAGGTTATGACTTGTGTAAGTATGGTAAGTAAGCAAAAACTTCTAAACGTGCAGAATTGAACCCAATCTGGCCGGTTTGGAAAATTGCCTTGATCTCCCATCCTCTTGTGTGCATGATTTTAAATCGATGCTTGAACTTGAAAGCTAACATCTTGAGGATTCCAAAAATGCAAAAATAAGACACTTAAGCCATAATGTAGCTTAAGTAATCAAGTGTAGAATACTGGGCATTTTCTGGCCGGTTAACCCGAATGGTTCTGTTTGGTCTTCTTGCAAAATGTGAGCCACTCTGTTCACTTGGGACCTTGTTCTTAGACGTGTTGGACTTGATTCATCATGAACTTTGTCTTGGCTATGTAGGATTCCATCACCTCTTCTGCAAACATATATATATAACTTCATTCTCAATTACTAGCAACTTCTAGTTTGTTTGGATTTGTGGTTTGTGATATGTACAGACTTTGTTTGGAACTTGTAGTTTGTGATATGCAGAAATTTTGTTTGGAGCTTTGTGGTTTGTGAATTGAAAACCCTTGGTTGGAAGTGTTGTCTTGGATATGAAATTCCACCTTTGTGTGGCTTGAAATTGTTGAGAACGCTTCGAATGAAGTCATATTCGAAGCCATTGGATTTTGATTGAATGCAAAGATCTTGTAAATTTCTTGGATGGATTGATTTGTATGTACGGATAATGTATAAAACAAGCGATTTTATTAAAAAAAAAAGAAACCTAGCGACGTAATGGCGACAGATTGGGAGGGGAAAAAAATTGGGTCGGGGGGGGGGGAGGCGGAATGAAGAATCCGTTGCCATCAACAACGGCATTTCAATCGCTGAAGGCGACAGATGCTTAATTCCATTGCCCCCCTCCCCCGCCAAAAAAATCATGTCGTAACTTCTGTCGCTGAACCAGTCACCACTCACTACGGAATTTTCAACTTCCGTCGTCGGGTACTTAGTGAAGAGCAAATATCCGACAGTCGTATTCCGTCGCCAATTCTATCCTTGATGTTAAAATTTCATCACTAATTAACCTCTTTCCGTCGTTCATTCCGTCTTTATTTGGTCTTTTTCTTATAGTATATCCCTTAGGCCAAAACAATGTGCTGGATATGTCCTAGGGTAAGATCTTGATTCTGAGCCATTTTCTGAATTATGTGATAAATGACACTTTGTGGAGTTTTAACTAAACTTCAAAAGGCCTAGCAATTAACAATGCCTCAATTCAAACCCTATGATTGGATATGAAGGGCGTAGATGGCTGCCCTAAAAAGTTTTGTTTCCATGCGCAAAACACGGTTTTTGGGCTTTCGTTTTCGTAAACCTCCTGGAGGTTCAAATCGATTCCTTAGGGTTAGGATGTTAACCAATATCCTTAAACACCAATCCGCGCAAACACATTCAAGTTAAACCAAGTTGAGCGTGGAGATTAGAAGGTCGAAACTAAACCGTTTTGGTTTATGCCTTTTGTTGACCTGGCTGTAAGTTTTTAGTCGATTCATCATCTTAAACTTAATTAAACTTTGATTTCATTACTAAGAGAGTTTATGTACATTATAATAAACGTAACTATGCAATTAAATCATTTTTAAATTAAATATTTTTATCCAAACTATCAAAGGGCTCAAAATAAAATGTTTTGAGTTCATGCCAGCAACATTATTGGTTTTTTTTAACTTAATTACTTAGGCCTTTTTGAGGTTTAAGTCAAATATTTTTTCGTGGGTTTGAAGTTCAATAAGTTAGCTTTTTAACAAAAATAGGTTTTAGCACAGTTGCGCTTTATTTCCCTATCTAAATTAATCTTTAAATCAAAGTTGTCTAAATTACCGGTATAGACTGAATGAGTCTGATTTTGTGTATTGGACTCCTTATACTTCTTTTGGATTTAAGTATGAAATTTTTACATAATTTGGTTCCTTTATGTCATAGCTACACGCCCACATAAAAATATTTTCATCATGTGTTATAAATCAAGAGAAATAAGGCCATTTGTTAAATCGTGTCAGAATGGTCTACATTCAGTCTGGTTAGATTAACTAGATTGTTCATGTATGTAAAACCAAGTTTAAACCTAATTTCTCATTGGGGGGGGGTTAGTAGACACCTTAAGGTTTCCTTCCATGGAAGGAAATCCAAATCACACTCACCTTTGGAGTTAGATTGGTCCATTTGGTGCTTACCAGCATTCCTAGCTCATGCTTGGTGATTCGCTATGAAGGTTGGTTCTTAAAGTAAGTTGGGACACTATCACAATCCTTTCAAGTGAGCCAAATGAAGAACGAATGAGAAATAAGGAGAAAAATGCTGAAATGCTCCCATTGGCTAGCCGTCAAGCAAAAAGGGAACCAACCACTTTACTACTTTTCGTCCACATGAGGGCACCTACTGCTTCGCTTAATTGCATACGTAATATTGAGGTTAGGCTTAAGTTTTACGGTTAACTAGACTCAAGGATTGAAATTAGTTTGATTAAGCAAACTTTTTACTTTGCTGTTTTACTAAGGTAGATTTCTATTTTGCTTACTTGTTTTTAAGCTTGGTTAAGAGGTTTCATAACCTTGAAAAAACCTCCTAATCTCTCCCTAGGCATTTTGTAGTGCTTATAAAGGCTTTAGAGGCCTCACTTTGCAATTAGCTTGTTTATTATCTTTGAATGAAATTACATTAAGCTTTGCTCCTGGTGAAAATCAAACACTTAACTTGCATATCCTTATTTAGGCTGAATGAGGTGGTGTTCAACTGAGTCTTAATCCTTAATTAGGTGGTGTTTCTGTATCCTAATTAAGGTTAAACACGCTAATCTTATTCTTGGTAGTGTTTCTGTATCCTGGAACAAGCGTAGTTTCTCGCTAGATTAGGCTTTGGTAGTGATTTTTGTATCCAAAGATTAGTTTAGCTCTATTCTTTATTACCCTTGATTAAAATATTTCTTGGTTTTACCATTCACTCTTGAATTAAGTCAAGCTTAAGCCTCGAGAGGTGCATTAGTTTTGGTATCAGAGCAAGTTTCATCCTTTGTTCCTGAAACCCACGCATCGATACGCTTAAAACATAAAAATAAAAAAAAAATTACAAAAGTCATCCCACAAGGCACCATGTCTCAAAGGATGTTACTCAAGATCAAGTGTCAACTTGACTTCCCTAGCATCAAGATATATCTTTGTGGCTTCGAGATATATGACCTAAACCTCTAGTTGCAGCAACTTTAAGATGGTTTTGTCTCCTTAAAACTTGATATGAAAAGGGAAGCTCAGCAGCCCTTTTGACTCAAAAGATATGGATAAACACCGAGAAGACAGTGAGGTTAGCTTCAACCCCCCACCTAAGTTCAATGAGTATGAAAATGAGCAGGAGGAACTTGAGGAAGAAGAAAAGAAGATGGTGGAGAAGACAAGTGTCCTGATGAGTTGAAGCAAAAGGAGATTGAGTATCATCTTCAACAAGAATATGAGTCTTGTAACAAAAAGTTGGATTTTGGAAATCGTCCTTGTTCTCAACAAGAATTGAGGACAATTCTTTTCGAGCAAAAGGAGAATGATGGATATCTCCCAGGGCAAGATCTTGATTCTGAGCCATTTTCTAAATTCTATGATAAACAACACTTTATGGAGTTTTACTTAAACTTCAGGAGGCAAAACAATTGACAAGGGCTCAATTCAAACTCTATGATTGGATATTCAGGGCGTAGATGGCTGCCCTAAATAGGTTTTGTTTCCAAGGGCAAAACACGGTTTTTTTGCTTTTGTTTTCCTAAGCCTCCGGGATCTTTCAAGCCATTCTTTTGGGTTAGAATGTTAACCAACATCATTAAATACCAATCCATGCAAACAAATTCAAGTTAATCCGGGTTTAGCATGGAGATTAGAAGCGCTAAACCAAACTGTTTTAGTTTCATCCATTTTTAATCGGGCTATAAGTTTTAAGCTCATTCATCAACATTAACTTAGTTTAACTTTAATTTCCATTCTAAGAGGGTTTACTGACATTCTAATAAACTTAACTGTGCAATTAAATTAGTTTTAAATTGAGCCTTTTTTCCCAAACTTCCGAAGCACTTGAAACAGAAGGTCCTACGTTCAGGCCAACAACATGCCCGATTTTTGTGAGCTTAATTACTTAGGCCTCTTTGTGGTTTAAGTCAAATATTTGGGCATGGGTAAGTGGAAGAAGTTATCTTTCTGAAAAAATAAGTTTCACCTCATTTGGACTTCATTTACCTATCCAAATCAGTCTTTAAATCCAAAATGTCTAAACTGCTTGTTGAGATAGAATGAGTCTAGTTTTATGGATTGTATTCCTTAGACTTAATTTTGAGTGTAAGTCTTAAATTTGTACATACTTCATTTCATTTATGTCTTCACCACATACACATGTAAACATATTTGGATAATGTGTTGTACATCAAGAGAAGTAGGGTCTTTTTGTAAACTATATCAGAATGGTGTACAATTTGTCTTGTGGATTGACTAGGTTGTTTACCTATGTAAAACCTATTTTAAAGCTAATTTCTCATTAGGGGGTAATAGACATATTAAGGTTTTCCACCATAGAAGGAAATCCAGATCCTACTCACTTTTGGAGTGAGTTGTGTGGCGGGGAAAACACAGCCTGAATTTTGCCCTGTGGCAATAGATTGGTCGGTTTGGCTGTTACTAGCTTTCCTTGTGCATGCATAGTGATTTGCTACAAAGGCTAGTTGGTAAAGCAAGTTGGAACACTATCATGAGCCTTTCAAGTCAGCCAAATGAAGCACAAAGGAGAAACAATGAGAGAAAGCCATAAATGCTCCAGTAGGCTAGCCGCAAAGCAAAAAGGGAACCAGCAACTTCACTACTTTTCATCCATATGAGGGTAGTTGCTCCCGTGCTTAATTGCATGCCTAATATTGAGTTTATGCTTAAGTTTAATGGTTAACTAGACTCAAGGATTGAAATTAGTTTGATTAAGTGGCCTTTGTACTTTGGTATTTTGCTAAGCCAGTTTTCAGTTTTGTGTAACTATTTTTAAGCAAGGTTAAGAGCTTCCCTAACCTTGAAGGAACCTCCTAATCTCTCCTGAGGTAGCTTGTACGTGATTATAAAGGCTTTAGAAGCCTCCGTTTGTAATCAACTTGTTTATTATCTTGAATGAAACTACATTTAGCTTTGCTCCTTGTGAAAACCAAACACTTAACTTGCTTGCCGAAGAAAGTGGTGTTCACATAAGTGTTAATCCTTGATTAGGTGTTGTTTTCGAATCCCAATTAAGGTTACAAGCCCCAGACTTGTTCTTGGCGGGATTACTGTATCGTTGAACAATCTTAGTTTCTCACTAGATTAGCCTTTGGTGGTGATTTCTGTATCCAAATATCCGTTTTGTTCTATCCTTTGTTACCCTTTATTGTAGTCTTTCTTCGTTTTAGCTTTCACTTTTTAATTGAGTTAAGCTTAACCCTTGAGAGGTGGATCAATTTTTGTACCAGAGCAAGTTTCATCCTTGTGCCCGAAACCCATTTATCCATGCACGAAAAACACAAAAAAAGAAACTAAGTACAAAAGTCAACCCACAAGGCGCCATGTGTCAAAGGAACTTACTCAAGGTCCTGCATGAAGTTGACTTCCTTAGGGTGAAGATACAACTTTCTAGCTTCGAGATATATGACCTAAACCATTAGACGTAGCTACTTCAAGTTGATATACTCTTCGTAAAACTTGATATGAAAAGTGAAATTGAACAACCTTTTGATTCAAAAGAAGTTTATCAACACCAAGAAGGCAATGAGGTTAACTTTGACCTACCTCCTAAGTTTGATGAGTAAGAATATGAACAGGAGGAACTTCAGGAACAAGAAAAGGAGGGTGACTTGAAGTAAAAAGAGATTGAGTATAAGCTTCAACATGAATCTAAGTCTTGCAACAAAGAGTTAGATTTTGAAAAGTGTCCTTGTTCTCAACAAGAATTGGGGACAATTCTTTTCTAGAAAAGGGAGAATGATGGATATCTCCTAGGGCAAGATCTTAATTCTGAGCCATTTTTTAAACTCTATGATAAATGGCACTTTATGTAGTTTTGTTTAAACTTCAAAAGGGCTAGCAATCAATAATGGATCAACTCAAACCATATGATCGTATATGAAATGCATAGAGGGATGCCCTAAACAGTTTTGTTTCCAAGCGCACACAGGGTTTGTATGCTTTCATTTTCCTAAACATCCAAGAGGTTTAGAGCCATTTGTTTAGGTTAGGATGTTAACCAACATCCTCAAATACCATTCCATGCAAAGAGATTCATGTTAAACCAGGTTTAGCATGGACATTAGAAGCCCTAAACTCAACCATTCCAGTTTAGGCCGTTTTTGACCTGACTATATGTTTTAAGTTGATTCATCAACTTAAAATTAATTTAACTTTGCTTTATTTGCTAAATAATTGATTGAAATTATAATAAAATTAATTATGAAATTTAGTTGGTTTGAAATTACATATTTTTGTCCAAACATTCAAAGGAGTCGAAACAGAAGGTCTCGAGTTCAGGCTAGCAACATACCCGTTTTTGTTAGCTTAATTAGTTGGGCCTATTTGACGTTTAAGTCAAATATTTTTCCATAAGGTTGAATTCAAAGAAGTTATCTTTCTGAAAAAACCAGTTTCAGCTCATTCGGACTTCATTTGCCGTTCCAAATCGGTCTTTAAATGCAAACTGTCTAAACTGCCAGTTCAAATAGAATGAGTTCGATTTTGTGTATTACATTCCTTAGAATTCTTTTATGTTTGGGTATGAAATGTTTACATACCTTTATGTATCAACTACACGGCCATGTAAGAATATTTGGATCATGTATTTTAAATCAAGAGAAATAGGCTCATTTTGTAAACCTCATTGGAATGGTCTACATTCTATCTTGCTAGATTAACTAGGTTGTTTATGTAGGTAAAACCTTCTTGAAACCTAATTTCTCATTAGTGGAGGTTAGTATACATCTTAAGGTTTCACGCCATAAAAAGAAATCCACATCATACTCACTTTTCGAGTGAGATATGTGGCAGTGAAAACACAACTTGAATTTTACTGGTATCACCAGATTTGTCGATTTGGTCGTCACTAGCTTTCCTAGTGCGTGCTTGGTGATTTGCTATAAAGTTTAGTTGTTAAAGCAAATTGGGACATCATCATGAGCCTTTCAAGTCAGCTAAATGACGAACGAATTAGAAAGAAGGAGAGAAAAGTAGAAATGCCCCCATTGGCTAGCCATAAAACAAAGAGGGAACCACCCGCTTTACCACTTTTCTTCCAGATGAGGGTAGTTGCCCCCTTGCTTAATTGCAATTGCAATATTGAGTTTAGGCTTAAGTTTAATCGATAACTAGACTCAAGGATTGAAATTGGTTGGATTAAGCAACCTTTGTACTGTGTTGTTTTGCTAAGCTAGATTTCAGTTTTTCTTAACTATTTTCAAGCTAGGTTAAGAGGTTTCCCAACCTTGAAGAAACCTCCTTATCTCCCCCAACATAGCTTGTATGTGCTTATAAAGGCTTTAGAAGCCTCACTTTGTAATCAACTTGTTTATTATCTTGAATGAAATTCCATTTAGCTTTGCATCTTTTGAAAACCAAACAGTTGTTCATCCTTATTTAGGCCGAATAAGGTGTTCAAGTGAGTGTTAATCCTTGATTAGGTGGCAGTTTTGAATCCTAATTAAGAGTAAGGGCCCTAATCCTGTTCTTGGTGGTATTTCTGTATCCTTGAATAAACTTAGTTTCTCACTAGATTAGCCATTGCTAGTGATTTCTATATCCAAAGATTAGCTTAGCTCTATCCTTTATTACCCTTGATTGTAGTCTTTCTTTATTTTAGCTTTCACTCTTTAATTGAGTTAACCTAAACCCTAGAGAGGTATATCAGTCTTGGTACCCGAGTGAGTTTGATCCTTGTGCCTAAAACCCATGCATCCATACACAAAGAGTAGGAAAAAAAAACCAAACACAAAAGTCAGCCCATAATGCGCCACATCTCAAAGGAAGTTACTCAAGATCAAGCATGAACATGACTTCCTTAGGATAAGGAGACATCTTTCCAGCCTCGAGATATATGACTTTAACCTCCAGTTACCACAACTTCAACATGATCTACTCTCCTTAAAACTTAATATGAAAAGGGAAGCTGAACGACCCTTTGAGTCAAAAGAAGTGGATTAACTTCAAGAAGGCAATGAGGTAGACTTCAACCTACCTCCTAAGTTCGATGAGTACGAAGATGAACAGGAGCAACATTAGGAAGGACAAAAGAAGAAGGGTCGAAAAGAGAAGGGTGCTGATGAGTTAACGCAAAAAGAATTTGAGTATGAGCTTCAACATGAACCTGACTCTTACAAAAAAGAGTTGGATTTTGAAAAGTGTCCTTGTTCTCAATAAGAATTGAACATAATTCTTTTCCAGCAAAGGGAGAATGATGGATATCTCATGGGTCAAGATCTTGATTCTAAGTCAGTTTCTGAATTATATGCTAAACGACACTTTATGGAGTTTTACTTAAACTTCAAAAGGCCTAGCAAATGATAATGGCTCAATTTAAATCTTATGATTCGATATGAAGGGCATAGACGGTTGCCATAAACAACTTTGTTTCAAAGTGCAAAACAAGGTTTTTGCACTTTGATTTTCCTAAACATCGAGGAGGTTTAGATCCACTGTTTTGGGTTAGGATGTTAACTAGCATCCTCAAATACCAAGCCATGCAAAGAGATTCAAGTCAAACCAGTTTTAACATGGTGATTAGAAGCCCTAAACTCAACCGTTTCAGTTTAGGCCATTTTTTACCAGGCTGTAAGTTTTAAGTTGATTCATCAACTAAAACTTAATTTAGCTTTGATTTCTTTCCTGAGAGACTTTATTGACATTCTCATAAACATAATTATGCAATTGAGTCAGTGTTAAATTATATATTTTTGTCCAAACTTTTGAAGGACTCGAAATAGAAGGTCCCAAGTTCAGGCCAGCAACATGGCCGTTTTTGTGAGCTTAATTACTTAGACCTTTTTGATGTGTAAGTCAAATATTTTTCCATGGAGTTCAATACAAAGAAGTTGGCTTTCCAATGAAATGAGTTTCAGCTCATTTGGATTTCAGTTGCCAATCCAAATAAGTCTTTAAATTCAAACTCTCTAAACTGAAGGTTGAAACGGAATGACTTTGATTGTTTTTGTTGCATTCCTTAGACTTCTTTTGTGTTTGAGTATAAACTTTTCGCATATTTTTCTTCCTTTGTGTCTTAGCTACACGCCCATGTGAGAATACTTGGATCACATATATTAAACCAAGATAAATAGGCTCGTTTTGTAAATCGTGTCAGAATGGTCTACATTATGTCTGGTTAGGTTAACTAGGGTATTTATGTATGTAAAACCTTATTTAAACCTAATTTCTCATTAGGGGAGTTAGTTAGACATCTTACGATTTCCGGCCATGGAAGGAAGTCCATGCCATACTCACTTTTGAAGTGAGACATGCGGTGGGGAAAACACAGCCTAGATTTTGCCGGTAGCACCAGATTGGTCTGTTTCGTCATTCTGTTTCGTCGTTACTAGCTTTCCTAATGCATGCCTGGGGATTTGCAGTAAAGGCTAGGTTTTAAAGCAAATTGGGATGCCATCATGAGCCTCTCAAGTCAGCCAAGTGAAGAACAAACGAGAAACAAGGAGAGAAAGGAAGAAATGCTCCCATTGGCTTGTTGTAAAACCAAAAGAGAACCAACCACTTTCCTACTTTTCTTCCACAAGAGGGCAGCTGCTCCATTGCTTAGTTGCATATCTAATATTGAGTTTAGTCTTAAGTTTAATGGCTAACTAGACTCAAAGGATTACTGTTTTGTTAAGCTAGATTTCAATTTTGCTTAACTATTTTTCGGCTAGGTTAAGAGGTTTCCTAACTGTGAAGAAACCTCCTAATCTCCCCTTAGGCAGCTCCTACATGCTTATAAGGGTTGTAGAATCCTCACTTTGTAATCAACTTGTTTATTACCTTGAATGGAATTAAATTGGCCTTTGCTCCTTGGGACAACCAAACACTTAACTTGCTTATCCTTAATTGGGCCGAATATGGTGGTGTTCAAGTGAGTCTTAATCCTTTATTAGGAGGTGTTTCTAAATCCTAATTAAGGTTCAGGGCCCAAGCCTTGTTCTTGGTGGCGTGTCTCTATCCTTGAACGAGCTGCAGTTCTCACTAGATTAGCCTTTGATGGCGATTTCTATATCCAAAGATTAGTTTGGTTCTATGCTTTATTGCCCTTGATTGTAATCTTTCTGCATTTTAACTTTCACTCGTGAAATAAGTTTTGCTTAATGCTTTAGTGGTACATCAGTTTTGGTACAAGTGCAAGTTTCATCCTTGTGCCTGAAACCCATGCATCCATACATAAAGAAAAACACCAAAAAAAAAAATAATGAAACACAAAAGTTAGTCCACAAGGCGCCATGTCTCAAAGGAATTCAAGATCAAGCTTGAACATGACTTCCTTAGGATCAAGATACATCTTTCTAACTTCAAGATATATAACTTAAACCTCCAGTTGTAACTACTTCAAGATGGATATACTCTCCTTAAAGCTTGATATGAAAAGGGAAGACAAACAGCCCTTTGACTTAAAAGAAGTAGATCAACACCAGGAAGGCAATGAGGCAAAGTTCGACCTACCTCCTAAGTTCGATGAGTATGAAAATGAACATGAGGAACTTGAGGAAGAAGAAAAGAAGGAGGGTTGACAAGAGAAGGGTGCTGATGTGTTAAAGCAAAAAGAAATTGAGTATGAGCTTCAACATGAATCTGAGTCTTGCAAAGAAGAGTTGGATTTTCAAAAGTGCCTTGTTCTTAAGATGAACTGAGGACAATTCTTTTCCAACCATCGGAGAATGATGGATATCTCCTAGGTTAAGATCTTGAATCCAAGCCATTTTCTAAATTCTGTGATAAATGACACTTTATGGAGTTTTACTTAAACTTCAAAAGGCCTAGCAATCGATAATGGCTCAATTCAAACCTTATGATTGAATATGAAGGGCATAGATTGCTGCCCAAAGCAGTTTTGTTTCCAAGTGCAAAATGTGGTTTTTGTGCTTTGATTTTTTTAAACATCGAGGAGGTTTAGAGCAATTCTTTTGAGTTAGGATGTTAAGTAGCATCCTCAAATACCAAGCCATGCAAAGAGATTCATGTTAAACAGGGTTTAGCATGGAGATTAGAAGCCTTAAACTCGATCGTTTCAGTTTAGGCCATTTTTTACCAGGCCATAAGTTTTAGGTTGATTCATCAACTTAAAGTTAATTTAACTTTGATTTCCTTACTAAGAGACCTTATTGAAATTCTTATAAACTTAATAATGCAATTTAGTCAATTTTAAACTATGTATTTTTGTCCAAACATTCAAACGACTCGGAACAGAAGGTCTTGAGTTCAGGCTAACAATAGGCCCATTTTTGTGAGCATAATTACTTAGGCCTTTTTAAGTTGTAAGTCAAATATTTTCCCATGGAGTTCAATATGAAGAAATTGGATTTCCAAAAATACAAGTTTAAGCACATTTGGACTTCATTTGCCAATCTGAATCACTCTTTAAACACAGACTCTCTAAACCAGAGGCTGAAACAGAAGGAGTCTGATTTTTTGTATTGCATTCCTTAGACTTCTTTTGTGTTTAAGCATAAAATTTTTGCGTACTTTTCTTCCTTTATGTCTTAGCTACACACCTATGTAAGAATATTTGGATAACGTATTGTAAACCAAGAGAAATAGGATCATTTTGTAAACCGTGTTAGACTGGTCTACATTATGTCCGATTAGGTTAACTAGGCTATTTATGTATGTAAAACCTTATTTAAACCTAATTTCTCATAACGGAATTTTATTAGACATCTTACGGTTTCTGGCCATCGGAGGAAATCCATATCATACTCACTTTTACAGTGAGGCAGGCGGTGGGGAAAACACAGCATGAATTTTACCGGTAGCACCAGGTTGGTCTGTTTGGTCGTTACTAGCTTTCCTAGTGCATGCTTGGGGATTCGCTGTAAAGGATAGGTTTTACAGAGACTTGGCATACCATCCTGTGCATTTGAAGTCATCTAAGTGAAGAACAAACGAGAAAAATTGAGAGAAAGGGAGAAATGCTCCCATTGGCTAGTTGTAAAGCAAAAAGAGAACATGCCACTTTCCTACTTTTCTTCCACATGACGGCAGCTGCTCCCTTGCTTAATTCCATACCTAATATTGAGCTTAGGCTTAAGTTTAGTGGCTAACTAGACATAAAGGATTGAAATTAGTTTGATTTAGCAGGCCTTGTACTTTGCTGTTTTGTTATGCTGTATTTTAGTTTTGCTTAACTGTTTTTAAGCCAGGTTAAGAGGTTTCCTAACCTGAAGAAACCTTCTAATCTCTCCCTAGGCAGGTTGTTCATGCTTACAATGGTTTTAGGAGCCTCAATTTGTAATCAGGTTTTTATTATCTTGAATGAAATTACATTGAGCTTCGATCCTTGGGAAAACCAAACACTTAACTTGCTTATCCTTATTTGGGCTGAATAAGGCGGTGTTCAAGTGAGTCTTAATCCTTGATTAGGTGGTACTTCTGAATCCTAATTAAGGATAAGGGCCCTAGCCTATATTCTTGGTGGTGTTTCTCTATCCTTGAACATGCTTAATTTGTGACTAGATTAGCCTTTGGTGGTGATTTCTATACCAAAAGAATAGTTTGTTTCTACCCTTTATTGCCCTTGATTGTAATATTTCTTCGTTTTAGCTTTCACTCCTTAATTGAGCTCAGCTTAACCCTTGATAGGCACATCAGTTTTGGCACTAGAGCAAGTTTCATCGTTGTGCTTGAAACCCACACATCCATACCCCAAAAACATAAAAAAAAAACCAAATACAAAAGTCAGCCCATAAGGCGTCATGTCTCAAAGGAAGTTACTTAAGATCAAGCGTGAACTTGAGTTCCTCAGGATCAAGATACTTCTTTCTAGCTTGAACATGCATGACTTATACCTCCAGATGCAACAACTTCAAGATGATCTACTATCCTTAAAACTTGATGTGAAAAGGGAAGTTGAATAGCCCTTTGACTCAAAATAAGTGGATCAACACAAAGAAGGCAATCAGGTTAACTTTGATGTACCTCTAAGGTTCAATGAGTATGAAAATTAACAGGATCTTGACTCTAAGCCATTTTTTGAATTATGTGACAAACAACACTTTATGGAGTTTTACTTAAACTTCGAATGGCCTAGCACTAGACAATGGCTTAATTCAAGCCCTATGACTGGATATGAGGTTCAAAAATGGCTGCCCTAAATAGTTTTGTTTGCAATCGCAAAACAAGGTTTTTGTGCTTTCATTTTCGTGTACATCCAGCAGGTTTAAAGCCATTCTATTGGGTTAGGATGTTAACCAGCAGCCTTAAATACCAAGCCATGCAAGCAAATTCAAGTTAAACTAGGTTTAGTATGGAGATTAGAAGCCCTAAACTCAACCATTTCAGTTTGAACCATTTCTGACCCGGCTGTAAGTTTTAGGTTGATTCATCAAATTGAACCTAATTTAACTTTGATTTCTTTCCTAAGAGACTTTATTCACAATATAATAAACGTGATTATGGAATTAAGTCCCTTTTAAATTGTGTATTCTTGTCCAAACATTTAAAGGACTCGACACTGAAGGTCTCGAGTTCAGGCCAGCAACATACCTACTTTTGTGAGCTTAATTACTTAGTCCTCTTAGTGGTTTAAGTTAAATATTTTTCCATGGGGTTGAATTTAAAGAAGTTAGTTTTTCAAAAAAAACAAGTTTCACCTCATTTGGACAACAATTACCAATCCAAATCAGCCTTTAAATGCAAACTATCTAAACTGGAGTCCGGTATTGTGTGTTGCATTCCTTCGACTTTTTTTTGGTTTAAGTCCAAAATTTTTACATATTTTCATTCCTTTATTTTTATGTCTTAGCTACATGCTCATGTGAGAATATTTGGATCATGTATTGTAAATCAAGAGAAATAGGCTAATTTTGTAAATCATGTCGGAATGGTTTACATTCTGTTTGGTTAGATTGACTAGGCTATTTATGAATGTAAAGCCTTGGTTAAACCTAATTTCTCATTCGTGGGATGGAAGATATCTTAGGGTTTCCCACCATGGAACGAAGTCCAGATCATACTGACTTTTCAGGTGAGATATGTTACGGGTAAACACAATCGGAATTCTGCTTGGTAGCACCAAATTGGTCCGTTTGGTGCTTAGTAGCTTTCCCTGCACATTCTTGGTGATTTACAATAAAGGATGCTTGCTAAAGCATGTTGAGAGACTATCATGAGCATTTTAAGTTAACCAAATGAAGAACAAACGAGAAATAAGGAGAAAAAGGCATAATGCTCCTATTGGCTAGGCATAAAGCATAAAGCGATCCAGCCACTTGACTACTGTTCTTCCCCATGAGGGTAGCTACTCCTTTGCTTAATTGCATGCCTAATGTAGAGTTTAGGCGTAAGTTTTATGGTTAAATAGACTCAAGGATTGAAATCAGTTTGATTAAGCAAGCTTTGGACTTTGCTTTTTTACTAAGCCAGATTTCAATTTTACTTAACCGTTTTAAGCTAAGTTAACAGGTTTCCTAACCTTGAAGAAAACTCATAATCTCTCCCTAGGCAGCTTGTACATGCTTATAAAGGCCATAGAAGCAGCACATTAAAATCAACTTATTTGTTATCTTAAATGAAATTGCACCGACCTTTGCTCCTCGTGAAAACCAAACACTTAACTTCCTTATCCTCATTTAGGCTAAGTAAGGTGGTGTTCAAGTGAGTCCTAATCCTTGATTAGGTGGTGTTTCTGTATCCTCATCAAGGTTAGGGGTCGTAATCTTGTTCTTGCTGGTCTTTCTGCATCCTTAAAGAAGCTTAGTTTCTCACTAGATCAGTCTTTGGTGATTTCTATATCCAAAGATTAGTTTAGTTCTAAGCTTTACTACCGTTGATTGTAACCTTTCTAGGCTTTAGCTTTCACTTTTGAATTGAGTTAAGCTGAACCCTTTAGAGGGACACCAGTTTTGGTACCAGTGTAAGTTTTATGCTTGTGCCTGAAACCCACACATCCATACACCAGAAAGACAAAAAAAAACCTCCAAATACAGAAGTCAGCCCACAAGGCACCATGTCTCAAAGGAAGTTGCTGAAAAACAAGCGTGAACTTAGCTTCCTTAGGAGCAAGATACGTCTTTCTAGCTTTGAGATATATGACTTAAACCTGCAGACGCAACAACATCAATATGATCTACTCTTCTTAAAACTTCATATGAAAAGGGCAGCTAAATAGCCCTTTAACTCAAAAAAGTGGGTCAACATCAAGAAGCCAATGAGGTTGACCTCTACCTACCACCTAAGTTCGAAAAGTATGAAGATGAACTGTAGGAACTTAAGGAAAAAGAAAATGAGGAGGGTCGAGATAAGAAGGGTGCTGATGGGTTAAAGGAAAAACAGATTGAGTATGAGCTTCAACATGAATTTGAGTCTTGTAACAAAGAGTTAGATTTTGAAAAGTGCCCTTGTTCACAAAAGGAATTGAGGACAATTCTTTTCCATCAAAGTGAGAATGCTCAATATCTCCTTGGGCAAGATCTTGATTCTAACCCATTTTCTACATTTTGTGGCAAACAACACTTTATGGAGTTTCACATAAACTTCAAAAGGGCTAGCAAACGACAATGGCGTAATTCAAACCCTACGATTCGATATGAGGGGCATATATTGCTACCTAAATCGTTTTGTTTCCGAACCTAAAAGGCAGTTTTTGTGCCTTCATTTTCCTAACCATCCAGGAGGTTCAGAGCCATTCTTATGGGTTAGGATGTGAGCCAGCATCCTTAAATACCAAGCCATTTAAGCAGATTCGAATTAGACCTAGTTTAGCATGGAGATTAGAAGCCCTAAACTCAACCGTTTTAGTTTAGGCCATTTTTGACATGGCTGTAAGTTTTAAGTTGATTCATCTAGTTAAACTTGATTTTGCTTGGACTAATTTGCTAAGAGACTTTATTCACTTTCTAATAAACGTAATTATGCAACTAAGTTAGTTTTAAATTGTGTATTCTTGTCCAAACTTTTAAAGGACTCGAAACCGAAGGTGTCGAGTTTAGGCCTCCAACATACCTATTTTTGGGAGCTTAGTTACTGAGGCCACTTTGAGGTTTAAGTCAAACATTTGACCATAGGGTTGAATTTAAAGAAGTTAGCTTTCCAATAAATCAAGTTTCAGCTCATTTGGAGTTCAGTTGCCAATCCAAATAAGCCTTTAAATCCCAATTGTCTAAACTACTGGTTGAGACAGAATGTGTTCGATTTTGTGTATTTCATTCCTTCAACTTGTTTTTGGTTTATGTATGAAAGTTTTATGTATTTTCTTTCCTTTATGTAACTTCATGACTAAAAAACTTAAATTTCTTAAGGTTACCATACAACTTCTCACGTTCAAGAACAACCAAGATTTGATTAAGACCATCTTGATGCGCTTGCTCATCCTCGGAATAAATCAGAACGTCATGGAAGTAGGACACCACAAATTTACCAATGGAAGGCTTGAATACTTGATTCATTATCCTGATGAATGTACTAGGAGTATTAGAAAGACCAAATGGCACAACAAGTCATTCATATAAACCTCCCTTACTCTTGAATGTCATCTTCTATTCATCTCACTCTCGGATTCTGATTTGGTGGTATCCACTTCTAAGATCAAGCATTCAGAACACCTTTGAGCCATGTGGTTCATCTAGCATATCCTCAAGTCTAGGTATAGGATACCTATACTTGATTGTGATTTTGTTTATGGCTCTACTATCCACACACATTCTTTAGCCACCATCCTTCTTTGGAACCAACAAGGCAAGCACGACACATAGGCTTAAAGACTCCCATACAAGCCCCTTGGAGATCAATTCTTCTACTTGCCTTTGAATCTCCATGGTTTTCTTTGGGTTCATCCAATAAGCTGGCCTACAAGAAAGGATTGAACCAGGAATGAGACCAATATGGTGTTGGATGTCTCTTTTAGGAGCTAACCCCTTGGGTATCTCCCCTGGGAATAAGCGACAAAAATTTTGTATGAGTGATCTGGCTATGGGGTGAGTAGGTAAAGGAGTCTTTAGTTCGTCTTGGATGTTTAGGATCCACTCTCTAAAAGCTTTCAACTCATGGTATGAAGCCTTTAAGAGATGTTCACTAAAGGATAATAAACAACCAAAATGTTCAGGGTTTTTGGTGGGCTTGTTTTTGTGGAGTTCGGATGGTGATAAAGGCTTTAAGGTAATCTTCTTTCCTCCCTTTGAAAAGCAGTATGTATTCTGGAATCCATCATACGTCCAAGGTCTACCCAACAAGATATGGTATGCATCCATCGAAACAACATCACAGCATAACTCATCTTAGTAGTTCTCACCAATATACAAGGAAATGAGGCACCAGGAGTTAACTTGTAATCCCTTGCTTTGGTTTAGCCATTGGATGTTGTATGGATGGGGAAGCGCCATAGCTTGCAATCCTAATTTCTTAATCATGCTAAGAGAAACAACATTGGCACAAGTTCCTGCATCAATAATCAAAGAACAAACCTTGTCTTTAATGGTGCAACTATTATGAAAGATGTTCTCCCTTTGTTCATCTTTAGCTCCTTTCTGGTTGTTCAATACTCTTCTCAAAACCAGCATCTCACCCTCGTCTTCTTCTTCTACAACCTCCTCTAGCTTTTCGTCAAGGTTTCCCTCACACTCTCCTTCAATTACCTTCTGAAATTATTGCTCATCCACGACTCTCCATTCAGCTAGAGTGATCATTTTTTTGTTTAGACAGTCCGAGGCTATGTGGCCCAATCATTGGCACTTAAAACATCTTCTTGTGCTCATAGGATTGGGATTGGGTCTAATGGGAGGTGTTTGGGCCTTTTGTGGAGTTGGGGTTCTTTGTGGATTAGAAGGGAAAGGATTTGTAGGCTTAGGAGGTGGATTAGAACTCCCTTTCTTGAAGGGTGTGTTCCGGCTTAAAGGCTTAAAGTTTTGAAGTTTAAAAGGCTATTTTTGTTTTCTTTTGTTGTTTAACTTTATGAGCAAGCACACAAACCTCATCAAATGTAGTGTAAGCTTACAAATCAATAAGATTAGCATACCTAGGATCAAGGCCTCCAAGTACCTAACTATTGTTTGCTCTTCTGCTTTGTACAAATCACAGTTAATTACAAGCTTTTCAAACTCTCTAGTGTATTCCTCTACACTTAAGCTACCTTGGTTCAAGTTTTGGAGTTGAGAGCAACAATCTTGAAGATAGGTAGGAGGAAGAAACTGAGCGTTTAACTTAGTCTTCATCTTCTCCCAAGCTCTAATTTTGGACTTGCCTTCTCTATGTCTTTCGGCACACGAGTTAATCCACCAAAAAGAAGCATACTTACGGAGTCTTAAGGCAACCAACTTCACCTTCTTGTCTTCAGGGATGTCCTTCTACTCAAAAACACTCTCAATCGTGTGTAACCAATCCAAGAACTCTTCAGGATCAAGCTTGCCTTTGTATTATGAAACTTCTACCTTGAAATCACTGGTATTAGCTTGCATTTGCAGTTCTGGCCTGGCCATTCTCAATTGTTCATCCTCATTAAACGAATCAACATGATGGCTAAACACATGCTCCTGCCTTCTAGGTTCAGATTGTAGAGGTTCCTCATTGACTACATGCTTTTTCTTTAAGATTGAACCAAGTTGTTTACGTAACTACTCATTTTGAGCCATAATTTCTTGGTTTTACTGGGAATCCTCATTAATCTTCTTTATTAGCATCTCATTCTGCCTCATTGACCATCAAACTTCTCTTCCAAACTCATGCTGGAACTCATCTTGCTCATAGTCTGTCCTTGCACTCAAACTAGGAATGTGTTTGGCATTGAGCGGAGAAGTGACTTTCAAAGGTGGAAGGACGTACCAGGCTAAGGAGAAACCAACCTGTAATACCAAATATGATCTAGAGTTCAATGGAAAAACACTCACACTCAAGGATAAATCAAGAACTAGCAAAGAGACTCATGGCCTTAGCTTGAACTCAATGCAATCTGAACTGAAATGTGAGTTTAGGATAGTTCTAATCTTGAATCTTTGATACAGTAATCACAACCAAGATAACGGTTAGGCCCCCTAAGCTTGATTAAGATATTGAAATCCACACTTTAAGAAGTTTAGGACTAGACTTGAATGCCACCTTAACCGGCCTAGTTAAGGATAAGTAAGTTTAGTGTGTTGGTTTTAACGAGCAAAAGCTCGCTTTCTCTCTTTCAAAATGTAAGAAATCCGATTGAAAAATGAAGAGTACAAAGCCTTAAAGGTAAGCTAGCAAGCAACCAAGTAGCTAAAGCTTAGGGAGTGAGGTTTCTTCACAATAAGGAAACCTCTTAAACCAGCTCAGTTCACTGTTTTAGCTAACCCGAGGTTACAATGTTAATCTTAGCTTAATCCTTGTTAAGTACATCCATTGAGTCTATCTAATCATTAGGATTAAAGCTAAACATGATATTAAGCAAGCAATTAAGCTAATAAGCAGTTGCCTTGAAGTGAAGAGAAGTAGTGATGTTGACTGGTTGCTTTTACTTTCCGGCTAGGCACTCAAAATGAGGTTGTCTTCCTTTCTTGCTTCTTATCGGATAACTTGCTGGCTCTTCAATGATTGTGTCTAACAGCTTGTTAGTTACTCATCCAAGCATCTAGACAAGGAGTGGACTCCCAAAAGGGTTCAACCACCAAATGCACCGATTAGGTGCAACTGGGCAGTAGCTAGCATTTTTTAGGCTCTGATTGGAGGCCACATTTTACATGTAAAACGTGGGAATGATTTGGCTTGACACATATGGTTGGAAAGCTCTAGAAGTATTCTAACTCCTCTAGGTGGAATTACTCAATTTAGCGTTCATTCGCCTACTCAAAAGATCAAAATACCTAGACTGGTCTAAATCATGTCACAGCATGTACGGCTTGGGAAACTGGCCTAGTTCTTCATCTTCCACTCGACTTAACTTGATTTAATCATTGAGACTAGGTGGCTAACATCTTGAAGACCCAAACTATTTAAAAATTCAGGACTTAAACCTCATGGAGGCCTAAGTAATTAGAAACACAAAACTGGGCTTGTAAATTGTTTTGAACCCCGTAGGTTTCAGTTTGTGTTTCTAGCAAAAGGTGGGCCATCTTTTGAAGTTAGGACCTTGTCCTTGGATGTTCTGGACTTGATTGATCATGAACTTGGTCTTGGCTTAAGCTACATTTAAGCCAGATTTTGTTTTTGCTTAACCGTTTTAAGCTAGGTTAAGAGGTTTCCTAACCTTGAAGAAACCTCCTAATCTCTACCTAGGCAACTTGTACATGCTTATAAAAGCTATAGAAGCCTCACATTGTAATCAAATTTTTACTATCTTGAGTGAAATTACATTGATCTTTTCTCCTCGTGTAAACCAAACACTTAACTTGCTTATCATCATTTACGCCGAGTAAGGTGTTGTTCAAGTGAGTCTTAATCCTTGATTAAGTTGTGTTTCTGTATCCTAATTAAAGTTAGGGGTCGTAATCAGGTTCTTGCGGGTGTTTCTGTATCCTTGAACAAGCTTAGCTTCCTACTAAATGAGTCTTTGGTGGTGACTTCTATATCCAAAGATTAGTTTAGTTCTAAGCTTCATTAGCCTTGATTGTAATCTTTCTTGGTTTTAGCTTTCCCTCTTGAATTGAGTTAAGCTTAACCCTTGAGAGGTACATCCGTTTTTGTACCAGCACAAGTTTAATCCATGTGCCTGAAACCAACGCATCCATACACAAAAAACCCCCCAAACACAAAAGTCAGCCCACAAGGCTGCATGACACAAAGGAAGTTGCTCAAGATCAAGCATGAACTTTACTTCATTAGGAGCAAGATACATCTTTCTAGCTTTGACATATAAGACTTAAACCTCTAGAGGTAAAAACTTCAAGATGATCTACTCTCCTTAAAACTTCATATGAAACGGGAAGCTAAATAGCCCTTTGACTCAAAAGAAGTGGATCAACATCAAGAAGCCAATCAGGTTAAGTTCCACCTACCTCCTAAGTTTGATAAGTATGAAGATGACCAGGAGGAACATGAATTTGAGTCTTGTAACAAAGAGTTAAAGGAGAAAGAGATTGAGTATGAGCTTCAACATGAATTTGAGTCTTATAACAAAGCGTTAGATTTTGAAAAGTGTCCTTGTTCTGTACAAGAATCGAGGACAATTTTTTTTCCAACAAAGTGAGAATCATCGATCTCTCCTATGGCAAGATGTTAATTCTAAGCCATTTTCTGAATTTTACGACATACAACACTGTATGAAGTTTTTCTTAAACCTTAAAAGGCTAAGCAATCGATAGTGGCTTAAAACAAACCTTATGATTGGATATGAAGGGCATAAATGGCTGCCCCAAATAGTGTTGTTTTGCGGCTCAAAACATGGCTTTTGTGCTTTCATTTTCCTAAACATCTAGGAGTTTTAGAGCCATTATTTTGGGTTCGGATGTTAACTAGCATCCTTAAACACCAAGCCACGCAAGCAGATTTAAGTTAAACCAGGTTTATCATGGAGATTAGAGGCCCTAAACTCCACCGCTTTAGTTTAGGCCGTTGTGGACCCGGCTGTAAGTTTGAAGTTGATTCGTCAACTTAAACTTAATTTAAATTTGATTTCTTTGCCAAGAGACTCTACTCACATTCTAATAAACATAGTTGTGCAATTAAGTCACTGTTAAATCATGTATTCTTGTCCAAACTTTTAAAGGACCGGAAACTAAAGGTCCAGGGTTCAGGCTTGCAACGTACCTATTTTTGTGAGCTTAATTACTTGGGTCTCTTAGAGGTTTCAGTCAAATATTTTTCCTTAGGGTTGAATTTAAAGAACTTCTCTTTCCAAAAAAAGAACTTTCAACTCATTTGGAGTTCAGTTGCGAATCTAAATCAACCTTTAAATCCAAACTGTCTAAACTGCCGGTTGAGACAGAATGAGTCTAGTTTTGTGTATTGCTTTCCTTCGACTTTGTTTTGGTTTGAGTGTAAAATTTTTGCATATTTTTGTTCCTTTATGCATTAGCTACACGCCCATGCAAGAATATTTGGATCAGGTATTGTAAATCCAGAGAAATAGGCTTATTTTGTGAATCGTGTTAGAACGGTCTGCATTCTATTCGGTTAAATTAACTAGGCTATTTATCAGTGAAAAACCTAGTTTAAACCTTATTTCTCATTACGGTTGTAAGCAGACACCTAAATGTTTCGCACGATGGATGGAAATGAAGATCATACTGACTTTTGGAGCAAGATATATGGCGGGCAAACACAACCTGAATTCTACTCGGTTTTGTCGGATTGGCCTGTTTGGTCGTTACTAGCTTTCCCTACACATTCTTTGTTATTTGCTATAAAGGCTGGTTGCTAAAGCATGTTGGGAGACTACCATGAGCCTTTTGAGTTAGCCAAATGAAGAACGAATGCGGAATGAGGAAAAAAGGGCAGAAATGCTCCCATTGGCTAGCCAGAAAGCAAAAAGGGAACCGACCACTTTATTCTTCCACATGAGGGCAGCTACTCCTTTGCTTAATTGCATGCCTATAAATGAGTTTGATTAAGCGAGCTTTGTACTTTGCTGTTTTATTAAGCTAGATTTCAGTTTTGCTTAACCATTTTAAGCTAGGTTAAGAGGTTTCCTGACCCTGAAGAAACCTCCTAATCTCTCCCTAGGCAGCTTGTATGTGCTTATAAAGGTTATAGAAGCCTCACATTGTAATAATCCTGCTTATTATCTTGAATGAAATTGCCTTGATTTTTGCTCCTTGTGAAAACCAAGCACTTAACTTGCTTATCCTCATTTAGGCCGAGCAAGGTGGCATTCAAGTGAGTGTTAATCCTTGATTATGTGGTGTTTCTGTATCCAAATTAAGGCTAAGGACCATAATCTTGGTCTTGGTGGTCTTTTAGTATACTTGAACAAGCTTAGTTTCTCACTAGATCAGTCTTTGGTGGTGATTTCTGTATCCAAAGATTAGTTTAGTTCTAAGCTTTACTACCCTTGACAATAAACTATCTTGGCTTTAGCTTTCGCTCTTGAATTTAGTTAAGCTTAACCCTTAAGAGGTACATTAGTTTTGGTACCAGTACAAGTTTCATCCTTCTGGCTGAAACCCACGCATCCATGCACCAAAAACACCAAAAGAAAAACCGAAATATAAATGTCAGCCCAGAAGGCTGCATGTCAGAAAGGAAGCTACTCAAGATCAAGATTGAACTTGAGTTCCTTAGCAGAAAGATACATCTTTCTGGCTTTGAGATATGTGACTTAAATCTCTGGACACAACAACTTTAAGACGATCTACTCTCCTTAAAACTTCATATGAAAAGGGAAGCTAAGTGGCCCTTTGACTCAAAAGAAGTGGGTCAACATCAAGAAGGCAATGAGGTTAACTTCTACTTACTTCCTAAGTTCCATAAGTATGAAGATGAATAGGAGGAACTTGAGGAAGAAGAAAAGAATGAGGGTCGAGATGAGAAGGGTGCTGATGATTTAGAGGAAAAAGAGAGTGAGTATGAGCTTCAACATGAATTTGAACCTCGTAACAAAGAGTTAGATTTTGAAAAGTGTCCTTGTTCTCAACAAGAATTGAGGACAAGTCTTTTCCAACAAAGTGAGAATGATGGATATCGCCAGCGACAAAATCTTGATTGTAAGGCTTTTTCTAAATTTTTTGACAAACAACACTTTATGAAGTTTTACTTAAACTTCAAAAGGCTGAGCAATCGACAATGGCTTAGTACAAACCCTATGATTGGATATGAGGGGCATAAATGGCTGGCCTAAATAGTTTTTGTTTCCAAGCGCAAAACATGAATTTTGCGCCTTCATTTTCCAAAACCTCCAAGAGGTTTAGAGCCATTCGCTTTGGTTAGGATGTGAACCAACATCCTTATATACCATCCTATGCAAGCGGATTTACGTTAAACCAGGTTTAGCATGGAGATTAGAAGCCCTGAACTCAATCATTTCAATTTAGGCCATTTTTTACCCGACCGTAAGTTTTAAGTTGATTCATCAACTTAAACTTAATTTAACTTTGATTTCTTTACTAAGACCCTTTATTCACATTCTAATACACGTAATCATGCAATTAAGTTAGTTTTAAATTATATATTCTTGTCAAAACTTTTTATAGACTCGAAACTAAAGTTCTTAAGTTCAGGCCATCAACATAACTATTTTTGTGAGCTTAATTACTTTGCTCTGTTTATGGTTTATGTCAAATATTTTGCCATCGGGTTGAATTTAAAGAACTTGACTTTCCTAAAAAAGAAGTTTAAGCTCATTTGGACTTCACTTATGAATCAAAATTAGCCTTTAAATCCAAACTGTCTAAACTGCCATTTGAGATAGACTGAGTCTGGTTTTTCCTATTGCTTTCCATTGACTTCATTTTGGTTTACATATGAAATTTTTAGATATTTTGGTTCCTTCACGTCGTAGCTACATGCCCATGTAAGAATATTTGGATCATGTACTGTAAATCAAGAGAAAAAGGCTTATTTTGTAAATCATATCAGAATGCCCTACATTTTGTCCTATTAAATTAACTCGGCTATTTATGAACGCAAAGCTTGGTTGAAACCAAATTTCTCATTAAGGGGGTTAGCAAACATGTTAGGGTTTCCCACCATGGAAGGAAATCAAGATCATTTTGACTTTTGGAGCGAGATATGTGGCGGGCAAACACAGCCCGAACTCTGTTTGGTAGGACCAGATTGGTCCGTTTGGTGGTTGCTAGCTTTCCCTATACATTCTTGGTGAATTGCTATAAATGGTTGTTGCCAAAGCATGTTGGGAGACTATCATGAGTCGTTTAAGTTAGCCAAATGAAGAACAAATGAGGAATAAGGAGAAAAAGACATAAACGGTCCCATTGGCTAGCCATAAAGCAAAAAGTGAACCAACCACTTTACCACTTTTCTTCCATGTGAGGCAGCTACTTCTTTGCTTAATTGCATGCCTAACATTGAGTTTAGGTGTAGGTTGAATGGTTAACTACACTGAAGGATCTAAATTGGCTTGATTAAGCAAGCTTTGCTGTTTTATGAAGCTAGATTTCAGCTTTGCTTAACCGTTTTAAGCTAGGTTAAGAGGTTTCCTAACCTTGAAGAAGCCTCTTAATCTCCTCCTAGGCAGCTTGCACCTGCTTATAAAGGCTATAGAAGTGTTGCATTGTAATCAGCTTGTTTATTATCTTGAATGAAATAGCATTGATTTAAGCTCCTCGTGAGAACCAAACACTTAACATGCTTATCCTCATTTAGGCCAAGTAAGGTGGTGTTCAAGTGAGACTTAATCCTCGATTAGGCGGTGTTTTCGTATCCTAATTAAGGTTAAGTCCCGTAATCTTGTTCTTGATGGTCTTTTTGTGTCCTCGAAGAAGCTTAGTTTCTCGCTAGATCAGTCATTGGTGGTGATTTTCGTATCCAAAGATCAGTTTAGTTCTAATCTTTATTGCCCTTCATTGTATTCATTCTTGGCTTAGCTGTCACTCTTGAATTTAGTTAAGTTTACCCTTGAGAGGTACATCAGTTTTGGTACAAGTGCAAGTTTCATCCTTGTGCACGAAAGCCACGCATCCATACACCAAAAATACAAAAAAATAAATAAATCCCAAGACAAAGGTCAACCCACATGCCGCCATGTCTCATAGGAAGTTGGTCATGATCTGGCGTGAACTTGACTTCCTTAGGAGAAAGATACGTCTTTCTAGCTTTGAGATGTGTGAGTTAAACCTTTAGACACAACAACTTCAAGATAATCTACTCTCCTTAAAACTTCATATGAAAAGGAAAGCTAAATATCCCTTTAACTCAAAAGAAGTGGATCAAGATTAAGAAGGCAATGAGGTTAACTTCTACTTACCTCCTAAGTTCAATAAGTACGAAAATGAACGTGAGGAACTTAAGGAAGAAGAAAAAAAGGAGGGTGAAGATTGGAAGGGCGCTGATGAGTTAAAGGAAAAAGAGAGTGAGTATGAGCTTCAGCATGAATTTGAATCTTGTAACAAAGAGTTAGATTTTCAAAAGTGTTGTTGTTCTCAACAAGAATTGAAGACAACTCTTTTCTAACAAAGTGAGAACGATTGATATTGCCTCGGACAAGATCTTGATTCTAAGGCTTTTTCTGAATTTTTTGAAAAACAACACTATACGAAGTTTTACTTAAACTTCAAAAGGCTCAGCAATCGACAATGGCTTATTACAAACCTTATGATTGGATATGAGGGGCATAAATGGCTGGCCTAAATAGTTTTGTTTCCAAGTGCAAAACATGAATTTTGCGCCTTCATTTTCCAAAACCTCCAAGAGGTTTAGAGCCATTCGCTTTGGTGAGAATGTGAACCAACATCCTTATATACCATCGCATGCAAGCGGATTTACGTTAAACCAGGTTTAGCATGGAGATTACAAGCGCTGAACTCAATCATTTCAATTCACGCCATTTTTTGACCCGACTGTAAGTTTTAAGTTGACTCATCAACTTAAACTTAATTTAACTTTGATTTCCTTACTAATAGACTTAATTCACATTCTAATAAACGTAATCATGTAATTAAGTCAGTTTTAAATTATATATTCTTGCCAAAGCTTTTTAATGACTTGAAACTAAAGGTCCAGAGTTCAGGCCATCAACATACCTATTTTTGTGAGCTTAATTACTGAGCTCTGCTTGCAGTTTATGTCGAATATTTTGCCATGGGGTTTAATTTGAAGAAGTTAGCTTTCCAAAAAAACAAGTTTCAGCTCATTTGGACTTCAGTTGCCAATCCAAATAAGCCTTTAAATCCAAACTGTCTAAATTGCCAGTTGAGATAGAATGAGTCTGGTTTTTTATATTGCTTTCCTTCGACTTCTTTTCAGTTTAAGTATGAAACAATTAGATATTTTCATTTCCTTTTGTCTTGGCTACACGCGCATGTGAGAATATTTGGATCATGTATTGCAAATCACGAGAGATAAGGTTATTTTGTAAATTGTGTCAGAATGGTCTACATTCTCTTTGATTAGATTAACTAGGCTATTTACGAATGAAAAGCCTAGTTTGAACCTAATTTCTCATTACAGGGGCTAGCAGACATCTTAGGGTTTCCCTCCATGGAAGGAAATCAGGATCATACAGACTTTTCGACTGAGATATATGGTGGGCAAACACAGCCTGAATTCTGCTTGGTAGCACCATATTGGTCCATTGGGTGGTTACTAGCTTTTCTTGTGCATTCTTGGTGGATTACTATAAATGATAATTTCCAAAGCATGTTGGGAGACTATCATGGGCCTTTCAAGTTAGCCAAATGAAGAACGAATGAGGAATAAGGAGAAAAAGGCATTAATGCTCCCATTGGCTGGCCATAACGCAAAAAGGGAACCAATCACTTTACTACTTTTCTTCGACGTGAGGGAAGCTACTCCTTCTCTTAATGTCATGCCTAATATTGAGTTTAGGTTTATGTTTACTGCTTAGTGAGACTCAAGCACTGAAATTAGTTTGATTAAGCAAGCGTTGTTATTTGCTGTTTTACTAAGTTAGATTTCAATTTTGCTTAACCGTTTTAAGCTAGGTTAAGAGGTTTGCTAACATTGTAATCAGGTTGTTTATTAGTGTGAATGAAATTGCAATAAGCTTTGCTCATCATGAAAACCAAACACTTAAGTTGCTTATCTTTAGTTACGCCGACTAAGGTGGTGTTCAAGTGAGTCTTAATCCTCAATTAGGTGGTGATTCTATATCCTAATTAAGGTTAAAGCCCGTAATCATGTTCTTGGTGGTGTTTTTGTATCCTTGAAGAAGCTTAGTTTCTCACTAAATTAGTCTTTGGTGGTGATTTCTGTATCCAAAAATTAGTTTAGTTCTAACCCTTATTACCCTTTATTGTAATCTTTCTTGACTTTAGCCTAACCCTTGAGTGGTACATTAGTTTTTGCACGAGGTCAAGTTTCATCCTTGTGCCTGAAACCAATGCATCCATTAATGCAGACCAGAGGCCAGAGCAAGACCCTCACCCTGGACTAGAGAAGACCTTGCTGCTTAGCCACCATCAAGGGCAATTCTGTGAGGCCTTACAAGTCAGCTTTGAGGCTATTTTAGGGAGATCCTTGCTTTGCTAGACACCCTAGCATCAGTACCAGCCAAGCCAAGTCATTTTGAGGCTCAAACAATAACCTTAGTTCAATTCAGTTCAATAAAGAACACCCTTTAGTTAAGCCCAGTTAAAGTTGTTCTACCTACTTTCAGTAACTTGTTCATGCATAAGGGGTCCAATCCCTTTTTAACCATTACCTTAACGCATTTATCAGCTCATAATTAGCTCCTAAATGACAAAGGTCACTTGGGTTTTGCCCTGAAATCACTTACTGGCAGCAGCAGTTTCCAAGGTGAAATTTTGCGTCTAACTTGGCAGCTCATTTTTGTAAGTCTAAGGACATGAAAAGGTGTCTAAATATTTATCCAACAAGGCCCTAAAGTTGCAAATTCATATCCTTTAGCATAAGCTTTTAACCAGGACAAGTACACAAGAAATACCCTTTTACCGTTTGGATTTCAGTGCGTTGTACTTTCTGGCATGTCGGGTTAATCTGATGTGATCAGGCGGCAAATCTCATTCTAAGACCATCGTTAGCAAGTGCCTTGATGCTATTAAGGGTTTACACCTCAGTAACGGAGATAAGCAAAGGGTTTAGGTGTCACAGATCAAGCTTGTTGCTGTTTTAAGCTAGTTTTAGTTCAAATCTATTTGCTTATTTTAGCTATAATCAGTTATGGTCGTTGCTCCTTTAATTGTAACTGAGTATTTAAGACTTGTATCCACCTATAATACACATTAGCATTGATGAACGAAAAAACCCTTCGCTGGTTCAAGCAAACTTTCTCAAAATTCTCTCTAACTTTAGCCTGTTCAGGTGGTGTTGAGAGTGATTCTTTATCTAACCCTCTTGTGCATTTGCTTTAAGGGGTTTAGTGGTGAATCCTTGATGTTCTGGTTGGTGGATTATCTCCCTTTATACCAGTCTATATCTTCCATGTTGAGTTGCTAGCTTATCGATAGATCAAGCTTGCAAGTCTTAGCATACATCAGTTGGTGTCAAAGTCCAACTTGATTCTTGGTAAGTTGCTTATGTTTGCTACTTTGCTGCTTCATTTCTATTCTCATTCTTTGTTCCCCATCCTGGAACTTGTCATTTAACCATAAATGAACCCTGCTAGCCCAAGCACAAGTCCAGCTACAAAGAACCAAACTCCTCAAAACGGCTACATCATACCATTTTCCTTACCCTCAGTAGCATTGCTGAGAAGGAAAACACTTCCCCTCCAAATGAGCAACATATAAGAGTTCCCAGAGGTCACTCCTTGGAACAGGCTGATGAACTTAGAGAAATTGAGCTACTCTAGAAATATAAGAAAGTATCAGAACACTCACAACACAAATTCAGCAACTTATGAACCAGCTAAGAGGAAGAGAAAGGGATCCACCTTAGGCCCCTCCTGGAGATTCTGATTCTCAGTATGGTAGTGAATCTTCCACTAGAAATGTTAGACCCAGGAGAAGAACAATAAACGGGGATGACCTCAAAGACCTCAAAATAGAGGCCCCTGAATTGGTCGGAAGCCTAAAGCCTGAGGATTACTTGGAATGGGTTCAAGCCTTGGAGGGGATCATAGAATTCAAAAGCTATTCTAGGGAAAAGGCCTTTAAGCTTGTTGTTTTAAAGTTAAAGCAATATGCTTTACTATGGTATGAGAATCAGAAGAGAACCAGGGCTTTAGAAGGTAAACCTAAGATGAAAACTTGGGTTAAGCTAAAGAAATACATGGATAAGAGGGTTTTGCCAGCTATATACAAGCCAGAACTATACCTGAAGGTCACTTCCTGGCAACAGGGAAGCATGAAGGTTGAACAATACATTAGAGAATTTGAGCAATTGCAGATTAGGTGTGCTTGGAGGGAAGACCCTGAACAAACCATTGCCAAGTTTCTCAACGGCTTAAATCTTGTAATGTTAGAAAAGGTTGAGTTGTAGCCTTTCTGGATGTTTGAAGATCCCTGCAAGCTAGCTATTAAGGTTGAGAAACAGCTTAAATCAAGGAGGCCTTAGTCTTCTGCCCCTCCCAAACCTGTTGTTCCAGTAAAAGCTTTCAACTCCTACAGGCTAGAACCTATTCCGAAGGATGACAAGGACAAATGAAAAGGGAAGGAGGTTGCCAAGGAAGCTCCTAAGGGCTAAAAGAAGTGTTTCAAGTGCCACAACTATGGTCACCTTCAAGCATATTGCCCCAATCGAAGAGTGCTTACAAATAGAGAGATTAAAGAACTAGATCATATGCAGGTAGAGGAGGACGAAGAAGAGGAGTCTGCTGATGAGGGGGAGACTTCCTACTTGCCACCTGAAGAGGGTGAGATGCTCATGATTAAAAGAGTCCTTTATGCTACTAAAGCCCCACCAGAAGCCAACCAAAGAGAGCAAATATTTCACTTTAGATGCAAGATAACGAACAAGACATGCGATCTGATCATAGATGGAGGCAACTGTACAAATGTAGCCTCTACTGGGATAGTCAGCAACCTGAAGCTGGCCAGCATCATTCATCCCAGACCCTACACCTTGCATTGCCTTAAGGTTGGTAGTGAGGTAACAGTTTCCAAGCAGACTTTGGTTCCTTTTTCAATTGGTGAATATCAAGATGAGGTTTTGTGTTATGTCTTGCCAATGGATGCTTGTGATTTGCTCCTAGGCAAACCCTGGTAGTATGATAGGGATGTTGTTCACCTTGGTCAATGCAACACTTATTCATTCAAATTGAAATTAGTTTGATTAAGCAGGTTTTGTACTTTGCTGTTTTACTAAGTTAGATTTCAGTTTTTCTTAACCGTTTCAAGCTAGGTTAAGAGGTTTCCTAACCTTGAAGAAATCTCCTAATCTATCCTTAGGCAGCTTGTGCATTCTTATAAAGGTTATAAAATCCTCACATTGTGATAAGCTTGTTTGTTATCTTGAATGAAATGGCATTGAGTTTTGCTCCTAGTGGAAACCAAACACTTAACTTGCTTATCCTCATGTAGGTCGAGTAAGGTTGTGTTCAAGTGAGTCCTAATCCTCGATTAGGTTGTGATTTTGTATCCTAATTAAGGTTAAGGGTAGCAATCTGGTTCTTAGCGGTGTATCTGTATCCTTAAACAAGCTTAGTTAGATCATGTAAGAATATTTGGATCATGTATTATAAATCAAGAGAAACAGGCTTATTTTGTACATCGTGTCATAATTATCTACATTCTGTCCGATTATATTAACGGGGCAATTTATGAAACCGAAACCTAGTTTAAACCTAATTTCTCATTAGGGGGGTTAGTAGACATCCTAGGGTTTCCCACCATGGGAGGAAATCATGATCATACTGGCTTGTGTCGGGAGATATACGGCGGGCAAACATAGCCTGAATTGTGCTTGGTAGCACAAGATCCGTCCGTTGGGAGGCTACTAGATTTCCTTGCACATTCTTGGTGATTTTGTATAAAGGTTGGTTGCTTAAGCAAGTTGGAGAATATCATGAGCCTTTCAGGTTAGCTAAATGAAGAACGAACAACAAATAAGCGCAAAAGGCATAAATGGTCCCATTGGCTAGCAATAAAGCAAAACAGGAACCAGCCACTTTACTACTTTTCTTCCACATGAGGGCAGTTGCTCCTTCGCTTAAATGCATGCCTAATATTGAGTTTAGGTGGAAGTTTAATGGTTATCTAGACTCAACCATTGGAATTACTTTGATTAAGCAAGCTTTGTACTTTGTTGTTTTACTAAGTTAAATTTCAGTTTTGCTTAACCGTTTTAAGCTAGGTTAAGAGGTTTCCTAACCTTGAAGAAATCTCTTAATCTGTCAATAGGCAACTTGTACGTGCTGATAAAGGCTATAAAAGCCTCACATTGTAATCAACTTGTTTATTATCTTGAATGAAATTGCATAGATTTTTGCTGCTCGTGAAAACCAAACACTTAACTTGCTTATCCTCATGTAGGCCGAGTAAGGTGGTGTTTAACTGAGTCTTAATCCTCGATTAGGTGTTGATTCTATGTCCTAATTAATGTTAAGGGTACTAATTTTGTTCTTGGCGGTGTTTCTGTATCCATGAACAACCTTAGTTTCACACTAGACCGGTCCTTGGTGGCAAAGTCTGTATCCAAAGATTACTTTAGTTCTAAGCTTTATTAACCTTGATTTTAATCGTTCTTGACGTTAGCTTTCACACTTGAATTTAGTAAAGCTTAATGCTTGAGAGGTGCATCAGTTTTGGGACCAGTGCAAGTTTCATCCTTGTGCTTGAAACCCACGAATCCAAAAACCAGAAACACAAAAAAAAAACCCAAATACAAAAGTAAGTCTACAAGGCACCATGTCTCATAGTGAATCACTCAAGATCAAGCGTGAAGTTGACTTCCGTAGACGAAAGATACATATTTCTAGCCTTAAGATGTATGACTTAACCTCCAGATGCAACAACTTCAAGATAATCTACTCTCTTTAAAACTTCAGATGAAAAGGAATGCTAACTAGCCCTTTTACTCAAAAGAAGTGGATCAACATCAAGAAGACAATGACGCTAACTTCCACCTACCTCCTAAGTTCGATAAGTATGAAGATCAACAGGAGGAACCTGACGAAGAAGAAAAGGAGGGTTGAGACGAGAAGGGTGCCGATGAGTTAAAGGAGAAAGAGATGGATTATGAGCTTCAACATGAATTTGAGTCTTGTAACAAAGAGTTAGATTTTGAAAAGTGTTATTGTTCTTAATAAGAATTGAGGACAATTCTTTTCCAATATGGTGGGAACGAAGGATATCTCGTAGGGCAGGATCTTCATTCTAAGCCATTTTCTGATTTTTGTGACAAACAACACTTGATTGAGTTTTACTTTAAGTTCAAGAGGTTGAGCAATTGACAATGGCTAAATACAAATCCCGACATTCGATATGGGGGGCATAATTGGCTGCCGTAAATAGTTTTGTTTCCAAGCGCAAAACACAGTTTTTATGCTTTCGTTTTCCTAAACATCCGGGAGGTTTAGAGCCATTCGTGTGGGTTAGGATGTTAACAAGCATACTTGGATACCCAGCCATGCAAGCAGATTCAAATCAAACTAGGTTTAGCATGGACATTAGAAGCCCTAAACTCAACCGTTTTAGTTTAGGCCATTTTTGACCCGACTGTAAGTTTTAAGTTCATTCATCAACCAAAACATAATTTAACTTTGATTTCTTTGCTAACAGAGTTTATTGACATTCTAATAAGCATAATTATGCAATTCAGTCAGTTTTAAATTATGTATTCTTGTCCAAACCTCTGAAAGGACTCAAAATTGAAGGTCCCAAGTTAAGCCTACCAACATACCCATTTTTGTCAGCTTAATTAATTGGGTCAGTTTGTGGTTTAAGTCAAATATTTTGCCATGGGGTCGAATTTAAAGAAGTTAACTTTCCAAAAAAAACAAGTTTCAACTCATTTAGACTTCAGTTGCTAATCCAAATCAACCTTTAAATCCAAACTGTCTAAAGTGTCGGTTGAGACAGAATGAGTCTGGTTTAGTGTGTTACTTTCCTTGGTCTTCTTTTTGGTTTCACTATGAAATTTTTAAATATTTTTTTTTCCTTTTCGTCTTAGCTACACGCCCATGTAAGAATATTTGGATAATGTATTGTAAATCAAGAGAAATAGGCATATTTTGTAAATCATGTCCGAATTATCTACATTTTATCTGGTAACTAGGCTATTTCTGAATGGGAACCCTAGTTTAAATCTAATTTCTCATTATGGGGGTTAGCGGACATCCTAGGGTTTCCCACCACGGAAGCAAATCAAGATCATATTGACTTTTGAAGTGAGATATGTGGCAGGCAAACACAGCCTAGATTGTGCCTACTAGCACTAGATTAGTCCATTTGGTGGTCAATAGATTTCCCGGTGCATTATTGGTGATTTTCTATAAAGGCAGACTGCTTAAGCAAGTTGGAGACTATCATCAGCCTTTCAAGTTAGGCAAATGAAGAACGAACGAAAAATAAGGGAAAAAGGCAGAAATGCTCCCATTGGCAAGCCATAAAGAAAAAAGGGTAGTTGCTCCTTTGCTTAATTGCATGCCTAATATGACTTCAGGTGTCAGTTTAATGGTTAGCTAGACTCAAGCGTTGAAATTAGTTTCATTAAGCAAGCATTGTACTTTGTTGTTTTACTAAGTTAGATTTCAGTTTTGCTTAACCGTTTAAGCTGGGTTAAGAGGTTTCCTAACCTTGAAGAAATCTCCTAATCTATCCCTAGGCAGCTTGTATGTGCTTATAAAGGCTATAAAAGCCTCACATTGTAATCAGCTTGTTTATTATGTTGAATGAAATTGCATAGATTTTTGCTGCTCGTGAAAACCAAACACTTGACTTGCTTATCGTCATGTCGACCGAGTAAGGTGGTGTTCAAGTGAGTCTTAATCCTGGATTAGGTGGTGATTCTGTATCCTAACTAAGGTTAAGGGTAGTAATCTGGTCCTTAGTGGTGTATCTGTATCCTTGAACAAGCTTATTTTCTCACTAGATCAGTCTTTGGTGGTGAATTCTATATCCGAAGATTAGTTTAGTTCAAAGCTTTATTACCCTTGATTCTAATTTTTCTTAACTTTAGCTTTCACTCTTGAATTTTGTTAAGCTTAACACTTTATGGGTACCTCAGTTTTGGTAGCAGTGCAAGTTTCGTCCTTGTGCTTGAAACCCAAGCATCCATAGACCATAAAAAAAACCCCAAATACAAAAGTCAGCTTAGAAGGCACCATGTCTCATAGGAAGTTGCTCAAGATTAACTATGAAATTGAATTCCCTAGGAGAAAGATACGTCTTTCTAGCTTTGAGATATATGACCTAAACCTCCAGATGCAACAACTTTAACATAATCTACTCTCCTTAAAACTTCATATGAAAAGGGAAGCTAAATAGCCCTTTGACTCAAAAGAACTAGATCGACATCAAGAAGGCAATTAAGTTAACTTCTACCTACCGGTAAGTTCGATAAGTCTGAAGATGAACAGTCGGAACTTGAGGAAGAACGAAAGAAGGTGGAGACGAGACTGATGGTGACGAGTTAAAGGAAGAAGAGAAGGAGTATGAGCTTCAACATGAATTTGAGTCTTGTAACAAAGAGTTAGATTTTGAAAAGTGTCCTTGTTCTCAACAAGAATTAAGGACAACTCTTTTCCAATAATGTGAGAATGATGGATATCTCCTTGCGCAAGATCTTGAGTCTAAGTCATTTCCTGAATTCTGTGACATACAACCCTTTATGGAGTTTTAATTCAACTTCAAAAGGATGAGCAATCGACAATGGCTTAATGCAAACCCTATAATTGGATATGAGGGGCATAAATAACTGCCCTAAATAGTTTTGTTTCTATGCTCAAAACACGGTTTTTGTGCTTTCATTTTTCTAAGCATACAAGAAGTTTAGAGCAATTTGTTTAGGTTAGGATGTTAACCAGCATCCTTAGTTTGCAAACCATGCAAGCAGATTCAAGTTAAATCAGGTTCACCATGGAATGTAGAAGCCCTAAAGTCAACCATTTCAGTTTAGGGCATTTTTGACCCGATTGTATGTTTTAAGTTGCTTCATTAACTTCAACTTAATTTAACTTTGATTTCTTTGCTAAGAGACTTTATTCACATTCTAATAAACGTAATTATGCAAATAAGTCAGTTGTAAATTATGTATTCTTCTTAAAACTTTTAAAGGACTCAAAACAGAAGGCCCTGTGTTCAGGCCAACAACATACCTATGTTTGTGAGCTTAATTAATTAGGTCGCTTTGAGCTTTAAGTCAAATATTTTTCCATGGGGTTGAATTTAAAGAAGTTAACTTTCCACAAAAAAAAAATGTTTCAACTCATTTGGACTTCAGTTGCCAATCCAAATCAGCCTTTAAATCCAAACTATCTAAACTGCCGGTTGGGACAGAATGAGTCTGGTTTTGTGCGTTGCTTTCCATCGACTTCTTTTTGGTTTAAGTATGAAAATTTTACATTTTTTCTTTCCTTTACGTCTTAGCTACACGCCCATGCAAGAATATTTGGATCATGTATTGTAAATCATGACAAATAGCGTTATTTTGTAAATCTTGTCAAAATGGTCAACATTTTGTCCCGTTAGATTAACTAGGCTACTTATGAAAGCAAAAACCTAGTTTAAACCTAATTTTTGATGAAGGGGTTAGCAAACATTTTAGGGTTTCCCACCATGGAAGGAAATCAAGATCATATAGACTTTTGGAGTGAGATATGTGGTGGGCAAACACTGCCTGAATTCTGCTTGGTAGCACCAGGTTGGTTCGTTTTATGGTTACTAGATTTCCCTGTGCATTCTTGGTGATTTGTTACAAAGGCTGGTTGCTTCAGCAAGTTGGAAAGTATCATGAGCCTTTGAAGTTATCCAAATGAGGAACGAATGACAAATAAGGGGAAAAAGACATAAATGCTCCCATTAGCTAGCTATACAGTGAAACAGGAACTAGCCACTTTACTAATTTTGTTCCACATGAGGGCAACTACTCCTTTGCTTAATTGCATGCCCAATAATGAGTTCTGGTGAAATTTTAAGGGTTAGCTAGACTCAACAATTAAAATTAGCTTCATTAAGCAAGCTTTCTGCTTTGCTATATCACAAAGTTAGAATTTAGTTTTGCTTAACCGTTTGAAGCTAGGTTAAGAGGTTTCCTCACCTTGAACAAACCTCCTAATCTCTCGTTAGCCAGCTTGTCTGTGCTTATAAAGGCTATAGAAGCCTCACATTGTAATCAACTTGTTTATTATCTGGAATGAAATTGCATTGAGCTTTACCCCTCGGGATAACAAAACACTTAACTTCATTGTCCTTATGTTGACCGAGTAAGGTGGTGTTCAAGTGAGTCTTAATCCTCGATTAGGTGGTGATTCTATATCCTAAATAAGGTTAAGGGTCGTAATCTTGTTCTTGGTGGTGTTTCTGTATCCTAGAACAAGCTTAGTTTCTCACTAGATCAGCCTTTGGTAGTGAATTCTGTATCAAACGATTAGTTTAGTTCTAAGCTTTATTACCCTCGATTGTAATCTTTCTTGACTTTACCTTTCACTCTTGGATTTAGTTAAGCTTAACCATTGAGAGGTACATCAGTTTTGGTACCAGGGCAAGTTTCATCCTTGTGCCTGAAACCCATGCATCCACGCACTGAACACCAACCAAAAAAAACCCCAAATACAAAAGTCAGCCCACAAGGCACCATGTCTCATAGGAAGTTGCTCAAAATCAAGCATGAACTTGGCTTCCTTAGGAGAAAGATACATCTTTCTAGCTTTGAGATATATGACTTAAACCTCTGGACATAACAACTTCAAGATAATCTACTCTCTTTAAAACTTCAGATGAAAAGGAAACCTAACTAGCCCTTTGACTCAAAAGAAGCGGATCAACATCAAGAAGGCAATGAGGTTAACTTCTACCTACCCCCTAAGTTCGATAAGTATGACGACGAACAGGAGGAACTTGACGAAGAAGAAAAGGAGGGTCGAGACAAGAAGGGTGTTGATGAGTTATAGGAAAAGGAGATGAAGTATGAGCTTCAACATGAATTTGAGTCCTATAATAAAGAGTTAGATTTTGAAAAATGTGCTTGTTCTCAACAAGAATTGAGGACAATTCTGTTCCAACATAGTTGGAACGATAGATATGTCCTAGGGCAAGATCTTCCTTCCATGCCATTTTCTATGTTTTGTGACAAACAACACTTTATGGGGTTTTACCTAAACTTCAAAAGGCTGAGCAATCGACAATGGCTAAATACAAATCCTATGATTGGATATGAGGGGCATAAATGGTTGCCCTAAGTATTTTCGTTTCTAAGCGCAAAACACGGTTTTTGTGCTTTTATTTTCCTAAACAACGAGGAGGTTTAGAGCCATTCATTTGGGTTAGGATGTTAACGAGCATCCTTTGATGCCAAACCATCTAAGCAGATTCAAGTTAAGCCAGGTTCATAATGGAAATTAGAAGCCCTAAACCCAACCGTTTCAGTTTAGAACATTTTTGACCCGGCTATAAGTTATAAGTTGATTCGTCAACTTAAACTTAATTTAACTTTGATTTCTTTGGTAAGAGACTTTATTTAAATTCAAATAAACGTAATTATGCAATTATGTAAGTTTTAAATTATGTATTCTTGTGAAACCATTTGAAGGACTCGAAATTGAAGGCCACGAGTTTGGGCGAGCAAGATACCTATATGTGTAATCTTAATTACATGGGTCTGTTTGAGGTTTAAGTGAAATATTTGGCCATGGGTTTTAATTTAAAGAAATTAAATTTCCAAAAAAATAAGTTTCAGCTCATTTGGTCTTTCGTTTCCAATCAAAATCAGCCTTTCAATCCAAACTATCAAAAATGTCGGATGAGATAGAATGAGTCTGGTTTTGTGTATTACATATCTTTGTTCCCTTACCCCTTAGCTACATGTCCATGTAAGAATATTTGGATCATGTATTGTAAGTCAAGAGAAATAGGCTTATTGTGTAAATCGTGTCAGAATGGTCCACATTAGGTCCGGTTAGATTAAGTAGGCTATTTATGAATGCGAAACCTAGTTTAAACCTAATTTCTCAATAGGGTAGTTAGCATACATCCTAGGATTTCCCACCATGGAAGGAAATCAAGATCGTAGTGACTTTTGGAGTGAGATATGTGGCGGGCAAACATTGCCTGAATTGTGCTTGGTAGCACCAGATCCATCCGTTTCGAGGTAAATAGATTTCCTTGCGAATTCTTGGTGATTTTCTATCAAGGCTAGTTGCTTAAGCAAGTTGGATACTATCATGATCCTTTCCTGTTAGCCAAATGAAGAACAAACGAAAAATAAGGGGAAAAAGGCGGAAATGCTCCCATTCGCTAACCATAAAGCAAAACAGAAACCAGCCACTTTACTACTTTTCTTCCACATGAGGACAACTACTCCTTTCCCTAAATGCATGCCCAATGTTAAGCTTAGGTGTAAATTTAATGGTCTGCTGGACTCAACTATTGAAATTAGTTTGATTAAGCAAGCTTTGTACTTTGCTGTTTTACTAAGTTAGATTTCAGTTTTGCTTAACCATTTTAAGCTAGGTTAAGACGTTTCCTAACCTTGAAGAAACATCCTAATCTCTCCCTTGGAATCTTATATGTGCTTATAAAAGGGTATAGAAGCCTTACATTGTAATCAGCTTGTTTATTATCTTGAATGAAATTGCATTGAGCTTCGCCCCTCGGGACAACCAAACACTTAACTTGCTTATCCTCATGTGGCCCGAGAAAGGTGGTGTTCTTGTAAGACCCGTTTTCGTTATTTTTATACTAAGTTGCTTGTATTACCTTTTTACGCTATAAAATCGTATTTCTAGTAACTATATGAGTTAAATGATTATCGATTTGCTTTTGGAAGTTATAATTTTTTTAAAAAGGAATTATTATTTCTATTATTGATTTCAAAGTTAATTCGTGTCATTTATGCCTTTAAATTATATTGATAGTTTAATCTAGTCGTTAAACGATTAATTTCATTAAAAAGGACGATTACTTGATTTATGTTATTATTGACGTTACTTATTTATAAAACTATTGAATTGATGCTAACTGAAGTTTTTAAAATCGTCTTTCGATTTATTTAGTTGATTCCCGAAGTTTGATTAAAGATGTTAATTGTAGGAGGTTTCGACTCGAGTTTAGACTCATTAATAAGTTTGGGGTTGGAACCTGGCTGAAGCATGTTATTAAGTCAAAGATAAAACTAAAAATATAAGGGACCGAAGCCCCAAACCTTTCTCAGCCAAAAGACGAGGCCCGACCGCCTCTCTCTCTCTACCCGACGCTCTCTCTCACTCTCGCGACCCTCTCTCTCCTCTGCTTCCCCTCTCCTCCTCACGCAAAACCCACCACCACCACCATTTGAGCGTCGCCGGTGAGCCAGGGAGGGACCACGGCGGTCCCCTGCGCGCGACCACTCACCGGCCTACCACCGCGGCACCACGACAGAGAGAGATGGAGCGAAAGAGTGAGAGATCGAGTGAGGCTGAGGGTTAGGGTTTGAAACCCAGATGCACCGCCACCACCACAGTCGCCGTCGACGGGTGAGCCCAGGAGCCGGCGACCACCTCTGCGCGGTGATTGAGCGAAAATCGTCCACGGTTTGGCCGAATTCAACGCGGGTAGAGCCGATACTCATACGAAATTCACAAGCATGGGTTTTGGGTTTGGGCTAGGTCGAGTCAGATGCGAAGAGTGGAGGAGGACCTGGCTGTTGATGTCGATTTTGACCTCAATTCAAGCTAAATCGCGTGTCTCTAGCGTGGAATCGAGGTGGGTGTTTCTCGCTTCCTAAATTAGTATTAATTTCGAAATCGTTTTAAGCTTTAAGTTGCGATGCATGCTAAGTTTAGTTAGTTTATACCTGAAAACGACTTCGAATCGTTAAATGTTAGTTTAGTTGATTAAAACAAGAAAATGACTTGAATCGATACATGTTAATCTAGTTAGTTGATGCCTGAGATGTTGATTCGAAGTTAATTTA
>JACYFF010031958.1:44580495-44596446 GCA_017589665.1 Selenicereus undatus
TATGTTTAGCCTTGATTCGAGTAATTAGCGATTCATGAAAAAGGATTCATTTTGAAGTTATAAGAACATGGTTAGCTTGAATGTGACTAAAGTTAACTAATGTATAAAAAGGGTTAAAAACGAAGTTAGTTTAGTATGCTTAGCTTCGATTCGAGTTAAGCTAACTAATGCCTGTGGTTGAATGAAACTTGAAGTTATTGAGATGTGCTTAGCTTCATTCAAAGTACGTTCATGCTTAGGAAAGCTTCCTTTAAAATGCATCGTGTATGTTAGATTTGAATCATGTTTGGTTTACTTAGCAAAGTGTTGTCAAGCGGTGACTGAATATGGTTATATGTGGCTGAAAGGTGCTGTTTGCACAGGTAAGAGCCTAAACCTCACCCTCTTTTAAATAAGTCTATATGATAACTTATTATGACAAATAAATTGATGAAACGAGCTATTAGTTGGATGGTTTGAGGATAACATTATGAGCGTTTGAGGTCTTGTGTGTACGGTGAAAGTGAGGAGGGAGACTGGGTTGTGAATTGACCGCAATTGTGTGGATTGCCAGGCCATGTGTGGCTTATTGTGTTGAATTGATATGATTGATATGAAGTGCTTAAATGTGATATATGTAATATATGTGCTTAAATGCTTAGATTGCATTATGTGCATAAAGAGTGAGTTTTTAAAGAAAGATTTCATGTTTTGAAATGATAGTAGCCATAACTATTATTGCATGATGGCCTATTTTAAGTAAATGAAAGCAGTTTTGGGAGTGAACTCGCTTGAACGGGGGAATCCCTAAAGAGTTTTACAAAAGCGTGAGTTGTATGATAAAAGATTTCGCTGTGAGAGGCAGCAGCAAACTTATTAGTCGTTAAGACCAAGTTTAAATGGCTAAGATAAGTGCATTAGGACATCAGATAGGGAGCGAACCTGCTTGAACGGGGGAATCTCTATATAGCCTAGGGCGTAGCCCCTAGAGACCCTGACGAGGGTTAAGGTCCAAAAAGTTAGTTGCCATCCCGGGAGTAAGAGCTTAGGGGATTGAGTGTACATCTCTCCCAACCAGCACTTTATGATCTTATGCCCATAAGTAGTTTCTTATTAAATAAGAAAACCAGTTGGTACTTTGCCTTTTGAAATATTTCAGAAAGAAAGTTTGAAGGGTCATTATGCGACCAAGATGAAAGAAAAGAGCTTTGAGAGCCTCAAGAGGCTAACAGAAGAGTTTTAAGAGCCTCAAGAGGCTAACAGAAGGGTTTAAGAGCCTCAGAAGAGTTTTAAGAGCCTCAATGGGTAAATGAAGTGTTTTCAGTAAAAAGAAAGAAAGTTTCCTATGTGTGCTGTATGCATGCTCTAAGTATACTTTATGAATGAGTTATGTTTGCAAAGCAAGAAACGAAAGTGTCTATGCTTGAAACTTCAAAGCATGTAATCGTAAAGAATATATGACTTCAAAGTGAGTGTACAAGCATTATAGTTAGAAGCATGTGTTCAAGCAAGCAAGTGGCCATGTTGTTTTCATGATATATCATGAGGTGACTTCTTAAAGTACATATTGAGCATATAGGTGATAGTGCATCCCAAGTTTGTTTAGAGTCACATGATATGTAAGCAAGTCCCTAACATGCCACCTTTGTTGAAACTAAGAACCTATCATGAAACTGAGAATCTACCATGTTTAAGTGTTTGCAATCTGTGACATGTAGCTTTTTATTATAGTTCTTCATTAAGTGGATATTATGAGTTATGTTTATGAGAAAGAACGTTATGTGCTTAGCTTCATTGCTTGGCTAAGTGCTTAACTGCATGTAGTCAAGAAGTTGGTCATTTAAGGACCTAGAAATATGTTAAGTGGGTAAAGTGAAGCTTATGCTTAGTGATATTTCTATAAGAACTTCGTGAATGCCTATTATGATATTAAAGTATGATTACGTGATATGTGATTAGTAAAGATATTATTGCCTGCAACGGTTTGGTTTTAAGGGGGTTGGGGGACACTCACTGAGCGTGTGGTTGCTCATCCCACTACTCTTTCCCCTTGTCCCCCAGGTTTTCTTTATGACAGGAAGAAGTGAATCAGCGGGAATCGATTGTTGCTTGCAAGGTGTCATTAGTGCCTATTTATGTCATTAAGGAGTTATGTAATGCCCTTTTTAGTTTGTAAACATTTGTAAACAGTATTCTAAGTTCATGTAATACATATTGGTTATGAGTCGCTCTGTATGGCCATATGAGCCAACCATCTGGTCAGTTAGATGTCTTTTGGTTGAAGTTGGTTATGTTTTGGGATGTAAACCCCATACTCCGGTTGTGTGAACCGTTGAGTTGTATCTTTTACTGTTTCAGTATTAATGAACTATTGTATTTGGTGTACTTCGAACGGGTGGCTCGTCGAGTTATGAACTCCGGCGTGTGGCCGTTGAGTTATGTTTTAAATGTTTACGCTCCCGTTGATTTACAGGGACTTATTGTAAGGCGTTTAGCCTGGGAACGTTCAGTTTTCAGGGGAAGTTCTGTCCGTTTCGTCCCAAAATTTAAGTAAGAAGTTAGAAAAACGTAACGCTTTCGGCCTTAGGGGCTGGGGGTGTTACAGTTCTAGTAATTCTTAATCCTCGATTAAGTGGTGATTCCGTATGCTAATTAAGCTTAGGGGTCATAATCTTGTTGTTAGTGGTGTTTCTGTATCCTTGAAAAAGCTTAGTTTCTCACCAGATTAGTATTTGGTGGTGAATTCTCTATCCAAAGATTAGTTTAGGTCTAAGCTTTATTACCCCTTCATTGTAATCTTTCTTTACCTTAGCTTTCACTCTTGAATTTAGTTAAGCTTAACCCTTGAGAGGTACATCAGTTTTGGTACCAGTGCAAGTTTCATCCTTGTCCCTGAAACCCACGCATCCAAGCACAAAAACCACAAAAACAAAAAAAACCTAAATATAAAAGTCATCGCAGAAGGCGCCATGACTCATAGGAAGTTGCTCAAGATCAAGCGTGAACTTGACTTCCTTAGGAGAAAGATACATCTTTCTAGCTTTGAGATATACGACTTAAACCTCCAGACGCAACAACTTTAAGATAATCTACTCTCCTTCAAACTTGATATGAAAAGGAAAGCTAAATACCCCTTTGACTCAAAAGAAGTGGATCAACATTATGAAGGCAATGAGGTTAACTTCTACCTACCTCCAAAGTTCGATAAGCATAAAGATGAATAGGAGAAACTTGAGGTAGAAGGAAAGAAAGAGGGTCGAGACGAGAAGGGTGTTGATGAGTTATAAGAAAAACAGATGGAGTACGAGCTTCAACATGAATTTGAGTCTTCTAACAAAAGGGTTAGATTTTGAAAAGTGTCCTTGTTCTCAACAGGAATTGAGGACAATTCTTTTCCAACAAAGTGAGAATGATGGATATCTTCTAGTGGAAGATCTTGATTCTAAGCCATTTTCTGAATTTTGTGACATACAACACGTTATGGAGTTTTAATTGAACTTCAAAAGGATGAGCAATCGACAATGGCTTAATACAAACCCTATGATTGGATATGAGGGGCATAAATGGCTGCATTAAGCTTTTTGGTTTGCAGGCGCACAACACAATCCTTGTGCTTTCTTTTTACTAAACATCCAGTCGGTTTAGAGCCATTCGTTTTGGTTACGATGTTAACGAGCATCCTTAGATACCAAGCTATGCAGGCAGATTCAAGTTAAACGAGGTTAAACAATTGAAATTAGAAGCCCTAAACTCAACCGTTTTAGTTTAGGCCATTTTTCACCCGGCTATAAGTTACAAGTCAATTCATCAACTTAAACTTAATTTAACTCAGATTTCTTTGCTAAGAGACTTGATTCACATTCTAATAAATGTAATTATGCAATTAAGTCAATTTTAAATTATGAATTCTTGCGAAAACTTTTGAAGGACTCGAAACAGAAGGTCCTATGTTCAGGCCAGCAACACACCTATTTATGTGAGCTTAATTACTTGGGTCTCTTTGAGGTTTAAGTCAAATATTTTGCCATGGGGTTGAATTTAAGGAAGTGGACTTTCGAAAAAAATAATTTTTAGCTCATTTGGACTTCAGTTGCCGATCCAAATTAGCCTTTGAATCCAAACTATCTGAACTGCAGGTCAAGACAAATTGAGTCTGGCTTTCTATAGCACTTTCCTTTGACATATTATTGGTTTATGTATGAGAGTTTTACATATTTTCTTTACCTTACGCCTTAGCTACACGCCTATGTAAGAATATTTGGGTCGTGTATTATAAATCAAGAGAAGTAGCCTTATTTTGTAAATCGTGTCAGAATGGTCTACATTCTGTCCGATTAGATTAACTAGGCTATTTATGAATGCGAAACCTAGTTTAAACATAATTTATTATTACGGGGGTTAGCAGACATCTTAGGGTTTCCCACCAAAAAAGGAAATCAAGTTCATAGTGACTTTTGGAGTGAAATATGTGATCGGCAAACACGACCTGAATTGTGCTTGGTAGCACTAGATCCATCCTTTTGCTGGTTACTAGATTTCCCTGCGCGTTCTTGGTGATTTGCTATAAAGGCTGGTTGCTTAAGCAATTTAGAGACTATCGTGAGGCTTTTAAGTTAGCCAAATGAGGAACGTACAAGAAATAAGGGGAAAAGTGTATAAATGCTCCCATTGGCTAGCCGTAAAGCAAAACGGGAACTAGCCACTTTACTACTTTTCTTCCATATGAGGGTAGCTTCTCCTTTTCTTAAATCCATGCCCTATATTAAGTTTAGGTGTAATTTTAATGGTTAGCTCGACTCAACCATTAAAATTAGTTTGATTAAGGAAGCTTTGTAGTTTACTGTTTTACTAAGTTAGATTTCAGTTTTGCTTAACTGTGGTAAGCTATGTTAAGAGGTTTCCTAACCTTGAAGAAACCTCCTAATCTCTCCCTAGGCATCTTGTACGTGATTATAAAGGCTATAGAAGCCTCGCATTGTAATCAGCTTGTTTATTATCTTAAATGAAATTGCATTGAGCTTTGCCCTTCGGGACAACCAAACACTTAACCTGCTTATCCTCATGTGGCCTGAGTAAGGTGGTGTTGAAATGAGTCTTAATAATCGATTAAGTGGTGATTCTGTATCCTAATTAAGCTTAAGGGTCATAATCCGGCTCTTAGTGGTGTTTCTGTATCCTTGAACAAGCTTAGTTTCTCACTAGATCAGTTTTTGGTGATGAATTATGTGTCTAAAGATTAGTCTGCTTATAAGCTTTATTGCCCTTAATTGTAATCTTTCTTTACTTTAGCTTTCACTCTTGAATTTAGTTAAGCTTAACTCTTGAGAGGTACATGAGTGTTGGTACCAGTGCAAGTTTCATCCTTGTGCCTGAAACCCACGCATCCAAGCACTAAAAAAAAAAAAACCAAATATAAAAGTAAACCCACAAAGCGCCATGTCTCATACGAAGTTGCTCAAGATCAGGCATGAACATGACTTCCTTAGGAGAAAGATACATCTTTCTAACTTTGAGATATATGTCTTAAACCACCAGACGCAACAACTTGAAGATAATCTAATCTCCTTAAAACTTGAACACGCAACAACTAGTGAGAAATGGAATGCTAGGCTAGTAAAAGGCCACATCACTTTCCTTCCTAGTGACGAAAAGTGTTAGGGCTAATCTAATTACACGCTTAGCTACTAATGCAACCAGTTTTGATTACAACATGCTTAATTAATACATCAAATTATACATCTAACCTTTGTCTAGCTTGATTATACATTGCTTAAGCCAATGTTTAACACTAATACAAGCTGAAAATGGAAGAAAGGAGCACATGGGGCAGCCGAAATTTTGCATGGGAAGAAAACGACAAGCCAATCACAACACGGCACCACTTCTTGCTTTGTCTTGCTTTGATTGGTTTCTTCTCAAGAGGCAACCAATACTAGATGGCCTTAAGAAGTGTGCCAAGCTTGGGAAGACAAACATTCAGCTTATCTAGCAAGGGTGGGCGGCCATTTGGAGGGAATTAGAGCCGGTTCAAGTGAACCGGGTTCAAGGGAAGAGCCGGTTCAAGCCGGTTTTTTGTGCATTTTGTTTGGCTAGCAAAAACGTGCATAGTTGGATTTTAAAGGTGGGGGTAACTTCAGGATGTGTAGAATCCCCCCCCCCTTAATAAAATCAAGGTTCCAAAAGGTTTTTGAGGGGTAAATAAGTGATTACTACAAACCGCGCAAAACCGGGGCAAAATGGAGTCGCTTGGAAAATGACCTTAATCTTCAATCCTCCTGAACTTGTGACTTGGAAAGAACATTGGTACTTGCAAAACAGCATCAAAAGGATTCCAAAAATGTAAAAACATTAGGTCTAAGCCACATTGTAGCTTAGGAAATCATGTACACAAAACCGGGCACTTTGAAGCTAGTGAACCCGTTTGTGCCAACTTCATATTCTTCCAACATAAGAGCCATTCTCTTGGTTTGTGATCTTGTTCTTGGACGTGATGGAATAACCTCTTCATGAACATGATCTTGGCTAGGTAGGATTCAATCATCCTCCCCTTGTTGAAAAGATTTGCTCCTCAAATCTTGTGGGGAAAAATCAGGATAGAATGGACTCAAATCAGCCACGTTGAAAGTGGCAGAAACTTCATAGTCACCTGGGAGATCCACCTTATAAGCATTGTCATTGATCTTTTCAACCACTTCAAATGGACCATCTGCTCTTGCCATAAGCTTGTTTTTCCTCTTAGAAGGAAACCGTTCCTTCCTAAGATGAATCCATACCAAATCACCAGGCTGAAACACAATCCTTCTCGTATGCTTGTTGGCGTGTGCTTCATAGGCTGCATTTGACTTTTCAATTCTTGCTTTCACCAACTCATGGAGCTTTTGGATTTCCTTTACTCTTGTTGTTGCATCAACGTGGGGCTTTTGGTCTTGGGGCCGTGGAGTAAGATCATTAGGACTCAATGGATCAACCCGATACACCACCTTGAATGGGGAAAGACCTGTAGCCTTGCTAGGTGCCCTGTTATATGCAAACTCAGCATGTGGTAAGAGTAAATCCCAGGCTCTAACATGAGGTTTAATCAATACCCTTAGAAGAGTGCCTAAGGTTCGATTAGTAACCTAAGTTTGGCCATCAGTCTGGGGGTGACAAGTAGTACTAAACAGCAACTTAGTACCAAGTTTCTTCCATAATGTAATCCAGAAATGACTTAGAAACTTTGTATCCCTATCAAAAACAGTAGACTTAGGAATACCATGTAACCTTGTTACCTCCCTAAAATAGAGCTCGGCAATGTGAGTAGCATCATTGGTCTTATTGCAAGGAATGAAGTGTGCCATCTTTGAAAACTTGTCTACCACCACAAATATTGAATCTTTACCTCTTTGGGTCTTAGGTAGTCCCAAAATGAAGTCCATACTCACGTCGACCCATGGTTGTGTTGGTGTAGACAATGGGGTGTACAAGCCTTGTGGTAAGGTATGAGTTTTAGCTGCTTGGCACGTACCACACCTTCTAAGGATGTCCTGCACATCCTTCTCTATTCATGGCCAATAATGGTGTTCCCTTAGCAGGGTAAGGGTCTTGGACTCTCCAAAATGACCTGCTAAAGAACCTCTATGAACCTCCCTGATTAGAAGTTCGCGTGTGCTAGACATAGGAATACACAGCCGTACTCCTTTAAATAGATAACCTTCCTGGACAAGAAAATCTCCCTTGGGGTGGTTAGAACATGCAGCATATAAATCCCCAAGGTCTTCATCTTTAGCATAAAGACTCTTAAGATGTTCAAAACTAAGAATAATTGCATGCAACTGAAACAATAGGACATGTCTCTTAGATAATGCATCTGCACCCTGATTTAACTTGCCTGATTTGTGCTTGATGGTGAAATGGAATGACTGGAGGAACTCAACCCATTTGGCATGGCGTGAATTGAGCTTGTGCTGGCCCTGAATATACTTTAAAGCTTCATGATCAGAATTAAGTATAAATTCACTAGCCACCAAATAATGACTCCAATGTTCAAGACATCGAATAATAGCATAGAATTCCTTGTCATACGTGGAGTACTTTGTCCTTAAGTCACAAAGTTTTTCACTAAAGAAGGCTAATGGATTACCTTCTTGAGTTAAAACTCCTCCAATGTCAACTCCTGATGCATCACACTCTACCTCGAACACCTTGTCAAAACTTGGTAATGCAAGTACAGGTGCTTGAGTGAGCTTCTTCTTTATTTCTTCAAGAGCAGATTGTGCCTTAGGATTCCATTGGAATGAGGAACCTTTAAGCACTTCGGTCATGGGAGACATAATGGTGCTGAAACTCTGAATGAACCTCCTGTAAAAAGATGCCAATCCATGGAAGCTTCGAACATCATGAATACTTTGTGGTTGAGGCCAACACCGAATAGCCTCGATCTTCCCTTCATCGACCTTAATTCCTTCACTAGAAACAATGTAACCTAAGAAGGTAACTTCATTAGTAAAAAAAGTACACTTCTTAAGATTACCATACAACTCTTCACGTTCCAGGACATGCATAATCTGGGTAAGGTGCTGCTGGTCTGCTTGCTCGTCCCTGGAATAGATAAGAATATCATCAAAATAAACCACCACGAACTTGCCAATGAATGGTTTGAAGACTTGATTCATCAATCGCATAAATGTGCTAGGAGCATTTGAAAGACCGAATGGCATAACAAGCCACTCATATAAACCACCCTTGGTTTTAAATGCAGTCTTCCACTCATCTCCTTCTCTGATGCGAATTTGATAATAACCACTTCTCAAGTCAATCTTGGAGAATACCTTACAACCTTGTAGCTCATCCAACATACCCTCAAGTCTAGGTATGGGGTACCTATGCTTGATTGTAATCTTGTTAATAGCTCGACTGTCCACACACATCCGCTGACTACCATCCTTCTTGGGAACTAATGAAGCAGTAACAGCACAGGGGCTAAGTGACTCTCGCACAAGACCTTTAGACATCAATTCTTCCACCTGCCATTGTATTTCCATGGTTTCCTTTGGGTTCATTCTGTAGGCTGGTTTATTTGGGATAATGGAACCGGGGATGAGCTCAATGTGGTGTTGGATATCTCTTTTTGGGGGTAAGCCATTTGGTATCTCTTCAGGGAATAACTGACAGAATTTTTGGATGAGTGTTTTGGAAAAGGGATGGGTTGGTAAGGGATTGTCTGGTTGTTCTTGTAGGGTTAAGATCAACTCCTTAAAAGCTTTAAATTCATGATTTTCAGCCTTCAAAAGAGTTTCACTAAAGGTAAGTAAGCAACCAGATTGATCATGGCCTTTTGTGGGTTTATTTTTGTGTAGCTCGGATGGGGATAATGGCTTTAAGGTGATCTTCTTGCCGTCCTTGAACAAAGAGTAGGTATTTAGGAAACCATCATGCATCACCTTTCTATCATATAACCATGGCCTGCCTAACAAAATATGACAAGCATCCATGGGTATCACATCACACCATAGTTGATCCTGGTAACTCTTGCCAATAGATAATGAAATAAGACACCGGGAATTGACTTGAAGTCCCTTGCTTTGATTCAGCCATTTTATGTTGTATGGATGAGGATGGGCTGAAGCTTGCAAACCTAGCTTTTCAATCATGGTAAGAGAAACCACATTAGCACAACTACCACCATCAACAATTAGAGAACAAACCTTTCCTTGGACCGTACACCGAGTGTGAAAGATATTGTCCCGTTGTTCATCCTTGGTGTTCTTTTGGCCATTCAAGACTCTCCTTAATACCAACATCTTGCCTTCATCAGCTTCTTCCTCAACTTCCTCCTGAGCCTCTTCAGATTCTGGCTCTTCTTCTTCGTGTTCCTTCTCTTCAAAAACTTCCTTCACATTAGTCCATTCAGCTGAAGTAATAACCTTTCTATTTGGACATTCAGAAGCAATGTGACCAAGCCCTTGACATTTAAAACACCTTTGGTTAGCCATTGGGTTAGGATTTGGACGGAATGGGATTGCTGGGGCTTTCTGAGGTGCTACGGTTCGTTGTGGAGGGAAGGGCGTTTGTGGTCTTGGTGGAGGGTTAGAACTCCCCTTGTTAAACGGTTGGTTCTTCACAAAGGGCCGTGGGGGTGGAGGTCGAATGGGGGGTCTAGCCTTCTTTTGTTGTTCAATTTTGTGAGCTAGTACACACACTTCATAAAAAGTAGTGTAGGCTTGTAATTCCACAACATTAGCATACCTAGGTTCAAGTCCACCTAAGTACATGACAATAGTTTGTTCCTCTAGTTCTTGCAAATCACATTTAATCATCAGTTTCTCAAACTCACGAGTATATTCTTCAACAGTCGTACTACCTTGAGTGAGATTATGAAACTGAGCATAACAATCTTGCACATATGTAGGTGGTAAAAATCTAGCTTTCAACTTGGTTTTCATTTTATCCCAAGTTTGAATTTTAGCCTTTCTTTCTCTAACTCGTTTTGCACACAAGTTAGTCCACCATAAGGAAGCATACTTACGTAATCTGAGTGCCACAAGCTTGACTCTCTTGTCATCTGGGACATCTTTGTACTCAAAGACTCTTTCCACAGTGTGAAGCCAATCCAAGAACTCCTCTAGGTCCAATTTGCCTTCAAATTCAGGAATCTCCACTTTGAAATCATTGGTAGAGTGTTGATTTCGGGGCTCCCTTCGAGGTCTCCTTGGTGCCTCTTCTTCACTTGATAATCCCACATCATGGCTTTGGACTTGTTCATGCATCCTTGGTTCAGATTGTAGGGTCTCTTCATTCATCTTCTGCTTCTGTTTCAGGAAAGAACCCAACTGCTTTCGAAGATACTCATTTTGTGCTCTAGTCTCTTGCTCTCTTTGAGAATCCTCACGAATTTTGCTGACTAGAAACTCATTTTGTTTCATCAATGCTTCAAACCTTTTTTCCAATGACATACTACTTGAAGTCATGGTAGAATAGGTTGTAAAATCAAAAGGGGAACTGAATTTATGAGAAAGGGGAAGTGGACTGATTTGTGGAAGTAGGAGGGGTACACAAGGCCTAAGAGAAACCGAGCTCTGATACCAAATATGATGTAAGTGTCAAGGGAAAACACTACCCAAGCTAACTCACACCAAGAGGAAGGGGAAAAGCAAAGATTAAGCCACGGCAAGGGTGGCACGGTCGTGCCACATAGCACGGTCAGACCGTGCCAAATTGCTGGCCACAAAAACCATGGGTGAAGGTTTTGTGCACGGTTGAGTGACTTTGGTTGCTATCTCGGTTTTGGCTAGTTTCAGTGAATGTAGAATGGTGAAAATGGATGTAAAAAAGCGTTTTTGAGGTGGGAAAGTGAATAGAGGTGAAAGCTTAGCTAAGTAAAAGCAAGTAGTCGCTAATCCTTGTTAATTACTTCACTAATCAAACATAGAGATAAATCTAGAGTAGGATAGAACTAAACCTGAGATTGGATACAGAATCACCACCAATCTTCAAGCTTAGCGCCCTTAATCTTGATTAAGATACAGAAACACCACTTAATCAAGGTTAATACTCAATTGAACACCACCTTAATTGGCCTAATTAAGGATAAGCAAGCAAGGATTGAGAGAGAAAAGCTAGAATGCTCTTCAAGGTTTTTACCAAGGTGAAAATCTGAGTTATCATTCTACTATGGCTGAAAATGCTTTACATACTAGTCAGAAATGGAATGCTAGGCTAGTAAAAGGCCACATCACTTTCCTTCCTAGTGAGGAAAAGTGTTAGGGCTAATCTAATTACATGCTTAGCTACTAATACAACCGATTTTGATTACAACATACTTAATTAATACATCAAATTATACATCTAACCTTTGTCTAGCTTGATTATACATTAATTAAGCCAATGTTTAACACTAGTACAAGCTGAAAATGGAAGAAAGGAGCACATGGGGCAGCCGAAATTTTGCATGGGAAGAAAACGGCGAGCCAATCACAACGCGGCACCACTTCTTGCTTTGATTGGTTTCTTCTCAAGAGGCAACCAATACTAGATGGCCTTAAGAAGTGTGCCAATCTTGGGAAGAGAAACATTCACCTTATCTAGCAAGGGTGGCCGACCGTTTGGAGGGAATTAGAACCGGTTCAAGTGAACTGGGTTCAAGGGAAGAGTCGGTCCAAGCGGGTTTTTTGTGCATTTTGTTTGGCTAGCAAAAACCTGCATAGGTTGGATTTTAAAGGTGGGGGGGTAACTTTAGGATGTGTAGGATCCCCCCCCCCTCAATAAAATCAAGGTTACAAAAGTGTTTTGAGGGGTAAATAAGTGATTACTGCAAACCGCGCAAAACCGGGGCAAAATGGAGTCACTTGGAAAATGACCTTGATCTTCAATCCTCTTGAACTTGTGACTTGGAACGAACATTGGTACCTGCAAAACAACATCAAAAGGATTCCAAAAATGTAAAAACGTTAGGTCTAAGCCACATTGTAGCTTAGGAAATCATGTACACAAAACTGGACACTTTGAAGCTAGCGAACCCGTTTGTGCCAACTTCATCTTCTTCCAACATAAGAGCCATTCTCTTGGTTTGTGATCTTGTTCTTGGATGTGATTGAATAACCTCTTCATGAACATGATCTTGCCTAGGTAGGATTCCATCAGAAGGGTGCTGATGAGTCAAAGGAAAGAGAGATGGAGTATGAGCTTCAACATAAATTTGAGTCTTGCAACAAAAGTGTTAGATCTTGAAAAGTGTACTTGTTCTCAACAAGAATTGAGGACAATTCTTTTCCAACAAAGTCAGATTGATGGATATCCTCTACAGTAAGATCTTGAATCAAAGCTATTTTCTAAATTTTGTGACATACAGCACTTTATGGAGTTTTAATTAAACTTCAAAAGGATGAGCAATCGACAATGGCTTAATAGAAACCCTATGATTGGATATGAGGAGCATAAATGGCTGCACTAAACAGCTTGGTTTGTAGGCATAAAGCACAATTTTTGAGCTTTCATTTGCTTAAACATCCAGGTGGTTTAGAGTCGTTCGTTCGGTTAAGATGTTAATGAGCGTCCTTAGATACCAAGCCATGCAAGCAGATTCAAGTTAAACCAAGTTCACGATGGAAATTAGAAGCCCTAAACTCAACCGCTTCAGTTTAGGCCATTTTTGACCCGGCTATAAGTTATAAGCCAATTCATCGACTTAAACTTAATTTAACTCTGATTTCTTCGCTAAGAGACTTTATTCACTTTCAAATAAATGTAATTATGCAATTAAGTCAATTTTCAATTATGTATTCTAGCCAAAGCTTATGAAGGACTCGAAACTGAAGGTCTTGTGTTCAGGCCAGCAACATACCCATTTTTGTGAGCTAAGTCACTTTGGTCTCCTGGAGGTTTAATACTAATATTTTTCCATGGGGGTTAAATTTAAAGAAGTCAACTTTCGAATAAAAAAAGTTTCAGCTCATTCGGACTTCAGTTGCCAATCCAAATCAGCCTTTAAATCCAAACTATCTAAAATTCCGGTTAAGACAGAATGAGTCTGGTTTTCGGTGCTGCTTTCCTTTGACTTATTATTGGTTTAAGTATGAAAGTTTTACATATTTTCTTTGTCTTACATCTTAGCTACACACCCATGTAGGAATATTTGGATCATGTATTGTAAATCAAGAGAAGCAGCCTTACTTTGTAAATCGTGTTAGAATGTTCTACATTGTGTCCTGTTAGATTAACTAGGCTATTTAGGAATACGAAACCTAGTTTAAACATAATTTCTCATTAGGGGGGTTAGCAGACATCTTATGGTATCCCACCACAGAAGGAAATCAAGATTATACTGACCTTTCGAGTGAGATATGTGGCGGGCAAACACAGCCTGAATTGTGCTTGGCAGCACCAGATTCGTCGGTTTGGCGGTTACTAGATTTACCTGCGCATTCTTTGTGATTTGCTACAAAGGCTGGTTGCTTAAGCAATTTAGAGACCTTCATGAGTCTTTGAAGTTGGCCAAATCAGGAACGAACGAGAAATAAGGGGAAAAGGGTAGAAATGCTCCCATTGGCTAGCCATAAAGCAAAAAGGGAACCAGCCAGTTTACTGCTTTTCTTCCACATGAGGGCTACTACTCCTTTTCCTAAATGCATGCCCAATATTAACTTTAGGTGTAAGTTTAATGGCCGGCTACACTCAACCAGTGAAATTAGTTTGATTAAGTAAGCTTTGTACTTTGCTGCTTTACTAAGTTAGATTTAAGTTTTGCTTAACCGTTTTAACCTAGGCTAAGAGGTTTCCTAACCTTGGAGAAACCTCCTAATCTCTCCCTAGGCATCCTGTACATGCTTATAAACGCTATAGAAGCCTCACATTGTAATCAGCTTGTTTTTTATCATGAATGAAATTGCGTTGAGCTTTGCCCCTCAGGACAACCAAACACTTAAGTTGCTTATCCTGATGTCGCCCGAGTAAGGTGGCGTTCAAGTGAGTATGAATCATCGATTAAGTGGTGATTCTGTATCCTAATTAAGCTAATGGGTTGTAATCTGGCTCTTAGTGGTGTTCCTGTATCCTCGAAGAAGCTTAGTTTCTCACTAGATCAGTTTTTTGTGGGGAATTTTGTATCTGAACATTAGTTTACCTCTAAGCTTTATTACCCTTGATTGTAATCTTTCTTTACTTTAGCTTTCACTAGTGAATTTAGTTAAGCTTAACTGTTGAGAGGTACATCAGTTTTGCTGCCAGTGCAAGTTTCATCCTTGTGCCTGAAACCGACGCATCCAAGTACTAAAAACACCAAAAAAAAACCAAGTGTAAAAGTCAGCCCACAACGTGCCACGTCTCATGGGAAGTTGCTCAAGATAAAGCGTTAACCTGACTACCTTAGGAGAGAGATACATATTTCTAGCTTTGAGATATATGACTTAAACCTCCAGACGCAACAACTTCAAGGTAATCTACACTCCTTAAAACTTCATCTGAAAAGGAAAGCTAAATACCCCTTTAACACAAAAGAATTGGATCAACATCAAGAAGGCAATGAAGTTAACTTCTACCTACCTCCTAAGTTCGATAACTATCAGGATGAACAGGAGGAACTTGAGACAAGAGGAACTTGAGGAAGAAGGAAAGGAGGGTCGAGACGAGAAGGGTACTAATGAGTTAAAGGAAAAAGAGATGGAGTATGAGCTTTAACATAAATTTGAGTCTTACAACAAAAGGGTTAGATCTTGAAAAGTGTCCTTGTTCTCAACAAGAATTGAGGACAATTCTTTTCCAACAAAGTGAGAATGATGGATATCTTCTAGGGTAAGATCTTGATTCTAAGCCATTTTCTAAATTTTGTGACATACAGCACTCTATGGAGTTTTAATTAAGCTTCAAAAGGATGAGCAATCAACAATGGCTTAATACAAACCCTATGATTGGATGTGAGGGGCATAAATGGCTGGACTAAATAGTTTGGTTTGTAGGCACAAAGCATAATTTTTGTGCTTTCATTTTCCTAAACATCCAGGCGGTTCAGAGCCGTTCGTTTGGGTTAGGATGTTAACGAGCATCCTTAGGTACCAAGCCATGCAAGCCGATTAAAGTTAAACCAGGTTCACAATGGAAATTAGAAGCCCTGAACTCAACCGTTTCAGTCTAGGCCATTTTTAACCCGGCTGCAAGTTATAGGTCAATTCATCTACTTAAACTTAATTTTACTCTGATTTCCTTGCTAAGAGACTTTATTGACATTCTAACAAACACAATTATGCAATTAAGTCAATTTTAAATTATGTATTCTTGTCAATGGTTCTAAAGGACTTGAAAGTAAAGGTCTTGTGCTTAGGCCACCAACATACCCATTTTTGTGAGCTTTGTCATTTAGGTGTCCTTGAGGTTTAATACAAATATTTTGCCATGGAGTTTAATTTAAAGAAGTCAACATTCGAATAAAAAAAGTTTCAGCTCATTTGGACTTCACTTGCCAATCCAAATCAGCCTTTAAATCCAAACTATCTAAACTGCCGG
>JACYFF010031958.1:44601446-44653801 GCA_017589665.1 Selenicereus undatus
AGGCTATTTATGAACGTAAAACCCAGTTTAAACATAATTTCTCATTAGGGGGGTTAGCAGACATCTTAGGGTATCCCACCATGGAACGAAATCAAGATCATACTGACTTTTGGAGTGAGATATGTGGCGGGCAAACACTGCCTGAATTGTGCTTAGTAGCACCAGATTCGTCGGTTTGGCGGTTACAAGATTTCCCTGCGCATTCTTTGTGATTTGCTATAAAGGCTGGTTGCTTAAGCTATTTAGAGACCTTCATGAGCCTTTCATGTTGGCCAAATGAGGAACGAATTAGAAATAAGGGGATAAGGGTACAAATGCTCCCATTGGCTAGTCATAAAGCAAAAAGGGAACCAGCCACTTTACTACTTTTCTTCGACATGAGGGCTGCTACTCCTTTTCTTAAAGGCATGCCCAATATTAAGTTTAGGTGCAAGTTTAATGGCTAGCTACACTCAACCAGTGAAATTATTTTGATTAAGCAAGCTTTGTACTTTGTTGCTTTACTAAGTTAGATTTCAGTTTTGCTTAACCGTTTTAAGCTAGGCTAAGAGGTTTCCTAACCTTGAAGAAACCTACTAATCTCTCCCTAGGCATCTTGTACACGCTTATAAAGGCTATAGAAGCCTCACATTGTAATCAGCTTGTTTGTTATCTTGAACGAAATTGCATTGAGCTTTGCCCCTTGGGACAACCAAACACTTAACTTCGTTATCTTCATGTGGCCCGAGTAAGGTGGCGTTCCAGTGAGTCTGAATCCTCGATTAAGTGGTGATTCTATATCCTAATTAAGCTTATGGGTTGTAATCTGGCTCTTAATGGTGTTCCTCTATCCTTGAAGAGGCTTAGTTTCTCACTAGATCACTTTTTGGTGGTGAATTCTGTATCTAATGATTAGTTTATTTCTAAGCTTTATTACACTTGATTGTAATCTTTCGTTACTTTAGCTTTAACTCTTGAATTTAGTTAAGCTTAACTCTTGAGAGGGACATCAGTTTTGCTACCGGTGCAAGTTTCATCCTTGTGCCTGAAACCCACGCATCCAAGTACTAAAAAACACCACACAAAAAAACCAAGTGTAAAAGTCAACCCACAACGCGCCACGTCTCATAGGAAGTTGCTCAAGATCAAGCGTGAACTTGACTTCCTTAGGAGAAAGATACATCTTTCTAGCTTTGAGATATGTGACTTAAACCTCCAGGCGTAACAACTTGAAGATAATATACTCTCCTTAAAACTTCATATGAGAAGGAAAGCTAAGTACCCCTTTGACTGAAAAGAATTGGATCAACATCAAGAAGGTAGCGAGGTTAACTTCTACCTACCCCCTAAGTTCAACAAGTACGAAGATGAGCAGGACGAACTTGACGAAGAAGGAAATAAGCAAGGTCGAGACGAGACGGGTGCTGATGAGTTAAAGGGAAAAGAGATAGAGTATGAGCCTCAACATAAATCTGAGTCTAACAACAAGAGGGTTAGATCTTAAAAAGTGTCCTTGTTCTCAACAAGAAATGAGGACAATTCTTTTCCAACAAAGTGAGAATGATGGATATCTTCTAGGGTAAGAACTTGATTCTAAGCCATTTTCTAAATTTTGTGACATACAACACTTTATGGAGTTTTAATTAAACTTTAAAAGGATGAGCAATCGACAATGGCTTAATACAAACCCTACGATTGGATATGAGGGGCATAAACGGCTGCACTAAATAGTTTGGTTTGTAGGCACAAAGCACAATTTTTGAGCTTTCATTTTCCGAAACATCCAGGTGGTTTAGAGTCGTTTGTTTGGGTTAGGATGTTAACAAGCATCCTTAGATACCGAGCCATGCAAGCAGATTCAAGTTAAACCAGGTTCACCATGGAAATTAGAAGCCCTAAACTCAACCGTTTCAGTTTAGGCCATTTTTGACCCGCCTGTAAGTTATAAGTCAATTCATCAACTAAAACTTAATTTAACTCTGATTTCTTTGCTAAGAGACTTTATTCACATTCTAATAAACCTAATTATGTAATTAAGTCAGTTTTAAAATATGTATTCCAATCAAAGCTTTTGAACGACTCGAAACTGAAGGTCTTGTGTTTAGGCTAGCAACATGCCCATTTTTGTGAGCTTAGTCACATGGGTGTCCTCGAGGTTTAATACAAATATTTTGCCATGGGGTTAAATTTAAATAAGTCAACTTTCAAATAAAAAAGTTTCAGCTCATTTGGACTTCAGTTGCGAATCCAAATAAGCCTTTAATTCAAAACTATCTAAACTGCCGTTTGAGACAGAATGAGTCTGGTTTTCGATGCTGCTTTCCTTCGACTTATTATTGGTTTAAGTATGAAAGTTTTACATATTTTCTTTGCCTTACGTCTTAGACACATGCCCATGTAAGAATATTTAGATCATGTATTTTAACTCAACAGAAGTAGCCTTACCTTGTAAATCGGGTCAGAATGGTCTACATTCTGTCCAGTTAGATTAACTAGGCTATTTATGAATGCGAAACCTAGTTTAAACATAATTTCTCATTAGGGGGGTTAGCAGACATCTTAGGGTATCCCACCATGGAAGAAAATTAAGATCATAATGACTTTTGGAGTAAGATATGTGGCGGGCAAACACAGCCTAAACTGTGCTTGGTAGCACCAGATCTGTCCGTTTGGCGGCTACCAGATTGCCCTGTGCATTCTTGGTGATTTGCTACAAAGGCTGGTTGCTTAAGCAATTTAGAGACCTTAATAAGCCTTTCAAGTTAGCCAAATGAGGAATGAACGAGAAATAAGGGGAAAAGGTGATGTATATATTTTTTGGGGGGTCTAAACTCAAAAAAAAACATATACAATGGGTAGAACGGAATAAAATGTAATCAAAGTAACCAAGATAGAACAAGTGGACTAGCAAGGGTGATGAGAATCCACCTTGGTTTACACACTTGGGCAATCTTCTTCCTTCAGCTAAGGTATAGAAGTTAATCACCTTCTTAGTTGAATTAAGAATACCTAGAGACCCACTTGGAGTTGCCAAACACCCAAGATATAACACTAGGAATTTGAGGAGAATTTGAGAAAGTTTTCACAACTCATAGCTCAATGCAAGTTCATCTATCTCTCTTATGCAGCCCAGGGCTCCCTTTTATAGTGTGGGAACCATTAATAAGCTGAAAAGGACAGGGGACACAAGCACATGGACGTTCATAAGCATGGGGGACCATAAAGTAGAAGTCCAAAAGCTGAAGAGTGCTTTTGCTTTGTGTCAGCAACTTTTCAGTGCACTAGCTTCAACTTCAATCATATATATCTCCTAGGTTTGTTCTTAAAATTAGCTACAAGAGGTCTTGTTGGAAAGCTCTGGAAGTCAGCTTTCAGGGGCCTTATCTTGCATGCCATTTGGAGCAGCCGTTTGAGAGATATGAGGTAAAAGGTGCAGCTATATACAAACTAGGATAGTTTCTGCTGGTTCTAGAAAAAGTCTCCCATTGACTTATTTCTTAAATACCTAACCTAGAACTCTTTATATACCCTTGAATCTGACATATTAAGGGTTCCACAAGGTATATTTGTAGCTTCGTATATCCATTTTAAGCTTGAATAATCAAGCTCACAAAATCGGGTTGCTGCTTTGGAATCTGGGCAGATTGTATAGCTGAACTTTGAGAGCTGAGTTGGATGGGCAAATGAAGTCCAAATGACTTGAAATTTGCTTTATTGGAAATCTAACTTTCTGAAATTAAATTCTAAGGCAATAAAAAGGATTTAAACCACCTTGATGCCAAGTGATTAAGGTCACCAAGTTGCTACACTTGCCGTCTGGAACTTGTTTCTTTTAAAAATGGCATTTTAAAGTTCAAGTAAAACTCCATAAAGTGCCTTTTGTCATGGAATTCGAAAAGGGGGACCGAAGAAGGGCCTTGCCATACATGAATTTGTTTGGGGCTTGCCTCCCATGAAGTTGAGGTTGAGGAATGGAAACGATACCCTTGGAAATATATATCATACCCTCTTTCTTGAAAAAGAATTGTCCTCAATTCTTGTAGTAAATGAGGGCATTCTTCTTCACACAAGAGTTCCTCAATTTCGTCCACAACCTCACATGGCTCCAAATCGGACACTTGGGGTTCTTCAACTTCAAGCTCATCAAACTTTGGAGTTGGGTTAACTAGGCTTGTAACTTTCTCCCCAAGGATCTTTTCATCCTTGTTGTGGTTAGGTGTCTCCAAACAAAGGAAGGGAGTAGGATTAGGGATACAAACACTCATGGGACTCCCCTTGTTGAAAGGAATGTCTTTAGAAGAGGAATTAAGGCCATTTCCCTCAAAGGGAAGAAGAAGATGCTTGTGTAAGTAAGAGGTTGGAGCAAAAGCATACTCTAGTTTACTTCTCAACTTATCCCATGTTTTGATCTTACATTTCCCTTTTTTCTTCCTCTTATACTTGTACTTTTCCCACCATTCAAGTGCATAGCCTTGGAGCTTCTTCATAGCCATCTTAAACTTCTCGTGATCTTCAAGGTTGGGGCAAGTGAAGACTTGTTCCACCTTGAAAATCTAGTGAGGGAATTTTTCCTTTTGGCCACGAAACTTTGGAGTTTCAAGGCTAGCCAACTCTTTGGCAATCAAAGGAGTCTCTTTCCTCAAGCCTTCAAAAGAAATCAAGACGGATGCATGAATGCTTAAGGGTTTTTTTTTTTAGGTTAAGGGAAGAAGCATGATTGTAGTAGAGTAGGAAGTGTGGTGTTTCGGTTAAGGGGATGTGTTTGGGGAATGGAAGCTTGGCCAATAGGGTAGCCAAAGCTCTGATACCAATTGATGTATATATTTTTTTGGGGGGTTCTAAACTGACAAAAAACATATACAATGGGTAGAACGGAATAAAATGGAGCCAAAGTAATGAAGACAGAACAAGTGGACTAGCAAGGGTGATGAGAATCCACCTTGGTTTGCACACTTGGGCAATCTTCTTCCTTCAACTAAGTTACAGAAGTTAATCACCTTCTTGGTTGAATTAAGAACACCTAGAGACTCACTTGGAGTTGCCAAACACCCAAGATATAACACTAGGAATTTGAAGAGAATTTGAGAGAGTTTTCACAACTCATTGCTTAATGTAAGTTCATCTATCTCTCTTATGCAGCCTAAGGCTCCCTTTTATAGTGTGGGAACCATTAATAAGATGAAAACGAGAGGGGACACAAGTACATGGACGTTCATAAGCATGGGACACCATAAAGTAGATGTCCAAAAGCTAAAAAGTGATTTTGCTTTATGTCAACAACTTTTTAGTGCACTGACTTCAACTTCAATCAGCTAAATGTCTTAGGTTTGTCGGCCAACTTACTACAAGAGGTCTGGTTGGAAAGCTCTGGAAGTCAGATTTCAGGCGCCTCATGTGGTACGCCATTCGGAGCAGCCGTTTGAGAGATATGAGGCAAAAGGTGCAGCTACACACAAACTGGGACAATTTCTGCTGCTTCTAGAGAAAGCCTTCCATTGACTTATTTCTTAAATACCTAACCTAAAACTATTTATATGCCCTTGAAGCTGACATATTAAGGGTTCCAAAGAGTATATTTGCAGCTTCTTATATCCATTTTTAGCTTGAATAATCAAGATCACAAAACCAGGTTGCTGCGTTGGAATCTGGGCAGATTGTATAGCTGAACTTTGACAGCTGAGTTGGATGGGCAAATTAAGTCCAAATGACTTGAGATTTGCATTATTGGAAAGCAAACTTTCTGAAATTAAATTTTGAAGTAATAAAACAGATTTAAACCACCTTGAAGCTAGGTGATTAGGGTCACCAAGTTGCTGCACTTGCCGTCTGGAACTTGTTTCTTTTAAAAATGGCCTTTTGAAGTTCAAGTAAAACTCCATAAGGTGCCTTTTGTCGTGGAATTCGGAAAGAGCGACCGAAGAAGCGCATTTCCATGCGTGACTTTGTTTGGGGCTTGCCTCCCATGAACTTGAGGATGAGGAATGGAAATGATACCCTTGGAAATATACATGAAAAGGGTAGAAATGCTTCCATTGGCTAGCCATAAAGCAAAAAGGGAACCACCCACTTTGCTATTTTCTTCCACATGAGGGCTGCTAATCCTTTTCTTAAATGCATGCCCAATATTAAGTTTAGGTGTAAGTTTAGTGGCTAGCTACACTCAAGAACTGAACTTAGTTTGATTAAGCAAGCTTTGTACTTTGCTGCTTCACTAAGTCAGATTTCAGTTTTGTTTAACCGTTTTAAGCTAGGCTAAGAGGTTTCCTAACCTTGAAGGAACCTCCTAATCTCTCCCTAGGCGTCTTGTATGTGCTTTTAAAGGCTTTAGAAGCCTCACATTGTAATCATCTTGTTTATTATGTTGAATGAAATTGCATTAAGCTTTGCCCCTCGGGACAACAAAACACTTAACCTGCTTATCCTCATGTAGCCCAAGTAAGGTGGTGTTGAAATGAGTCTTAACCCTCGATTAACTGGTGATTATGTATCCTACTTAAGCTTATGGGTCGTAATTTGTTCTTAGTGGTGTTTCTATATCCTTGAACAAGCTTAGTTTCTCACTAGATCAATATTTGGTGGTGAATTCTATATCCAAATATTAGTTTAGTTCTAAGCTTTATTACACTGTATTGTAATCTTTCTTTACCTTAGGTTTCACTCTTGAATTTAGTTAAGCTTTACGCTTGAGAGGTACATCAATTTTGGTACCAGTTCAAGTTTCGTCCTTGTGCCCGAAACCCACGTATCCAAGCACCAACACAAAAAAAAAACCCAACCATAAAAGTCAGCCCACAACGCGCCATATCTCATAGGAAGTTGCTTGAGGTCAAGCGTGAACTTGACTTCCTTAGGAGAAAGATACATATTTCTAGCTTTGAGATATATGACTTAAACCTCCAGGCATAACAACTTAAAGATAATCTACTCTCCTTAAAACATCATATGAAAAGGAAAGCGAAATACCCCTTTGATTGAAAAAAACTGGATCAGCATCAAGACGGCAATGAGGTTAACATCTACCTACCTCGTAAGTTCGATAAGTATGAAGGCGAACAGGAGGAACATGAGGAAGAAGGAAAGAAGGACGGTCGAGACGAGAAGGGCGCTAATGACTTAAAGGAAAAAAGATTGAGTATGAGCTTCAACATGAATTTGAGTCTTGTAACATAGGGTTAGATTTTGAAAAGTGTCCTTGTTCTCAACAAGAATTGAGGACAATTCTTTTCCAACAAAGTGGGAATGATGGATATCTCGTAGGGCAAGATCTTGATTCTAAGCCATTTTCTGAATTTTTTTGGCATACAACACTTTATGGAGTTTTAATTAAACTTCACAAGGATGAGCAATCGACAATGGCTTAATACAAACCCTATGATTGGATATGAGGGGCATAAATGGCTGCCTAAATAGTTTGGTTTCTAGGCGCAAAACACAGTTTTTGTCCTTTCATTTTCCTAAACATCCAGGAGGTTTGGAGCCATTCGTTTGGGTTAGGATATTAACGAGCATCCTTTGATACCATGCCATGCAAGTAGATTCAAGTTAAACCAGGTTCACCGTGGAAATTAGAAGCCCTAAACTCAACCATTTTAGTTTAGACCATTTTTGACCTAGGTATAAGTTATAAGTCAATTCATCAACTTAAACTTAATTTAACTCTGATTTCTTTGCTAAGAGTCTTTATTCACATTCTAATAAACGTAATTATGCAATTAAGTTAATTTTAAATTATGTATTCTATTTAAAACTTTTAAACGACTCGAAACTGATGGTCCTGTGTTCAGGCCAACAACATACCTATTTTTGTAAGCTTAATTAGTTGGGTTTCTTTGAGGCTGAAGTCAAATATTTTGCCATGGGGTTGATTTTAAAGAAGTCAGCTTTTGCGACAAAATAAGTTTCAGCTCATTTTGACTTCAGTTGCCAATCTACATCAGCCTTTAAATCCAAACTATCTAAACTGTCGGTTGAGAAAGAATGATTCTAGTTTTGTATATTGCTTTCCTTTGACTTATTTGGGGTTTAAGTACGACATTTTTACATATTTTCTTTCCCTTATGTCTTAGCTACACGCCCACGTAAGAATATTTGGATCATGTGTTGTAAATAAAGAGAAAAAACATTATTTTGTAAATCATGTTAGAATGATCTACATTATATCCGGTTAGATTATGTAGGCTATTTATGAATGTAACACATAGTTTAAACTTGCTTTCTCATTAGGGGGGTTAGTAGACATCTTAGGGTTCCCACCATAGAAGGAAATAAAGATCATACTTACTTTTGGAGTGAGATATGTGGCGAGCAAACAAAGCCTGCATTGTGCTTCGTAGCACCTGGTCCGTCCATTTATTGGTTACTAGATTTCCCTGCGCATTCTTGGAGATTTGCTAAAAAGGCCGGTTGCTTGAGAAAGTTAGAGACTATCATGAGCCTTTCAAGTTAGCCAAATGAGGAACGAACGAGAAATAAGGGGTAAAGGGCTAAAGTGCTCCCATTGGCTTGCCATAAACCAAAACAGGAACTAGCCACTTTACTACTTTTCTTCCACATGAGGGCAGCGACTCCTTTGCTTAAATGCATGCCCAATATTGAGTTTAGGTGTAAGTTTAATGGTTAGCTAGACTCAACTATTGGAATTAGTGTGATTAAGCAAGCTTTGTACTTTGCTTTTCTACTAAATTAGATTTCTGTTTTGCTAAACCGTTTTGCGCCATCTCCGTAGGAATCTTATACGTGCTTGCAAAGGCTAGCGAAGCCTCACATTGTAATCAACTTGTTTATTACCTTGAATGAAATTGGATTGATCTTTGCCCTTTGCGACAACTGAACACTTAACTTACCCAACCTCATGTGGGCCGAGTAAGGTGGTGTTCAAGTCAGTCTTAATCCTTGATAAAGTGGTGATTCTGTATCCTAATTAAGGCTAAGGGTCGTAATCTGGTTCTTAGCGGGGTTTCTATATCCTTGAACAAGATTAGTTTCTCACTAGTTCAGTCTTTGGTGGTGAATTTTGTATCCAAAGATTAGTTTAGTTCTAAACTTTATTACCCTTGATTATAATCTTCGTTTACTTTAGCTTTCCCTCTTCAGTCAAAAGGAAAGCTAAATACCCCTTTGAGTCAAAAGAAGTGGATCAACATCAAAAAGTCAATGAGGCTAACTTTTACCTACCTCCTAAGTTCGATAAGTATGATGATGAGCACGAGGAACTTGAGGAAGAAAGAAAGAACAAGGGTCGAGACGAGAAGGGTGCTGATGAGTTAAAGGAAAAAGAGATTGAGTATGAGCTTCCACATGAATTTGAGTCTTGTAACAAAGGGTTAGATTTTGAAAAGTGTCCTGGTTGTCAATAAGAATTGAGGACAATTCTTTTCTAACAAAGTGAGAATGATGGATATCTTCTAAGGTAAGATCTTAATTCTATGCCGTTTTCTGAATTTTTTGACATACAACACTTCATGGAGTTTTAATTAAACTTCAAAAGGATGAGCAATCGACAATGCCTTAATACAAACCCTATGATTGGATATGAGGAGCATAAATGGTTGCCTTAAACAGTTTTGTTTCTAGTCCTAAAACACAATTTTTGTGCTTTCATTTTCCTAAACATCCAAGAGGGTTAGAGCCATTTCTTTGGGTTTGGTTGTTAACGAGCATCCTCAAATACCGAGCCATGTAAGCAGATTCATGTTAAACAAGGTTCACGATGGAAATTAGAAGCCCTAAACTCAATCGTTTTAGTTTAGGCCATTTTTAACCATGATTTAAGTTATAAGTTGATTCATCAAGTTAAACTTAATTTAACTTTGATTTCTTTGCTAAGAGACTTTAGTCACTTTCCAATAAACGTAATTATGTAATTAACTCAATTTTAAATTATGTATTCTTGTCAAAACTTTTAAGGGACTCGAAACTTAAAGTCCTGTGTTGAGGCCAATGACATACCTATTCTTGTAAGGTTAATTACTTGGGTCTCTTTGAGGTTTAAGTCAAATATTTTGCTGTGGGGGTGAATTTAAAGAAGTCAACTTTCAAAAAAAATAGTTTTAGCGCATTTGAACTTGAGTTGCCAATCCGAATCAGCTCTTAAATCCAAACTAAGCAAACTGCCGTTGAGACAGAATGAGTTTGGTTTTGTGTACTGCTTTCCTTCGACTTACTTTTAGTTTAAGTATAAAATTTTTACATATCTTCTTTCCCTTACGTTTGAGCTACATGCCCATGTAAGAATATTTTGATCATGTATTGTAAATCAAGAGAAATAGCCTTATTTTCTAAATCGTGTCGGAATGACCAACATTCTGTCCAGTTAGATTAACTAAGCTATTTTTGAATGCGAAACCTAGTTTAAACATAATTTCTCATTCAGGGGTTTAGCAGACACCTTAGGGTTTCCCACTATAAAATCAAATCAAGGTCAGACTGACTTCTGGAGTGAGATATGTGGCAGGCAAACACAACTTGAATTGTGCTTGGTAGCACCAGATCTGTCCGATTGGTGGTTACTAGATTTCCCTTCGCATTCTTGGTGATTTGCTACAAAGGCTTGTTGCTAAGCAAGTTACAGACTATTTTGAGCATTTCAAGTCAACGAAATGAGGAACGAATGAGAAATGAGGGGAAAAGGGCCGAAATGCTCCCATTGGTTAGCCATAAAGCAAAACGGGAACCAACCACTTCACTACTTTTCTTCCACATGAGGCAGTTACTCCTTTCCTTAAATGCATGCCCAATATTGGGTTTAGGTGTAAGTTTAATGGTTAGCTCAACTTAACCATTGACATTTGTTTGATTAAGCAAGCTTTGTACTTTGTTGTTTTACTAAGTTAGAATTCAGTTTTGCTTAATCGTTTTAAGCTAGGTTACGAGGCTTCGTAACCTTGAAGAAACCACCTAATCTCTGCCTGGGCATGTTGTACATGCTTACAAAAGGCTATCGAAGCCTCACATTGTAATATGCTTGTTTATTATCTTGAATGAAATAGCATTGAGCTTTACCCCTCGGGACAACCAAACACTTAACTTTCTTATCCTCATGTGGGCCAAGTATAGGTGGCATTCAAGTGAGTCTTAATCCTCGATTAAGTGGTGATTCTGTATCCTAATTGAGGCTAAGGGTCGTAATCTAGTTCTTAGTGGTGTTTCTGTATCCTTGAACAGGCTTAGTTTCTCACTAGATTAGTCTTTGGTGGTGAATTCTGTATCCAAAGATTAGTTTAGTTCTGAGCTTTATTACCATTGATTGTAATCTTTATTTACTTTAGCTTTCACTTTTGAATTTAGTTAAGCTTAACCCTTGAACGGTACATTAGTTTTGGTACCGGTGTAAGTTTCATCCTTGTGACTGAAACCCACGCATCCACGCACCAAAAACGAAAAAAAAAACACCGAAATGCAAAAGTCAGCAAACAAGGCGACATGTCTCATAGCAAGTTGCTCAACATGAAGCGAGAACTTGACTTCCTTAGGAGAAAGATACATCTTTCTAGCTTTGAGATATATGACTTAAACCTCCAGACGCAACAACATCAAGACAATCTACTCTTCTTAAAACTTCATATGAAAAAGAAAGGTAAATACCCCTTTAACTCAAAATAGGTGGATCAACATCAAGAAGGAAATGAGGTTAACTTCTACCTACGTCCTATGTTTGATAAGTATGACGATGAACAGGGGGAACTTGAGTAAGAATGAAAGAACGAGGGAGACGAGAAGGGTGCTGATGAGTTAAAGGAAAAAGAGACTGAGTATGACGTTCAATATGAATTTGGGTCTTGTAACAAAGGTTTAGATTTTGAAAAGTGTCCTTGTTCTCAAGAAGAATTGAGGACAATTCTTTTCCAAGAAAGTGAGAATGATGGATATCTCCTAAGGTGAGAACTTGATTCTAAACCATTTTCTAAATTTTGTGACATACAACACTTTATGGAGTTTTAATTAAACCTCAAAAGGATGAGCAATCGACATTGGCTTAATGCAAAACCTATGATTTGATATGAGGGGCATAAATGAATGACGTAAATAGTTTTGTTTCCAGGCATAAAACACAATTTTTGTGCTTTTAGTTTCCTAAACTTCCAGGAGGTTTAGAGCCATTAGTTTGGGTTAGGATGTTAACGAGCATCCTTAGATACCGAGCCATGCAAGCATATTCAAGTTAAACTAGGTTCACCACGGAAATTAGAAGCCCTAAATCCAACCGTTTCAAATTAGGCCATTTTTGACCCGGCTGTAAGGTGTAAGTTGATTCATCAACTTAAACTTAATTTAACTCTTATTTCTTTGCTAAGAGACTTTATTCACATTCCAATAAACGTAATTATGCAATTAAGTTAGTTTTAACTTATGTATTCTTGTCAAAACTTTTAACGGACTCGAAACTGAAGGTCCTATGTTCAGGCCAGCAACATAGCTATTTTTATGAGGTTAATTACTTGGGTCTCTGTGAGGTTTAAGTCTGATATTTTGCCATGGGGTTTAATTTAAAGAAGTCAAATTTCCAAAAAAATAAATTTCTGCTCATTTGGACTTATGTTGCCAATCTAAATCAGCCTTTAAATCCAAGTTATGTAAACTGCCGGTTGAGACAGAATGAGTCTGGTTTTGTGTATTGCTTTCCTTCAACTTTTTTGTGGTTTATGTATGAAAGTTTTACATATTTTCGGTCACTTACGTCTTAGCTACACGCCCATGTAACAATATGAGCATCAAGTATTGTAAATATAGAGAAATAGCCTTATTTTGTAAATCATGTCAGAATGGTCTACATCCTGTCCGGTTAGATTAACTAGGCTATTTATGCATGCAAAATCTTGTTTAAACATACTTTCTCATTAGGGGGGTTACCAGCCATGTTAGGGTTCCCACCATAGAAGGAAATAAAGATCATACTGACTTTTAGAGTGAGATATGTGGCGGGCAAACAAAGCTTGAATTGTGCTTGGTAGCACCTGATCCGTCCTTTTGTTGGTTACTAGATTTCCCTGTGCATTCTTGGTGATTTTGCTACAAAGGCTGGTTGCTTGAGCAATTTAGGGACTATCATGAGCCTTTCAAGTTAGCCAAATGAGGAACGAATGAGAAATAAGGGGAAAAGGGCCGAAATGCTCCCATTGGCTAGCCATAAAGCAAAACGGGAATCAACCACTTTACTACTTTTCTTCCGCATGAGGGCAGTTACTCCTTTGCTTAAATGCATGCCTAATATTGGGTTTAGGTGTAAGTTTAATGGTTAGCTAGACTCAACCTTTGAAATTAGTTTCATTAAGCAAGCTTTGTCCTTTGCTGTTTTACTAAGTCAGATTTCAGTTTTGCTTAACCGTTTATGCAACGTGAAGAGGCTTCCTAACCTCGAAGAAACCTCCTAATCTCTCCCTGGGCATCTTGTACATGCTTATAAAGCCTATCGAAGCCTCACATTGTAATATGCTAATTTATTATCATGAATGAAATTGCATTGAGCTTTGCCCCTCGGGATAACCAAACACTTAACTTGCTTATCCTCTTGTGGCTCGAGTAAGGTGGTGTTCAAGTGAGTCGTTATCCTCAATTAAGTGGAGATTCTTTATCCTAATTAAGGATAAGGACCGTAATCTAGTTCTTACTGGTGTTTCTGTGTCCTGGAAGAAGCTTATTTTCACACTAGATCAGTCTTTGGTGGTGAATTTTGTATCGAGAGATTAGTTTAGTTCTAAGCTTTATTACCCTTGATTGTAATCTTTCTTTACTCTAGCTTTCACTCTTGAATTTAGTCAAGCTTACCCCTTAGAAGGGACATCAGTTTTGGTATCAGTACAACTTTGATCCTTGTGACTGAAACACATGCATCTATGCACCAAAAACACAAAAAAAAACCCAATTGCAAAAGTCAGCCCACAAGTCACCCTGTCTCATCGGAAGTTGCTCAAGATCAAGCGAGAACTTGACTTCTTCAGGAGAAAGATACATCTATCTAGCATTCAGATATATGACATAAACCTCCAGATGCACCAACATTAAGACAATCTGCTCTTCTTAAAACTTCATATGAAAAAGAAAGGCAAATACTGCTTTGACTCAAAATAAGTGGATCAACATAAAGAAGGCAATGAGGTTAACTTCTACCTGCCTCCTAAGTTTCATAAGTATGAAGATGAATAGGGGAACTTGAGGAACAATAAAAGAACAAGGGTCAAGACGAAAAGGGTGTTGATGAGTTAAAGGAAAAAGAGATTGAGTATGAGGTTCAATATGAATTTGGGTGTTGTAACAAAGGTTTAGATTTTGAAAAGTGTCCTTGTTCTGAACAAGAATTGAGGATAGTTCTTTTGCAAGAAAGTGAGAAAGATGGATCTCTCCTAAGGTAAGAACTTGATTTTAAGCCATTTCAAAATTTTGTGACATACAACACTTTATGGAGTTTTAATTAAACTTCAAAAGGATGAGCAGTCGACAATGGCTGAATGCAAACCCTGTGATTTGATATGAGGGGCATAAATGGTTGCCCTAAATAGTTTTGTTTCCATGCACAAAACAAAATTTTTGTGCTTTCGTTTTCCCAAACATCCAGGAGGTTTAGAGCCGTTTGTTTGGGTTACGATGTTAACGAGCATCCTTAGAGACCAAGCCATGCAAGCAGATTCATGTTAAACCAGGTTCGCCATGGAAATTAAAAGCCCTAAACTCAACCGTTTCAAATTAGGCCATTTTTTACCCAGTTGTAAGTTATAAGGTGATTCATCATCTTAAACTTATTTTACTCTAATTTCTTTGCTTACAGACATTATTCACATTCTAGTAAATGTAATTATGCAATTAAGTTAGTTTTAACTTATGTATTCTTGTCAAAACTTTTAAAGGACTCAAAATTGAAGGTCTTATGTTCAGGCCAACAACATACCAATTTTTGTGAGCTTAATTACTTGGGTCTCTGTGAGCTTTAAGTCAAATATTTTTCCATGGGGTTGAATTTAAAGAAGTCAACTTCCCAAAAAAATAAGCTTCTGCTCATTTGGACTTAAGTTGCCAATCTAAATTATCCTTAAAATCCAAACTATATAAACTGCCGGTTGAGACAGAATGAGTCTAGTTTTGTGTATTGCTTTCCTTCAACTTATTTGTGGTTTAAGTATGAAAGTTTTACATATTTACTTTCCCTTGCATATTATCTACACGCCTATGTTAGAATATGTGCATCATGTATTGTAAATGTAGAGAAATAGCCTTATTTTGTAAATCGTGTCCGAATGGTCTACATTCTGTCCGGTTTGATTAACTAGGCTATTTATGAATGCGAAACCTAGTTTAAGCATACTATCTCATTAGGGGGGTCAGCAGACATCCTAGGGTTCCCACCATAAAAGGAAATAAAGAGCATACTGACTTTTGGAGTGAGAAATGTGGCGGGCAAACAAAGCCTGAATTGTGCTTGGTAGCACCTGGTCAGTCCGTTTGGTGGTTATTAGATTTCCCTGCGCATTCTCGGTGATTTGCTACAAAGGCTGGTTGCTTAAGCAAGTTAGAGACTATCAGGATCATTTCAAGTTAGCTAAATGAGGAACGAACGAGAAATAAGGGGAAAAGGGCCGAAATGCTCCAATTGGGTAGCCATAAAGCAAAACGGGAATCAGCCACTTTACTACTTTTCTTCCGCATGAGGGCAGTTACTCCTTTGCTTAAATGCATGCCGAATATTGGGTTTAGGTGTAAGTTTAATGGTTAGCCAGACTCAACCTTTGGAATTAGTTTGATTAGCCCAATATCAGTTTTGTTCAACTGTTTTAAGCTACGTTAAGAGGCTTCCTAAGCTTGAATAAACCTCTGACTTTCTCCCTCAGCATCTTGTACGTGCTTGTAAAGGCTATCGAAGCCCCACATTGTAATATGCTTGTTTATTATCTTGAATGAAATTGCATTGAGGTTTGCCCCTCGGGACAACCAAACACTTAACTTGCTTATCCTCATGTGGCTCGAGTAAGGTGGTGTTCAAGTGAGTCTTAATCCTCAATTAAGTAATGATTTTTTATACTAATTAAGGTTAAGGGGAGTAATTTGGTACTTAATGGTTTTTCTGTATTCTTGAAGAAGCTTACTTTCTCACTAGATCAGTCTTTGGTGGTGAATTGTGTATCCAAGGATTAGTTTAGTTCTAAGCTTTGTTACCCTTGATTGTAATCATTCTTTACTTTAGCCTTCACTCTTGAATTTAGTTAAGCTTAACCCGTGAGAGCTAAATCAGTTTTAGCACCAGTAAAAGTTTCATCCTTATGACTGAAACCCATGTTTCCACGCCCCAGAAACCCAAAAAAAAAAACCCAAATGCAAAAGTCAGCCCACACGGCGCCATGTCTCGTACGAAGTTGTGTAAGATCAAGCGTGTACTTGACTTCCTTAGGAGAAAGATAAATCTTTCTAGCTTTGAGGTATATGACTTAAACCTCCAGACGTAACAACTTCAAGATAATCTACTCTCCTTAAAACTTCATATGAAAAGGAAAGCTAATACCCCTTTGACTCAAACGAAGTGGATCAACATCAAGAAGGCAATGACGTTATCTTCTACCTACCTCCTAAGTTCGATAAGTATGAACATGAACAAGAGGAACTTGAGGAAGAAGGAAAGAACGAGGGTCGAGATAAAAAGGGTGTTGATAAGTTCTACCTACCATTGAAGTAACCTCCTAATCTCTCCCTACATAGCTTGTATGTGCTTATAAAGGCCACAGAAGCCTCACATTGTAATCAACTCATTTATTATCTTGAATGAAGTTGCATTGAGCTTTGCGCCTCATGACAACCAAACACTTAACTTGCTTATCCTCATGTAGGCTGAGTAAGGTGCTGTTCAAGTGAGTGTTAATAACCGTTTAGGTGGCGATTCTGTATCCTAATTAACGTTTGGGGTCGTAATCTAGTTCTTGGTGGTATTTTTGCATGCTTGAACAAGCTTAGTTTCTCACTAAATCAGTCTTTGGGGGCGAATTATGTATCCAATGATTTGTTTAGTTCTAGGCTTTATTACCCTAGATTGTAATCTTTCTGGACTTTAGCTTTCATTCCTGAATTTAGTTAAGCTTAACCCTGGAGAGGTACATAAGTTATGGTACCAGTGCAAGTTTCATCCTTATGCCTGAAACCAACGCATCCATACACCAAAAACACAAAAAAAACCAAAAAAAAATAGTCAGCCCACAAGGCGCCATGTCTCATAGGAAGTTGCTCAAGATCACGCGTGAACTTCACTTCCTTAACAGCTTCCAGATATGTATAACTTAAACCTCCAGACGCAACAACTTCAGGATAATCTACTCTCCTTAAAACTTCATACGAAAAGGAAAGCTAAATAGCCCTTTGACTCAAAACAACTGGATCAAGAGGTTCACTTCTACCTCCCTCCTAAGTTTGATAAATATGAAGATGGACAAGATGAATTTGAGGAAGAAGAAAAAAAGGAGGGTCGAGACGAGAATGGTGCTGATGAGTTAAAGGAAAAAGAAATTGAGCATAAGCTTCAACATGAATTTGAGTCCTGTAACAAAGAGTTAGATTTTGAAAAGTGTCCTTGTTCTCAACAAGAATTAAGGACAATTTGTTTCCAACAAAGCGAGAACGATGGATATCTCCTAGGGCAAGATCTTGATTCTAAGCCATTTTCTGAATTTTGTGACATACATCACATTATAGAGTTTTAATTAAACTTCAAAACGATGCTCTATCAACAATGGATCAATACAAACGCTATGATTGGATACAGGGGGCATAAATGGCTGCCCAAAATAGTTTTGTTTCCAGGCGCAGAAGACGATGTTTATGCTTTCATTTTCCTTAACATCCAAGAGGTTTAGAGCCATTTTTTTGGGTTAGGATGTTAACCAGCATCCTTAGATACCAAGCCATGCAAGCAGATTCAAGTTAAACCAGGTTCACCATGGAAATTGGAAGCCCTAAAGTCGTCTGTTTCAGTTCATGCCATTTTTTACGCTACTGTAAGCTATAAGTTGATTCATCAACCTAAACTTAATTAAACTCTGATTTCTTTGTTAAGAGAGTTTACTCATATTCTAATAAACGCAATTATGCAATTAAGTGAGTTTTAAATTATGTGTTCTTGTCAAAACTGTTAAAGGACTCGAAACTGAAGGTCTTGAGTTCGGGTCGGTGTTGTACCTATTTTTGTGAGCTTAATAACTTACGTCTCTTTGAGGGTTAAGTCAAATATTTTGCCATCGGGTTGAATTCAAAGAGGTCAACTTTCCAAAAAGGCAAGTTTAGCTCATTTGGACTTCAGTTGCCAATCCAAATCGGCCTTTAAATCTAAACAATCTAAACTGCCAGTTGACACAGAATGAGTCTAGTTTTGTGTCCTGCTTTCCTTCGACTTACTCTTGTTTAATTATGAAATTTTTACATATTTTCTTTCCCTTCCGTCTTATCTATAAGCCCACGTAAGAATAATTGACTCACGTGTTGTAAATCAACAGAGACAACCTTATTTTGTCAATCTTGTCAGAATGGTCTACATTCTGTCTAGTTAGATGAACTAGGCTATTTATGAGTGCAAAACCTAGTTTAAACCTAATTTCTCATTAGGGGGCTTAGAAAACATCTTAGGGTTTTCTGCCATTGAGGGAAATTAGGATCATACTGACTTTTGGAGTGACATATGTGGCGGGCAAACACAGCCTGAATTCTACTTGGTAGCGCTAAATTGGTCCGTTTGGTGGTTACTAGATTTCTCTGCGCATTCTTAGTGATTTGCTACGAAGGCTGGTTGCCTAAGGAAGTTGGAGACTATCATGAGCCTTTTATGTTAGCCAAACGAAGAACGAATGAGAAATAAGGGGAAAAAGGCATAAATGCTCCGATTGACTAGCCATACACCAAAAAGGGAACCAGCCACTTTACTACTTTTGTTCCACATGAGGGCAACTACTCCATTGCTTAATTGCATGCCTAATATTGAGCTTACGTGTAAGTTTAATGGTTAGCTAGACTCAACCATTGAAATTAGTTTGATTACGCAAGCTTTGCACTTTGCCTTTTTCCTATGTTAGATTTCTATTTTGCTTAACTGTTTTAAGCTAGGTTAATAGGTTTTGCTAACCTTGAAGAAACCTCCTAATCCTTCCCTAGGCAGCTTGTACGTGCTTATAAAGGCTATAGCAGCCTCACATGATAATTAGCTTGTTTATTATCTTGAATGAAATTGCATTGAACTTTGCTCCTTGTGACAACCAAACACTTGACTTGCTTATCCTCATGTAGGCCGAGTAAGGTGGCGTTCAAGTAAGTCTTAGTCCTCGATTAGGTGGTCATTCTGTATCCTAATTAAGGTTAAGGGTGGTAATCTCATTCTTGGTGGTGTTACTGTATCCTTGAACAAGCTTAGTTTCTCACTCAACTAGTCTTTGGTTGTGAATTCTGTATCCAAAGATTAGTTTAGTTCTAAGCTTTATTACCCTTGATTGTAACATTTCCTTAGTTTAGCTTTCACTCTTGAATTTAGATAAGCTTAGCCCTTGAGAGGTGCATCAGTTTTGGTACCAGTGCAAGTTTTATCCTTGTGCCTGAAACCCACAAATCAATACACCAAAAACCCCCCAAAAAAAACCCAAATAAAAAAGTTAGCCCACAAGTCGCCATGTCCCATAGCAAGTTGGTCAAGATCAAGCGTGAGCTTCATTTCCTTAGGAGAAATATACATCCTTCTAGCTTTGAGATATATGACCTAAACCTCAAGACGCAACAACTTCAAGATAATCTGCTCTCCTTAAAAATTCATATGAAAAGGAAAGCTAAATTGCCCTTTGACTCAAAAGAAGTGGATCAACATCAAGAAGGCAATGAGGTTAACTTCTACCTACCTCCTAGGTTCGATAAGTATGAAGATGAAAAGGAGGAATTTAAGGAAGAAGAAAACGAGGTTCGGGACGAGAAGGTGTTGATGAGTTAAGGGAAAAAGAAATTGATTATAAGCCTCCACATGAATTTGAGTCTCGTAACAAAGCGTTGGACTTTGAAAAGTGTCCTTGTTCTCAACAAGAATTGCGGACAATTCTTTTCCAACAAAGTAAGAATGGTGGATATCTCCTAGGGCAAGATATTAATTCTAAGCCATTTTCTCAATTTTGTGACATACATCACTCTATGGAGTTTTAATTAAACTGCAAAACGATGGGAATCGGCAATGGCCAAATACAAACCCTATGATTGGATATGAGGGGCATAAACGGTTGCCCCAAACAATTTTGTTTCCATGCGCAAAACATGATTTTTGTGCTTTCATTTTCCTTAACATCCAGGAGGTTTAAAGCCATTAGTTTTGGTTAGGATGTTAACCTACATCCTTAGATACAAAGGCATGCAAGCAGATTCAAGTTAAACCCAGTGCACCATGGAAATTAGAAGCCCTAAACTCAACCGTGTCAGTTCAGGCCATTTTTGACCCTACCGTAAGTTATATGTTGATTCATTAACTTATTCTTAATTTAACTGTGATTTCTTAGCAAAGAGAGTTTATTAACATTGTAATAAACATAATTATACAATTGAGTCAATTTTAAACTATGTATTCTTGTCAAAACGTTTAAAGGACTCGAAACTCAAGGTACCGAGTTTGGGCCAACAACATACCTATTCTTGTGAGCTTAATTACTTAGCTCTCTCTGATGTTTAAGTTAAGTATTTTTGCATGGGGTTGAATTTAAAGAAGTCAACTTTCCAAAAAAACAAGTTTAGCTCTTTTGGACATCAATTGCCAATCCAAATCAGCCTTTAAATCCAAACTATCTAAACTGCCCGTTGAGGCAGAATGAGTGTAGTTTTGTGTCTTGCTTACCTTCGACTTATTTGTGGTTTAAATATGAAATTTTTACATATTTTCTTTCCCTTATGTCTTAGCTACACGCGTACTTAAGAATAATTGGATCACAAATTGTAAATTAAGAGAAATAGGCCTATTTTGTAAATCGTGTCAGCATGCTCTACATTTTGTCTGGTTAGATTAACTACGCTATTTACGAGTGTAAAACCTATTTTAAGCCTAACTTCTCATTAGGGGGGTTAGCAAACATCTTAGGGTTTCCCACCTTGGAAGGAAATCAAGATCATATTGACTTTTTGGGGTGAGATATGTGGCGGGCAAACACAGTCTGAATTCTGGTTGGTAGCGCCAAATTGGTCCGTTTGGTGGTTACTAGATTTCCCTATGCATTCTTGGTGATTCACTACAAAGGCTGGTTACTTAAGTAAGTTGGTGACTATCATGAGCATTTGAAGTTAGCCAGATGAAGGTTGAAGGAGAAATAAGGGGAAAAAGGCATTAACGTTCCCATTCGCTAGCCATAAAGCAAAAAAGGGAACCAGCCACTTTACTACTTTTCTGCCATATGAGGGAAGCTTTTCCTTTGTTTAATTGAATGCTTAATATTGAGTTTAGATGTAGGTTTAATGGTTAGCTAAACTCAGCCATAGAAATTAGTTTGATGAAGCAAGCTTTGTACTTTGCCGTTTTCCTAAGTTAGATTTCAGTTTTGCTTAACCGTTTTAAGCTAGGTTAAGAGGCTTCCTAACCTTCAAGAAACCTCCTAATATCTCCATAGGCATCTTGTACGTGCTTGTAAAGGTTGTAGAAGCCTCACATTGTAATGAACTTGTTTATTATCTTCAATGAAATTGCATTGAGGTTTGCTCCTCATGACAACCAAAGACTTAAGTTGTTTATCCTCTTGTAGGTCGAGTAAGGTGGTGTTCAAGTGAGTCTCAATTCTCGACTAGGTGGTAACTGTGTATCCTAATTAAGGCTAAGGGCCGTAATCCAGTCCTTGGTGATGTTTCTGTATCCTTGAACAAGCTTAGTTTCTCACTAAATCAGTCTTTGGTGGTGAATTCCGTATCCAAATATTAGTTTAGTTCTAAGTTTTACTACCCTTGATTGTAATCTTTCTTGACTTTAGCTTTCACTCTTGAATTTAGTTAAGCTTAACCCTTGGGAGGTACATCAGTTATGGTACCAGTGCAAGTTTCATCCTTGTACATGAAACCCACGCATCCATAGACCAAAAACACAAAAAAAAACCCAAACAAAAAAGTATGCCCATAAGGCACCATCTCCCATAGGAAGTTGCCCAAGATCAAGCGTGAACTTCACTTCATTAGGAGAAATATGCATGCTTCTAGCTTTGAGATATATGACTTAAGCATCCAAACGCAACAACTTTAAGGTAATCTACTCTCCTTAAAACTTCATATGAAAAGGAAAGCTAAATAGCCCTTTGACTTAAAAGAAGTGGATCAACAACAAGAAGGCGATGAGGTTGACTTCTAGCTACCTCCTAAGTTCGATATGTATGAAGACGAACAGGAGGAACTTGAGGAAGAAGAAAACAAGGAGGGTCGAGAAGAGAAGGGTGCTGATGAGTTAAAGGAAAAAGAAATTGAGTATAAACTTCCACATGAATTTGAGTCATGTAACAAAGAGTTAGATTTTGAAAAGTGTCTTTGTTCTCAAAAAGAATTGAGCACAACTCTTTTCCAACAAAGTGAGAATGATGGATATCTCCTAGGGAAGATCTTGATTTTAAGCCATTTTATGAATTTTGTGACATAGATCACACTGTGGATTTTTAATTAAACTTGAAAACAATGGGAAATCAACAACGGATTAATACAAACCTTATGATTGAATATGAGGGGCATAAAGGCTGCCCTAAATAGATTTGCTTCTATGCACAAAACACGATTTTTGTGCTTTCATTTTCCTTAACATCAAGGAGGTTTAGAGGTATTCGTTTTGGTTAGGATGTTAGCCAGCATCCTTAGATACCAAGGCATGCAAGTAAGATCAAGTTAAACTAGGTTCACCACGAAAATTAGAACCCCTAAACTCAACTGTTTCAGTTTCGGCCATTTTTTACCCTACTGTAGGTTATATTCTGATTCATCAACCTAAACTTAATTTAACTCTGATTTCTTTGCTAAGAGAGTTTATTCGTATTCTAATAACCTTAATTATGTATTTAAGTTAGTTTTAAATTATGTGTTTCTATCATAACTTTTAATGGACTCGAAACTGAAGCTCCCTAGTTCGGGCCAGCGACATACCTATTTATGTGAGCTTAATTACTTAGGTCTCTTTGAGATTGAAGTCAAATATTTTACCATGGGGTTGAACTTAAAGATGTCAACTTTCCAAAAAAACGAGTTAAGCTCATTTGGACTTCAGTTGCCAATCCAAATCAGCCTCTAAATCCAAACTATCTAAACTGCCAGTTGAGACAGAATGAGTCCAGTTCTGTGTCTTGCTATCCTTCGACTTATTTTTTGTTAAGTATGAAATTTTACATATTTTCTTTCCCTTCTTTCTTATCTACACGCCTATACAAGAATAATTGGATCACTTATTGTAAATAAAGAGAAATAGGCTTATTTTGTAAATCGCATCAGAATGGTTTACATTCTGTCTGGTTAGGTTAACTACGCTATTTACGAGTGCAAAACCTAGTTTAAACCTAATTTCTCATTAGGGGGGATAGCAAACATGTTAGGGTTTCACACCATGGAAGGAAATCAAGATCATACTGAGTTTTGGAGTGAGATATGTGGCAGGCAAACACAACCTGAATTTTGCTTGGTTACGCCAGATTGGTCCGTTTGGTGGTCACTAGATTTCAGTGCGCATTCTTGGTGATTTGCTACGAAGCCAGGTTGCTTAAGCAAGTTGGAGACTATTGTTAGCCATTCAAGTTAGCCAAATGAAGAATGAACGAGAAATAAGGATTAAAAGGTATAAATGCTCCCATTGGGTAACCATAAAGCAAAAAAAGAACCAGCCACATTACTACTTTTCTTCCACATGAGGGCAGCTATTCCACTGCTTAATTGCATTCCTAATATTGAGTTTAGGTGTAAGTTTAATGGTTAGCTAGACTCAACCATTAAAATTTGTTTGATTAAGGAAGCTTTGTACTTTGCTTCTTTACTAAGTTAGATTCCAGTTTTGCTTAACCGTTTTAAGCTAGGTTATGAGGTTTCCTAACCTTGAAGAAACCTCCTAGTCTCTCCCTAGGCAGCCTTTACGTGCTTATAAATGCTATAGAAGCCTCACATTGTAATCAGCTTATTCATTATATTGAATGAAGTTGCATTGAGGTTTGGTCCTCGTGACAACCAAACACCTAACTTGCTTATCCTCATGTGGGTCCAGTAAGGCGGTGTTCAAGTGAGTCTTAATCCTCGATTAGATGGTGATTCTATATCCTAATTAAGGATAAGGACCGTAATCTGGCTTTTGGTGGTGTTTCTGAATCCTTGAACAAGCTTATTTTCTCACTAAATCAGTCTGGGGTGGTGAATTCTCTATCCAAATATTAGTGTAGTTCTAAGCTTTATTACCCTTGATTGTAATGTTTCTGTACTTGAGCTTTCATTTTTGAATTTAGTTAAGCTTAACCCTTAAAAGGTATATTAGTTTTGGTACTAGCGCAAGTTTCATCCTTGTGCCTAAAACCCACGCATCCATACACCAAAAACAAACAAAAAAAAACTAGATAAAAACGTCAGCCCACAAGGCGCCATGTCTCATAGGAAGTTCCTCAAGGTCAAGCATGAACTTCACTTCTTTAGGAGCAATATACATCTTTCTAGCTTTGAGATATATGACTTAAACGTCCAGATGCAACAACTTCAAGATTATCTACTCTCCTTAAAACTTCATATGAAAAGGAAAGCTAAATAGCCCTTTCACTCAAAAGAAGTGGATCAACGTCAAGAAGGCAATGAGGTTAACTTCTACCTACCTCCTAAGTTTGATGAGTATGACGATCAACTGGAGGAACTTGAGGAGGAAGAAAAGAATGAGGGTCAACACGAGAAGGGTGCTGATAAGTCAACGGAAAAAGAAATTGAGTATGAGCTTCAACATGAATTTGAGTCGTGTAACAAAGAGTTAGATTTTGAAAAGTGTCTTTATCCTCAATTAGAATTGAGGACAATTCTTTTCCAACAAAGTGAGAATGACGGATATCTCCTAGGGAAGATCTTGATTCTAAGCCATTTTCTGCATTTTGTGGCATACAACACTTTATGGAGTTTTAATTAAACATCAAAACGATGGGCAATCAACAATGGCTTAACACAAACCCTATGATTCGATATGAGGGGCATAAATGGCTGCCCTAAACAGTTTTGTTTCCAAACGCAAAACACGATTTTTGTGATTTCATTTTCTTTAACATCCAGGAGGTTTAGAGCCATTTGTTTGGGTTAGGATGTGAACCAGCATCCTTAGATACCAAGCCATGCAAGCAGATTCAAGTTAAACCAGGTTCACCACGGACATTAGAAGTCCTAAACTCAACCGTTTTAGTTCATGACATTTTTGTCCCAATTGTAAGTTATAAGTTGGATCATCAACTTAAACCTAATTTAACTATGATTTCTTTGCTAAGAGAGTTTACTCATATTCTAATAAATGTAATTATGCAATTAGGTCAGTTTTAAATTATGTATTCCTATCACAACTTTTAAAGGTCTCGAAACTGAAGGTCCCGAGTTCGGGCCAACAACATACCTAATCTTGTGAGATTAATTACTTAGGTCTCTTTGAGGTTTAAGTCAAAAAAATTTCCATGGGGTTGAATTTAAAGAAGTCAAATTTATGAAAAATCAAGTTCAGGTCATTTGGACTTTAGTTGCCAATCCAAATCAGCCTTTAAATCCAAACTATCTAAACTGCCAGTTGGGACAGAATGAGTATAGTTTTGTGTCTTGCTTTCCTTCGACTTATTTTTGGTTTAAGTATGAAATTTTTACATATTTTCTTACCCTTTCGTCTTAACTACATGCCTACGTGAGAATAATTGGATCACGTATTGCAAATCAGGAGAAATAGGCTTTTTTTATAAGTCATGCGAGAATGGTCTGCATTCTATCAGGTTAGATTAACTGGGTTATTTATGAGTGTAAAACCTAGTTTAAACCTAATTTCTCATTACGGGGGTTAGCAAACATCTTAGGGTTTCCCACCAAGGATGAAAATCAAGATCATAAGGACTTTTGGAGTGAGATATGTGGCAGACAAACACAACCTGAATTCTGCTTGGTACCGCCAGATTGGTCCGTTTGGTGGTTACTAGATTTCCCTGCACATTCCTGGTGATTTGTTGCAAAGGCTGGCTGCTTAAGCAAGTTGGAGACTATCATGAGCCTTTCAAGTTAACCAAATGCAGAAGGAATGACAAATATAGGGAAAAGGCATAAATGCTCCCATTGGATAGCCATAAAGCAGAAAGGGAACCAGCCACTTCATTACTTTTCTTCCACATGAGGGTAGCTACTCCTTTGCTTAATTGCATGCCTAGTATTGAGTTTAGCTGTAAGTTTAATGGGAAACTAGACTCAACCATTGAACTTAGTTTGATTAAGCGAGCTTTGCACTTTGCCGCTTTACTAAGTTAGATTTTAGTTTTGCTTTACCATTCAAAGCTAGGCTAAGAGGTTTCCTAACCTTGAAGAAACCTCATAATCTCTCCATAGGTAGCTTGTACGTGCTTATAAAGGCTATGGAAGCCTCACACTGTGATCAGCTCGTTTATTATCTTGAATGAAATTGCATTGAGGTTTGCTCCATGTGACACCCAAGCACTTAACTTGCTTATGCCCATGTAGGCCGAGTAACGTGGTGTTCAAGTGAGTCTTAATCCTCAATTAGGTGGTGATTCTGTATGCTAATTAAGCTTTAAGGGTTGTAATCTGGTTCTTGGTAGTGTTTCTGTATCCTTGAACAAGCTTAGTTTCTTACTAAATCAGTCTTTCGTGCTGAATTCTGTATCCAAATAATAGTTTAGTTCTAAGCTTTATTACAATTGATTGTTATCCTTCTTGACTTTAGCTTTCACTCCTGAATTAAGTTAAGCTTAGCCCTTGAGAGGTACATTAGTGATGGTACCAGTGCAAGTTTCATCCATGTGCCTGAAACCCACGGATCCATACACCAAAAACACAAAAAAAAACCCCAATAAAAAAGTCAGCCCACAAGGCGCCATGGCTCATAGGAAGTTGCTTAAGATCAAGCGTGAACTTCACTTTCTTAGGAGAAATATACATCTTTCTAGCTTTGAGATATGTGACTCAAAGCTCCAGATGCAACAACTTCAGGATAATCTACTCTCTTTAAAACTTCTCAAGAAAAGGAAAGCTAAATAGTCGTTTGACTCAAAAGAAGTGGATCAACATCATGAAGGCAATGAGGTTAACTTCTACCTACCTCCTATGTTCAAAAAGTATGAAGATGAATAGGAGGAACTTGAGGAAGAAGAAAAGAAGGACAATCGAGATGAGAAGCGTGTTGATGAGTTAAAGGAAAAAGAAATTGATTATAAGCTTCAATGTGGATTTGAGTCTTATAACAAAGAGTTAGATTTTGAAAAGTGTCCTCGTTCGCAACAAGAATTGAGGACAATTCTCTCCCAACACAACGAGAATGAATGATATCTCCGAGGGCAAGATCTTGATTCTAAGCCATTTTTTGAATTTTGTGACGCACATCACTTTATGGAGTTTTAATTAAACTTTAAAACGATGGGAAATCAACAATGGATTAATACAAGCCCCATAATTGGATATGAGGGGCACAAATGGCTGCCTTAAATAGTTTTGTTTTCAGGCGCAAAACTCTATTTTTGTGATTTCATTTTCCTTAACATCCAGTAGGTTTGGAGCTATTCGTTTGGGTTAGGATGTTAACCAGCATCCTTGGATACCAAGGGATGCAAGCAGATTCCACTTAAACCAGGTTCACCCCGCAGATTAGAAGCCTTAAATTCGACCGTTTCAGTTCTGGCTATTTTTGACCCTACTGTAAGTTATAAGTTGGATCATCAACTTAAACATAATTTAACTCTGATTTCTTTGCTAAGAGAGTTTATTCATATTGTATCAAACATAATTACGCGATTAAGTCAGTTTCAAATTAAGTATTCTTATCAAAACTTATAAAGGATTCAAAATTGAAGGTCCCGAGTTCGGTCCAGCAACATACCTATTTTTGTGAGCGTAATTACTTCTATCGCTTTGAGGTTTAAGACAAATATTTTCCCGTGGGTCTAACTTAAGGAAGTCAACTTTCCAAAAAAAACAAGTTCAGCTCATTTGGACTTCAGTTGCCCATCCAAATCAGCCTTTAAATCCAAACTATCCAAACTGCCAGCTGAGACAGAATGAGTCTAGTTTTGTGTCTTGCTTTCCTTCGACTTATTTTTGGTTTAACTATGAAATTTTTACATATTTTCTTTCCCTTACGTCTTAGCTGCATGCCTACGTAAGAATAATTGGATCACGTATTGCAAATCAAGATAAATAGGCTTATTTTATAAGTCGTGTCAGAATGGTCTACATTATGTCTGGTTAGATTAACTAGGCTATTTATGAGTGTAAAACCTAGTTTAAACCTAATTTCCTATTAGGGGGTTAGCAAACATCTTAGGGTTTCCCACCATGGAATGAGATCATGATCATACTGACTTTTGGAGCGAGATATATGCCGGGCAAACATAGCCCGAACTCTGTTTGGTAGCACCAGATTGGTCCGTTTGGTGGTTGCTAGCTTTCCCTACACATTCTACGTGGATTGTTATAAATCCTGGTTGCTTAAGCAAGTTGGAGACTATCATGAGCCTTTCTAGTTAGCCAAATGAAGAACGAACAAGACGTAAGGGGAAAAAGGCATTATTGCTCCCATTGGCTAGCCACAAAGAAAAAAGGGAACCAACCAGTTTACTACTTTTCTTCCACATGAGGGCAGCAACTCCTTTGCTTAATTGCATGCCTAATATTGAGTTTAGGTGTAAGTTCAATGGTTAGCTAGACTCAACCACTAAAATTAGTTTAATTAAGCAAGCTTTGTACTTTGCCGTTTTACTAAGTTAGATTTCAGTTTTGCTTAACCAATTTCAAGCTAGGTTAAGAGGTTTCCTAACCTTGAAGAAACCTCCTAATCTCTCGATAGGCAACTTGTACACGCTTATAAAGGCTATAAAAGCTTCACATTTTAATTAGCTTGCTCATTATCTTGAATGAAACTGCATTGAGATTTGCTCCTCGTCACAACAAAACACTTAACTTGCTTATCCTCATGTAGGCCGAGTAAGGTGGTGTTCAACTAAGTCTTAATCCTCGATTAGGTGGTGATTCTGTGTCCTAATTAAGGTTAAGGGTCATAATCTGGTTCTTGGTGGTGTTTCTGTATCCTTGAACAAGCTTAGTTTCTCAATAAATCAGTCTTTCGTGGTCAATTTTACATCCAAATATTAGTTTAGTTCAAAGCTTTATTACCCTTGATTGTAATCTTTCTTGACTTCAGGTTTCACTCTTTAATTTAGCTATCCTTACCCCTTAAGAGGTACATCAGTTATGGTACCAGTGAAAGTTTCATCCTCGTGCCTAGAAGCCACGTATCCATACACGAAGAACAAAAAAAAAACCAAAATAAAAAAGTCAGCGCAAAAGGCACCGTGTCTCATAGGAAGTTGCTTAAGAGCAAGCATGAACTTGACTTCCTTGGGAGAAATATACATCTTTCTAGCCTAGAGATATATGACTTAAACCTCCAGACGCAACAAGTTCAAGATACTCTACTCTCCTTAAAACTTTATATGAAAAGGAAAGCTAAATAGCCCTTTGAGTCAAAAGAAGTGGATCAACATCAAGAAGGCAACGAGGTTAGCTTCTACCTACCTACTATGTTCGACAAGGACGAAGATGAACAGGAGGAACTTGATGAAGAGGAAAAGAAGGAAGGTTGAGACGAGAAGGGTGCTGATGAGTTAAAGGAAAAACAAATTAAGTATGAGCTTCAACATGAATTTGAGTCTTGTAACAAAGAGTTAGATTTTGAAAGGTGTCCTTGTTCTCAACAAGCATTGAGGACAATTCTTTTCTAACAAAGTGAGAATGAAGGATATCTCCTAAGGCAAGATCTTGATTTTTTCTGAATTTTGTGACATATAGCACTTTATGGAGCTTTAATTAAATTTCAAAACAATGAGCAATCAACAATGACTTAATACAAACCCTATGATTGGATATGAGGGGCATAAATGGTTGCCCTAAATAGTTTATTTTTCCAGGCACAAAACATGAATTTTGTGCTCTCATTTTTTTAAACATCCAAGAGGTTTAGTGATGGAGATCCCCCCATGCCCTTGATTGAAAAGGAATCAAATCAATTGGGTAATCTCAATATGCTACTTAAAGAATGAATAAATCATCCAAATTTTGTTTAAGTATTGAAACTACATTGCATGGGTTGATTCCAGCCGCTAACCCATTTTTGTGAGCTTAATTACTCAAGCCTCCTTAAGGTTTAAGTCTAATATTTTTCATTAGGATTGATGTTCAGGAAGTCAAGTTTGTGCCAAAACAAGTATCTTCCCATTTGGGTTCCATTTACCCAGTCAAATTAGCAAATAAATCGAAGTTGTCCAAACTGCCCAGCGGGACCAGAATATGCATGGTTTTGTTCACCTCATAACTTAAGCTATATTGTGGGTTAAGTTATGATTTTTTACATCTTTGGAATCCTCAGGGTGTCTACTTTCAGGTCCAAGCATTATTTTTCAATCATACCCATAAGAGGATGGGAGATCAAGGCCTTTTGTCAGACTGGTCAGATTGGGCTCCAATCTATGCGGTTAAATGTTTAACCCAAATTACCTTACTTAAACATGATATAACCTTGATTTCTTTGGGGGGGGGGCGTTTATATACATCCCAAACTTACCCCCAATGGCTTGAAAACCAAATCATACTCAGTTTTGAAAAGCCTAAACCTAGTACAAAAACCGGTCAAATTCTGTACGTGAACCAGGTTCACTCAAACCGGTTTGTTTTGGTTCAAACGTGAGGTTACTCACTTGCAGCTAGTGTGGCACACCTTTCAAAGCTTGGCATATGTCCCTAGGCATCAATCATGGGCTGTAAACCTTGGGAAGAATGACCAATGAGGAGCAAGCAGCAAAGGAAGTTGTCTCTTGCATGCTATTGGCTAGACAAAAAGGAAGCTTCACTTTACGGCTAGCCAATGGGATTCTAGCTACGTATTCAGCATGTTCAAGCTTAAGTATGAGTTGATTAATGTGTAATAAACATTAGTATTGGTTTACTTTATGCTTTGGATGTATTTAGATTAGCTTAAGCAAGTTTCGTATTCAATTAGCTCTAAACGGGTTGTATTAGGCTAATTAATATCTTTCCTTTCTAGTAAGGAAAGCTAGAGGTGTGTGTGTGGTTGCTTCCTAGCTTGTCCTATAAGGGGTGCACGGCCACTTGAAGTTTCATAACCAATGTTGAATGCAAATTTCAGTTTGAGAGCTTCTAGCTTTCTCTCTTCAAATACTTCACTTGCTTATCCTTAATTTGGTCGATTAAGGTGGTGATCAAGTAAGTCCTAAGATTTGTTAAGTGGTGTTTCTGTATCTTAACCAAAGATTAGTGACCCTAAACTTGTGTTTGGTGGTGTTTCTGTATCCAAACATTAAGTTTAGTTCTATCCAATTTAGTGTTCATCCTCAAGGATTCAAAGAGAGTAAAGGAGGGTTTGCTAGCTTAAATTTGAGTTAGTGAATCATAACTTTGATTCTCTTTCCATTCCATACATTCATAACCTTTCATACATCCATTTCTATGGTTAACCAAAGCTAAGGCTATCCCCTTTGGTTTAGCTTCCACTCCAAACACAAAGCCAAACTCAAACCATGAAACTTGACAAAGCTAGTCATACTAGGCAGCACTTTGGCGCGACCACACAATGCCTCCCCTTGCCATGTTGGTTTTACTTGTTTGCATCGTGTACTTAGTGGCTTTTAGCTTGGTTTCTTCCTTTCCTTGAGACATACATCAAGTTCCTTTTTGTTTTGCATTTAGAATCCCTTGATTCTAAATTCCATTCCTACCTCACATGTTTGTCGCCTCACAACCATCATATTATGTGCCACTTCCCTTGGTTTTCCCATGATTGTGTTCTCTCTTGGTTTCAGGCTTCCACTTTTAAATTGAGTTTTAGCTTAAACCCTAGGTGGATACATCATTAGAGCCATTTGTTTGGGTTACGATGTTAACCAGCATCCTTAGATACCAAGCCATGCAAGCAGATTTAAGTTAAACTCGGTTCACCATGGAAATTAGAGGCCCTAAACTCAACCATTTCAGTTCAGGCCATTTTTGACCCTGCAGCAAGTTATAAGTTGATTCATCAAGTTAAACTTAATTTAACTCCGATTTCTTTGCTAAGAGACTTTATTCACATTCGAATAAATGTAATTATGTAATAAAGTCTGTTTTAAACTATGTATTCTTGTCAAAGCTATTAAAGGACTCAAAACTGAGGTCCCGTGTTCGGGCCAGCAACATACCTATTTTTGTGAACTTCATTACTTGGGGCTCTTTGAGGTTTAAGTCAAATATTTTGCATTGGGGTTGAATTTAAAGAACTTTACTTTCGAAAAAAACGAGTTCAGCTCATTTCGACTTCAGTTGGAAATCCAAATCAGCCTTTAAATCCAAACTATATCAACTGCCAGTTGAGACAAAATGAGTCTACTTTTCTCTCTTGCTTTCCTTCAATTTATTTTTGGTTTAAGTATGAAATTTTTACATATTTTCTTTCCCTTCCATCTTAGGTACATGCCTATGTAAGAATAATTGGATAACGTATTGTAAATCAAGAGAAATAGGCTTATTTTGTAAATCGTGTTAGAATGTTCTACATTCTATCTAGGTAGATTAACTAGGCCATTTACGAGTGCAAAACCTAGTTTAAACCTAATTTCTCATTAGGGGGGTTAGCAAAGATTTTAGGGTTTCCCACCATGGAAGGAAATCAAGATCATACAAACTTTTGGAGTGAGATATATGGTGGGCAAACACAGCCTGGATTCTGCTTGGTAGCGCTAGATTGTCCGTTTAGTGGTTACTAGATTTCCCTACATATTCTTTGTGATTTGTAATAAAGGTTGGTTGCTTAACCATGTTGGAGACTATCATGAGCCTTTCAAGTTAGCCAAATGAGGAACAAACGAGAAATAATGGGAAAAAGGCATAAACGCTCCCATAGGCTAGCCATAAAGACAAAAGGGAACCTGCCGCTTTACAACTTTTCTTCCACTTGAAGGAAGGTACTCATTTGCTTAATTGCATGCCTAATATTAAGTTTAGGTGTAAGTTTAATGGCTAGCTAGACTCAACCATTGAAATTAGTTTGATTAAGCAAGCTTTGTACTTTGCCATTTAACTAAGTTAGATTTAAGTTTTGCTTAACCGTTTCAAGCAAGGTTAAGAGGTTTCTTGACGTTGAAGAAACCTCCTAATCTCTCCATGGGTAGCTTGTGCGTGTTTTTAAAGGCCATAGAAGCATCACATTGTAATCGGCTTGTTTGTTATCTTGGAAGAAATTGCATTGAGGTTTGCTCCTTGTCACAACCAAACAGTTAACTTCTTTATCCTCATGTAGGTTCAGTAAGGTGGTGTTCAAGTGAGTCTTAATCCTCGATTAGGTTTTGATTCTGCATACTAATTAAAGTTAAGGGTCGTAATCTGGTTCTTGGTGGTGTTTCTGTATCATTGAACAAGCTTAGTTTCTCACTAAATCAGTCTTTGGTGGTGAATTCTGTATGCAAATATTAGTTTAGTTCTAAGGTTTGTTGCCCTTGATTGTAATATTTGTTGTCTTTAGCTTTTAATCTTGAATTTAGCTAACCTTAACCCATTAGAGGTACATCAATTTTGGTACCAGTGTAAGTTTCATCTGTGTGCCTGTAACCCACGCATCTATACACCAAAAAAAATTCACAAATAAAAAAGTCAGCCCCGAAGGCGCCATGTCTCATAGGAAGCTACTCAAGATCAAGAGTGAACTTCACTTCCTTACGAGAAATATACATCTTTCTAGCATGAAGATATATGACTTAAACCTCTAGACGCAACAGGTTCAAGATAATCTACTCTCTTTAAAACTTTATATGAAAAGGAAAGCTAAATAGCCCTTTGACTCAGAAGAAGTCGATCAACATCAAGAAGGCAATGAGGTTAACTTCTACCTACCTACTTAGATCGACAAGGATGAAGATGAACAGGAGGAACTTGAGGAATAAGAAAAGAAGGAGGGTCGAGATGAGAAGGGTGCTGATGAGTTAAAGGAAAAAGAAATTGAGTATGAGCTTCAACATTAATTTGAGTCCTGTAACAAAGAGTTAGATTTTGAAAAGTGTCCTTGTTCTCAACAAGAATTGAGGACAATCTTTTCCAATGAAGTGAGAATGATGGATATGTCCTAGGGCAAGATCTTGATTCTAAGTGATTTTCTGAATTTTGTGACATACAACACTTTATGGAGTTTTAATTAAATTTTAAAACGATGAGCAATCGACAATGGCTTATTACAAACACTACGATTGGATATGAGGGGCATAAATGGCTGCCCTAAACAAGTTTGTTTCCAGGCACATTACATGATTTTTGTGCTTTCCTTTTCCAAAACATGCAGGAGGTTTGGAGCTATTCATTTGGGTTAGGTTGTTAACCAACATCCTTAGATATAAAGCCAGGCAAGTAGATTAAAGTTAAAGTCGTCTCATCATGAAATTAGAAGCCCTAAACTCAACCGTTTCAATTCAAGCCATTTTTGACCTTGTTATAAGTTATAAGTTGATTCATCAGCTAAAACTTAAATTAACTCTGATTTCTTCGCTAAGAGACCTTATTCACATTTAAATAAACATATTTAATTCACACTCTAATAAACGTAATTATGCAATTAAGTTAGTTTTTCATTATTTATTGTTGGTAAAACTTTTAAAGGAGTCGAAACTAAAGTTCCTGAGTTCAGGCCAGCAACATGCCTATTTTTGTGAGCTTAATTACTTCGGTCTCTTTTTTGTTAAAGTCAAATATTTTGCCAAGGGGTTGAATTTAAAGAATTTAACTTTCGAACAAAAATAAGTTTCAGCTCATTTGGACTTCAGTTGCCAATCCAAATCGGCCTTTAAATCCAAACTATCTAAACTACCAGCTGAGATAGAATGAGTCTGGTTTTGTGTATCGCTTTCCTTTGACTTCATTTTGGTTAAAGTATGAAAGTTTTACATATTTTGGCTCCTTTATGTCTTCGCTACACGCCTATGTAAGAATATTTGGATCATGTATTGTAAATAAAGAGAAATAGGCTTATTTTGTAAATCGTGTTAGAATGGTCTACACCTTTTCCGGTTAGATTAACAAGGCTATTCATGAGTGCAAAACCTAGTTTAATCAAAATTTCTAATTAGGCGGGTTACCAAACATCTTAGGGTTTCCCACCATGGAAGGAAATCAAGATCATACTGACTTTTGGAGTGAGATATGGCGGGCAAACACAGCCTGAATTCATCTTGCTAGCACCAAATTTGTCTGTTTTGTGGTTACTAGATTTCCCTACTCATTCTTGGCGATTTGCTATAAAGGCTAGTGGCTTAAGCAAGTTGGAGACTATGATGAGCCTTTCAAGTTAGCCAAGTCAACAATGAATGAGAAATAACAGGGAAAAGTCATAAATGCTCCTATTGGCTAGTTATAAAGCAAAAAGGGAACCAACCACTTTTCCAATTTTGTTCCACTTAAGGGCAACTACTCCTTTGCTTAATTGCATGCCTAATATTGAGTTTACGTGTAAGTTTAATGCTTAGATGGACTCAACCATTGAAATTAGTTTGACTAAGCAGGCTTTGTACTTTGCTGTTTAACTAAGTTAGATTTCAGTTGTGCTTAACTGTTTTAAGCTGGGTTAAAAGGTTTCCTAACCTTGAAAAAACCTCCTAAACTCTCCCTAGGTAGCTTTTATGTGCTTATAAAGGCTATACAAGCCTCACATTGTAATCAGCTTGTTTACTAGCTTGAATGAAATTACATTGAGCTTAGCTCCACGTGAAAACCAAACACTTAACTTGCTTATCCTAATGTAGACCGAGTAAGGTGGTGTTCAACTGAGTCTTAATCCTCTCTTAGGTGGTCTTTCTATATCCTAATTAAGGTTAAGGGTTGTAATGTAGTTCTTAGTGGTGTTTCTGTGTCCTTAAACAAGATTAGTTTCTCACTAGATCAATCTCTGGTGGTGAATTCTGTGTCCAAAGATCAGACTGGTTCTAAGCTTTATTACCCTTAATTGTAATCTTTCATGACTTTAGCTTCAACTCTTGAATTTAATTTAGCTTAACCCTTTAGGTGCATCAGTTTCGGTGCCAGTGCAAGTTTCATCCTTGTGCTTAAAACCCACGTATCCATACACGAAAAACAGAAGAAAAAAAAAGCCCAAATACAAAAGTCAACCCACAATGCATCATGTCTCATAGGAAGTTGCTCAAGATAAAGAGTGAACTTGACTTCCTTAGGAGAAAGACACATCTTTCTAGACTTAGACCTCTAGATGCGACAACTTCAAGATAATATAGTCTCTTTAAAACATCATATGAAAAGGAAAGCTAAATACCCCTTTGACTCAAGAGAAGTGGATCAACATCAAGAAGGCAATGAGGTTAACTTCTACCTGCCTCCTAAGTCTGATAAGTATCAACATGAACAGGAGGAACTTGAGGAAGAAAAAAAGAAGGAGCGTTAAGACGAGAAGGGCGCTGATGTGTTAAAGGAAAAAGAAATTAAGTATGAGCCTCAACATGAATTTGAGTCTTGTAACCAACAGTTAGATTTTGAAAAGTGTCCTTGTTCTTTACAAGAATTAAGGACAATTCTTTTGCAACAAAGTGAGAGTGATGGATATCTCCTAAGGCAAGATCTTGATTGTAACCCATTTCTGAATTTTGTGACAAACAACTACTTTATGGAGTTTTACTTAAACTTAAAAAGGCTAAGCAATCGACAATGGCTTAATATAAACCCTGTGATTGGATATGAGGGCGTAAATGGCTGCGCAAATAGTTTTGTTTCCAAATGTAAAACACGGTTTATGTGCTTTCATTTTCCTTAACATCTAGGAGGTTTAGAGCCATTTGTTTGGGTAAGGATTTTAACCAACAACCTTAGATACCAAGCCATGTAAGAAGATTCAAGTTAAACTAGGTTTAGCATGGAGATTGGAAGCCCTAAACTCAACCGTTTTAGTTTAGACCATCTTTGACCCGGCTATAAGTTTTAAGTTGATTCATCGACTTAAACTTAATTTAATTTTGATTTCCTTGGTAAGGGACTTTATTATCATTCTAATAAACGTAATTATACTATTAAGTCAGTTTCAAATTATGTATTCTTCTCCAAATTTTTAAAGGACTCAAACCTGAAGGTCCCGAGATTAGGCTAGCAACATACCTATTTTTGTGAGCTTAATTACTTAGGTATGTTTGAGGTTTAAGACAAATATTTTTCCGTAGGGTTGAATTTAAAGAAGTCAACTTAACAAAAAAAATAAATAACTTTCAGCTCATTCGGACTTCAGTTGCCAATCCAAACTGTCTAAACTGCCGATTGAGACAAAATGAGTCTGGTTTTGTGTAATGCTTTCCTTCATCTTGTTTTTGGTGTAAGTATGAAATTTTTACATGTTTTCATTCCTTTATGTCTTAGCTACACGCCCATTTTAGAATATTTAGATCATGCATTGTAAAATAAGAGAAATAGGCATATTTTGTAAATCGAGTCAGAATGGTCTATAATCTGTTCAGTTAGATTGACTAGGCCATTTTTTAATGCAAAACCTAGTTTGAACCTAATTTCTCATTAAAGGAGTTAGCAGACATCATAGAGATTCCACCACGTTAGGAAATAAATATCATACTAACTTTTGGAGTCAGATATGTGGCACGCAAACACAACCCGAATTCTGCTTGATAACACTAAATTGGTCTATTTGGTGGTTACTAGCTTTCCTGCGCATTCCTGGTGAATTGCTATAAATGCTTGTTGCAAAAGTGTGTTAGAAGACAATCACGAGCCTTTTGTACTTGCCAAATGAAGAATGAATGAAGAATAAGGAGAAAAGGCCAAAATCCTCTCGTTGGCTAGTGATAAAGCAAAAAGGGAACCAGCCACTTTACTACTTTTCTTCCACGTGAGGGAATCTACTCCTTTTCTTAATTGCAAGCCTAACATTGAGTTTAGGCGTAATTTTAATGGTTAAGTAGACTAAAGGATTGAAATTAGTTTGATTAAGCAAGCCTTGTACTCTGCTGTTTTACTAAGCCAGATTTCAGTTTTGGTTAATCATTTTAAGCAAAGTTAAGAGGTTTCCTAACCTTGAAGAAACCTCCTAACCTCTACCTGGGGAGCTTGTACTTGCTTATAAAGGCTACAGAACCCTCACATAGTAATCAGCTTGTTTATTATCCTTAATAAAAGGGCATTGATTTCTGCTCTTCGTGAAAACCAAACACTTAACTTGCTTATCCCCATTCAGCCTGAGAAAGGTGGTGTTCAAGTGCATCTTAACCCTTGATTAAGTGGTGTTTCCATATCCTAATTACGGTTTGATGGGGACCATCAAGACCAAGCTTCAAAAGAGCAACCAGCTAGCCCACACATCCATTCAAGCCCCAAGGATGTCCAAAACATCCATGCCTTGGTCAAGAACACATTGGAGCATTCGGAAAGAATGCATGCAGATTCAACCAAAAATTGGCCCAAGTTTGTGCACGTCTTGGGACTTGAAGGTGAGGAGATGATTGACTGCATTACACCCTCTCTTTAGGTTTACGATGTTAGGAATCCAATAAAACAAGTTGCAAGGGGTTTGGTTGGTCAAACAGCAAGTGCTTCCAGATGCTGCAGGCTAGGTGCTAATCCAGCACAGTTGGAAATGAAGTTTTGGACTAGCAAATTAAGTCCATGTTTTCTGCAATTTTAGGGCTTGAAAGGGGACAAAAATATTTATCAATTCATGGGTTCAAATCCCATCCAAAGCACCCGCTTGTGTTGCTATTAACCAGCCAAAAGGACAAAGAAAACACCCTTTTACCCGGGTAAACACTAGCCGGTACAAGGGGTCTTTCTCGTTGGATTTAGCTTTGCCCACTTACTTATTGGATTTGTTTTGCTGCATTCTAGGACCATTCTAAGCTTGACAACTCATTTGGGAGGCATCATGATCCCTAATGAGGTAGATTAAGCCAGTTAGTGAGGTGTTAAGCTAGTAAGAGATAAATGGGATTTGTTTACTCTTCCCCACATGTACTAGTCTGGACCCGTGCTTTCCACGGAGTATGTTCAAATAAATATTTTGTAGATATATTATCAAAATAATAAATGAATAGTTATGGTAGACAGAATTAATATTATAATTTAGAGGAAACAATGGAAAACTCAATGAAAAAGTTTAATATACAAACACTTCGAGCATAATTAATGAGATTAATATTTGAAAATATATAATTGTGAAAAAAGTCTATATAAGTATGATGGAGATAATAGATAAGGAATTTGTTACAGAGCATGCTAAATAGGATGATGATAAGTCAATTTATGACGTCAATGACAAAAACTCCACATCCTCTTCTTGTTGGTGAGTAAAAATTTATGAAGTCGTTAATTTTCTAGTGAAGTTAGGTAGAAACTATTTCAAAGTCGGTTTAGTTTTAGTTTCGCATGTAACACAAACAAAATTTGTCTTTCAATGAAAATAATTTGAACATTATACTTATGCTATTATATAACTTTTTAAGCTAATTAAAGTGGTTCATGAGGGGGTGCTAATATAATTATGTAATCATTTGTAATCACTTTGGTAATACATGAACTTTGTAACCTAGAAAACTCTCTCCACTAAATCTCCTAGCGTTGCATCTTGAGCTTGGCAACTCAAGTGGGTCTCTAGGTCCTTTTATCTCAACTAGAAAGTGATTCAACTCAGTCACTAGTTGATCTAAAGGGATTGCCCAAGTGTTATTTAAGGGTGGCTCTTTGGATTATCCGTTGCAAGGTCACTTGAATATCTAAGCTCTTGCATTCCTCTCCTTGTATTTGGTTTCTTCTTCCTCAAAATCGAAACATCTCTTGAATGTTCTTGTGGGTTGCTTCTTATTGTTCTTGATATACATCAATTGGTATTAGAGCTTAGGCTACATTCTTGGCCAAGCTTTCCTTTCATCTCAAACACATTCCCCAAACACCAAATCATAAAATCAACCTAAACAAATTTACCCAAAGCTATCATCCGTGATCATCCAAAACCCATCACCATGTCTTCTAGTCTCACCCCTGAAGAGGTGGTTAAACAAGCACTTAGAGAGAACGCTGAACTTGAGGCTTAACTCAAGTTTTTGCAAGAGCAACTTGGATAATTGATGGAAGAGAAAAGAAGAGGTTTATAGAGTTCTAGGAGCTCAAGCAAGCATCACCACTCGGATGACTCCAAGGGAAGCAATCTGATTAGCAACTCAAGTGAAGAAGAGTATGACAGGAGGCGTACGCGACCTCAAGGGCAAAGAGAAAGAAATTTTGGTGACTTCAAAGTCAACATTCCCGAGTTTGAAGGCCAACTTGACCCGGACATCTTCCTCGATTGGTTGCAAACGGTGGAAAGGGTCTTTGACTACAAAGACATGTCGGAAGGCAAAAAGGTAAAGCTAGTTGCCTTGAAACTTAGGAAGTATGCTTCTATTTGGTGGTCTACTGTCGTGACCAAGAGGGTGAGGAAGGGGAAAAGTAAGATCAAAACTTGGGAGCAAATGAAATCCAAACATAAAGCCAAGTTCTTACCCCCACATTATCTTCAAGATAATTTCCTTAAACTCCAACATCTCAAGCAAGGTTCTAAGAGTGTAGAGGAGTACACTAGGGACTTTGAACAACTTCTTTTGAAATGTGACTTGACGGAGAATTATTCTCAAACTTTGATTCGTTACTTAAGTGCCCTTGATGAACAAATTGCCAATGTTGTTGAGTTACATCCTTACACCTCCCTTGACGAGTTAAGTGCTTTCGCTCACAACGTTGAAATGCAAAAGAAGCTCAAAGGCAAGAACCACCCCATTCCCAAAACTACCCCACAGCCGTATGGCTTCCAAAAACCCCCCTACACCCCTCAAAAGCCTCTGCCAACCCCAAACCCGAAACCCCTTCAAAACACAACCCCACAAACACCATCAAAACCCCCACCTAAACCCCTTAGCAAGGCCCAGTGTTTTCATTGTCAAGGCCTTGGCCACTATGCTTCCGAATGTCCAAACAAGAGAATGGTCTCTTTGGCCGATTATCAAGCTTCCCAAGAGGAGCTAGAAGGTAAGGAGGAAAGGGAGGAAGAAGAGAAAGGGTTGTACATGGCTGAAGTCTTGGAAGAAGTAGAAGAAGGGCCGGATGAAGGGGAGTTGCTAGTGATTAGGAGAGCCTTGAGTGGAATTGGCTCTCAAGAACACTTGGAGCAAAGGGAGACTATTTTCCACACTAGATGCACCGTGGGTGGGAAGGCATACTCTCTCATTCTTGAGGGAGGAAGTTGTGCTAATGTGGCCTCCAAAACCATAGTGGACATGCTCAAACTCTCGGTCACACCACATCCAAGTCCCTACACAGTTCAATGGCTCAACCAAGGTAAGGGATTGCCAATCGCTACTCGGTGTCTACTTTGTTTGTCTATTAGAAAGAACTACAGGATGATGTTTGGTGTGATATTGTGCCCATGGATGCTTGTCATGTCCTCTTGGGTCGGCCATGGCTCTTTGATAGAAGTGTTATGCGTGATGGCCGAATGAGCACTTACACCTTCACCAAAGATCACAAGAAAATCACCCTTACTCCCCTTAAGTCTAGTCCACAAAAAAAGCCGCAAGACAATCCCAAGTTGGATGCCTTTCCTACTACCTTACTCCGCTCACAACTCCATGAATTTGATGCTTTCAAGGAGTGGATTCTCCTCGGCCAAGAACCGGCTGAAGTTAGGGATTTTTCCTATCCCTTGCTTACTTCCCTCATAAAAGCCTTTTCCCATGTCTTTCCACAAGAAATTCCCTACGGCTTACCTCCTCAAAGATCAATCCAACACAAGATAGACCTCATTCCCGGGCCCACACTCCCAGACAAGTCGACCTACCGTATGAACCCTCAAGAGACATAAGAGGTTCAAAGGCAAGTGGATGAGCTCTTGTCTAAGGGCCTAATCCGTGAGAGCCTTAGTCCTTGTGTCGTCCCGGCATTGCTCGTACCTAAGAAGGATGGATCCATGAGGATGTGTGTAGATAGTAGGGTTATCAACAAGATCACCATTAAGTACCGCTATCCCATTCCAAGAATGGAGGATCTTCTTGATGAGCTCCATGGGGCCACTATCTTTTCCCAGATTGATCTTAGAAGTGGCTATTACTAAATCCACATCTATGAGGGAGATCAATGGAAAATGGCTTTCAAAACCAAGGGTGGTCTCTATGAGTGGCTTGTCATGCCCTTTTGTTTGACTAATGCACCTAGCACATTCATGAGGCTTATGAACCAAGTTCTTAACTCATTCGTTGGGAAGTATGTTGTTGTGTACTTTGATGACATTTTGGTGTATAGCCATGGAGAGGAAGAACATTACAAGAACTTGCCTGAGGTCTTGAGTTTGTTGGCTCAAGAACAACTTTATGGTAACTTAGAGAAGTGCCATTTCTTCTTTTCCCAAGTGATGTTTTTAGGATAAATGGTTTCAGCCAAGGGCATCCAAGTAGATGAAGAAAAGATCAAGGCCATCCGAGAGTGGCCTACTCCTATGTCTATCCAACAAGTTCAAAGCTTCCGTGGCTTGGCATCCTCTTATAGAAGATTTGTGAGCAATTTTAGCTCAATCATGGCACCCATGACTGAGGTCCTCAAGGCCAAGCACTTTGAATGGACTGAACAAGCTCAACATACTTTTGAGGAAATTAAAGAAAGGCAAACTAGTGCTCCCATTCTAGCACTTCCTAGCTTTTCTAAGATCTTTGAAGTTGAGTGTGAATCTTCCGGAGTTGGAATAGGGGTCGTGCTATCACAAGAAAAGAGGCCTATTGCTTATTTTAGTGAGAAGCTAAATGATGCCAATAGGAAGTATTCTACATATGACAAGTAGCTCTATGCCATTATGTGGGCATTAGAGCATGGGCGGTACTATTTTGGTGGCAGGTGAGTTCATCCTCCACACGGATCACCAAGCCTTGAAGTACATTCAAGGTCAACATAAGCTCAACCCACGACATGCTAGGTGGGTAGAGTTCATGCAATCTTTCCACTTTGTGGTCCAACACAAGGCCGGCCAAATGAACAAAGGGGCTGATGCACTTTCTAGGAGGTACTTATTGCTCTTTACTCTTGAATCCAAGGTACTTGGGTTTGAGTGCATCAAGGACATGTATGCTCAAGATGAAGATTTCAAAGCCATCCTTGAAGGTTGTTCTAACCATGCCCACAGGTCCTTTCACTTGGAGAATGGTTTCCTTTTCAAAGGAAACCGCTATGCATTCCTAAATGTGGGTTTAGGGAGCTTTTGATCCAAGAGCTTCATGGAAGAGCTCTGGCCGGCCATTTTGGAGTTGAGAAGACATGTTCCGTGCATAAGGAACATTACTTTTGGCCAAGGATGTTAAAGGATGTGGAGCATTTCATTAAAAGATGCTCTACTTGACAACTTGCCAAGGACCACATTCGGCCTCAAGGCCTCTACACCCCCTTGCCGATTCCTCAAGGGCTTTGGGAGGATGTTAGCTTGGATTTCATCACAGGGTTGTCACGGACTCAAACGAATAAAGACTTTATCATGGTGGTAGTGGATAGATTTTCGAAGATGGCCCATTTTGTGGCATGTCACACAACCTTTAGTGCCTCACAAGTGGCTAATCTCTACTTCAAGGAGATAGTGAGGCTATATGGCATTCCATGAAGTATGTTGTCCGACCGTGACACAAAATTTCTAAGTCACTTTGGGCTAACCTTATGGAGGAGGCTTGGTACTCTACTGAAATTTAGCATGTCTTGCCACCCCCTAATAGACGACGAAACCGAGGTCACAAACCGCACCTTGGGCACTCTACTTCGGGTCTTGCTGAAGAAGAACATTAAAGGGTTGGATGAGCTACTTTGCAATGCGGAGTTTGCTTTAAACCGAACCCCAAGCAAGGCCACAGGTCTCTCCCCCTTGCATGTTGTGTAAGGGTACAACCCACTGACCCCCATTGATCTTGTTCCCATCTCTAATCCCACCAAGTTCAATTGGGAAGCCGAGAAGAGAGCAAAAGAGGTTCAAGAGCTTAATGCCAAGGCGAGGGAAAGGATTGAGAGATCAAATGAGCAAGCCAAGTCTTAAGAAGAGAAAAGAAGCACATTTTCAGCCCGGGGACTTAGTGTGGATTCACTTGAGAAAAGAAAGGTTCCCAAGCAAACATAATTAAGTCAAAGCTAATGCCAAGGTCGGATGGGCCATTCGAGATCCTTGAGAAGATTAGTCAAAATGCTTACAAGGTAGACCTTCCTGGTGAGTATGGGGTGTCTACCACCTTTAATGTAGCAGATTTAAGCCCATACTATGATGAAGAAGAGGAGATACCGAGTTTGAGGTCAAATTCAAATCAAGTCGGGGAGAATGATGGGGACCCTCAACACCAAGCTTTAAAAGAGCAACCAGCTTGCCCATACATCCGTTCAAGCCCCAAGGAAGTCCAAAACATCCATGCCTTGGTCAAGAACACATTGGAGCATTCAGACATAATGTGGACAGATTCAACCGAAAATTGGCCCAACTTTGTGCACGTCTTGGACTTGAAGGTGAAGGGATGATAGGCTGCATTAACCCCTCTGTTTATGTTTATGATGTTAGGAATCCAATAAAACAATTTTCAAGGGGTTCGGAGGTCATGTGGTTGGTCAAACAGCAAGTTCTTGCAGATGCTGCAGGCTAGGCGCTAATCCAGCACAGTTTGAAATGATGGTAGTTTTGGACTAGCAACTTAAGTCCATGTTTTCTGAAATTTTAGGGCCTGAAAGGGGGCATAAATATTTATCAATTCATGGGTTCAAATCCCATCCAAAGCACCCCCTTGTGTTGGTATTAACCAGCCAAAAGGACAAAGAAAACACCCTTTTACCCGGGTAAACACTAGCTGGTACAAGGGGTCTTTCTCCTTGGGTTGAGCTTTGCCCACTTGCTGATTTGTTTTTTTTTTGCTACATTCTAGGACCATTCTAAGATTGACACCTCATTTGGGAGGCATCATGATCCCTAATGAGGTAGATTAAGCTAGTTAGTGAGGTGTTAAGCTAGTAAGAGATAGATGGGATGTTCTTACTCTTCCCCACATGTACTAATCTTGTTTTTGCTGCATGAGAGAGATGGAACTTGACTAAAGGAGAACAAAACCAGCCTTATCCCTCATTTGTAATCACATTGGCAATACATGAACTTTGTGAGTTAGAAAACTCTTCACATTAAAACTCCTAGTGTTGTGTCTTGAGCTTAACAACTCACGTGGGTCACTAGGTCCTTTTATCTCAACTACAAAGTGATTTAGTTCAGTCACTAGTTGACCTAAAGGGATTGCCCAGGTGTTCTCTAAGGGTGGCTCTTTGGATTATCCGTTGCTAGGTCACTTGAATATCCAAGCTCTTGCATTCCTCTCCTTGTATTCGGTTTCTTCTTCCTCAAAAACCGAAACATCTCTTGAATGTTCTTATGAGTTGCTTCTTGTTGTTCTTGACATACATCACGGTTAAGGGTCGTAATTTGGTTCTTGGTGGTGTTTCTGTATCCTTAGACAAGCTTAGATTCTCACTAGATCAGTCTTTGGTGGTGAATTCTGCATCCAAAGATTTGTTTAGTTCTATGCTTTATTACCCGTGATTGTAATCTTTCTTGAGTTTTGCTTTCACTCTTGAATTTAGTTACGGTTAACCCCTGAGAGGTGCATCAGTTTTTGTACTAGTGCAAGTTTCATCCTTGTGCCTGAAACCCAGATATCCATACACCAAAAACACAAAAAAAACCCCAATTACAAAAGTCTGCCCACAAGGCGTCATGTCTTACAGGAAGTTGCTCAAGACCACGTGTGAACTCGAATTCCTTAGGAGAAAAATACATCTTTCCATCTTTGAGATATACGACCTAAACCTGCAGACGAACAACTTCAAGATAGTGTACTCTCCTTAAAACTTCATATGAGAAGGAAAGTTAAATAGCCCTTTGACTCAAAAGAAGTGGATCAACATCAAGAAGGCAATGAGGATAACTTCTACATACCTCCTAAGTTCGATAAGTATGAAGATGAACAGGAGGAACTTGAGAAAGAAGAAAAGAAGGAGGGTCGAGGTGAGAAGGGTGCTGATGAGTTACAGGAAAAAGAAATTGAGTATGAGCTTCAAAATGAACTTGAGTCTTGTAACAAAGAGTTAGCTTTTTAAAAGAGTCCTTGTTCTCAACAAGAATTAAGGGCAATTCTTTTCCAACAAAGTGAGAACGATGGATATCTCCTAATGCAAGAACTTGATTCTAAGCCACTTTTTGAATTTTGTGACAAATTGCACTTTATGGAGTTTTACGTAAACTTCAAAAGGTTGAGCAATTGACAATGGCTTAATACAAACCCTATGATTGGATATGAGGGGCATAAATGGGTGCCCTAAATAATTCTGTTTCCAGGCGCAAAATGCGATTTTTGTGCTTCCATTTTCCTAAACATCCTTGAGGTTTAGAGCCATTGGTTTAGGTTAAGATGTTAACCAGCATCCTTAGATACCAGTCCATGCAAGAAGAGTCAGGTTAAACCAAGTTTGGCATGGAGATTGGAAGCCCTAAACTCAACTGTTTCAGTTCGGGCCATTTTTGACCCGACTCTAAGTTATACGTTGATTCATCAACTTAAACATAATTTAAGTTTGATTTCTTTGCTAAGAGACTTTAATCACATTCTAATAAACGTAATTATGCAATTAAGTCACTTTTAAATTATGTATTCTTGTCCACACTTTTAAAGGACTCGAAACTAAAGGTCTTGAGTTCAGGCGGGCAACATACCTATTTTTTCGAGCTTAATTACTTACGTTTGTTCTAGGTTTAAGTCAAATATTTTTCCATGGGGTTGAATTTAAAGAAGTTAACTTTCCAAAAAAACAAGTTTCAGGTCATTTTGTGTTCAATTACCAATCCAAATCAACCTTTAAATCCAAACTGTCTAAACTACCGGTTGTGATAGAATGAGTGTGGTTTTGCGTATTGCTTTCGCTTGTCTTCTTTTTCGTTTAAGTAATGACATTTTTACATATTTTCATTCCTTTACGTCTTAGGTACATGCTGATGTAAGTATACTCAAATCATGTGTTGTAAACGAAGAGAAATAGGCTTATTTTGTAAATCGAGTCAGAATGGTCTACATTATGTCTGTATAGATCAACTTGGCTATTAATGAATGCAAACCCAGTTTAAACCTAATTTCTCATTTTGGGGGGGGGGGGGTTAGCAGACATCTTAGGGTTTCCCACCATGGAAGGAAATAAAGATCATACTGACTTTTGGAGTTAGATATGTGGCGGGCAAACACAGCCTGAATTCTACTTGGTAGCACCAAATTGGTCCGTTTGGTGATTACCAGCTTTCCCTACGTATTCCTGGTGAATTGCTATGAATGCTTGTGGCTAAAGCATGTTGGGAGGCTATCATGAGCCTTCTAATTAGCCAACTGAAGAATGAATGAGGAATAAGGAGAAAAAGGCAGAAATGGTCCCATTGGCTAGCCATAAAGCAAAAAGGGGACCACCCACTTTACTACTTTTCTTCCATGTGAGGATAGTTACTCCATTTCTTAATTGCATGCCTAACATTGAGTTGAGGTGTAAGTTTAGTGGTTAACTAGACTCAAGTATTGAAATTAGTTTGACTAAGAAGACTTTGTAGTTTGCTATTTTACTAAGTTATATTTCAGTTTTGCTAAACCGTTTTATGCTAGGTTAAGAGGTTTCCCAACATTGAAGTAACTAAGGTTAAGGGCTGTAATCTTGCTCTTGGTTGAGTTTCTGTATCCTTGAACAAGATTTGTTTCTCGCTAGATTAGTCTTTGGTGGTGAATTCTGTATCCAAAGATTAGTTTGGTTCTAAGCTTTATTATCCTTGATTGTAATCCTTCCCAGGTTTAGCTTTGACTCTTGAATTTAGTTAAGCTTAACCCTTGAGAGGTACATCAGTTTTGGCACCAGTGCAAGTATCATCCTTGTGCCTGGAAGTCACGCATCCATACACCAAAAAGACAAAAAAAAACCCAAATGCAAAAGTCATACCACAAGGTGCCATGTCTCATCGGAAGCTCCTCAAGATCAAGCGTGAACTTGACTTCCTTAGGAAAAAGATACACCTTTCTAGCTTTGAGATATATGACTTAAATATTTAGATGTAACAAGTTCAAGATAATCTACTCTTCTTAAAACTTTATATGAAAAGGAAAGCTAAATAGCCCTTTGACTCAAAAGAAGTGGATCAACATCAAGAAGGCATTGAGGTTAACTTCTACCTACCTACTAAGTTCGATAAGTATGAGGACGAAAAGGAGGAACTTGACGAAGAAGAAAAGGAGGGTTGAGACTAGAAGGGTGCACATGAGTTAAAGGAAAAAGAGATTGAGTATGAGCTTCAGCATGAATTTGGGTGTTGTAACAAAGAGTTAGATTTTGAACACTATCCTTGTTCTCAACAAGAATTGCAGACAATTCTTTTCCAACAAAGTGGGAATGACGGATATCTCATAGGGCAAGATCTTTATTCTAAGCCTTTTTCTAAATTTTAGGAGAAACAGCACTTTATGGAGTTTTACTTAAACTCCAAAAGGCTGAGCCATCGACAATGGCTTAATACAAACCCTATGATTGGATATAAGGGGCATAAATGGTTGCCCTAATTAGTTTTGTTTCTAGGCATAAAACATGGTTTTTGTGCTTTCATTTTCCTAAACATCTAGGAGGTTTACAGCCATTCGTTTGGGTTAGATTTTAACCAGCATCCTTAGATACCAAGGCATGCAAGCAGATTCAAGTTAAACCAGGTTTAGCAAGGAGATTAGAAGCCCTAAACTCAACCATTTCAGTCTAGGCCATTTTTGACCCGACTGTAAGTTTTAAGTTGATTAATTAACTTAAACTTAATATAACTCTGATTTCTTTGCGAAGAGACTTTATTCACACTCTAATAAACGTAATGATGCAATTAAGCCAGTTTAAAATTACGCATTCTTGTCCAAACTTTTAAAGGACTTGAAACTGAAGGTCCCGAGTTCAGGCCAGCAAGATACCTATTATTGTGAGCTTAATTACTTAGGTATGTTTGAGGTTTTAGTAAAATATTTTGCCATAGGGTTAAATTTAAAGAAGTTATCTTCCCAAAAAAACAAGTTTCAGCTCCTTTGGACTTCATTTGCCATTCCAAACCAGCCTTTAAATCCAAACTGTCTAAACTGTTGGGGAATGAGTCTGCCTTTGTGTATTTCTTTCCTTCGACTTTTGCTGGTTTCAGTATGAAATTATTTCATATTTTTGTTCCTTTACATCTTAGCTACATGTCCATGTAAGAATATTTTGATCATGTGTTGTAAATGAAGAGAAATAGGCATATTTTATAAATCGTGTCAGAATGCTTTACATTATGTCCGGTTAGATTAACTAGGCTATTTATGAATGCAAAACCTAGCCTATAACCTAATTTCTCATTAGGGTGGTTAGAAAACATCTTAGGGTTTCCCACCATGGAAGGAAATCAAGATCATACTGACTTTTGGAGTTAGATATGTGGCGGGCAAACACAACCTGAATTCTGCTTGGTAGCACCAGATTGGTCCGTTTGGTGACTACTAGCTTTCATGAATAAGGAGAAAAAGCATGTTGGGAGGCTATCATGTTATGAATGCTTGTTATGAATGCGTATTCATGGCGAATTGTTATGAATGCTTGTTGCTAAAGCATGTTGGGAGGCTATCATGAGCCTTCTAATTAGCCAAGTGAAGAAACAATGAGGAATAAGGAGAAAATGGCAGAAACGGTCCCATTGGCTAGCCATAAAGCAAAAAGGCAACCAACCACTTTACTACTTTTTTCCCACGTGAGGGCAGTTACTTCTTTCCTTAATTTCATGCCTAACATTGAGTTTAGGTGTAATTTTAATGGTTAACTAGGCTCAAGGATTGAAATTAGTTTGATTTTGTACTTTGCAGTTACTAAGCTAGATTTCAGTTTTGCTTAGCCATTTTAAGCTAGGTTAATAGGTTTCCTAACCTTGAAGAAACCTCCTATTATCTCCCTAGGCAACTTGTACGTGCTTATAAAGGCTATAGAAGCCTCACATTGTAATCAGCTTGTTTATTATCTTGAATGAAATCGCATTAATTTTTGCTCCTTGTGAAAACCAAACACTTAACTTGCTTATCCTCATTTAGGCCGGGTAGGTGTTCAAGTGAGTCTTAATCTTTGATAGTGTTAGGGCCACGCTATTGTTTTACTGCCGATCAGTTGTTCTAGTTGCTAAATTTATAAATTGCCTTGAGTTGTTGTTCGATAAAAATGCTAAGTCAAATGTGTGAGCTTTTAACTATTAGTTTTGCTAAAAGATCGATTATTTGATTTATGTTATTATTGACATTACTTATTTATAAAATGTTTGAATCAACGCTAAACCGAGTGTTTTAAATCGTTTTCCATTTTACCTAATCGATTTCCAACGCTTAAACTGAAATGTTCATCGTGAGTCGTTTCAACCCGAGTTTAGCCTAACCATTATCGAGTACGAGATCGGGAATCAGTTGAATGATGTTATTGAGTTAAACAAAAAAAAAGAAAAAATAAAAGGAGGGTGGGGAGCTAAGTCGGGGAGGACCCGAAATCAAAACAAGGAGCCTCACTCTCTCTCTGTAACCCACGCTATCTCGCTCTCTCTCTCACTGCCGTGTCTCTCTATCTCGCTCTCTCTCTCACCGGCGACCGACCACCTGGCACAGCCACCGGCCAACACGCGTCGCCGGCGAGAGAAAGGGACGAACGGTCCCCCTTCACCACGCGTCTCAGCCGCCCAAACTCCACCATCCATTGTCCTCCAAGTCTCACGGCCAAATCGACCCAAAACCCACGCGTCTAGCCACCAGAAACAGCCACCCACGCGCCGGAATCCGGCGACCCAGAGGGATTTGGGGCGTGAATTGCTGCTAGTTGAGTGGATTACTAAGCAAATTTATGTGAGTGTTTCTTCCTCCTAAGTTATTACTATTTTTGAAATGAATTTTCAGCAGATTGATGTTGCATGTCAAGTTAGGGTTAGTTAGATTCGTTAGAAATATCAAGAAACGAGCTGTGCATGTTTAGGTTCGAGCCATTTGGTTGATTTATGCCTGAAACTGTAAATTGATGCGAGTTATGTGCGTTTATATGGAACCATGCCTGAATTGGACTTGAATGAAAACCATGCATGAAAAAGGATTAATTTGGTGGTTATAAACGCGTAGTTAGTTTGAATACAACTAAAGTAAGTTAAGGTTTAAAAAGAATTAAAAACGAAGTTATTTTGATATGTTTAGCCTTGATTCGAGTAATTAGCGATTCATGAAAAAGGATTAATTTGGTGGTTATAAAGGTGTAGTTAGCTTGAATACGACTAAAGTAAGTTAAGGTTTAAAAAGAATTAAAAACGAAGTTGTTTTGATATGTTTAGCCTTGATTCGAGTAATTAGCGATTCATGAAAAAGGATTAATTTGGAGGTTATAAAGGTGTAGTTAGCTTGAATACGACTAAAGTAAGTTAAGGTTTAAAAAGAATTAAAAACGAAGTTGTTTTGATATGTTTAGTCTTGATTCGAGTAATTAGCGATTTATGAAAAAGGATTCATTTTGAAGTTATAAGAATATGGTTAGCTTGAATGTGGCTAAAGTTAACTAATGTATGAAAAGGGGTTAAAAACGAAGTTAGTTTAGTATGCTTAGCTTCATTCAAAGTACGTTCATGCTTAGGAAAGCTTCCTTTAAAATGCGTTGTGTATGTTAGATTTGAATCATGTTTGGTTTACTTAATGAAGTGTGGTCAAGTGATGACTGAATATGGTTATATGTGGCTGAAAGGTGCTGTTTGCACAGGTAAGAGCCTAAATCTCACCCTCTTTAATAAGTCAATATGATAACATATTGTGACTAATAAATTGATGAAACGAGCTAGTAGTTGGATGGTTTGAGGAGAACATTATGAGCGTTTGAGGTCTTGTGTGTATGGTGAAAGTGAGGAGGGAGACTGGGTTGTGAATTAACCGTAATCGTGTGGATTGCAAGGCCATGTGTGGCTTATTGTGTTGAATTGATATGATTGATATGAAGTGTTTAAATGTCGTATATGTAATATATGTGCTTAAATGCCTAGATTGCATTATCTGCATAAGAGTGAGTTTTTAAAGAAAGATTTCATGTTTTGAAATGAT
>JACYFF010031958.1:44663801-44682251 GCA_017589665.1 Selenicereus undatus
TAAACCCATTTTTCACCTTTATTCAAAATCTGCAAAATAAAATAAAAATAATTAAAAACCCTAAAAATATTATTAAAACGAGCCTAAAATTGGTGGAAAAGTACCTTAAAAATATCATATTTTTGGCTCAAACAGTGCGCGAGCTAAAAATATGTGTTCGTTAGTATTGTCCCTAACCTAGTGTGGTGGTGTAGGATGGCGTTTAGCATTGCTGATTTTGAGTATCTACCCTTTTGGATGGCTGCATGGAACACAGTTATATTTTGGGAAGCAATAAGTAAGAGCAACCAGTGGAGCCTCACCCGAGTCACACAGAACCACTGGACTTACAAGTTCATTAGAGCAATGCCTTGTACTGGAAGATGGACTGAAGTTACCTCTATCCTCCGCCTCTATCATGTTCGTAGGGGAACTTATACACTATTCACTTTCAGGGGATTGGTAGAATTCTTGATTCTGGCAGAAGACCGAATAGATTCGTTAGGGAACACTCCCTTGGAAAGGAGTGATGCTGCCATGCAACTAATCAACACGGCTTTAATTGTTCCTGCCACTACCCAACAACTACCAATCACAATCGTAGAGAGAAATCAGATTGAACATCGTCAAATGAGACATCTGTACGCAGAAAACCCTCAGGCAAGACGATACAAGCGAGTAGCCACACTGTGGGTGCATTGGATAGATTCCTTCGGCGCACAATACCCTCGAGGCTGGCGGGCCACAATGTTGAGGATGAGAGAACTGGTGGATGGTGCGCCTGATGTGGAACACTCCCCACCATATGTGCTATGGGACCTATTAGCCCCAGTTGAGTCTGTGGGCTCAAACGAACCAGTGGTAGATGACCCCCCTGAGGAGGGATCCTCAGGTGGTAATTAGGATTGTATCATGTATTGTAAATAAAGCGAAATAGGCTTATTTTGTAAATCGTGTGAGAATGGTCTACATTTTGTCCAGTTAGATTAACTAGGTTATTTATGAATGCAAAACCAATTTTAAAGCAATTAGGGGGGTTAGCAGACATCTTAGGGTTTCCAAGCGTCGAAGCAAATTAAGATCATGCTGACTTTTGGAGTGATATATATGGCGGGCAAACGCAACCTGAATTCTACTTGGTAGCACCAGATTTGTTCATTTGGTGGTTACTAGCATTCCCAATGCATTCTTGGTCAATTGCTATATATGCTAGTTGCTAAAGCACGTTAGGAGACTATCATGAGCCTTTTAGGTTAGCTAAATGAAGAACGAATGAGGAATAAGTAGAAAAAGGCAGAAATGCGCCCATTGGCTAGCCATAAAGCAAAAAGGGGACCAACCACTTTACTACTTTTCTTCCATCTTAGGGCAGCTACTCCTTTGTTTAATTGCATGCCTAACATTGAGATTAGTTGTAAGTTTAATGGTTAAAAAGACTCAAGGATTTAAATTAGTTTGATACAACAAACATTGTACTTTGTTGTTTTACTAAGCTATGTTTTAGTGTTGCTTAACCGTTTTAAGCTTGGATAAGAGGTTTCCTAACCTTGAAGAAACCTCCTAATCTCTACCTAGGCAGCTTGTACGTGCTTATAAAGGCCATAGAAGCCTCACATTGTATTAAGCCTGTGTATTATCTTAATGAAATTGCATTGATTTTTGCTCCTCGAGAAATCCACACACTTGACATGGTTATGCTCATTTAGGCCGAGTAAGGTGGTGTTCAACTGAGTCTTAATCCTTCATTAGGTGGTGTTTCTGTATCCTAATTAAGGTTAAGGGTCGTAATCTTGTTCTTGGTGATGTTTCTAGATAATTGAACAAGTTTAGTTTCTCACTAGATCAGTCTTTTATGGTGAATTCTGTATCCAAAGATTAGTTTAGTTCTAAGCTTTATTACGCTTGATTGTAATGTTTCTTGGCTTTAGCTTCACTCTTCAATTTAGTTAAGCTTAACCCTTAAGAGGTACATCAATTTTTGTACCAGTGCAAGTTCCTTGTGCTTGAAACCCACGCATCGATACAACAAAAACACAAAAAAAAACCCAAATACAAAAGTCATCCCACAAGGCGCCATATCTCGTGGGAAGTTGCTCAAGATCAAGCGTGAACTTGACTGCCTTAGCAGAAACATACATCCTTCTAGCTTTGAGATATATAACTTAAACCTGTAGATGAAACAACTTCAAGATGATCTGTTCCCCTTAAAAATTCATATGAAATGGGAAGCTAAATAGCCCTTTGACTCAAAAGAAGTGGATAAACATCATGAAGGCAATGAGGTTAACTTCTACCTACCCCTTAAGCTCGATAAGTATGAAGATGAACAGGAGGAACCTGAGGAAAAAGAAAAGAAGGAGGGTTCAGACGAGAAGGGTGTAGATGAATTAAAAGAAAAAGAGGTTGAGTGTGAGCTTCAACATGAATTTGAGTCGTGCGAAAAAGAGTTAGATTCTCAAAGGTATCCTTGTTCTCAACACGAATTGAAGACATATCTTTTCCAACAAGGTGAGAATGATGGATATCTCCTTGGGCAAAATCTTGATTCAAAGCCATTTTTTGAATTTTACGACAAACAGCACCTTATGGAGTTTTGTATAAGCTTCAAAAGGCTGAGAAATTGACAATGGCTTAAGAGAAACCCTATGATTGGATATGACGGGCATAAATGGCTACGTTAAGTAGCTTTATTTCGAGGCGCAAAACACAATTTTTGTGCTTTCTTTTTACTAAAGATCCAGGAGGCTTAGAGCCATTCGTTTGGGTTAGGATGTTAACCAGCATCCTTAGATACCAAGCCATGCAAGCAAATTCAAGTTAAACCAGGTTTAGCAAGGAGATTAGAAGCCCTAAACTCAACTGTTTCAGTTTAGGCCATTTTTGACCCGGCTGTAAGTTTTAAGTTGACTCATAAAGTTAAACTTAATTTAGCTTTGATTTCTTTGCTAAGAAACTTTATTCACATTCTAATAAACGTAATTATGAAATTAAGTCTGTTTTAAATTATGTATTCTTGTCCAAACTTTTAAAGGACTCAAAACTAAAGGTCCCGAGTTCTGGCCAGCAATATACCTATTTTTTCGAGCTTAAATACTTAGGTCTCTTTGAGGTTTAAGTCAAATAGTTTTCCACGAGGTTTAGCTTAAATAAGTTAACTTTCAAAAAAAATAAGTTTCCGCTAATTTGGACTTCAGTTGACATTCTAAATCAGCCTTTAAATCCAAACTGTCTAAACTGCCGGTTAAGATAGAATGAGTCCGCCTTTGTGTATTGCTGTCCTTTGACTTCTTTTGGTTTAAGCATGAAATTTTTGTACATTTTCGTTCCTTTACATCTTAGGTACACGCCCATGTAAGAATATTTGGATCATGTATTGTAAATCAAGAAAAATAGGCTTATTTTGTAAATCGTCTCAGAATTGTCTACGTTGTATCCGGTTATATTAACTCGGCTATTTATGAATGCAAAGCCTAGTTTAAACCTAATTTCTCATTAGGGGGGTTAGCAGACATCTAGGGTTTCGCACCGTGGGAGGAGATTAAGATCATACTGACTTTGGGAGTGAGATATGTGGCGGTTAAAGATAGCCTGAATTCTGCTTGTTCGCACCAGATTGGTCCATTTGGTGGTCACTAGCTTTCCCTGTGCATTCTTGGTGAATTCCTATAAATTTTGGTTGTTAAAGCATGTTGGGAAACTATCATGAGCCTCTTAAGTTAGCCAAATGAAGAACGAATGAGGAATAAAGAGAAAAAGGCAGAAATGCTTCCATTGGCTAGCCACAAAGCAAAAAGGGTACCGGCCACTTTACTACTTTTATTCCACATGAGGGTGGCTACTCCTTTGCTTCATTGCATGCCTAACATTGAGTTTCGGTGTAACTTTAGTGGTAAAGTAGACTCAAGGACTGAAATTAGTTTAATTAAGCAAGCCTTGCACTTTGCTGTTTTACTAAGCTAGATTTTGGTTTTGCTTAATCGTTTTAAGCTAGGTTAAGAGGTTTCCTAACCTTGAAGAAACCACCTCATCTCTACCTAGGCAGCTTGTACATGCTTATAAAGGCTATAGAAGCCTCCCATTGTAATCAGCCCGTTTATTATCCTTAATGAGAGTGCATTGGTTTTTGCTCCTTGTGAAAACCAAACACTTAACTTGCTTATCCTCATTCAGGTTGAGTAAGGTGGTGTTCAAGTGAGTCTTAATCCTTTATTAGGTGTTGTTTCTATATCCTAATTAAGGTTAAGGGCCATAAGCATGTGTGAAGCCCCCAACCTAAGGAGAGTCACACCGTTAGGACTTCCTATAGGGAAATCCTTAAGGTTCTTGAAGATCAAGGGTTTGGATTAGCATTGAGACAGTCATTCTAAATCCAAACTGACAGAGTTTCCCCTGTTTTAGCAACATTTTAGAGTCTTAACTCAGCTAAGGGTACCTACAAACTAAAAATAAGGTATAACATATGCTAAAATAACTCAAATTTTCTACCTCGGGCCACTTATCCGCATTACTAACAACCAAACAATTAAAACAAAGGGTTAGAATGATACATATACAGGTACAGATCCGGCTACACGCTTTCAGATACAATAATGAATTTAAAAATTCACAACGTGGTAGGCATCAAACGCTTTACAAAGATCGTAGAGACTTCTGAGGGGTCGGCATCAAAAGAACTTCAAATGATCTCTTAGACCTGCTCAAATTGAACCTGCGAAAGAGGGGAACAATAAAGGGATGAGCAACCACAAGCTCAGTGAAAATTCCCCTACTCCTTGAAACACAAAACAGTTGCAAGCAATAGTACTAACAATAGCCACGAATCAAGCATTCATACTTTACTATCATATTAGGCAATCAGAGTCACCAAGGAATGATTACCCTCCTTAAAACTTCATTCCAACCACTCAACTCAACTCTAGGCCCTTAATGACCAAACTTCCCTACCAGTAGGCATTTAGGCACATAAACAAGTAGGCAACAAGGATTGTATATAAACGCTTTCAGACTCACTTTTGAGAACATAGTGACTCCCGATAAACACCAAGAATGGTTTACAATTCACACCAACTCCTTTAAAGCTTATAATTTTTTTTCAATAATTCACAAAACATCTAAACTAGTAAAAATGACTTGGGGAGAAACACGCTTTCATAGAATATGCACATTTAAAAGCTTGTCCGAGCAATGCAACATTTGAAACTCTATGTTGGAACAAAAAATGTGCTATTTTGAAGGTACTTTTACACCTATTTTATGCTCGTTTTATTCGTGTTTTTAAGGTTTTTAACTGATTTTATTTTTTTTTGCAGATTTTTAATAAATGTGAAAAAGGGGCCAAAAATAGTAGAAAATGGCGAAAAATGTCGGGTTTTGAAAATGGGCTCAAGAGAACCGGCCAAGGAGAACTGAAGAAAAAGAAAATCGGTCCAGCAATTAACAAAAATCGAACCAGCCGGTCCAAGCTAACTTAAAACCCCGATCCAGCCTCTCTTTCTCACGTGTTTCCCCTCCCCTTCAGTTTCTCTCTCTTCGTACCCTGAAACCCTCGAAACCCATATCCCAGAAACCCTAACCCACAGATTCCATCCTCACCATCTCCATTCTTCCTCGATCCTCGTCATCTCTCTCTTCCTTATCTCTTCTCTCTCCTCCAAAACTAGCCCGCTGAATCCCCAAAACTACAGCATTCGAAACCGACAGAAACCCGTCGAACCCACGTGCTCTATTCATTCTCATCTCCCCATCTCATCCACCCACGTTTCACACAGCAAACGCCACGGCGCATCCTCCGTTGGCTTTCATCATCACCGTCCAGCACACCACCCCAATCGGACGGTCAAGATTCGAAGGTTCGGGTACATATGGAGGAAGACGGCATTAGAGGTATACTTTAGAAAGTAGGTAATTTAGGTTAGGTAAGTTAGGGTTAGATTAGGTTGAATTTCATCTTTAGGTTAGTTTAGTTTAATTTTGTTTATTTTCATATTCATCATATTTAATTTCGATTTTCAGTTTAGGGTTGAATTTCGCATTTTAGGGTTTCAAATTTCAGCTTTATTTCTCAGATTTTAAGGATTAGGGTTGATGTTAGTTAGGTTTTGAGACTCGACAATTGTGTATTTGTGCTTCAATTCACGGTTTTGGTGTGATTTTGCAAATCTTGGATGTTGGTTTCATTTAGAGTAATTTCAATTCCCCCCTCCCCTGCCCTGTCTCTTTCTGCTGTGCTCGTCGGTTATGCTTTTTTTTCCGTTCCAGCTCTTACTTCATTGAAGAATCTGAGGTAGTGGTTAATTAGCTTGTTGTGGTTCGATTTCCTTCTTGCCCTTGATTTCCCTATTTCAGGTTTCGAATTATGGCCCTATTTCTCTGCTTTTATGTTGAACTATGATCGAATGAGTATGCTTTGGTTGATTTTAGTTTGATTTAGTTTAGACGATCATGCTCTGGGTTGTCAACTCCCCGTAAATTTGCCCTGTTTGTGTAGCTTAATTAAGTTGGACTATTGCTTGCTGCTGGGTCAGATTGAACCTGGTTTTCTGGTGTTTAAAGTTAAATTGCTGCCCTGTTTTTCTCTCCTTCCCTTTGTGATTTAGTTAGTTTAAGTGGCTTTGTGGTTTTTGATGATCATAATGGTGAATTGCTTGATTCAACTTTGAGTGCTGCCTTTTGGTTACTGTCCTTAGATTCTATAGTCATACATTGCATTAAGGTAATTTAGCTTACCTCCCTTTCATCTAGTTCATTTTATCTCTTACTTGATTGTCTTCTGAATCAACGCATCTCAATTATGAAAGTAGAGAAAGGATAGGGTTAGTTTTTTTCCTTAATACATGTCAAGTGACTTCGCTTTGATCTAGTCGAATAACTTTGATTATTAGCAGTTCTTTCATTAAAATAGTTTTAAGTATCAAATGTCATTTGGCTTAATTAGTTCATGTTAGTTTAATAATTTTTCTAGTCCCTTTGGATCGACCATCAAAGTACTACGATGGCAATCGTGTGCTTGAGGTTTTTTCTTTTCTTTAGTTTATTTTTCCACCCCCTCAAAAACCACCAACACTCTATTTGACTATACTTGGATAGACCTATAAAAGATGAGCAGGGGTGCACACTTGAAAGCTTTCTTTCTTTTCTTAAAAACACCAGGAGGCTCATATCCTTTAAAAGAGACTTCTTTCAAATTGGTCCTCTAATGACCCTGATAAGCTTTTCAAATCTCATTCAATATGGCCTCGTAATGGCCCTTATAAATCTTTCTTTTCTGAAATACTTAACATGGTGAAATGCCAACTTCTTTTTTTACGTATTAGAAACTTGCTCACAGCATAAAAACATCTTATTGTGCTGGCTAGGGGAGGTTTGCGCTGCCCCTAAGTGAGATCGTCACTCACAACTCACGTTATACCCAAGGTGTGCGTACTAAACTTTTGGCCAAAATGCGTATGAGTAGATAAACTCTAACATCGATATTGTCCTCTATGGGGCAACATCTCACACCAAGATAATCATATCTTCAGTCCAGTCCCCCCTCAAGGTTCTCTTATACGCCAGACATCAGAACTTACCTGTGGCACAACTCACACCAAGATAATTCATATCTTGAGTCCAGTTCCCAGGAATAGCTCACAGCAAGATAGCTCATTCCTTGAGTCCATTTCCTAACTTATCTTAAGGGGAAATAGCTCACGCCATCTTTGCGACCAATTTTTAGGAAAAGCTCAGACCAAGATAATTCATATCTTGAGTCCAGTTCCTACCCTCTGGCCAATTGCCTAGCAGTTTCTTAGCCTTTAAAGATGTATTTCATTTCTCTTCTTCAGTTGCTTACTATACTGAAAACTTACTTTTTTTACAAAACAATCTTAACCTTTCCAAATGCTTATAGGTCACTTCGTTTTAAATTTAAAAACTTCTTATAAACGTAATACGTTTAGTAACTCGTAAAACGATTTTACTTTTAACTTAAAAGTTTCTTATAAAAATAATAAGTTTGCTAAACCGTAAGATGACTTCGTTTTCAACTTAAAAGCTTCTTATAAATGTAAAATGATTGCTAACTCATAAAACGACTTCACTTTTTAGCTTGAAGGCTTCTTTTAAATGTAACACGTTTGCTAAATCGTAGATCAGAACTCGTTTGAGACATAATGTGCTTCGTTAACGTTTAATTCAAACTAAGCTCGAAATCGAAACCCATTTGAGACTTAAATACTCAGTCAGCAATACATGCGAGCTAGATTCGTTTGAAAATTCCTTTTTAACTCAAAGAGAGGTGCTTAAGCGAATTCAGACCATCGGTTGTCATTCTATAGCTTGTTGCAATTCCTTTTAAAACTGAAGAAGGGTGTATAAATAAACTAAAGGCTTAAAACGTTTGCAAACTTGCTACTATTCAAAAACTTAAAGTGCTTGGCTCGTTTATAAGGAAATTTAAGGTTTCTTTCTATATTTTCAACACAAATGCTCCTTAAAGTCATTATGGACTTACTAGCTCTTTAATTGAAACTCAACAGAGACTTAAGTAAGCAAATATCATGCAAATAAGCTAAGCTTGATAATTAGCACCTTAAGGTGCTCTTTTTCGGGTTGTTTAAATTCTTTCAAACACGAGGAGCGTCATACCCAAACCAATGCCTCAAAAACTTTTTCGAACTCACGTTTAGCTCGCTTTTGAACATCCTAAACCTATTGACTGTTCAGTCGAGTCACTAACTGAGCAGTTCGACGGTTTAGGACCTTTTTACACTTTAGATGTCCTAGCACACGAATAGGCAACTGATAAACTTAAAAGCATTCTCAACATGTAAAACAAGCTTTCTAAACGACCTTTTATTTTTGAGGACATCTAAAGTTTCAAGAATTAATCACATAATGTCGTGTAGCAAATTAGGGAAAAAGGGTTTACACAAAGCAAATTCATACACTTCATATCACAACTCGGCATAATCTTCCCATTAAGCCACACATGGCCTCACAATCTGCACGATTATGCTAATTCACAACCCAGACTCCCTCCTTACATAGCACTGACCACAAGAACCTCAAACTTCTCATTAGTTCCACCTCAAACCAACTAACTACCAACTCGGTTCATATTGGAATGCACATACCAACAATACATAAAACGATCGTATATACATGTTACATTCTGTTTAACAATACATAAAACGACCGTAATAGCCAACTTGGATTTTATTGTATACTAAATAGATGCAATCAAAAACTTCAAGTGATATTTGCCTCCTACTTCGCAAACCAATAACCATAAGCATAGTATTTCACTAGAATTGCCACAACCAGGTTGTCTACATACCCAGGCTAATTTAGCCATAACCCTTAAACATTATTTAGTTCGTTCCACAATTGTTTCAATCATTTGGTTAGCATCCTTAGGCTTCAAACAGAGTTCAACTATGACACACTGATGTTGTTTTCTGTTTATTCTAAACCATTCAACTATTTAGTTTATTCAACCACACATCGAAACAACACGCAATCGACTCAAATTAGTACTAAACTTATCAATTCACAATATCGATTCCAATTCACCGAAAATGAATCCTAAACTCATAATCGACGTGCACTAACTAAATTTAGGTAAATTCGTTACAAATAGTAGTAATTAGGAGGAAAGGAACCCTCACCTCAATTCCGAGCTAAGTGTTCGTTCAAAGGCTATCTGGCTTGACTTTAGGGCTTGAACGACTCCAAACTTTTACCTCCTGCTCACCCACGCTCAAACAAGACCCAAATTTCCCCCAAAATCCCAAAAATTTGAACCCTAAAATAGACCCAAACACAATTGCTGATTGAGATTGAATTGGGTGTTTGAAAACAGGGAATTTTACCTTCAATTATAGAGATTTCGAAACAACTAAACACTGAATTGCATGGCTGGCTTTTACAAGTTTTGGGACGCCAAATTCGTGCTCCAAGTCTGCTGAAAAACGTGGTGGGTTCGCTCGATTTCACCCATATTTCGCAGCAAATGGAAGCGAGCTCGGGGGGGAGGTCGAATGGTTGAGTTTTGCAGGTGTGTGTGAGAAAAATCAGCTCGAATTTGAGCTCTTCTGGTGCGTGTATAGTGGGGATGGGGGGAGGGAGAAGAAGAAAAAAGAGGAGAGTGAGAAAGAGGCTTGGAAGGGGGGGTATGTCGCAGCCGAGTGAGAAACAAGGAGGGCACACGGGAATTATCAAGTTGCCCCTCCCTGCTCTCCTTCATTAATTTTGGTCCAAGCTGTTCAGGAATCGATGTCGCTAGCTTAATTCGCTTCCCAAACTCTAAATTCAATAATCGCTAACCCGACCATTCATCGATTATTCATTCCTAAGCATGCCTATACTCGATTTAATAATTATCAAGCTGCTTCTAAGGTTGACAACCTAATCATATTCGGGTTTCTAATCGATTTAGTATTTGTTAATTACCGTTAATAGCGCTTCTTAAAAATCATGAAAAGATTTTGAAAACTAATAATAATATTAGTAGTAATAAAAACAACTGCGACAATTACATCCTTTTTAATAGAATTAACACTCATATAAGCACTTAGAAAACAATTTAACTCATATCGCTAATAAAATACGGTTTTCATGGCGCAAAAAGGCATTACGAACAACTTAAGGGAATATAAAGTATGCAAGTATTACACTCTCCCCCACTTGAAAGAACTTCATCCTTGAAATTGCTTGCTTGTTGGAAATAATGGGGGTGTACTTCTCCCGCACTCCTTTCATAATCCCGATATACTTTATGCCTAACTATCCACTTTGTCTCCAAAGTAACATTCCCTCCTTAGGTTTCTAGTCTTACCTAGTCAATGGGTTTTTCCTTGAACCATAATAACAGTATCTCTAAAGGTAAGATCGATATGATAATTAGTTCTTAAAGGGTAGACATAAGGAGTTGGGCATCCATCTCATCAAGCTTATTGGCTAGCTTCTTTGCGATTCCCGGGCTTACAAAAGACTGAGTAGCGTTAGAAATTAACTAAATTGCGAGCACAAAGACGCTTCATAGGAGGCGTACCTGGTCCAGCCTTAGTGGATTCTCCTTCCAATCAAAATGCTCGACCTCACGCTTAAGGTTTCTTACGGTCTCTATAGTTTCCTGGGGTAACACCAGCTGGAGGGTGACCTTGTTGTGCCATTGGATTGATTCCCACTCCAGATCTCTGAATATTACCTTGATTATTCCATTTGGCTCTTAGGCAATTACCCGCTTTGTTACCCATATCACTACATTCAAAATATGAGCCCGTAAAGCCTCTGCATGGGCCAGGGTGTTGACGTCCACACTGGCCACACGTTATCCTTGGTTTCCATTGCACGACTTGCTTCCCCTTATCCTGTTTTGTCCCAGGTTTAAACCTTCTAATGTTTTTGCTTCCTTGGGAGTTGGATTTTGCAGGGCTAATTTCCCTCTTTGCTCAGCCTTTTTCTTTATTTTCAATCTCGGTCTCATCTATGATGCAAGCTACTTTCATAGCCCTCTGGTACATTTCTTGAAAGTTGGTATAGGCATACCCTGTTATTTTCTACTTTATTTCTCTTTTTAATCATTGTTTGAAGTGGTCTATCCTCATTTCTTTGGTGGCCACTTGGTTTGGAGCAAAGCGACTCAGCTCGTTGAACTTCACTCCATATTCTATTACGCTCATTTCTCCTTGCTTTAGGCATAAGAACTCCCATTCCTTAGTTCTTCTCACATCACGGAAGTAATATTGAGCGTCCATCAAGGCTTTTAGTTGGTTCCAGGTTAATGTGGGTTCGCCCGCTCTAGGTTTTACCGTTCCCCACCAGAATTCAGCTTCTTTTTCAAATTGATAGGTGGCCAGATGCACCTTAAATCCCGCAGGGCACTCTATGATTTCAAATAAGTTTTCCATCGTCCTTGGCCACTCCTCGTATACCATAGGGTCAGTTCCACCTTCAAACTTCGGAGGTTTGAGCTTATTAAACAGGCATATCATCTACATAGCAATTTGTTCTGGTGTTATTTTGCATCGAGGTGGCATCTGTCCCACATTCGCACAAGGAATTACATAATTCCAATTTCAACGAGGGTTTACAGGTGATCACTCTATGGCCTGTAGGGGTAGGATTCATTGGCTAATGGAATGATTTGCAAGTGGGCAAAAGATGTTATGTATAGCTCGTAGTGAATTCATAACACTTGGCAGGCACCAACTACAGTTATTTCATTTGGACAATAGTACTGGAACATAAGGTCACTAAACATTCTTCAGCACTCTAATGCTTTATATTTAAAGGAAACAACTTAAAAGCTTACGTCTGGTTTATTTTCATACAACATAAAATCTGTGAACATGGGTTCACACTCTTCGTTCTCACTCATGCCTGAGTTGTCACTTCCTGGGATGTCGTCGGCTACAGATTCGTCTGAACTCTTAGTTTGGCTGTGGTTTAGTCCGAATAGTTCTTGTAATATCATAGTGGGAGCTTATTCGATGTTGTGTGTTCCATTCAGTAGCTCCTCCATCCTAAGTCTGGTGGGTTTTTATCCTCGAAGCAGTCCATAGGCATCTACCCAATGCACTCACAATGACGAAATTCGTTTGTAGCGTCTTGGTTGGGGTTTGTCAGCAAAGAAGCGTCTCATTTAGTGATGCTCTAGTTAGTTCCTCTCAGCCACAATGGTGGGGAGGTGTTGGCTCACCGAGGCTGAATGAGTTCGATCTGGACGAGTTGGGCAACAACAATACTTCTTCGAAATGAAGTGGACCCTGCGTGGTTTATACGGTGTTCTGCCCATAGTAGAAATTCTACCAAACCTCGATAGGTGAAAGGCGTATATACATTGATGCGTAAGGTTCAATGTTGCAAGGTGATTGCTACTACCCTCCATTTACCATCCAATGGTATCTTCCTTATAAAGCCAACCACCCAATCATTTTGGGCGATTCTATTGGAAGCCCATCAGTTATGCATCTCCAAAGCCTGCCAATACATGACCGCATTCTACAGGGCCCACCAGAAAGGTAGATATGCGTAATCAACTATGTGGAATACCATCCTACATTACCACTGAATAATAAGGGGAGAACAAGTATATGTGTAGATATTCTAAGTCGTACCCTCGTTAATACAAATAATACCAAGCAAAGCATGACCACATAAGCACATAAAGCATGTATTTCACATAGGACACGCCCATTATGGTATCTAAATGCATGATGCAAACCTATGGCTTTGATACCACCTACTGTAACGCCCCCAACCTAAGGAGAGTCACACCGCCAGGACTTCCTATAGGGAAATGCTTCAGGCTCTTGAAGATCGAGGGTTTGGATTAGCATTTAGATAGTCATTCTAAAACCAAACTGGCAGAGTTTCCCCTATTTTAGCAACATTTTAGGGTCTTAGCTCAGCTAAGGGTACCTATAAACAAAAAATAAGGTATAACATATGCTAAAAGAACTCAGATTCACTACCTCGGCCCACTCGCCCAGGTTACTAATGACCAAACAATTAAAACAAAGGGTCAGAATGATACATATATAGGTACAGAGGCAGCTACATGGTTTCACATACAGCAATGAATTTAAAAATTTACAACGTGGTAGGCATCAAACGCTTTGCAAAGTTGGCAGAGACTTCTAAGGGGTCAACACCAAAAGAACTTCAAATGATCTCTCATACCTGCTCAAATTGAACCTAGGAAAGAGGGGAATAATAAAGGGATGAGCAACCACACGCTAAGTGAGAATTCCCCTACTCCATAAAACCCAAAACAGTTGTAGGAAATAGTACTAATAATAGCCACGAATCATGCAATCATACTTTATTATCATATTAGGCAATCAAAATCCCTAAGGAATGATTACCCTCCTTAAAACTTCATTCCAACCACTGAACTCAATTCTAGGCCCTTAATGACCAAACTTCCCTACTAGCGGGCATTCAGGCACATAAACAAGTAGGCAACAAGGTTTGTATATAAACGCTTTCAAACTCACTTTTGAAAACATAGTATCCTGATAAATACTAAGAATGGTTTATAATTCACAAAACCTCCTTTAAAGCTTATAATTTTTTTCAATAATTCACGAAACATCTAAACTGGTAAGAATGACTTTGCAAGAAACATGCTTTCATGGAATACGCACATTGAAAAGCTTGCATGAGTAGTGCAACATTTAAAACACTATTTGACTATACTTGGAAAGAATTATTAAAGACGAGCAGCGGTGCACATTTAAAAGCTTTCTTTCTTTTCTTAAAAACACTTTAGTTAGCCTCTTGAGGCTCATATTCTTTAAAACAAACTTCTTTCAAATTGGTCCTCTAACGACCCTGATAAGCTTTTCAAATCTCATTCAATATGGCCTTGTAATTGCCCTTATAAATCTTTCTTTTTTGAAAAACTTAACATGGCGAAATGCCAGCATCTTTTCTTACCTATTAGAAAATTACTCATAGCATCAAAACATCTTATTGTGCTGGCTAGGGGAGGTTTACATCGCCCCTAAGCGAGATCGTCATTCATAACTAACGTTATCCCTGGGGTGTACGTACTTAACTTTTGCCAAACTGCGTCTCAACAGATAAACTCTAACTTCGATATTGTCCTCGGTGGGGCAACAACTCACACCAAGATAATCATATCTTGAGTCCAGTCCCCCCTCAAGGTTTTCTTATGCATCACACATCATAACGTATCTGTGGAACAATTCACACCAAGATAATTCATATCTTGAGTCCAGTTCCTAGGAACAGCTTACACCAAGATAGCTCATATCTTGAGTCCATTTCCTAACTTATCTTACGGGGAAATAGCTCCCACCATCTTTGCGTCCAGTTTCCTGGAGTAGCTCACCGCAAGATAATTCATATCTTAAGTCTAGTTCCTATCCTCCGGCCAATTGCCTAGTACTTTCTTAGCCTTTAAAGATGTATTTCATTTCTCTTCTTCAGTTGCTTACTAAACTGAAAACTTATGTTTTTTACAAAAACCGTCATAACCTTTCTAAATGCTTATAGTTCACTTCGTTTTTAATTTAAAAACTTCTTATAAAGGTATTACGTTTACTAACTCGTAAAACGATTTCACTTTTAACTTAAAAGTTTCTTATAAATGTAATAAGTTTGCTAAATCGTAAGATGACTTCATTTTGAACTTAAAAGTTTCTTATAAACGTAAAACGATTCCTAACTCATAAAACGACTTCACTTTTTAGCTTAAAAGCTTTTTTTAAACATAATACATTTACTAAATCATATATTGAAACTCGTTGGAGACATAACGTGCTTAGTTAACGTTTAATTCAAACTAAGTTCGAAATCGAAACCCATTTGAGACTTAAATACTTACTTAGCAATATATGCAAGCTAGCTTCGTGTGAAAATTCCTTTTTAACTGAAAGAGAGGTGTTTAAGTGAATTAAGACCTTCGATCACTTTCAAGCTCATTGTTATTTAAAACTTCACTAAAAATACTTAGTTAGCGTGTTCCTCAAATTAGATTCGTAATAAAAACATCAGTTGTCAGTCTATAGCTTGTTTCAATTCCTTTTAAAACTCAAGAAGAGTGTATAAATAAACTAAAGGCTTAAAACGTTCCCAAACTTGCTACTATTCCAAAACTTAATGTACTTGGCTTGTTTATAAGGCAATTTAAAGTTTCTTTCTATATTTTCAACATCAATGCTCCTTAAAGTCATTATGGACTTACTAGATCTTTAATCAAAACCCAAAAGAGACTTAAGCAAGCAAATAGCATGAAAAAAGGCTAAGCTTCATAATTGGCACCTTAAGGTCCTCTTTTTTGGGTCTTTTAGACCTGAGGAGGGTCATACCCAAACCAATGCCTTAAAAACGTTTTTGAACTCACTTTTAGTCGCTTTTGAACTTCCTAAACTTATCGAGTATTCAGTCAAGTCACTAAGTAAGCAGTTCGACGGTTTATGACCTTTTTACACTTTAGACGTCCTAACACTCGAATAGGCAACTGATAAACTTAAAAGCATTCTGAACGTGTACAACAAGCTTTCCAAATGACCTTTTCTTTTTGAAGACGTCTAAAGCTTCAAGAGTTAATCACATAATGTCACGTAGCAAATTGGGGGGAAAGGGTTTACACATAGCACATTCATACACTTCATATCACAACTTGGCACAATCCGCCCATTAAGGCACACAAGACCTTGCAATCCACACGATTGCAGCAATTCACAACCCAAACTCCCTCCTTACATAGCACCGACCATAAGAACCTCAAACTTCTCATTAGTTCCACCTCAAACCAACCAACTACCAACTCGATTCATCATTTACATGCACAGACCAACAATACATAAAACGATCGTATATACATATGACATTTTGTTTAACAATACGTAAAACAACCATAATAGCCCACTTGGAATTTATCGTATAGTGAACTGATGCAATCAAATACTTCAAGCGATATTTGCCTACCACTACGCAAATCAATAACCATAAGCATAGTATTTCACTACAATTACCACAACCAGGTTGTCCACGTGCGTAGGCTAATTTAGCCATAACACTTAAACATTATTCAGTTCGTTCCACGATTATTTCAAACATTTGCTTAGGATCCTTAGGCTTCAAACAAAGTTCCACTATAACACACTGATGTTGTTTTCTATTTATTTTAAACCCGTCAACTATCTGGTTCATTCAACCATGCATCGAAACGCCACGCAATCAACTCAAAACAATACCAAACTTATAAATTCTCCATATCAATTGTAATTCACCCAAACTGAATACTAAACTCAGAATCGACATACACTAACTAAATTTAGTTAAATTCGTTAAAAATAGTACTAATTAGGAGGAAAGGAATCCTCACCTCGATTGATCGACTTAAAACTTTCGGCTCTTGCTCACCCACGCTCAAACAAGACCCAAATCGTGCCCAAATTCTCAAAAATTCAAACCCCAAAACAAACCCAAACTCACTTACTGAGTGAGATTGATTTGGGTGTTTGAAAACAGTAAGTTTTAGCTTCAATTATAGAGATTTCGAAACAACTAAACTCTGAATTGCATGGTTGGCTTTTACATGTGCTGCGATGCCGAATTCGTGCTCTAAAACCTCCAAAAAATGTGGTTGGCTCGCTCAATTTCACCCAGATTTCACACCAAACAGAAGCTAGCTCGTGGGCCAGGCCGAATGGATGAGTTTTGCAGGTGTGTGTGAGAAAAATCAGCTCGAATTCGAGCTGTTCTGGTGCGTGTATGGTGGGGATGGGAGGAGGGAGAAGAAGAACAGAGAGGAGAGGCATGGAGAGGCTTGGGGGGGGGGGGGTTCGCAGCCTAGTGAGAAACAAGGAGGGCACGCACAAAGTTACATGTCCCCCCCTTACTCTCTTTTATTAATTTTTGTCCAAGCTATTTAGGAATTGATGTCGCTAGCTTAATTTGCATCCCAAACTCTAAATTCAATAATCGATAACCAGACCATTCATCGATTATTCGTTCCTAAGCATGTCGAGGCTCGATTTAATAATTATCGAACTACTTCTAAGGTTGACAACCTAATCGTATTCGGGTTTCTAATCGATTTAGTATTCGTTAATAACCGTTGGTAGCACTTATTAAAAATCATCAAAAGATTTTCAAAACTAATAACAATATTAGTAGTAATAAAAATAACAGTGACAATAACATTTGTTAATAGAATTAGCGCTCATATAGCACTCAGAAAACAATTTTAGCTCATATCACTAATAAATATGATTTTCATGAAGCAAAAAGGCATTATGAACAACTTAATGGAATATAAAGTACGCGAGTATTACATCGTGTTCTTGGTGGTGTTTCTGTATCCTTGAACAAGCTTAGTTTCCCACTAGATCAGTCTCTGGTGGTGAATTCTGTATCCAAAGATTAGTTTAGTTCTAAGCTTTATTACCCTTGATTGTAATCTTTCTTGGCTTTACCTTTCACTCTTGATTTGAGTTAAGCTTGACCCTTGAGAATTACATCAGTTTTTATACCAGTGAAAGTTTCACCCATACGCTTGAAACCCATGCATCCATACAATAAAAACATAAAAAAAATAAAATGAAATACCGAAGTCAACCGACAAGGCACCATGTCTCAAAGGAAATTACTCAAGATCAAGCGTGAACTTGACTTCATTACGACCAGGATACATATTTCTAGCTTTGAGATATATGACTTAAACCTCAAGATGTAACAACATCAAGATGATCCACTATCCTTAAAACTTCATATGAAAAGGGAAGTGTTAGATCTTAGAGTATACTTCCACAAGAGGGGGGGTGAATTGTGGTGTCTGATTTTCGCGTTATAAGTGACAAACACCCTGACAGAGGTTGTTCTCCGATGACGAACACCCTGTTGACTTGTTTGCAGGGGGTGTTTTCAGATATTGTAAATACGAAAATAACCAAGATAAATGCGAAATTAAAGCACACACAATTTTTACGTGGAAAACACCTCTAGCCCAAC
>JACYFF010031958.1:44692251-44706239 GCA_017589665.1 Selenicereus undatus
TTACAAACACCAGTTAGGCCTGTTTGCAGATCATGTTTGGAGCAACAGTACTTGGACACATTTTTACACTTGGATTTGTTATCATCAAAACTTGAATATAAAAACTCAACAGGAAGCTGAATAGCCCTTTGGCTCAAAAGAAGTTGATCAACATCAAGAAGGGAATGAGGTTAACTCCTGCCTGTCTCATAAGTTCGATAAGTATGAAGATAAACATCAGGAACTTGAAGAAGAAGAAAAGAAGGAGGGCCGAGATGAGAAGGGTGCTGATGAATTAAAGGAAAAAGAGATTGAGTATGAGCTTCAACACGAATTTGAGTCTTGTAACAAAGAATTAGATATTGAAAAAGGTCCTTGTTCTCAACAACAATTGAGGACAATTCTTTTCGAACAAAGTGACAATACTGGATATCTCTTGGGGCAACATCTTGATTCTAAGTCATTTTCTGAATTTTGGGACAAACAACACTTTATGGAGCTTTACATAAACTTTAAAATGATGAACAATCGATAACGGCTTAATACAAACCCTTTGATTGGATATGAGGGGCATAAATGGCTGCCCTAAATTGTTTTGTTTCCCAGTGCAAAACACGGTGTTTGGGCTTTTATTTTCCTAAACATCCATAAGGTTTAGAGCCATTTGTTTGGGTTAGGATGTTAACCAGCATCCTCAGATACCAAGCCATGCAAGCAGATTCAGGTTAAACCTGGTTTACCACGGGGATTAGAAGCCCTAAACTCAACCGTTTTTGTTTGGGCCATTTTTTACCCGACTGTAAGTTTTAAGTTGATTCATTAGCTTAAACTTAATTTAACTTTCATTTGTTCGCTAAGAGACTTTAGTCACATTCTAATAAATGCAATTATGCAATTATGTCAGTTTTAAATTATGTATTCTTGTACAAAATTTTAAACGACTCGAAACTAAAGGTCCCAAGTTCACGCCAGAACATACCTATTTTGGTGAGCTTAATTACTTAGGTATGTTTGACGTTTAAGTCAAATATTTTATGACAGGGTTCAATTTAAAGTAGTTAAATTTCCAATAAAACAAGTTTCAACACATTTGGACTTCAGTTGCCAATCCAAATCAGCCCTTAAATCCAAACTGCCTAAACTGTCGGTTGAGACAGAATCAGTCTGGTTTTCTGTGTTGCTTTCCTTCGACTTCTTTTGGTTTAAGTATGAAGTTTTAGAAAATTTTCATTCCTTTATGTCTTAGATTCACGCTCATGCAAGAATATTTGGATCATGCATTGTAAATCAAGAGAAATAGGGTTATTTTGTAAATCGTGTTAGAATGGTCTACATTTCGCCCAGTTAGATTAACTAGGCTATTTATGAAAGCAAAACCTAGTTTAAACCTAATTTCTCATTAGGGGGGTTGGAAGACATCTTAGGGTTTCCCACCATGGAAGGAAATCAAGATCATATTGACTTTTGGAGTGAGATATGTGGCAGGTAAACACAACCTGAATTCTGCTTGGTAGCACTAGATTGGGCCATTTGGTGTTTACTAGCTTTCCCTGTGCATTGTTAGTGAATTGCTATAAATACTGGTTGCCAAAGCTTGTTGGGTGACTATCATAAGCCTTTTGAGTTAGCGAAATGAAGAACAAATGAGGAATAAGGAGAAAAAGGCAGCAATACTCCCATTGGCTAGCCATAAAGCGAAAAGGGAACCATCCACTTTACTACTTTTTTTCCACGTGACGGCAGCTAGTCCTTTGCTTAATTGCATGCCTAACATTGAGTTACATGTATGTTTAGTGGTTAACTAGACATAAGGATTGAAATTAGTTTGATTAAGTAAGCTTTGTACCTTGTTGTTTTACTAAGCTAGATTTTAATTTTGCTTAATAGTTTTAAGCTTGGTTAAGAGGTTTCCTAACCTTGAAGAAACCTCTTGATCTTTCCCTAGGCAGCTTGTATGTGGTTATAAAGGCTATAGGAGCCTCTTGATTGAAAGTGCATTGATTTTTGCTCCTCATGAAAACCAAACACTTAACTTGCTAATCCTCATGTAGGCCGAGTGAGGTGGTGTTCAATTGAGTTGTAATCCTTAATTAGGTCGTGTTTCTGTATGCTAATTAGTCTTTAGTGGTCAATTCTGTATCCAAAGATTAGTTTCGTTCTAATCTTTATTACCCTTGATTGTAATCTTTCTTGGCTTTAGCTTTCACTCTTGAATTGAGTGAAGCTTAACACTTTAGCGGCACATCAGCTTTTGTACTAGTGCAAGTTTCATTCTTGTGCCTGAAACCCACACATGCATACACCAAAAACACCAAAAAAAAAATGCAAATACAAAAGTTAGCCCACAAGCCACCATGTCTCAAAGGAAGTTGCTGAAGACCTAGCGTGAACTTGAGTTCCATAGGAGCACGAAGCATCTGTCTATCTTTGAGATATATGACATAAACCTCAAGATGCAACAACTTCAAGATCATGTGCTCTCTCAAAACTTCACATGAATAGGGAAGCTAAACAGCCCTTTGACTCAAAAGAAGTGTATGAACATCAAGAAGGCAATGAGGTTAACGTCTACCCACATCCTAAGTTCGATAAGTATGAGATGAAAAGGAGGAGCATGAGGAACAAGGAAAGAAGGAGGGTCGAGACAAGAAGGGTGCTGATGAGTTAAAGGAAAAAGAGATTGAGTATGAGCTTCAACATGATTTTGAGTCTTGTAACAAAGAGATAGATTTTGAAAAGTGTCCTTGTTCTTAACAAGAATTGAGGAAAATTGTTTTCCAACAAAGTGAGAATGATGGATATCTCTTGGGGCAAGATCTGGATTCTAACCCATTTTCTAATTTTTTTGACAAACAACACTTTATGTAGTTTTCCTTAAACTTCAAAAGGCTCAGCAATCAACAATGGCTTAATACAAACCTTATGTTTGGATATGAGGGACATAAATGGCTGCCCTAATTAGTTTTGTTTCCAGGCGCGAAGCACAGTTTTTATGCTTCCATTTTCCTAAACATCCAGGAGGTTTAAAGCCATTCTTTGTGGTTAGGATGTTAACCAGCATCCTTTAAAACCAAGCCATGCAAGCAGATTCAAGTTAAACTAGGTTTAGCGTGGAGATTAGAAGCCCTAAACTCAACCGTTTCAGTTTAGGCCATTTTTGACCCGGCTGTACGTTTTTGTTGATTCATCAACTTAAACCTAATTTAACTTGGATTTCTTTGCTAAGAGACTTTATTCACATTCTAATAGACGTAATTATGCAACTAAGTCAATTTTAAATTATGTATTCTTGTCCAAACTTTTAAAGGACTCAAAACTAAAGGTCTCGGGTTCAGGTCGGCAACATGCCTATTTTTGTGAGCTTAATTACTTTGGTCTGTTTGAGGTTTAAGGCAAATATTTTGTATGGGGTTGAATTTAAACAAGTAAGATTTCCAAAAAAAATTAAGTTTCAGCACATTTTGACTTCAGTTGCCAATCCAAATAAGCTTTTAAATCCAAAATGTCTAAATTGTCGCTTGAGACAGAATGAGTTTGCCTCTGTGTATTGCCGTCCTTCGACTTCTTTTGGTTTAAGTACATAATTTTTATATATTTTCATCCCTTTACGTCTTAGGTACATGCCCATGTAAGAATATTTGGATCATGTGTTGTAAATGAAGAGAAATAGGCTTATTTTGTAAATCGTGTCAGAATGCTCTACATTCAATCTGGTTAGATTAACTAGGCCATTTATGAAAGCAAAACCTAGTTTATAACCTACACTCTCATGAGGGGGGTTAGCAAACATCTGAGGGTTTCCCACCGTGGAAGGTAATCAACATGATACAGACTTTTGGAGTGAGATATGTGGCGGACAAACACAGCTTGAATTCTACTTGGTAGCACTAAATTGGCTCGTTTGGTGGTTACTAACTTTCCCTGTGCATTATTGGTGAATTGTTATAAATGCTTGTTGCTCAATCATGTTGGGAGACGATCATGACCCCTTTAAGTTAGCCAAATGAAGAACGAATGAGGAATAAGGAGAAAAAGCATAAATGCTCCCATTAGCCACCCATAAAGCAAAAAGGGAACCAACCACTTTACTACTTTTCTTCCACGTCAGGGTTGTTACTCCTTTGCTTAATTGCATGCCTAACATTGAGTTTAGGTATAATTTTAATGGTTAACTAGATTCAAGGATTAAAATTAGTTTCATTAAGCAAGCTTTGTACTTTGCTGCTTTACTAAGCTAGATTTCAGTTTTGCTTAACCATTTTAGGCCAAGTTAGGAAGTTTCCTAACCTTTAGGAAACCTCCTAATCTCTGCCTATGCATCTTGTATGTGCTTAAAAAGGCTATAGAAGCCTCACATTGTAATCAAGTTGTTTATTTTTCTTCAATGAAGTTGCATTGATTTTTGCTCCTGGTGAAAACCAAACACTTAACTTGCTTATCCTCATTTAAGCCGAGTAAGGTCATGTTCAAGTGCATCTTAACACCTGATTAGGTGTCGTTTCTATATCCTAATTAACGTTAAAGGTTGTAATCTTTTTCCTGGTGGTGTTTCTGTATCCTTGAACAAGCTTAATTTCTCACTAAATCAACCTTTGGTGGTGATTCCTGTGTCCAATGATTAGTTTAGTTATAAGCCTTATTACCCTTGATTGTAATCTTTCTTAGCTTCAGCATTCACTTTTGAATTTAGTTAAGCTTAACCCTAGAGTGGTACATCAGCTTTGGAACCAGTGCATGTTTCATCCTTGTGCCCGAAAACCACGCATCGATACACCAAAAACACCAAAAAAAACCGAAATACAAAAGTCAGCTCACAAGGCGCCGTGTCTCATATGAAGTTGCTCAAGATCAACCATGAACTTGACTTCCTTAGGAGAAAGATACATCTTTCTAGATTTTAGATATATGACCTAAACCTCCAAATACAACAACTTGAAGATGATCTAACTCAACAGAAGTGGGACAACATCAAGAATGCAATGAGGTTAACTTCTACCTACCTCCTAAGTTCGATAAGTATGAAGATGAATAGGAGGAACTTCAGGAAGAAGAAAAGAAGGAGGGTTAAAAGGAGTAGGGTGCTGATGACTGAAAGGAAAAAGGGATTGAGTATGAGCTTCAACATGAATTTGAGCCTTGTAACAAAGAGTTAGCTTTTGAAAAGTGTCCTCGTTCTCAACAAGAATTGAGGATAATTTTTTCCCAACAAAGTGGGAATGATGGACATCTCCTAGGGCAATATCTTGATTGTAAGGCATTTTTTGAATTTTGTGACATATAGCACTTTACGGAGTTTTAATTAAACTTCAAAAGGATGAGCAATTGATAAAGGCTTAATACAAACCCTACGATCGCATATGAGGGGCATAAATGGCTGCCCTAAATAGTTTTGTTTCCAGACGCAAAGAACGGTTTTTATGCTTACATTTTTCTGAACATCTAAGAGGTTTTGAGCCATTCGTTTGGCTTAGGATGTTAACCAACATCCTTAGATACCAAGCCATGCAAGCATATTCAAGTTGAACTAGGTTTAGCATGGAGATTAGAAGCCCTAAACTCAACTCTTTGAATTTAGGCCATTTTTGACCTGGCTATAAGTTTTAGGTTTATTCATCAACTTAGATTTAATTTAGCTTCGATTTCATTGCTAAGAGACTTTATTCACATTCTAATAAACGTAATTATGCAATTTAGCCAGTTTTAAATTATGTATTATTGTCAAAACTTTTAAAGCACTCAAAACTGAAGGTCCCGAGTTCGGGCCAACAACATACCTATTTTTGTGAGTTTAATTACTTAGGTGTATTTGAGGTTTAAGTCAAATAGTTTACCATGGGGCCGAACTTAAAGAAGTTGAATCTCTAAAAAATAAGTTTCAGCTCATTTGGACTGCAGTTGCCAATCCAAATCAGTCTTTAAATCCAAACTGTCGAAACTGCGGTTGAGACAGAATGAGTCTACCTTTGTGTATTGCTTTCCTTCGACTTCTTTAGGTTTAAGGCTGGAATGTTTGCATATTTTTTGTCCTTTATGTCTTAGCTGCACTGCCCTACAAGAATATTTGGATCATGTATTGTAAATCAACAGAAATAGGATTATTTTGGAAATCGTGTTAGAATGGTCTACATTCTGTCTGGTTAGATAAACTAGGTTATTTATGATTGCAAAACTTAGTTTAAAACTAATTTCTCATTAGGGGGGTTAGCAACATCTTAGGGTTTGCCACCACGAAAGGAAATGAAGATCATACTGACTTATGGAGTCAGATATGTGGAGGGCAAACACAGCCTGAATTCTGCTTGGTTGCACTAGGTTGGTCTATTTCGTGGTTATTAACTTTCCTGGTGCATTCTTGGTGAATTGCTATAAATGCTGGTTGCTAAAGCATGTTGGGAGACTATCATGAGCCTTTTAAGTTAGCCAAATGAAGAAACAATGAGTAATAAGGAGAAAAAGGCAGAAATGCTCACATTGGCTAGCCATAAAGCAAAAAGGAAACCAACCCCTTTAGTACTTTTCTTCCATGTGAGGGGGGCTACTCCTTAGCTCAATTGCATGCCTAGCATTGAGTTTAGGTGTAAGTTTAATGGTTAACCAAACTTAAGGATTGAAATTAGTTTGATTAAGCAGGCTTTGTACTTTGCTGTTTTACTGAGCTAGATTTCAGTTTGGTTAACCATTTTAAGCTAGGTTTAGATGTTTACCAACCTTGAAGAAACCTCCTAATCTATCCCTAGGCAGCTTGCACATGCTTAGAAAGGCTATAGAAGCCTTACATTGTAATTAGCTTGTTTATTATCTTGAATGAAATTGCATTGATTTTTGCTCCTCGTGAAAACCAAACACTTAACTTGCTTATCCTCATTTAGGCCGAGTAAGGTGGTGTTCAAGTGACCCTTAATCCTTGATTAGGTGGTGTTTCTGTATCCTAAAGAAGGTCAAGGTTTGTAATTGTTTTCTTGGAGGTGTTTATGTATCCTTGAACAAGCTTAGCTTGTCACTAGATCAGTCTTTGGTGGTGAATTCTGTATCCAAAGATTAGTTTAGTTCTAAGCTTTATTACCCTTGATTGTAATCTTTCTTTGCTTTAGCTTTCACCCTTGAATTGAGTTAAGCTTAACCCTTGACAGGTACTTTAGTTTTTGTACCAACGCAAGTTTCATCCTTGTGGCTAAAACCCACGCATCCAAACACCAAAAACACAAAAAAAAACCCCAAGTACAAAAGTCAGCCCATAAGGCGGCATGTCTCAAGGGAAGTTGCTCAAGATCAAGGGTGAACTTGACTTCCTCAGGAGCAAGATACATCTTTCTAGCTTTGACTCAAAAGAAGTGGATCAACATCAAGAAGGCAATAAGGTTAACTTTTACCTACCTCGTAAGTTGGATAAGTATAAAGATGAGCTGGAGGAACTTGAGGAAGAAGAAAAGAAGAAGGGTCGAGACGAGGAGGGTGCTAATGAGTTAAGGGAAAAACAAATTGAGTATGAGCTTCAACATGAATTTGAGTCTTCTAAAAAAGAGTTAGGTTTTGAAAAATGTGCTTGTTCTCAACAAGAATTGAGGACAATTCTTTTCCAACAAAGTGAGATTGACAGATATCTCCAAGGGCAAGATCTTGATTCGAAGCCATTTCTTGAATTTTGTGATAGAAAACACTTTATGGAGTTTTAATTAAACATCAAAAGGCTGAGCAATCGACAATGGCTTAATACAAACCTTATGGTTGGGTATGAGGGACATAAGTAGTTGCCCTAATTAGTTTTGTTTCTATGTGCAAAACACAGTTTTTGTGTTTTCATTTTCCTAAGCATCCAAGAGGTTTGGAGCAACTTGTTTGGGTTAGGATGTTAACCAGAATCATTAAATACTAATCCATGCAAGTAGATTCAAGTTAAACCAGGTTTAGCGTGCAGATTAGAAGCCTTAAACTCAACTGTTTCAGTTTAGGCCATTTTTTACGCGGCTGTAAGTTTTAAGTTGATTCATCAACTTAAACTTAATTTAACTTTGATTTCCTTGCTAAGAGTCTTTATTCACATTCTAATAAATGTGATTAAGCAATTAAGTCAGTTTTAAATATTGTATTCTTGTCCAAGCTTTTAAAGGACTCGAAACTGAAGGTCCCGAGTTCAGGCCGGCAACATACCTATTTTTCTGAGCTTAATTACTTATGCTTCTTTGAGGGTTAAGGTCACAAATATTTCCACAGGGTTGAATTTAAAGAATTTAGCTTTCCAACAAAACAAGTTTCAGCTCATTTGGACTTTAGTTGCCAATCCAAATCAACCTTTAATTCCAAACTGCCTAAATTGCTGGTTGAGACAGAATGAGTCTGGTTTTGTGCATTGCATTCCTTCAACTTATTTTTGGTTTAAGTACGAGTTTTTTTACTTATTTTTGTTTATTTATGTCTTAGCTACACGCCCATGTAACAATATTTGGATCATGTATTCTAAACCAAGACAAATAGGCTTATTTTTTAAATCTCGTAAGAATGGTTTACATTATTTCCGGTTAGATTAACTAGGCTTATTATTCTAAAACCTTGTTTAAGCCTAATTTGTCAATAGGGGGCCCAATAGGCATCTTAGGGTTTTCGGTCATGGAAGGAAATCCATATCATACTGACTTTTGGAGTGAGACATGTGGCGAGCAAACACTACCTGAATTACGCTTGGTAGCACAAGATCGGTCCGTTTGGTTTTTATTAGCTTTCCCTGTGGATTCTTGGGGATTTGCTATAAAGGCTTGTTGCTAAAACAAGTTAGTAGACTTTCATGAGCCTTTCAAGTTAGCCAAATGAAGAACGAATGACAAATAAGGATAAAAAGGTAGAAATGCTCCCATTAGCTAGCCATAAAGCAAAAAGGGAACCAGCGACGCTACTACCTTTCTTCCACATGAGGGCAGCTACCCCTTTCCCCATTTGCATGCCTAATATTGAGCTTAGGTGTAAGTTTAATGGTTAACTAGACTACAGGATTGAAATTAATTTGATTAAGGAAGCTTTGTACTTTACTGTTTTACTAAGCCAGATTTCAGTTTTGCTTAACCGTTTTTAAGCTAGGTTAAGAGGTTTCCTAACCTTGAAGAAGCCTCCTAATCTCTACCTCGACAGCATGTACATGCTTATAAAGGCTATAGAAGCCTCACATTGTAATGAGCTTGTTTGTTATCTTGAATAAATTCGGAATGACCTTTGCTCCTCATGAAAACCAAACACTTAAGTTGCTTATCCTTATTTAGGCCGAGTAAGGTGGTGTTCAAGTGACTATTAATCCTTGATTAGGTGGTGTTTTTGTATCCTAAATAAGGTTAAGGTTTGTAATCATTTTCTTAGAGGTGTTCATGTATCCTTGAACAAGCTTAGCTTCTCACTAGATCAGTCTTTGGTGGTGAATTCTGTATCCAAAGAATAGTTTAGTTCTAAGCTTTATTACCCTTGATTGTAATCTTTCTTTGCTTTAGCTTTCACTGCTGAAATGAGTTAAGCTTAACCCTTCAAAGGTACTTCAGTCTTTGTATCAACACAAGTTTCATCCTTATGCCTGAAACCTACGCATCCATACACCAAAAAAAAACCAAAGTACAAAAGTCAGCCCACAAGGCGGCATGTCTCAAAGGAAGTTGCTCAAGATCAAGCGTGAACTTAACTTCCTTAGGAGCAAGACACATCTTTCTCACTTCGAGATATATGACTTAAACCTCCAGACACAACAACTTCAGGATGATCTACTGTCTTTAAAACTTCATATGAAAAGGGAAGCTGAACAGCCCTTTGACTCAAAAGAAGTGGATCAACATCAAGAAGGCAATGAGGCTAACTACTACCTACCTCCTAAGTTCCATAAGTCTGAAGATGAACAGGAGGAACTTGACAAAGAAGAAAAGAAGAACGGTCGAGATGAGAAGGGTGCTTATTAGTTAAAGGAAAAAGAGAATGAATATGAGCTTCAACATGAATTTGAGTCTTACAACAAAGAGTTAGATTTTAAAAAGTGTCCTTGTTCTCAACAAGAATTAAGGACAATTATTTTATAACAAAGTGAGAACGATGGATATCTCCTAGGGTAAGATCTTGACTCTAAGCCATTTTCTGAATTTTATGACAAACATCACTATATGGAGTTTAACTTAAACTTCAGAAGGCCTAGCAATAGACAATGGCTTAATTGAAACCCTATGATTGGATATGTGGGGCATAGATAGTTTCCCTAAAAAGTTTTGTTTCGCATCCTTAAATACCAAGCCATGTAAGCAGATTCAAGTTAAACCAGGTTAAGCAGGGACATTGGAAGCCCTGAACTGAACCGTTTCAGTTTAGGACATTTTTGACCCAGCTGTAAGTTTTATGTTGATTCGTCGACTTAAACATAATTTAAGTTTGATTTCTTTGCTGAGAGACTTTAATCACATTCTAATAAATGTAATTACGCAATTAAGTCAATTTTAACTTATGCATTCTTCTCCGAACTTTGAAAGGACTGGAAACTACAGGTCTCGAGTTCAGGCCAACAACATACCTATTTTTATGGGCTTTATTACATAAACTTATTTCAGGTTTAAGTCAAATATTTTTTTCATGGGGTTAAATTTAAAGAAGTTAGCTTTCTAACAAAACAAGTTTCAGCACATTTGGACTTCAGTTGCCAATCCAAATACATCTTTAAATCCAAACTGTCTAAACTGCTGGTTGGGATAGAATGAGTCCGATATTGTGTATTGCATTCCTTCGACTACTTTTTGGATTAGGTATGAAATGTTTACACACTTTTTTTCCTTTATATCTTAGCTACATGCCTATGCAAGAATATTTGGATCATGGATTGTAAATAAAGAGAAACAGGCTTTTTTTGTAAATCATGTTAGAATCATCAACATTCTGTACTATTAGATTAACTATGTTGTTCATTATTGTAAAACCTAGTTTAAACCTAATTTCTCACTATGGGGGTTAGCAGACATCTTAGGGTTGCCCACCATGGAAGGAAATCCAGATCACTCTGACTTTGGGAGTGAGATATGTGGCAGGCAAACATAGCTTGAATTCTGCTTGGTAGCATTAGAATGGCCTGTTTGGTGGTTACTAGTTATCCCTGTGTATTCTTGGTGATTTGCTATAAAGGCTTGTTACTAAAGGAACGTGGGGGACTATCATGAGCCTTTCAAGTTAGCCAAATGAAGAACGATTGAAAAATAAGGAGAAAAATGCAGAAACGCTCCCCTTGGCTAGACATAAAGTAAAAAGGAAACCAACCACTTTACTACTTTTCTTCCACACGAGGGAAGCTACTCCTTTCCTCAATTGCATGCCTAATACTAAGTTCAGGTGTAATTTTAATGTTTAACTACACTCAAGGATTGAAATTAGTATGATTAAGTAAGCTTTTTACTTTGTTGTTTTACTTAGCTAGATTTTAGTTTTGCAAAAGAGTTTTAAGCTAGGTTAAGAGGTTTCCTAACGTTGAAGAAGCCTCCTAATCTCTCCCAAGGTAGCTTGTACATCCTTATAAAGGCTATGGAATCCTCACATTGTAATCAACTTGTTTATTACCTTGAAAGAAATTGCATTGAGCTTTGCTCCTCATGAAAACAAAACACTTAACTTACTTATCCTCATTTAGGCCGAATAAGGTGGCGTTCAAGTGAGCCTTAATCCTGGATTAGGTGGTGTTTCTGTATCCTAATAAAGGTTAAGAGTTGTAATCTTGTTCTTGCTAGGGTTTCTGTGTCGTTGAACAACCTTAGTTTATCACCGGATCAGTCTTTTGTGGTGATTTCTGTATCCAAAGATTAGTTTAGTTCTAAACCTTTGTTACCCTTGATTCTAATCTTTCTTGGCTTTAGCTTTCAGTCTTGAATTGAGTTAAGCTTAACCCTTAAGAGGTACATCAGTTTTGTACCAAGGCAAGCTTCATCCCTGTGCTTGAAACCCACGAATCCATACACCCAAAAAAAAAACCAATTATAAAATTCTGCCCACAAGGCACCATGTCCCAAAGGAAGTTGATTAAGATCAAGTGTGAACTTGACTTCCTTAGCAGCAAGATACAACTTTCTAGCTTCGAGATATATGACTTAAACCTCCATATGCAACAACTGCAAGATGATCTACTCTCCTTAAAACTTCAAATGAAAAGGGAAGCTAAATAGCCCTTTGACTCAAAAGAAGTGGATCAACATCAACAAGGCAGCGAGGTTACTTTTACCTACCTCCTAGGTTTTATAAGTATGAAGATGAACAGGAGGGGAACTTGAGGAAGAAGAAAATAAGGAGGGTCAAGACGAGAAGGGTCTTGAGGAGTTAAAGGAAAAAGAGATTGAGTATGAGCTTCAACATGAATTTGAGTCTTGCAAGAAAGTGTTAGATTTTGAGAGTGTCCTTATTCTCAACAAGAATTAACGACAATTCTTTTCCAACAAAGTGAGAATGATGGATATCTCTTGGGGCAAGATCTTGATTCTAAGCCATTTTCTGAATTTTTTGACAAACATTTATGGAGTTTTATGAAACTTCAAAAAGGCTGAGCAATCGACAATGGCTTAATTCAAACCCTATGATCGGATATGAGGGACATAAATGGGTGCCCTAAAAAGTTTTATTTCCAATTGCAAAATACGGTTTTTGTGCTTTGATTTTCCTAAACATCCAGGAGGCTTAAAGCCATTCTTTTGGGCTAGGATGTTAACCGGCATCCTTAAATACCAGCCCATGCAAGCAGATTCAGGTTAGACCTGGTTTAGCATGGAGATTGGAAGCCCTGAAGTCAACCATTTAGTTTAGGCCATTTTTGACCCGGCTGTAAGTTTTAAGTTGAGTCATTAACTTGAACTTAATTTAACTTTCATTTCTTTGCTAACAGACTTTATTCACATTCTAATAAATGTACTAATGCAATTAAGTCAGTTTTAAATTATGTATTCTTGTCCAAACTTTTAAAGGACGCGAAACTGAAGGTCCCGAGTTCAGGCCAAAACATGCCTATTTTGGTGAGCTTAATTACTTGGGCATGTTTGAGGTTTAAGTCAAATATTTCGCCATGTGGTTGAATTTAAAGTGGTTAAATTTCTAAAAAAATAGGCTTTAGCAAATTTGGATTTCAGTTGCCAATCCAAATAAGCCTTTAAATCCAAATTGTCTTAACTGCCAATTGAGACAGAATGAGTCTAGTTTTGTGTGTTGCTTTTTTTTGACTTCTTTTGGTTTAAGTATGAAATTTTTACAAATTTTCACTCCATCACGTCTTAGCTACACACCCACGCAAGAATATTTGATTATGCATTGTAAATCAAGAGAAATAGGCTTATTTTGTAAACCGTGTCAAAATGGTCGACATTCTGTCAGGTTAGATTAACTAGGCTGTTTCTGAATGTAAGACCTAGTTTAAACGTAATTTCTCATTAGGGGGTTTAGTAGACATCTTAGGGTTTCCCACTATGGAAGTGAATCCAGATCATCCTGGCTTTTGGAGTGAGATATCTAGCAGGCATGCACAACCTGAATTCTGCTTGGTAGCATCAGATTGGTCCATTTGGTGGTTACTAGCTTTCCTTGCGCAATCTTGGTGATTTGCTATACAGGCTGGTTGCCAAAGCAGGTTGGAAGACTACTATGAGCCTTTCAAGTCAGCCAAATTGTAACCCCCCAAATTAAACATGTTTCATTGTTCATATTCTCCTTAATAATCACTCAATTGTAATTTGATGAATCCAATGATAGGGGCATTACCGCCGTCCAAAAGGACAAGGCTTGAAACATGAGTGCTATATACAACACAGTTAAGCAAAATCTCAACCATACACATTCACACATGATCATCCATTCAAAATCAAGTGTTAACCAATGTAAGGTTTATAAACCATAGTAAGATAATTCACCATGTAATCTACATCTTCATCCACAGAAGAATTCAAAATACAACGTTAAAGTATGCATATACGGCATTACTTCTGATCCATCTAGATTTCCTTGCTTCACTTATTCTCTTCAGCTGATTTGCTGGCATG
>JACYFF010031958.1:44706249-44723074 GCA_017589665.1 Selenicereus undatus
ACACGCGTTCCTGAATTGTTAAATGATCATTCAACACTGATTGGGCCCGTTTTACAATTCATTTTAAGTTAAAACAGTGAATGAAATAAATGTAAAACTGTATTGCTACTTATTAGCTGATAGTGAACCCCTTGATACTGTTACGATCTATGGATAGGTGTACACCTGCCAAGCCGACCGGGGGACCTGGCCTGAAGCCGCGCGGGTAACTGAATGGCAATGCCCTGTAACTGATAACTGACGGGGTCACTAATTAACTGATAAATCACTATGTAAATTGATTCATTGATGTACTTACCAAAACATGATGACATTGATAAATACACTCTGATTTCTAAAGATACAGGCAATGCACGTACCTGAAGTCTTTAAGATGATATCTCACTTGATAATACTTGTGCACAATGGAAACGACAACTAGGCCTCAACTCTATTTCATAAATTTCATTGTAAGTATGTGTAGTCAGGAAATGATCCTTACTCGCCTAACTGAGTAAGTAAAAATATGTGTAACATAAATTGAGTAATGAAATGGGATACATAACTTGTGCATTTCAAATAATAAATTAAATCAGTTAGAGTTATTGAACTTAAAATACAACAAATTGAAGTAAAATAGACCAAATGAAAATGATTGAGTAATAATGAAAAGATCTTAATTGATATAAATGACACATGGTTTGCTGATATTTTGGAAATGGATAAAGGAAAGTCTGAAGCTTTTGAAAAGGATAATGGAATGGTTAATGCCTCTGAAATGGATAATAGAATGGTTAATACTTCTGAAATGGGTGACAAATGGTTTATGCCATAAAGGGTGTTGTGAGGTTCATAAAAGCTCATATAACACCCTAACTTGGTCAAAAGGACACTGATTTTGAGTTATTAATTTGCTCACTTCCCAAATTTCATTTTCATGCTTACGTAACTCGGTTTTCAAACCCAAGTAAGCTTCTATACACTAACAAACTTGTTGAACTCACTACCCTTTGTAATTTCCTTGCAATACCTATAATTATATAGAAACTTCTGAAAATATTTCCAAATGTCTCGATTTCTGCATTCACTCATGTTACCGTTGATGGTCTGCATTAGATAATCCATATCTTTCACTCCCAACCTCCAAATGAGATATAAAACCCCAATATGAAAATTCTACAATGTCCTCTAAAACTGTTATTTAGGACACAAAGCATGATTCACATAATAAGGTCCCTAAAGGTAGGGTAGAACACAGACGTGCACAATTTCTTATCAATCTGCGCAGTCGTAGCGAAATGACCATAACGTTTTCTACAGAACTCGAATTAAGGCGATTGAAGAGGCATTTTAATGAGAACTCATTGATATCTCCACACACCAAAAATCACAATTTTTCAGTGACCCAATAAGTACCAGTTTTTCCGTGAAGTTACTGTTCTAGTTAAGTTCCCAGTTTCGATGCATTCTGCACAGTCTTGAGTAAATTGGTCATAACTTTGTGCACACAACTCAAAATTGAGTAATTCCAAAGCCTATTGAGAGATAACTCATCAAGATATCACTAAACCAAACATCATGAATTTTGGATGTGCCAAACAGTACCAGTTAATTCCCAAAGTGGCCCCTGTTTCAGGTCTATTTCCCAACTTTAACTCACATATTTTCAATCTTTTCTTCACATATCCACCCACTAAAATCACTCTTTAACGCCAAACAGTACCAGTTAATTCCCAAAGTAGCCCCTGTTTCAGGTCTATTTCCCAGCTTTAACTCACATATTTTCAATCTTTTCTTCACATATCCACCCACTAAAATCACTCTTTAACTTACTTAAATCAGAATAAACATCTTGATCTTCATTACCAATGCTAAAGATCACAAAATCTCCTTTAAAACAATCAAAATTCAACACTTGAACATGAAGCTTGCGTGATTAACATAAAACCCTAACCCTAGCTTCAACTCCAACATGATCCATAACGAAGATGATTCTTAACTCAATAAAAAGAACATGATCCATCATCAAAATAATCAAAACAAGTAGAACAATTCAAAGAACAAGATTGAAGTCACTTACTTTGAGCTTGAAATAGTGAAGATGGAGATGATATTGGGTGATTTTGAGGATGGAACATGGTAGCCAATGGAGGGAGGTTGTTTGGGGATTGAAATCCTTGCCAGAGAGTGGCTGGAAAGTGGTCGGAAAACACCACTTTAGGGGCTGGGGGGCTGCTGGCCACGTGAAGAGAGAAGGAGGAGAGAAGAGATAGAAAGCCTTGAAGTTTATCTCTTGCAAAGCCCTTCAAACACTGGGATGTAAATGACCCAAAATACTTGGCTGAGAATGAAGCACAAAATCAGCTTTTGCCAATGATGATTAAGGCTTAATGACGGTAATTAGATAAGCAAATGGGTTAGGAACTTGTTAGGCCGAAATTGGGCTTAAAAGAGCTCGGGTTGGAAAAAAAATGTCAAACCGGGTGCGACAATTAAATTTCGTTTGTTTTGTTTGTTTTTTTTAACATGATGCCATGAAAAATAATTTAATCATTTAAATCATAATTATTGAGGCCTCATATCAATTTCTCAAAAAAATTATTTTCTGTAAATGAAACTCGAATTGCAAAGTGGAGCAAGAAATGAATTTTTTTTTTCAACTGGGATGGTTCAATGAGATAAATAAATGTAAAATATAAATAACATCGCTTAATTAAATAAATAAATATGATTTAGGGTCGGACTATTACAGAAATGAAGAACGAATGAGAAATAAGGAGAAGAGGCAGAAATGTTCCTAGTGGCCGGCTATGAAGTAAAAAGGGAACCAACCACTTTACTACTTTTCTTCCACATGAGGGCAGCTACTCCTTTCCTCAATTGCATGCCTAATATTGAGTTTAGGAGTAAGTTTAATGGTTAACTAAAATCATTGATTGAAATTAGTATGATTAAGTAAGCTTTACAATTTTGCTGGTTTACTCAGCTAGATTTCAGTTTTGCTAAAGCTTTTTAAGCTAGGTTAAGAGGTTTCCTAAGTTGAAGAAACCACCTAATCTCTCCCTAGGAAGCTTGTATGAGCTTATAAAGGCTACAGAATCCTCACATTATAATCAGCGTGTTTGTTATCTTGAAAGAAATTGCATTGGGCTTTACTCCTCACGAAAGCAAAACACTTAACTTGCTTATCCTCATTTAGGCCGAGTAAGGTGGTGTTCAAGTGGGCCTTAATCCTTGATTAGGTGGTGTTTCTTTATCTTAACAAAGGTTAAGGGTCGTAATCTTGTTCTTGCTGGTGTTTCTATATCCTTGAACAAGCTTAGTTTCTCATTAGATCAGTCTTTTATGGTGATTTCTATATCCAAAGATTAGTTTAGTTCCAACCTTTAGTACCATTGATTGTAAACTTTCTTCGATGTAGCTTTCACTCTTGAATTGAGTTAAGCTTAACCCTTCAGAGGTACATCAATTTTGGTACCAGGGCAAGCTTCATGCTTGTGCCTGAAACCCACGCTTCCATACACCAAAAACACCCAAAAAAAACCAACTATAAAAGTCAGCCCACAAGGCACGATGTCTCAAAGGAAGTTGCTCAAGATCAAGCGTGAACTTGACTTCCTTAGCAGCAAGATACATCTTTCTAGCTTCGAGATATATGACTTAAACCTCCAGACGTAACAACTTCAAGATCATCTACTCTTCTTAAAACTCAAAATGAAAAGGGAAGCTAAATAGCCCTTTGACTAAAAATAAGTGGATCAACATCAAGAAGGCAATGAGGCTAACTTCAACATACCTCCTAAGGTCGATAAGCATGAAGATGAACAGGAGGAACCTGAGGAAGAAGATAGGAAGGGAGGTCGACATGAGAAGGGTGCTGATGAGTTAAAGGAAAAAGGAAGGTCGACATGAGAAGATAGGAAGGAAGGTCGACATGAATTTCAATCTTGCAACAAAGTGTTAGATTTTAAAAAGTGTCCTTGTTCAAAAGGAATTGAGGACAATTCTTTTCCAACAAAGTGAGAATGATGGATATCTATTAAGGCAAGATCTTAAGTCTAAGCCATTTTCTAAATTTTGTGATAAACAACACTTTATGGAGTTTTACTAAACTTCAAAAGGCTGAGCAATCGACGATGCCTAATTCAATCCCTATTATTGGATATGAGGGCAGAAATCGCTGCCCTAAATAGTTTTATTTCCAATCGCGAAACACATTTTTTGTGCTTTGATTTTCCTAAACATCTAAGAGGTTTACAGCTGTTCTTTCGGATTAGGATATTAAGCAGCATCCTTAAATACCAACCTATGCAAGCAGATTCAAGTTAAACCAGGTTTAGCGTGGAGATTAGAAGCCCTAAACTCAACTATTTTAGTTTGGGCCATTTTGAGCCGACAGTAAGTTTTAAGTTCGTTCATCAACTTAAGCTTAATTTAACTTTGATTTAATCACTAAGAGACTTTAGTCACATTCTAATAAATGTAATTATGCAATTAAGTTAGTTTTAAATTATGTAGTCTTGTCCAAACTTTTAAAGGACTCAAGACTGAAGATCCCGAGTTCAGGCCTGCAACATGCGCATTTTTGTGAGCTTAATTACTTAGGCCTACTTGAGGTTTAAGTCAAATATTTTGCCATGGGGTTGAATTTAAAGAAGTTAGCTTTTCAACATAATAAGTTTTAGCTCATTTGGACTTCAATTGCCGATCCAAATAAGCCTTTAAGTCCAAACTGTCCAAACTACCTTTTGAGACAAAATGAGTCCGGTATTATGTATCGCATTCCTTTGACTTCTTTTTGGTTTAAATATTAAACTTTTACATATTTTTGTTCATTTGTGTCTTAGCTACATAGCCATGTGAGAATATTTGGATCATGTATTGTAAATCAATAGAAATAGGCTTATTTTATAAATCGTGTTAGAATAGTCTACATTCTGTCCGGTGAGATTAACTAGGTTGTTGGCGAATGTAAAACCTAGTTTAAACGTAATTTCTTATTAGGGGGTTTAGTAGACATCATAGGGTTTCCCACTATTGAATGGAATCCAGATCATCCTGACTTTTGGAGTGAGATATGTGGCAGGCAAACACAGCTTGAATTCTGCTTGGTAGCATCAAATTTGTCCTTTTGGTGGTTACTAGCATTCCGTGCGCAATCTTGTTGATTTGATATAAATGCTAGTTGCTAAAGCAAGTTGGAAGACTATCATGAGCCTTTCAGGTTAGCCAAATAAAGAACGAATGAGAAATAAGGAGAAAGACGCAAAAATGTTCCCATTGGCTGGCTATAAAATGAAAAGGGATCCACCCACTTTACTACTTTTCTTCCACATGAGGGCAGCTACTCCTTTGCTTAATTGCATACCTAATATTGAGTTTAGGTGTAAGTTTAATGGTTAAGTAGACTTAAGGATTGAAATTAGTTTGATTGAGCAAACTTTGTGCTTTGCTATTTTACTAGGCTAGATTTCAATTTTGCTTAATCATTTTAAGATAGGTTAAGAGGTTTCCTAACCTTGAAGAAGCCTTCTAATCTCTCCCTAAGCAGCTTGTGCATGCTTGTAAAGGCTATAGAAGCATTACATTGTAACCAGCTTCTTTATTATCTTGAATGAAATTGCGTTGAGGTTTCCTCCTCGTGAAAACAAAACACTTAACTTGCTTGTCCTCATTTAGGCCGAGTAAGGTGGTGTTCAAGTGACTCTTAATCCTTGATTACGGGTTGTTTCTATATCCTAACAAAGGTTAAGATCTGTAATCTTGTTCTCGGTGGTGTTTCTGTATCCTTGAACAAGCTTAGTTTCTCACTAGATCAGTCTTTGGTGGTTATTTCTATATCCAAACTTGAGTTTCGTTCTAACCTCTATTACCCTTGATTGTAATTTTTCTTTGCATCATCTTTCACTCTTGAATTGAGTTAAGCTTAACCCTTTAGAGGTACATTAGTTTTGGTACTAAGGCAAGTTTGATGCTTTTGCCTGAAACCCCTGCATCCATACACAAAAAAAAAAACCCCAAACACAAAAGTCAGCCCATAAGGCGCCGTGTCTCAAAGGAAGTTGCTCATGATTAAGCATGAACTTGACTTCCTTAGGAGCAAGATGCATCTTTCTAGCTTCGAGATATATGACTTAAACTTGCAGACGCAAGAACTTCAAGATGATGTACTCTCCTTAAAACTTCATATGCAAAGGGAAGCTGAATAGCCATTTGACTCAAAAGAAGATCAACATCAAGAAGGTAGTGAGGTTAACTTATACCTACCTCCTAAGTTTGATAAATATGAAGATGAACAGGAGGAACTTGAGGCAAAGGAAAAGGAGGGTTGAGACGAGAAGGGTGCTGATGAGTTTAAGGAAAAAGAGATTGAGTATGATCTTCAACATGATTTTGAGTCTTGCCACAAGGAGTTACATTTTGAAAAGTGTCGTTGTTCTTAACAAGAATTGAGGACAATTCTTGTCCAACAAAGTGGGAATGATGGATATCACCTAGGGCAAGATCTTGATTCTAAGCCATTATCTGACTTTTGTGACAAATAGCACTTTATGGAGTTTTACTTAAACTTCAAAAGGCCTAGCAATCGATAATGGCCCAATTCAAGCCCTATGGTTGGATATGAAGGGAGTAGATGGCTGCTCTAAATAATTTTATTTCTAAGCAAAAAGTACGGTTTTTGTGCTTTCATTTTCTTAACCCTCTAGGAGGTTTCGAGCCATTCATTTGGGTATGGATGTTAACCAAAATCCTTAAATACCAAGCCATACAAATAGATTCAACTAAAACTAGGTTGAGCATGGAGATTAGAAGCCCTAAACTAAATCATTTCAGTTTAGGGTATTTTTGACTCGACTGTAAGTTTTAAGTTTAGGCCAGCAACATATGCATTTTTGTGAGCTCAAGTCAAAATTTTCACTATGGCGTTGAAGTTAAAGAAGTTATATTTCTAACAAAACAAGTTTCATCTCATTTGGACTTCATTTGCCTATCCAAATCAGTCTTTAAATTCAAACTGTCTCAACTATCAGTTGAGACAGAATGAGTTCGACATAGTGTATTGCATTCCATGGGCTTCTATTGGGGGTTTAAGTCTAAAGTTTTTACATTGTTTGGTTCCTTTATGTCTTAGCTACACGCTCATTTAAACATATTTGGATCATGTATTGTAAATCAAGACAAATGGGGTCATTTTGTAAACCGTGTGAGAATGCTCTCTATTTTGTCTGGTTAGATTAAGTACGTTGTTTATGTTTGTAAAACCTAGTTTAAATCTAATTTCTCATTCGGAAGGTTAGTAGACATCTTAAGGTTTCTATCATGGAAGGGAATCCAGATCATTCACTTTTGGAGGGAGATATGTGGCATGTAAACATAGCCTGAATTCTGTTCAGTAGCACAAGATTGGTCTGTTTGGTAATTACTAGCTTTCCTAGTGCACGCTTGTTGATTTGCTATGAAGGCTGGTTGTTAAAGCAATTTGGGACAATGTCATGAGCCCTTCAAGTAAGCCAAATGAAGAGCGAATGAGAAACAAGGAGAGAAAGGCATAAATGCTTCTATTGGCTAGCTATAAAGCAAAAAGGGAACATGCCACTTTACTACTTTCCTTCCACAGGAGGGCTGCTGATCCCTTCCTTAATTGCATGCCAATATTGATTTTGAGCTTAAGTTTAATGGTTAACTAGACTTAACGATTGAAATTAGTTTGATTAATCAAGCTTTGTACTTTGTTATTTTGCTAAGCTAGATTTCAGTTTTGCTTAACCATTTTTAGGCTAGATTCAGGGGTTTCCTAACCTTGAAGAAACCTCCTAATCTCTCCCTAGGTAGCTTGTATGTGCTTATAAAGGCTTTAGAAGCCTTAATTTGTAATCAACTTCTTTATTATCTTCAATAAAATTACATTGAGCTTTGCTCCTTATCAAAACTAAACACATAACTTGCTTATTCTTATTTAGGTTGAATAAGGTGGTGTTCAAGTGAGTCTTATTCCTTAATTAGATGGTGTTTTTGTATCCTAATTAAGGTTAAGGCTCTAATGTTGTTCTCGATGGTGTTTTTGTTTCCTTGAACAAGCTTAGTTTCTCACTAGATTAGTCTTTGGTGGCGATTTCTTTTAGTTTCTCACAAGCTTATAAATGGGATTCAAGATGAATTACCATGGTGTATGCTATGCGCAAATGACATTATTGTTATTCATGAGAACAAAGAGGGAATTACTGGCAAGTTGGAGCGATGAAGACATTCTCTGCAATTGAGAGGCTTTAGAGTAAGTAGATTGAAAACTGAATACTTACATTGTTGCTTCAGTGCGAGGGAAGATGCAAGGAGAGAAGCCACCATTGATGGGATGGCGATACCAAAGGTTGAAAAGTTTAATTATCTAGCCTCGATCATCCATCAGAAAGGAGATATTGACGAGGATATTACCCAGCGTATAAACGTGGGCTGGTAAAAATGGAAGTATGCTTCAGGTGTTCTGTGTAATAAGAGGACGCATGTAGGTTTAAAAGGCAAAGTTTATCGTATGGTATTTAGACCTACTGTGTTGTATGGATCAGAGTGTTAGCCTATACAAAAGCCACAAGCTCAAAGGTTGATGGTAGCTGAGATGAGGATGATTAGATGGATGTGTGCTTATACAAGATTGGATAGAATTAGTAATGGAGTATTTAGAGACTTAGTTAAAGTGGCACCCATAGAAGATAATATGAGAGAAGCAAGGCTTACATGCTTTGGCCATGTAAAAAGAAGGAGTGTGGATGCTCTAGTGAGGAAATGTGAGAGGATTAACATCCCCGAAGGGAAACAAGGTAGGGGTTGACCTAAGAAGAGTTTGGACGAGCTGATTAGAGAGGACTTGAAAGTTGTAGGGGTGGCAAAGGACTTGGCTCAAGATAGGAGACCATGGTTGGATAGGATTAGAATCTTAGATCTTAGAGAGTTAGCCTAGTAGTTGTCTCCTTGTTGCAGTAGGGTAGTTTTGGATGTGAGTTTTTGGTTCGTATCTCATGTTTGTATACAGGCACTACAGATAGCTGGGAAGAGACATTGTTTGCATACTCCTATTTATCGAGGTGTGGTACCTTCCTGATGTATCCTCAAGGGAAGGAATGAAAACTAGAGATAGAGATCAAAAGCACACAATTTCCAAATTAAAAACCAGCTTAGCCCACCTTGAACCCATGTAGATAATCAAGAAGCTTGATAGAACTAAACTAATTTTTGGATATAGAATCACCACCAAACATAAGCTTAAGGTCCCTAATCTTTGATTAAGATACAGAAACACCACTTAAAGAAAGGTTAGGACTTAGATCACCACCTTAACCGACCAAATTAAGGATAAGCAAGTGAAGTGTTTGGAATCCGAAAGCAAAAGCTCCCAAAGTGTGTTATGAAATTCAAGTGTAATGAACCAACAAGGACCTGTTCTTCTTTTACAAACGTAGCAAGCACACAACCAAGACAGGAAACACCTAAGCTTTCCTTCCTAGGAAGGAAATGTGTTAATTAAGGCTAATCCTCGTGGTTTAGACTAACCGTGCACAAAGCATGATTACAACTAATCTAATTACATCCAAATCATCAAAGAAAGCAAAACAAATGATGCTTACATATTAACCTCGCTTATTTAAGCTTAATACAACCAGCTTGTCTAGCAAATGCAAAGGGTGCAGCCGTAAAATAAAGCTCCTTTTCAGGTGGCCAATGAGAGCCGAGAGACATTCTTTTTGCAGCTTGCTTCCTATTTATTGTTCTTCTCTAGGTTACAGCTTATGATTGCCTTCTTGAAGCCCTGGGATATGTCCTAAGCCTTGAAATGTGTGCCACTCTAGCTTGAATACAGCAAGCCCACGAATTAAGGCAAATAAATTGGATTGCAGTAAACCGGGTGCACGGGCAGAATTGAACTGGTTTTCAGACCAAGTTTAAGCTTAACAAAAGTGAGCATGATTTTATTTTCAGTCCATGGGGGGAAACCTTAAGGTGTGTACAACCCCCCCCCCCCCCAAAAAAAGAAATCGAGGTTAAACCATGTTTAAGTAGGGTAATTCTACTAAAACATTTAACCGTGCAGTTTTGAGTCAACACTAGCCCGTTTGACAAAAGGCCTTGATCTCCCATGTTCTTGTGAGTATGATTTGAAACAAATGCTTGGACCTAAAAGTTGACATTATAAGCAGTCCAAAAATGTAAAAATTCAAGACTTAAGCCTTAATGTAGCTTAAGAAATGAGATGAACAAACCCGGGCAATTATTGGTCTTTGAACCCAACTGCATCAGTTTGGCTCTTCTTTATCATTTGAGCCATTGCTTGGACTTTGGAGTGTGTAACGGACCCTGTTCGACATGGTGGACTTTCTTCCTTGTCAATGGTGGTGGGAAGTCCATCATCCTCCCCTTGTTGAGAAGATTTGATCCATAAATTCGCAAGGTAATCATCCTCTTAGTAATATTTCAAATAAGCTACATTGAATGTGGCTGAAACTCAATGGTCAACTGGTAAATCAACCTTATAAGCATTGTTATTAATACGTTCAAGTACCTCGAAGGGACCATCAGCCCTTGGCATGAGGTTATTTTTCTTTTTGGATGGAAATCTTTCCTTCCTAAGGTGAATCCACACAAGGTCTCCACGTTGAAAAACCACTCTCTTCTTGTGTTTGTTCGCTTGAGCTTGATATGCTACATTAGTCTTCTCAATCCTGCTCCTTACCAACTCATGAATCTTCTTGATTTGTTCTACCCTTGATGCTGCACCATCATTTGGCTTATGGTCCATAGGTCGTGGGGTAAGATCAAGTGGGCTAAGGGGATCAAGTCCATAGGCCACTTTGAATGGGGAAAGACGAGTAGCCTTGCTTGGTGTCTTGTTGTAAGCAAACTCTGCATGGGATAAAAGCAAATCCGAAGCTTTGGCATGAGGCTTATTCAAAACTCTTAGGAGTGTCCCTAAGGTTTTATTAGTAACCTCAGTTTGGCCATTAGTTTGTGGATGACAAGTAGTACTATATTTTGGCTTAGTACCTAACTTCTAACACAAAGTAATCCAAAAATGACTCAAAAACTTGGTATCCCTATCAGAAACAATGGACCTAGGAATACCATGCAATCTTGTCACTTCCTTGAAATGCAACTCAGCAATATGTGTAGCATCATTAGTCTTGTTGTACGGAATGAAATGAGACATCTTAGAGAACCTATCAACCACAACAAAGATAGAATCCTTGTTCCTTTGGGTTTTACACAATGCAAGAATGAAGTCCATACTTACATCAACACATGGTGAAGTGGGACTAAGTAAAGGTGTGTATAGGACGTGGGGGTAAGGAATGGCTTTTAGCCACTTGACATGTCCCACATCTATTGAGTATGTCCTGTACGTCTCTCTCCATGGCTTGCCAATAATAGTGCTCCCTTAGCATGGTGACTGTCTTGTTCTCTCCATAATGCCCAGCTCAAGATCCTCTATGACCTTCCCTGATTAGAAACTCCCCTGTGCTACACCTTGGTACACACAGCCGTGTACCGTTGAAAGGAAATCGCTCCTGGATTAGAAAGTCTCCTTTGGGGTGTTTAGTACAATCAGCATACAATTCCCCAAAGTCTTCATCCTTGTCATGTAAAGCCTTTAGATGCTCAAAACCAAGTACACAAGCATCTAATTGAAACAATAAAAGATACCTTCAAGATAGAGCATCTGCACCTTGATTGAGTTTACCTGATTTATGCTTGTTAGTAGAGTCATATGATTGCATAAACTGAACCCATTTGGCATGCCATGAGTTCAACTTATGCTGGCCTTGTATATGCTTTAAAGCTTCATGATCAGAATATAAGATAAACTCACTTGTAAATAGCTAATGACTCAAATCCTCTAAACATCTCATAATGGTATAGAATTCCTTATCATAAGTGGAGTACTTTCTTCTTGAATCACATAATTTCTCACTAAAGAAGGCTAGAGGTTTACCTTCCTGAGTAACAACTCCACCAAAGCGAACACCAGAGGCATCACACTCAACTTCAAAGATCTTGCTAAAGTAAGGCAAGGCTAGAACAGGTGCTTGAGTAAGTCTTGCTTTGATCTCCTCAATGCCAGATTGTGCTTTTGGATTCCATAGAAATGATTTACTCGTGATAACTTCAGTCATAGGAGCCACAATGGTGCTAAAACCATGTATAAACCTCCTGTAGAAAGAAGCTAGTCCATGGAAAGCTCGAACATCATGCTTGCTCTTTGGTACTGGCCAAGACCGAATAGCCTCAACCATACTTTCATCTACCTTAATACCATCTTCAGTAACAATATAACCAAGAAATGTAACTTCAGGAGTAAAGAAAGCACACTTCTTAAGGTTACCAAATAGCTTTCCACGTTCTAAGACAAGCATAACTTGAGTTAAGTGATCTTGATGTTCATGCTCATTCTTAGAATACACCAGAATGTCATCAAAGTATAGTACCACAAACTTTCCAATGTAAGGCCTAAACACTTGGTTCATTAACCTCATGAGAGTACTAAGTGCATTAGAAACACCAAAGGGCATTACCAACTACTCATAAAGCCCTCCTTTAGTCTTGAAAGTTGTCTTCCATTCATCACCTTCTCTAATTCTGATTTGGTATTAACCACTTCGAAGATCAATCTTGGACAACACTTTGGGACCATATACCTCATCTAACATGTCCTCAAGTCTCGGTATTCAGTACCTGTAATTGATGGTGATCTTGTTAATGTCCCTGCTATCAACACACATTCTCATTCCTCCATCCTTCTTAGGCACCAAAAGAGCTGGAACTGCGCACGGGCTTAAGGACTCACGGATCAAGCCTTTATCCCTCAATTCTTCAACTTGTCTTTGAATCTCCATGGTGTCTTTAGGATTCATCCTATAACCTGGTTTGTTTGGCAGGATGGAACCTGGAATAAGATCAATGTGATGTTGGATGTCCCTCTTAGGAGGCAAACTCGTAGGTGTCTCCTTAGGAAACAAGTGACAGAAGTTTTCAATGAGTATTCTTGCAATGGGGTGAGTGGGCATTAAAATTTCTAGTTCGTCTTGCATGCTTGGTATCCACTATTTAAAGGCCTTAAAGTCATGTTGAGAAGCCTTTAGGATGGGTTCCAAAACAATCAACTTGTTTGGGTTTTTTTTGTGGCTGAATTTCGTGGAGTTTAGATGGGATAAAGGGGCTAGGGTGATCTCCTTGCCATCCTTAGTAAAGGAGTAGTTTTTTATGTAACCATTGTGCATAACCTTTCGATCATACAAGCATGGCCTTCCTAACAACATATGACATTCATCCAGTGGAATCACATCACACCATAACTCATCTTGATAGTTCTTTCCAATGGAGAAAGAAATCGAGCATCGAGAGTTAACTTGAATTCCCTTGCTTTGATTTAGCCATTGGATGTTGTGTGGATGTGGATGAGTCATTGTTTACAACCCTAGTTTCTCAATCATGCTTAGAGAAACTACATTTGCACAGCTCCCTCCATCAATGATCAAAGAGCATAACTTTCCTTGCACGGTACACTGTGTATGGAATATGTTTTCTCTTTGCTCATCTTTAACTCCTCTTGGTGTACTTAGAAGTCTTCTCAAAACGAAGAGCTCACATTCATCAGCCTCTTCAACAAATTCATCTTGAGTTTCCTCAAGTTCTAGTCACTTTCAACCTCATTTTCTTCCTCCTCAAAATCCTCCTTCACGGCTATCCATTCAGCCAAAGTGATTACCTTTCTATTTGTACATTTCGAAGCAATGTGGCCAAGCCCTTGACATTTAAAACACCTTCTATTGTTCATTAGGTTAGGATTAGGCCTATTTTAAGGTGCTTGGGTTCTTTGTGGTGCTGGGGTTCTTTGTGGAATTGAAGGGGATGGATTTTGTGGCTTATGAATAAGATTGGAACCCCCTTGTTAAAAGGTTGATTCCAGTTCAAAGGTCACGTATTTTGAAGTTTAAAGGGTGGTCTTACCCTCTTTTGTTGGTCCACTTGATGTGCCAAGACACCAACATCATCAAGCGAAGTATATGATTGCAATTCAACCACATTGGAGTACCTAGGATCAAGTCCTCCCAAGTACCTTACTATGGTTTGTTCTTCTGGCTCTTCAATATCACACTTAATAAGCAGCTTCTCAAACTCTCGTGTATGTTCTTGGACACTCATATTACCTTCGGTAAGATTATGAACTTGAGAATAGCAATCTTGAACATAAGTTGGTGGTAGAAAATGAGCCTTGAGTTTTGATTTCATTTTATCCCAAGTACGGATTTTTTATTTCCTTTCTCTTAGCCGTTTTGAACACAAGTTTGTCCACCACATAGATGCATACTTCCTAAGTCTTAAGGCTACCAATTTAAACGTCTTATCATCAGGAACGTCTTTATATGCAAAGACTCTCTCAACCGTATGCAACCAATCAAGGAATTCCTCAGGATCAGGCTTACCTTCAAATTCAGGAACTTCCACTTTGAAGTCATTGGAATTTCCTTAAAACCGTGGTTGCCCTCTCATCATTCTGGTTGGTTCTTCTTCACTTAAAGAATCAACTTGACGACTAAAGACTTGTTCGCGCCCTCTAGGTTCAGATTGAAGAGTTTCTTTATTCAATTTTTGCTTTTGTTTCAAAATCGAACCCTGTTGCTTTCTCAAGTACTCATTTTGTGCTTGAGTTTCTTGATTCTTTACTGAGTCCTATCGAATTTTGCTGGCCAAGAACTCATTCTGCTTCATCAAAGCTTCGAACCTCTGCTCCAAGGTCATGCTTGTCGAAGTCATGCTTCAGCAAGGTCGCTTAAGCAACTAGAATAACACAGAATAGGGGTGGTAGGGGGTGACCGAGCTAATTTTCTGGCAGGCACGGCTGAAAACAGCAAGCTTCACAATTTTGTGTTGTCACTCAACTCCGTTGTGAAACTGACTTTGTGTTTGAATCTTTGCGTCGGCTGGATTTCTAGAAGGGTGAGGGACATACCAGGCCTAGAAGAAGCCAAGCTCTGATACCAAATATGATGTATCCTCAAGGGAAGGAATGAAAACTAGAGCTAGAGATCAAAAGCACACGGTTTGGAAATTGAAAACTAACTTAGCCCTCCTTGAACCCGGGTAGATAATCAGGAAGTTTGATAGAACTAAACTGATGTTTGGATACAGAATCACCACCAAACATAAGCTTAGGGTCCCTAATCTTTGATTAAGATACAGAAACACCACCAAAACAACGGTTAGTACTTACTTGATCACCACCTTAGTCAACCAAATTAAGGACAAGCAAGTGAAGTATTTCGAATCCGAAAGCAAAAGCTCTCAAAGTGCATTACGAAATTCAACTGTAATGAACCAGCAAGGTCTGTGTTCTTCTTTTACAAACCTAGCAAGCACACAACCAAGCTAGCATACATGTAAGCTTTCCTTCCTAGGCAGGAAAAGTGTTAATTAAGGCTAATCCTCATGGTTTAAACTAACCGTGCACAAAGCTTGATTACAACCAATCTAATTACATCCAAATCATCAAAGAAAGCAAAAAAAATAATGCTTACATATTAAACATGCATATTTAAGCTTCATAAAACTAGTTGTCTAGCAAATGCAAAGGGAGCTGCCGTAAAGTACAGCTCCTTTTCAGCTGGCCAATGAGAGTCGAGAGACATCCTTTTTGCAGCTTGCTTCATATTGGTTTTTTCTCTCTAGGTTGCAGCTTATGATTGCCTTCTAGAAGCCTTGGGACGTGTGCCAAGCCTTGAAGTGTGTGCCACTCTAGCTAGAATGCAACAAACCCACAGATTAAGGCAAATAAATCCGATTGCAGTAAACCAGGTCCACGGGCAGAATTTAACTGGTTTTCAGAGCAAGTTTAAGCTGAACAAAAGTGAGCATGATTTTATTTTCATAGCATGAAGGGAAACCTTAGGGTGTGTACAAACCCCTCTGCAAAGAAATCAAGGTTAAACCATGTTTAAGTAGGGTAATTCTACTAAAACATTTAACCGTGCAGTTTTGAATCAAAAGTGGTCGGTTTGACAAAAGGCCTTCATCTCCTATCTTCTTGTGAGCATGATTGGAAACAAATGGTTGGGCCTGAAAGTAGAAATCATAAGTAGTCCAAAAATGTAAAAATTCAAGACTTAAGCCACAATGTAGCTTAAGTAATGAGATGAACAGAACCGAGCAATTTCTGGTCTTTGAACCCGGATGCATCAGTTTGGCTCTTCTCTATCATTTGAGTCATTGCTTGGACTTTGGAGTGTGTAATGGACCTTGTTGGAACTATTGGACTTTCTTCCTTGTCAATGGTGGTAGGGACTCTAACACTTCCCTTGTTATGTTGTACTTATGTTTGCATAGTTACTGCTACCAGATTTATTAGTACTTCATATTTCATTCTATGCTGTTTATCCTTAGTTTCTCTCCATTAAATGCTTTTACAAAATCCTCTTCCACTAAATGTTTTTAGAAAATCTTTTTTTGCTGGTATTTTGGAATTAACCTCTCTACGGGCAAGGATGTTAGTAGAGGTAAGGTTGCCTACATCAGGATCTACCCAGACCACTTGAAAGCGGACCCACATTAGGAGGTGTTGTTGTTGTTGGTGGTGGTGGTGGTGGTGGTTGATGTCTTTCTAGCCATCCAATATTGTCCAAGCAGCTCGATATGGCAGTTAAAGAACTATAGCACATAATGTTGATGGTTTTTTGAGGGGGAACGGAAAATTAAAGAGAAAAGAAACCTCAAATACTCACGATTGTCAGTCGTAGTACTTAAGGGTCGGTCCACACGGAAAAACGTGAAATTATGGTCATTTTAAAACTAAACGATTAAATTT
>JACYFF010031958.1:44758011-44769562 GCA_017589665.1 Selenicereus undatus
AATTGGTGAAAAAGTATATTAAAAATATCATATTTTTGGCTCAAACACATAATTATGGAGCAACCAACTCAAGAACCAATGAGCAACAAGGAGAGAAAGGTAGAAACATCTTCATTGGCTAGCCGTAAAGCAACCCGAGAACTAAGTAACTTTCTCCTTTACTCTCACACATGACCAGCGGCCTTTGTGCTCAATTGATTGCTTAGTAATGAGCTTAGCTTTAATCATAAAGATAGACTAGACTCAAAGGTTGTAATTAGCAAGAATTAAGCTATATTTTACCTTGACGTATCACGGGTTAAGCTTTAACCGTGAACTAAGCAAGATATGGAGGTTTCCTAATCTTTAAGAAACCTCACCCCCTTTAGTTGAGCTTACGTGCTTGTATGTTGGGGAATAATGGCTTGAGTGTTCACTTTGGTAATCATATTGCACTTTTGAAAAGAGAGAAAAGAGAGCATTACTCCTTAAAACTGAATGCTTAACTTGCATGTCTTTAACTAGGCCGATTAGAGTGGTGATCAAGTCACATCTTAAGCTTGATTAGGTGGTTTTTTTGTATATTAATCATTTTTTAAAGGCCCTAAGCTTGAGCTTGGTGTTGATTCTATATCCTCGTTTTAGGTTTAGTTCTATATTTCACTCCAGTTCTGATGGATATCTCCTTAGGCAAGATCTTTATTCCGAGCCATTTTCTGAATTCTGTGATAAATGGCACTCTATGGAGTTTTACTTAAGCTTCAAAAGGCCTAGTAATTGGCAATGGCTCAATTCAAACCCTATGGTTGGATATGAAGGGCGTAGATAGCTGATCTAAATAGTTTTGTTTCCAAGCACAAAACACAGTTTTTATGGTTTTGTTTTCCTAAACCTCTGAGAGGTTTAGAACCGTTCTTTTCGGTTAGGATGTTAATCAACATCTGCAAGTACCACTCCATGCAAACAGATCAAAGTTAAATCAAGTTTAGCATGGAGATTTCAAGCCCTAAACTAAACTTCCTCCGTTTATGCCATTTTTAACTCGGCTATAAGTTTTAAGTTGAATCTCCATCTCAAACTTAACATAAAGTTGATTTCTTTGGTAAGAGTATTTATTACATCCTATTAAACTCACTTATGTAATTAAATCAACTTTCAGTCAAAGTTGTGTCCAAGTTTTCAAAGCCACAAAAAACAGAAGGTCCTGTGTTTAGGCCAGCAACATACCTGATTTTGTTGAGCTTAATTACTTAGGCCTTTTTGACGTTTAGGTTAAATATTTTGCAATGGGTTTGAAGGTTAAGAAGTGATATTTATAACAAAACAAGTTTCAGCTCATTTGGACTTCATTTGCCCATCCAAATCAATATTTAAATCCAAACTGTTTAAACTATCAGGGAGACAGAATGGGTGTGGTTTTGTGTATTGCATTCCTTAGACTTATTTTAGGTTTAAATCTAATATTATTTTCCTATTTTGGTTCCCCCGGATGCTAAATACCTTGTCTAACCAAAGAAAATCAAGTTAATTCATGTGCAAATTCAAGAATTAAGTCATTTTTACAAACCGTGCAGGCTGGAGCTCGGTTTTAAAAAGTCTGGGTTTTCTAAGGCTTTGGACCATCAATTGAAGTCATAAACATTTGATTCTAATTGGAGGAGTTAGGAGACATCCAGGGCATTCTAACCATATGTGGCAATCCAAATCATGCCCACATTTTGTATGGGATCTGTGGCGTCCAAACACAGCTTGCAAACTGCAATGTTATGCCCGGTTGGACAAAATTGGTGCATTTGGTGGTTAATTTCATTATAGGCATCCAATCCTTCCCTAGCATCATTATTTGGTAGTTAAAAGATCCTTGGACACACTCATGGGATAGTCAAATGAAGAACCAACAAGGAATAAATAAAGAAAGGCAAATTGGACCTCATTGGCCGACCGTAAAGTAGTAAAAGGGACCAGCAGCATTTTTCTCTCTGTTACATTTGTGTCTAGCTCTGTCATTACTTACTGACTTTCTTAAGGAAAAGTTTGGCTATTAATCTTTTGCTTATCTAAACTCATTGCTTGTAATTAGCTTAGTTAAGCGTGCTTTGTACTTAAACAGATTGTGAGCTAGTTTTAAGCATGGTTAGAGGTTTCCAAAGCATGAAGAAACCTATAATTTTTCCCCTAGGCAGCTTAGGACGTGTATAAGTTAGACAAGAAATCTCTTTGCAAAATCAGATTTCTTAACTTGGAATGACAGAAAAGAGAGCATTGATCCTTTGAAAACTGAAAACACTTAGCTTGCTTCTCTCCAGTTAGGTTGATTAGAGTGGCGATCAAGTCGATTCTTCAACTTGATTAAGTGGTGTTTCTGTATCTTAATCATATTTTAAGGACCCTAAGCCTGAGCTTAACGGTGTTCTTGTATCCAAGTTTCAAGTTTAGTTCTACCTTTCACTCCACTTCAGTTTCGGGTTCCATTGAACATAGGATAAGCACTTTGTGCACTTAGCCAGTTTAGTTCTATCCTTTACTCAATTTCAGTTTCGAGTTCCATTGAGTTCTAGTTGAGTACTTCGTGTACTTGGCTTATCTTTTGCATTCCTTTGCTTATGACTTGATTTTAGTGAGCTTTCCATTAACTTCAGTTTGGGGTTCCGTTGAAGTTAGGTTAAGCACTTCATTATCTACCCTAAAAGATGGTGCCTTTTGTCCAAGGAACTTGCTCTTTGTCCAAGCAGTTCATTATCTACCCTAAGCCTGTTCTAAATATTAATGTACGATGGAGCTACTTAACCTGATGATTTGTTGGATTTTTTGGCATAAAAAAGTGTCATAATTTTTTATCATTATCTACCCTAAAAGATGGTGCCTTTTGTCCAAGGAACTTGCTCTTATCTAGCCACAAACCACAATAAACACCCTTTTACCCGGTTTGGGCTGTTTTATGTTTTGGTCTTTAACCAGCTGGTTCAGCATTTATTTTTGGCTAACCAAGAGTACAAGCAACTTGTCTATAGTCCAAATAAGGTATTAAAAGGGTACTAATCAGATTACATTAGGTTGTGACACCTCTTTTGAGTGAGACTTAAAGCTAATGTTGTGTCAAGCTTTAGGCTCCTAATTATACTTAGATTAAGCAAGTTGTATTGTAGCTTCCTAAACTGGTTGGGATGTGTATGGCAGTTTGGGAGGCATTTTAAATACCCTCTTGGACTATTGTACTGAACATCTTATGAGTTAATGAAAAGGTTGAGTTGAAACTCCCTCTAAGTGTTTCTTCACTTACTTATCTCTAGATTCGCTCCTTAGAGTGGTGTTCAAGAGTCTCTTGTGATCTTTGAGTGGTGATATCTTATCTCAATTGATCCAAGGGAGAGCTCTAAGTGTTCTGGGTGTGATATCTTGTCCAAGAGTGCTTACTTTATCTTGATATAATCGTTACAAACCAAATATGTGATCATCATTCACCCACCACTTGAGATCTCTTCTTAGTTTCATCTCTTTGGACTCATAAGTGACTCTAGGTTTCTTCCCAAAAGTGTTCTTCCAAGCGAGTTTAGTCTCCTAAACATATACATCAACTTTCCATCATATTTGGCATTCGACTTGAGTTTCTCCTTAGCATGGTATTCACTCCCACACTTCCAGATTCATTCCCCAAATACAATCCAAACACAAACCCCATTTCAGTTCTAAGTAAACCGGTTACACGATGAGTACTAGCTTGAGTTTAGATGAGAAGCTTGAAGATGTTTTGAAGAGGAATCATGATATTACTTTTTCTAACCATGAACATAGGCTTAAAATGATTACTTAAGGAAATAGCTTGGTACCTTCTTAAACAGAAGCAAAAGATCAACGAAAAGCCCATCCGATTTAGCCAAAGAGAAGAAGAAGAAGCAAGCAACCCCTGAGTTCATCTAGTGAGGATGAACCAACAAGGAGGGTAAGAATGGAGCTAAGATTTCAAGCCAACTCTAATAATTTTGGAGTTAAGATATTCAGGGGCAAAAAGAGCAAACTATAGTTAGATACTTGGGTGGACTTGATCCTATGTATGCTAGCGTAGTTGAATTGCAACAATTCACCACCTTTGATGAAGTATGTGTACTTGCTCACAAGATAGAGTAAAAAAGAAGATCAAATGGCCCTTTAAACATGAGTTCAGCAAGCCTCCGCCCCGGAACGTACACTTTAATAAGGGAGTTCTAACCTATGTCCTGAGCCCACAAATCCTTCCCCACCATTCCCACAAAGCATCCAAACTCCACAAAAGAGCCAACCAGCTCTAAACAAACTCAACCCTAGTCCCATAAATACAAGAAGGTCCTTTTGGTGCCAAGGATTTGGACACATAGCTGCAGACTACCTAAACCGAAAGGTGATTACCTTAGCCAAATGGACTGCCGTGGAAGAGGAAGGGGTTGAGAAGGAAAATGAAGGGGAAATTGATGGAAACCTTAAGCCTACAGCAGGTAGAGGAAGAAGCAAATGAGGGTGAGATGTTGGTCTTAAGAAGAGTTCTATGTGGCCAGAAGGCTTCCAAAGATGAGCAAAGGTAGAATACCTTTCATACTCGGTGCATGGTATAAGACAACGTTGGCTCCTTGATTATTGATGGAGGGAGTTATGTCAATGTAGTTCCTCTAAGCGTGATTGAGAAACTAAGCTTGCAAGCCATGGCCCACCCTCATCCTTACAACTTCTAACGGTTAAATCAAAGCAAGGGATTACAACTTAACTCCTAGTGTGTCATTTCTCTATCCATTGGTAAGAATTACCAGGACGTGTTGTGGTGTGATGTTATCCCCATGGATGCATGCCATGTCTTTTTAGGTAGGCCTTAGATGTATGATAGGAAGGTGGTGCATAATGGGTTCCTTAATACATACTCCTTTTCCAAAGGAGGAAAGAGGATCACCCTAGTTCCTTTATCACCATCCAAGCTCCATAACCGCAAACCTTAAAAAGAAGCTCGATCATTCTAGTTGTTTACTAACCTGTAGTGAACCACTTTTAAAGGCCTCATACCTTATGTTTAAGGCTTTTAAAGAGTAGGTCTTTAACATCCAATACGAACTAGAAACTCCTCTACTCAGCCACCATATTGCCATTACATTGATGCACCAATTCTATCACTTCTTTCCGCAGTAGATACCTATGGGTTTGCCTCCTAAGATAGATATCCAACACCACATTGATCTCATTCTAGGTTTTATCCTTCGAAACAAGCGAGCATATAGGATGAATCCTAAGGAAACCATGGAGATTCAAAGACAAGTGGAGGAACTAACGTCAAAGGGACTTGTACGTGAGTCCTTCAAGCATTGTGTTGTGCCTGCCCTATTGATTCCTAAGAAGGATGGCGGATAACATATGTATGTGGATAGCAGAGCAGTGAATAAGATCACAGTCAAGTACAAGTGTCCAATACCTAGATTTGAGGACATGCTAGACGAGTTACATAGCTCAAAAGTGTTTTCAAAGATCAACCTTCAAAGCAGATACTACCAAATCAGAATCCAAGAGGGAGATGAATGGACAACTTTCAAGACCAAAGGAGGGTTGTACGAGTGGCCTGTTATGGCATTTGGTCTTTCCAATGCTTCTATCGCGTTCATGAGGCTAATGAATCAAGTTTTCAGGCCTTATATTGGAAAGTTTGTGGTTTTATACTTTGATGATGTTTTGATCTATTCTAAGAGCGATTAAGAGCATCAAGATCACCTTAATTAGATTATGCTTGCTCTTGAACGTGAGAGATTGCTTGGTACCCTTAAGAAATGTACCTTTTTCACAGATGAGGCAACATTCTTACGTTATATTTTTTCTAGTGAAGGTATTAAGGCAGATGAGATCAAGTTAAAGGTTATTCGATCATGGCCGTTCCCACAAAGTATACATGATGTTCTTACACGGGAAGGTAAACCTCTGGCCTTCTTTAGGGAGAAATTATGTGATTGAAGACGAAAGTATTCCACCTATGACAAAAAGTTTTATGCAATTGGGCGATGTTTAGAGCATTGGAGTCATTATCGTGTGGCTAGTGAGTTCATTTCGCGTTCTAATCACGAGCCTTTAAAGTATATTCAAGGCCAGCACAAGTTAAACTCACGCCATGCCAAACGGGTTGAGTATCTCCAGTCATTTCATTTCACTATTAAGCACAAATTAAGGAAACTCAGTCATAGAGCCGATGCATTGTCTAGGATGTATCTCCTCATGTTTCAGTTAGATGCTTGTATACTTGGTTTTGAGCATTAAAATGTTTGTATGCTAATGATGAAGATCTAGGGAAGTTATATTTTGTGCGCTAAAAGAACCCCAAAGGAGATTTCTTGGTCCAAGAGGGCGTTTTATTCAAAGGAACACGACTCTGTATCCCTAAGTGTATCACCCATGAGCTTTTGTTTGGAGAGGATTATGGTGGGTCTTTGGCTGCATAGTTTGGAGAGTTCAAGACCTTTGTCATATTAAGGGAACACTACTACTGGCCAGTTCTAACTCTACCATGGGTGCATGTAAGCATGGATTTCAGTTTGGGTTTGCCTAAAACCAAAAGGAACAAGGATCTATCATTGTAGTGGAGGATAGGTATTTAAAGATGGCACATTTCATACCATGCAACAAAACAAATGATGCTACATGCATCGCAGAGTTATACTTCAAGGACGTAACGGGATTACATGGTATCCCTAAGTCCATCATTTCTGAAAGGGATACAAAGTTCTCAAGTTATTTCTGGATCACCTTATGGAAGAAACTTGGTGTATAGTAACACTTGTTATCCCTAAACTGGTGGGAAAATCGAGGTGACTAATCGAACCCTAGGTAATGTCGTAAGTGCTTTGATTAAACCTCATGACAAAGTTTGGGATCTACTCTTGCCACATGTTGAGTTTTGATATTAGCAATGCACCAAGCAAGGCCACTGGTCTATCCCCCTTTAAAGTGGTCTATGGAATTGATCACCTTAGTCCACTAGATCTCACTCCACAACCCTTAGACCAAAAACCAAATGTGGATGTAGCAGCAAGAGTGGAAGATATTTAAAAGCTCCATGAGTTAGTTAAAGGCAAAATCGAGAAAACTAATGCTTCATATCAAGCCCAAGCTAACAAGCATAAGAGAAAGATGGTTTTTTAGCCTAGAGACCTTATATGCATACATTTGAGGAAGGAACGTTTTCTATCCAAAAGGAAGAACAAATTGGTGCCAAGGGCTGAAGGTCCATTTGAGGTTTTGGACAAGGTAAATGACAATGCATGCAAGGTTGATTTACCAGGATATTATGAAGTTTCATCCATATTCAATGTGGCATATTTGAGCCCCTACCTTTCAGAGGACTATCTAGCAGATTTAAGGATCAAATCTTTTCAAAAAAGGGAGGGTGATGGACTAGCCAAGACCTTAAAGATGATTAATCAAGTCTAGGAAGTCTAAAGTCAACATATGAGGTTCAAAGGATGGCTCACATTTTGCAAAGGACACAGATAGAAGCATCCGGGTTCAAGGTTAATTTTAAGCCTAGTTTTGTGTTCCTTATTACTTAGGCCTCCATGATGTTTAAGTCCAAATTTTTTTGCATATATTGGATCCACAAGATATTATCTGCCTGGTCCAATTGATGAATTCAAGTTAAGTCAAGTGGAAGTTGAAGAAATAGGCCATTTTTGCAAACCGTGCAAGTTGGAACCCATTTTAGGCCAGTTTGCGTTTTCTGAGGGTTTCGACTATCAAATGAATTCATAAATGTGTGATTCCACTTAGAGTAATTATAAGACATCTAGATCTTTCCAACCATATCTGGCAATCCAAATCGTGCCCACATTTTACATGGGATATGTGGCGTCCAAACAATGCATACATTCTCCCTGAATCTACTCAGTTGCACCTAATTGGTGCATTTGGTGGGTGATGTCTTTCTGGCCATCTAATTTTGTCCAAGCAGCTTGATATGGTAGTTAACGAAGCCTAGGACACAATCATGGAACAACCAATTGAAGAACCAATAAAGAACAAGGAGAGAAAGGCAAAAATATCTTCATTAGCTAGCGGTGAAGTAACCAAAGAACCAAGTAGCTTTCTCCTTTACTCTCACAGATGACCAGCTCCCTTTTTGCTTAATTGATTACTTAGTAATGAGCTTAGCTTTAATGCTAAATATTAAATATACTCAAAGGTTAAAATTAGTAAGAATTAAGATAGATTTTACCTTAATGTATCACCTGTTAAGCTTCAACCGTGAACTATGCAAGATTAAGAAGTTTCCTATTCTTGAAGAAACCTCAGCCCCTTTACTTGACCAACTTGTGTGCTTGTATGTTTGTTATAAGGGCATGCCTGTTCACTTTTGTAATCCGATTACACTTTTTAAAAGAGAGAAAAGAGAGCATTGCCCCTTAAATTCGAATACTTCACTTGCTTATCTCTAGTTGGGTGGATTAGTATGGTGATTAAATCAAGTCTTAAACTTGATTAAATGGTGTTTCTATATCTTAATCATTGCTTAACGGCTATAAGCTTTAGTTTGGTGGTGGTTCTTGTAACGCCCTCAAAATGCTAATGAATTAATTTGCGAAAAACTGCAGCGGAAGACTTAACGATTGAAGACGCTACCGCCACCCCAAATAGGACAAGGCTAACTGAGACTATTCATTACTGCCAACTGACGATCATGAACACAAGAAACATTAAACTTAAAATACTCCAAGTGAAAAACCACAGTCGTCTAACTTTAATACCATCAACATATTCATACAAAGGGCCATCTTGCGCTCCACATTAAACATATACATTGAGAATAAACTCATCTTACCCTTGAGGTTATACCAAACCCTCATGCTATGCTAATCCATTGTGAGCAACTGATAACTCCCAAAGGGGCTTCCTAATGGAGGAACATGTGATACTTCATCACCTAAAATGGATAACATGAAAACAATTCAAAAATGTTAGCGAAAACATAGTACTTGCATTCCTATATTGTAAAATGAGCATAGAAAACACTATTGATGGATACCCGCGTTCGCAATTCATTTAGTTCGCAATAACAATGAAAATGAAAGCAATATAAAACAAAATTACTCGTTATTATCTAGATCTGAACCCATTGCAATGATACGATCTATACATAGTTGCACACCTGCCAATCTGATCAAGACTTGGCGTAAAGCCGCACGGGTAAATGATGGGCAGATGCCCTATAGATGATAACTGACAGGGTCACAAGTTAAATGACAAATCACTATATAAACGGAGTCCTTGATAAACTCCTTAAGAGTTGTAACTTGGTAAACATGTTCTGCTTTCTGAAGATACAAGCAATGGACGTATCTTAAGTCTTTAAAAATGTCAACTGAATGGATAAATGTCATATGTTTCATAAATGTCATATGATTTTATAAATATGCTCTGACTTGATAACACTTATGCATAACGGCAAACTGTAACTAGGCCTTCACTCTATTTTATAAATGTCATTGGAGGTATATGTAGTCAGTAAATGATCCTTACTTACATAATTGAGTAAGTAAAAGTATCTGTAATAGAAATTGCGTAATTAAATAGTATACATGGCTTGGGTATTTCAATATAAATTCAAAATTGAATTAATGAAAGTAAATATATCCAATATAAATTAAATGAAAGTAAAATATACCACAATGAGATAAATGATATTACAAAGGAAAAGGCCTTGATGGTGATAAATCGGAGAGTGGTTTTGGCCTTTTCTGAAATAGGTTGCTAATACAGGTTTAAGGCTTGCTGATGTATAGCTTGGTTCAAGATAACAACGAGTACACTAGATTGGCATGATGAATACATTTGATACATTCTGAATTGAGTAAGTAATAGAGGTTTGAGGCCAGGAGAGATATATCTTGACTCAAAATAGCATAAACTGTAGTAACTTAGTCTAATAAATATGTTTTCTGAGTCAAAAGTTCTCCCCACATTCCATATTTCGTTCACAAGTCCATTAAATACAATTTTTCACCCCAAATATATTATTGATCTCAATGAAAGCCATTAAACTTCCCAAACTTAGTACATTCTCTGTAATATCCATAAGTGATTCAAAAGTCATAATTAAGCTCACAAATTGTATATTTGTCTTCTTCTTTCTTATTAATCAAGCTAAAAGCTCCATGAAAGTCCATGAATATTTCTTTCCCCCGTAAATGACCTTACTTCGCCCAAAATACACAAAATGAGTGCATCATCAATCTCACTAAATCTTTCTTATTGGTCTTTACACAATTACTCAAAATGCTTCCAAAAATCACCAAACTCCAAATACTCAACCACAATTCATGAAATATTATCGGAAATCCGAAAATAATTTGGAAAATCTATAGTAAAATTTTTAGAGTTTTCCTCTAAGTATACGCTGTACAGAAATTGTAATAACAACCCAATTTGCACCGAAGTAGGTCAATTCACTTCAAAAAGTCATAAGTTTTACCCTTGACTTCAAATGGAGACCTAAAACTCCAATGTACAAATATGAATAAGTCCCCAAAAACTTTCGTTTGCAAGACAAAATATGATTCGCACAGTAAGGGTCTCAAAATCGGGCTAGAACACAAGTGTGTTAGTTTTGGTCTAACCTGTGCAATTCTCGTAAAACGACCATAACTTTGTCCAAAGAACATGGATTAATGGGATTCAAAATGAATTTGAAATATAACATGCTGAGCTATCTACCCACCAACAATCATAATTTTGTAGTGGGGTAATCATTACCAGTTTAATCTCAAAGTCACCCCTATTTTCTGTCATTTCCAGCCCTCACTGTTTTTGCTGTCTCCTCTTTTTTTCACATAAATCCTCACTTAAAATCTTTCCAAATCACCAAAAATATTCTCATAATTATCAATAAGACTAAAGATTACAAAATCATACACAAAACAATACAAATCCATCTCTTGACTTAGGCCAACTTGATTATGGCAAAACCCTAACCATAACATGGTTCAAGCTCAACCCCGCCATGATTAATATCCCCAAAATCAATAAAATTTGCATGATAACATCTACTATGATCTTAAGAGCATGAACCACAACTAAAACAATCATAAAACCAAAAATACATCAAGATCAAGTTAGTGTTTACTCACTTTGATGCTTGAGAAACCAGAGAAATATGTGGTGTGAGGTGTGGGGGATGGCTGGTGGTGGTCGGAGGCAGCCCTTGGCTGGCTGAAAAACACTAGGAGAAGGTAACATAGCTTGGGGGGAAAGGGGAGTTGTGGGGTAGAGGGAGAAAGGAGAGAGAGAGAGAGATGTGTGAGTGATCTTTTACTTGGCCAAGAATGAAAGAAGCATTACTTGGACGATTTTATTCATCAAAAAATGGCTTTTTGTAAACCATGGTTAGACTTAAATCATGGTAATTATTTAATTTAGTCAAGCAAGCTTGTTGGATTATGATTGGCTTTTACGGTTTGGGGCCAGGGAAGGGAAGTAAACCGTATGCGATTAAATTTTCGTTGCTCGAAATTAAATTTTTGTGAGGTTATGAAAATAATAATAATAATAATAATAATAATAATAATAATAATAATAATAATAA
>JACYFF010031958.1:44769572-44839426 GCA_017589665.1 Selenicereus undatus
AATAATAATAATAATAATAATAATAATAATAATAATAATAATAATAACAATGAATTCTTAAATTATAATTATCGAGGTCGACTATCGATTCACCTGAAATTTTACGATAATTAAAACCTGAAATGCAAAGTGGGACCCAAAATTGTAATTTGCTAAGTAAATAAATTAGGTCTATTCGAATTAATAAACGTAATTTGGTTAAATAAAAAACATGAAAATAAAGATGATTTAAATAAATATGGATTAAGGTCGGGTTATTACAGCGTACCCCATTAAAGAGTTTCGTCCTCGAAACTTATGAGTTTTGTGGAAATATGCACTAATATCACAAATAAATATCGATATTTCGCTTTTATCTCTTTCTGGGTTTCCCCAAGTGGCTTTTTAGGAGGTACGATTTTCCCAAAGTACTTTTTCCCTCATCTAAAACTGTGATTGTCTCCTACTTTTATCAACATAACATAACTCTTTTCTCAACCTTGTCTCACGTTAACATGGCCTTGAAATTCTTTCGTAATAGTTGCTGGGATTGACTATATTCTTATATCCAATTCTTCTTCTGGCTCACTACAATAAGACCCAACATTACTTAAGATTGTACTCTTATCAAAACGTCCTCATTAAGTGTTCTCAAGGCATCACCTGTTCTCCCCTCATCCGACTAATCAAAGGTCCGCTCCAATTCCATATTGGACAATAAAATGAGTATCGACAGGATTGAAAATGAAGGAATTGGTAGTTAAGTGAGTTATAAGTCTACAAGAAATAAACAATGAGATTCGAAAAGATTGATAAAAGTGGGATTATCATGAGGTGGTTGAAATAAAATAACCGGAATATTGAAATATAATGCTAAATGAATCATGGTTTATAAATGTGGATCATAAATGATCTGATAGAGAGTCAACCAAGGAGAAAGATGGCTCGATTACACTCGGCTTTAGCAAAGGCAAGATGACAACATGGTGACCTTCTAGCCTCAATTGTCAGGTTAAGTGCACTACATAGATGGGAAAAGCAATGAGCAATAATTAGATAGATAGATTGGATAAGTAAAATGCAACAGATATATAAGTCGATTGTACAAATTACGTTGGGAACATGCCTTTGCTCAGATAAAGTCAATTTGAGCACAACAATAAGATGGAATGGAGAATGCTAAATTTTATTGATGAAGATGTAAAATATAAGTGTGAGAATGGAATTTAAAAGATGCTAAAACCTGGACTGAAATCTAAACCTTGTGCCAAAACCTTGAGCCTTGATGCTTGAACACTCTTGCTTAAATTAGCTTCAATGGAGGTGTCCCCATCATTTTCCCCTTGTTGAAGAGGATTTGACCTCAAATCCTCGAGGGATACATCATCTAACTCTAGACACAAATTTTGCCACATTAAAAGCAGCAGAAACACCATATTCTGCTGGAAGTTCAACTTTGTAGCCATTATCATCGATCTTCTCTAAAACTTCAAAAGGACCATCTACTCTTGGACTCAACTTGGACTTTCTCTTTTGAGGAAACCTCTCCTTCCTCAAATGAACCCGTACAAGGTCCCCAGGCTAGAAGACAACCTTTCTTCTATGTTTCTTAAGCTTAAACAAGATTGCTAGCATTACTCTTCTTAATCTTTTCTCTAACCTTATCACGCAATGCGTGGATCTCTTTCACCCTATGTTCTGTCTTGACGCTTAGCTTCCCCTCAATAGCTTTGGGCACCGAATCTTTAACAGTTGAAGGATCAACTCCATAAACTGTCCTGAAAGGGGAGAACCTAGTGGTCTTGTGAGGAGCTCTGCTATATGCAAACCCCACATGAGGCATCAACAAGTCCTAAGCCTTGGCTTGAGTTCTAATCAAGGCCATTAGCAAGACTCCTAAAGTCCTGTTGGTGACTATAGTATGGCCATCAGTTTGAGGATAGCTTCTTCCATAGGCTAAGCCAAAAATAGCTTAGGAATTTAGCATCCCTATATGAGAACAGTGGATCTGGGAACCCCATGCAGCCTCACCACTTCCTTGAAATATGGCTTAGCAACTTGGGTAACATCATTGGTTTTAGTACAAGCTATAAAATGAGATGTCTTTCAAAATTTGTCCGCAACCACAAAGACTAAGTCCTTTCCCCTTTAAGTCCTCGGCAGACCCAAGATAAAGTCCATGCTCAGATCAGTTGAGAGGCCTTGAGGTACTGGTAGTGCAGTGTAAAGCCCCTTATGGTAGAGAGTGGCTCCTGGCAGCTTGGCAGGTGGCACATCTTCTATGGATGTCCTAAACATCCTTAGACATGCCTGGCCAGAAGTAATGCTCCTTCAGCATTGATGTTGTCTTGTTTCCTCCATAGTGGTTTGCAAATTCTCCTCTATGAACCTCTCTGATCAGCAACTCCCTTGTTCCATAGCTTGGAAGACACAGTTTGGTGCCCTTGAATAAATACCCATCCTGCAGTACATAATATCCTTTGGGCCTCTACTTGCAGTCCTCATACAATTCCTAGAAGTCCTCATCATGTTTATATAAAGATTTAAGGTGCTCAAATCCCAGAACATAAGCCTCTAACCGGAATAACAGTAGATGCCTCCTGGATAGTTTCTGCTCTCTGATTCAACCTTCCTAACATGGGTTTAATGGTGAAATGGAATGATTGGATGTACTCCACCCAATTAGCACATCCAGCATTGAGCATGTGTTGCCCTTGAATGTACTTTAGAGTCTCATGGTTAGAGTGGAGCACGAACGCAACAACAATAAGATAATTACTCCAATATTCCAAGAATCTGATTATTGTATAAAATTCTTTGTCATATGTTGAGTATCTTTTCTTAGAATCATAGAGTTTTTCACTAAAGAAGGCCAAAGGCCTACCTTCGTGAGTTAGAACTCCACCAATGCCAACTCTGGAGGCATCACACTCAAGCTTAAAGTCCTTTTCAAAGCACGGTAAGGTAAGAGTCGGTGCCTGAGTCAGCTTTAGTTTGATCTCTTCAAAGACCTGTTATGCCTTTGCATTCTATTAAAATGAGCTTCCTTTGCTCACCTCACTCATGGGGGCCATAATGGTGCTGAACTTCATGATAAACGTTTCGCAGAAGGAGGCCAGCCTACGAAAGTGTCTCACATTATGGATGCTTTTAGGATTTGCCCAGCTCCTAATAGCCTCCACCTTACTGTCATCCACTTGAATGCCATCAGCAGTGACTATACATCCCAAGAAAGTAACCTTGTGTGTGAGAAAGGTGCACCTCTTAAAATTGCCATAGAGCTTTTCTCTCTCCAGAACCTGAATAACCTGCCCGAAATGGTTTAAGTGATTTTCTTCTGTCTTGTAATAAATAAGGATATCATTGAAGTAAATAACCACAAAACCTACCAATAAACGGTCTGAAGACGTGGTTCATCAACTTCATGAATGTGCTGGGTGCATTATATAGGCCAAAAGGCATGACTAATCACTCATATAAACCTGCCTTGGTGTAACACCCCAATTTCACATTAACACACCGTTTGCGTTCTCATCAATAATTTTATGAATTAGAAGTAATAACCCACTAATCGGGGCTTTGTTGTCGTATAAAGAGGACAACGCTTCGCTTATAAACAATAAGTATCACAAAGCTGAACATCGGTTACGACCACATCGCGTTCACGCAAACACAAACCAACAAAACCATATATAAACAATTTCTAACTATCTTAAGGTCTACACCACAATTAGCTAACTCTTTGTAGAGTACATAATTCTAACATCAGAATATTTCAAGTGCTAAAAAAAAACATCTCAGCACTAATATTCCACTATTCCTTTCAGACTTCCTTGCTCACTTATCTTCTTCAGTCGACCTTCCAACCCGAGGGCGATTCACTGCGCATTTGCCTAAAGCAAAACATGAAAACATTTTGGAATATGCGTTAAAGCTCAGTACATGCATTCCTGTATTGTTAAATGTTGATTGAAAAAATGGTTGGGCCCTTATTGCAATTCATTTTAATTTAAAACAGAAAATGGGATGAACATAAACTACATTCGCAATCAGCGGACCAGGTAACTGCTACAATCTATAGATAGGTGTACACCTGCCAAGCCAATTGGGGGACCTAGGCTGAAGCCACGCGGGTAACTAGAGGGCAATGCCCCGTAACTAATAACTAATTCGGTCACTAATTATGTGATAAATCATTGACTAAATTAATTCATTGATGTACTTACCAAAACATTATAAATTTGATAAAACGTGCTGATTTCTGAAGATACAGGCAATAAATGTACCTAAGACTTTTCAAGAAATCTCACTGAGTATGATTATGCACAAATAGGGGAGGAAATAATGGCTTAGGCCCTTATTCTGTTCAAAAATATCATTATAGGAACATGTAGTTAGCAAGTGTATTTATTTTCATAGTTGATGGTTTTAGTTAAAAGCTAAAGGCTTAATAAGAGCTAAATTAATGACTCGTAACTTAATCTCCCATCCTCCAATTAAGATCTAATTCCCTAATATAGAAAGCTTAAAATTTCTCATAAAACTTTGATTTACAAAGCAAAACATGATTCTCATAATAGGGTTCCCAAAATTGACCTAGAACACAATGGTGCCAATTTTGGTCTATCCTGCTCTATCCTAGCAAAACGATCATATCATTTGCCACAGAACTCAGATTCAAGTAATTCAAAAGGCATTTGAAAGATAACTAAGTCATCTATCGACCAACCAAAAATGACAATTTTTTGATGGGCTGACCAGTACTAGTTTAATTGTAAAGTGTCCCCTGTTTTCATCTTGCTTACAACCACGCGGTTTTTGTTTTCCCCCTTCTTTTCACATAATTCCCCATCTAAAATCGCTCCTTATAATCATTTAAAAATTCCTTGGTCCTCCTCATCACTATACGAAGCCATATTACTTTATTTGACTCCATAATCATCTACATCAAATTTTCAATTCTTCTCTTTCTCAAACCACTCAAAACACATCCATGATCTTACATAATTGCATAAACAAGCAAAATGACCCTTTACAATCAATTGGGAAAAATCCCATAATCCACAACTTTTACAAGAATCACACTAAGTCATTTTCTAAGCCAAAGAACGCATCAAAGATTTAGTTTACATCCAAGTATACACAAATAACATGCTTGATACCAAAAGAAGGCCAAATCATGCATAATCATTAAAACCCTTGCTTATGGCCAACTTAACTCATCTTCATCCCTCTTCCGAAATCACCAAAAACACAATCATAATCATCAATATGATTAAAGATTTCACAATCAAATGCAAAACAATCCAAATCCATCGTTTGACTTAAACTAGCATGATCATGGATAACCCTAAACCCTAGCATGCTTCAAGCTCAAATCCACCATGTCCACCATCCCCAAAATCAATAAAATTTGCTTGACAACATCTATTTTGATGCCAAGAGCATAAATCATAAGTAAAACAATCACAAAAACAAAAAATACAACTAGATCAAATTTGGGTTTTACCTCTTTGAGAGCTTAGGAGGAGAGGGTGTAAGGTTGTTTCAGTGTGGGGGAGGCTGTTGTGCGTGGTGGGACACTAGGGGTGGCGACTGGTGACACTTGGTAGCCAAATGATGGCTGACTGGTGGCCGAAAAGTCACTGGGGGTGGGCTGGCTGCTGCTGGTTGTTGGGAAGAAGAGAAGAAAAGGAGAGTTTCGCTTCTTTTTCGTTGTGTGAGAGTTTGATGATGATCTAGTGTGGTGGTAAGTGTATATGTGGTTGAGAATGTAAGATCAAAAAGTGGCTCTTTGCTAATCAAAATTTTGTGCAAAGCGTAGAAATTAGTGAAGTGAATGCCAAGCTAAGATTGGGCTTATTCTTTTGGGCCTAACATACAAATTTTAGGCTTGTAAAATCGTGCAAAATAGCACTTAAAATTTTGTATAGTTCGGGATTAAAATATTTGGGTTGTTTTGAACAATAATTTAATCTTTTGAATCATTTCGTCAGGTTCGTCTATTGATTCACCCAAAATGTCACGATTAAAAAAAATCGAATTACGAATTGGGACCTAAATGAATTTTTTCCCACCGGGATGATTAAATGCAATAAAATAAATATAAAAAATTATTAAAACGAGATAATTAAATAAATAAAAATAATTTAGGGTTGGGGTATTATGACCTTTCCCCCTTAATGAGTTTCATCCCCAAAACTTATGAACTTTATCATGCCATGCAAGGTTACATCAAATAAATGTGGGTACCTGGCTTTCATTTCCTTTTTAGTCTCCCAAGTGGCTTCTTGGGAGGTATGGTTTGTCCAAAGCACCCTGACTCGAGGTATCTGCTTGTTGTGCAACTGCTTAGTCATGCGACCTAGTATTTGGACTGGACAATCTTTACATACTAGATCCTCAGTGATTTCAATACGTTCAGATACGATGGCATGGTCTGGATCTGGAATATGTATCCTAACCTGAGAGATGTGAAAAACGTTATGGATGTTACTCTACTGGCATATTCGAACGATAAGCTACAACATTCAACTTTTCAATGATTTCATAAGGTCCAATATATCTTGGACTCAATTTGCGTCGCATTCCGAACCTCTTGATACCCTTGGTTGGCGAAACTTTAAAAAAACTTTATCGCCTACTTGAAACTCCAGAGGATAAGCTATAGCATTCACTCTTTCAGTTTGCCTATCTGTTTCAAGGTGATGAGAGCCACTAAAGTTTAATTTGGTCTTAAAGGCTTTTTGATGTGCTTGCTGAAAACAACTTTGGAAACTGTCATCCCTATCTGATACTATGTCCAAGGGAATCCCGTGTAGTTCGACTATCTCCTTAACGTACAATTCGGCTAATTTTTCAACCCCCTAAGTATCCCTAATTGGCAAAAAATGGGTTGACTTGGCAAGGTGATCGACTATGACCCAGATAACATTCTTCTTTGAAGCAGAAAGCGTAAGCCCATAACAAAGTCCATTGAGATCGAATCCCACTTCCAGGTGGGGATTTCTAGAGGTCGCAATTCACCCATGGAATACAGATGCTCTGCTTTAACCTTCTAGCAGGTTAGACACTTGTCTACGTATTCTGCAGTCTCCTTCTTCATACTATTAAACCAAAAGTATTGTCGCAGGTCCTTGTACATCTTAATGCCTCCTGGATACATCGAGTAGCAAGTATTGTGAACCTCCTCTAGGATCTATTTCCTCAATTGAGTAGCAAGTATTGTGAACCTCCTCTAGGATCTATTTCCTCAATTCCTCATTTTTGGGTATGCACAGGCGATTCTGGAATCCCAGGGTCCCATCCTCATATACTACAAACCTAGGAGACTTCCCCTTGTCTAAATTTTGCTTTATTCATGGGAGTTCAGGGTTATTCCTGGTTCACCTGAATTTCTTCCACTATGGAAGGTTGTAAGGTGACTGTTGAAAGTTGAACATTTGCTTGGCGATGCTGCACTAGTTGAATTGCTAAGTCCTCAATCTCTCTCAAAAGACTCAACTGAGTAATCACCACAGTGTTTGAGCTATGCTTTGCTTTCCTACTCAGGGCGTTCGCAACAACACCTAATTTTCCTGGGTGATATTGAATCTACAAGTCATAATCCTTAACCAATGCAAGCCAACTTCGTTGTCTCAAGTTGAGCTCCTTCTGGGTGAAGATATACTTCAGACTTTCCTAGTTAATATAGATCTTGCATGGTACCCCATATAAGTAATGTGTATGAATTTTCGATGCAGAGATTACGACTGGTAACTCCAAGTCATGGGTAGGGTAATTTTTCTAATAAGGCTTCAGCCATCAAGAGGCACAAGCCACTACTTTGTCTTCCTGCATCAAAACACACCACAAACCATTCTTCGATGCTTTACTATAAATAGTATACTCCTTATCTTCTATTGGTAGTGTTAGGATTATGGCGGTAGTTAGCTGCTGCCTTACCTCTTGAAAAGCTCTCTCACATTTCTCTGTCCACTCAAATTTATTCGCTTTCTTCGGCAGATTGGTCAGGGGCGAAGCTATTTTTGAAAAGTCCTTCACGAACCTTCGATAATAACTCGCTAAACCCAGAAAGCTTATAATCTTAGTGACATTGGTAGGCCTTGACCATTCCCTGATTGATTTCACCTTCTAGGGGTTAACCTTAATTCCATCTTTTGTAACCACATGTCCCAAGAATACCACTTCTTCTAACCAAAATTCACGCTTCTTTAATTTTCCATATAGCTGATGCTCCCTCAGGGTCTGTAACACCAACCTTAAATGATCAGCAAGTACCGCTCTATCCTTAGAATAGATAGGAATGCCATCAATGAATACCACTGCAAACTTGTCTAAGTAGGGTCTGAAGACTCTGTTCAGAAGATCCATGAAGGCTGGGAGGAAATTGTTTAGGCCAAACGGCATCACTGTAAATTCATAGTGACCATACCTGATCCTAAACACAATCTGCGGGATGTCTTCAGGTTTAATGTTAAGTTGATGGTACCCCGACCTCAAATCAATCTTAGAGAAGACTCCTGCTCCTTGCAGTTGGTCAAATAAATCATCTAACTCTTCAGATCTTGTTCAGCTCCCTATAGTCAATACATGGCCTTAAGATTCCGTCCTTTTTGTTTACGAACAACGCTGGGCACCCTATGATGACACACTTGGTTTGTAAATTCCTTCTCTAACAACTCACCGATCTTCAGTTCCTTAAGCCTAGTTGGGGCCATACGATATGAGGTTTTGGAGATAGGTTGGGCACTAGGGATTAACTCAATTCCCAAATCAATGTTTCCCCACCAGAATGATTAAATGCGCTAAAATAAAAATGAGAAAATCATTAACATGAGGTAGTTAAATAAATAAACATAATTTAGGGTTCGTCTTTTACACTTGGTCTTTAAGGAAGTCCTCCATTCATCACCCCCTCGATTCTAATATGATAATATCCACTCCTCACATCAACTTTTAAAAACTCCCTTGAGCAATAAAGCTCTCCAGCATATCATACAACATGGGAATAGGATGCTTGTACTTAATGGTGATGTTGTTGATGGCTTTGTTGTCTACACACATCCTCAAACTCCCATCTTCTTTGGGTACCGATAAGGCTAGTACAACACATTGGCTTAGGCATTCCCTCACCATCCCTTTGGTCATTAACTCCTCAACCAGCCTTTGTATCTCCTGTGTGTTTTTAGGGTTCATTCTTTAGGATGGTTTATTAGGTACTATGGCTCTTGGGATCAGATCAATGTGATGCTGGATTGATTTTTTAGGTGGGAGGCCTGTTGGGATCTCTTTTGGAAAGACATGAGGGTACTATTCTAGAATGGATTTTCCCATGGGTGGGATATTTTTAGGCTGTTCTTAGCTTGAGGTGGTCTGGACAATCTAGCCCTTGAAAGGCCTAAGTTCATGCTATGAGGCTTTGAGGTTAGCCTCCACAAGGGTAAGTAGCTTTTCTGTGGGTTCAATGGGTCTTAGGGGCTTGGTTTTGGGCACCTGATGCGGTGCTAAAGGGGTCAGGGTTATCTTATTCCCATCATTCATAAAAGAATAGGTATTTTGGTAGCCATCATGGGTCACTGTTCTGTCATACAACCATGGTCTCCCCAATAGAATATGACATACATCCACAGGGATTATGTCACACCAAACCTCATCAAAGTAATTCTTCACAACAGAAAAGAAATTAAGCATTGGGAATTGACTTGCAAGCCCTTACCATGGTTCACCCAATGGATACAATAAGGGTAGGGGTGGACTAAAGTTTGTACGCCCAGCTTCTGAATTAGAGTTATAGATACCAAATTTGAACAACTCCCACTGTTAATGATTAGTGAACAAACCTTACCCTGAATGGTGCACTTGCTGTCGAATATTTTCTCTCTTCTCATCCTTGGTGCTCCTTTGAACATTAAGGGCTCTTCTGATCACCAACATCTCTCCCTCATTAGGTTCAGCAAGCACTTCTTCTCCCTCCTATTCCTCCATGAAACAGACCTCCCTTTTATCCTCCACTTCCTCCTGTTGGGAAGCTTGGTACTCATCCAGTGTAATAGCTCTTTTGTTGGGCCATTTCGAACCAATGCGCCCTTAACCATGACATTAGAAACATCCTCTATGGGTAGCAATGTTAGATGCATGTTTGTTTTATGGAGATGGGGTCTTTGGAGCAATCTCGAATAAATTTCCATTGGGTTTAGGGGTTAGCTGAGGGCTCCCCTTGTTGAGAGTTTGGTTTTTAGGAAAAGGCTTAGGTGGTCTTTTCTTAATGGACTTGGACTTCTCCAGCTGCTCAACCTATGAGCTAACACACATACATCCTCAGAAGTAGTGTACTATTGCAGTGCAACCACATGAGAGTACCTAAGGTCGAGTCCACTAAGATATCTCACTATGGTTTGGTCTTCTAGGTCTTGTAAATCGCACTTGATCCGAAGTTTTTCAAACTCCCTAGTGTATTCCATAGTAGACTTGTTGCCTTGAGTGAGATTATGCAACTGAGAGTAGTTGTCCTAAACGTAAGAAGGGGATAAAAACCTGTTTGGAGATTGGACTTCATCTTGGCCCAGGTTCTGATCATTCTCTTCCCTTTCTTGGCACTCTTGGCACATAGGTTGGTCCACCAGAGGGATGCATACTTCCTCAACCTCAATGCCACATGCCTAACCTTTTCATCGTAAAGGATGTCTTTCTAATCAAATGACCCTCTTAACTATATGCTGCCAATCAAGGAGTTCATCTGGATCTAGACTTTCTTCGAACTCTATCACTCCTCTGCCTTAACTGTCAACCTTTTCCTCAAGTGACTGCTCATGAGAGTTCTGAGATTCTGAATGTAAGCCCCTCATCTTATTCTTTAGATATTCTCCTAACTGCCTCTTGAGATGCTCATTCTGCTTCTCAAGATACACATAGTTCTTCATTAAAGCCTCAAACTTCACCTGAAGTGACATACTGCCACTCATCTTGTCTATTTTAGGAAAAGAAAAGTTCTTTATGGACTGTGTGTTTGGGCTTAAGGGTTGTGTTTCACACTTAGGAGAGGAGCCTAAGCTCTAATACTAAACATGATGGAGAACAAGCACGATTAAATGCAAACTGGGAACAAGCAAGTGAATTGCAAGTTCCGGTCTAACAGAACTGAACTTTAAATAAGAACAAATTAAAGGCAAACTAAGATAATCTGGAATTGGCTCAGATACAGTTACATGACCAACATATTTCTAAGGCCCTTGGTTTTAATCCGGACATAGACACACCACCATATCACTAGCCAAGACTCACTAGAATACTACCTGTAATGGCTAGAGTATAAGATAGCTAGAGAAAGTTTTGAGAGAAAATGAGTTGCGCTCAACTCCATATAATCAAGAACTGAGTTGTCACAAAAAATGAGGCTTGTATACTTAGCCTTGCACTGCCTCTCAATGGTTACAATCGATAACATAAATAGATTAAAACAGCAAAATAAGTTCAAACTAAAACAGCCTAAAAACAGTAGCTTAATCTGATGTTTCACACCTAATTCCTTTGGTAATGTCCATTGTTATGGTGTCAAGCCTCGGTATCATCTAAGTGCTGCTAATGACGGTCTTGAGGAACCATTTACAACTGCTAATTATGTGACTAACCAGGGCTGACAGCAAGTACAACAGCTAGGTTTCCATTGGATCAAAAGGTATTTCCTTTGACTTTGTTGTGGATAATAGTTTATGGTAACTGACCTGACTTTGCTATTTCAGGGCCTTCTTTTATAATATTTTAGACACCTTTTCAATCCCTTTAATGTGCCCCAGCCTGTTGTTACAAGGAGTTAAAAATAATCCCTCAGAACATTGCCTAATTGAGCTAAAAGCTGGGCAGTTTTATGTTTGATCTGGCTGGCTAGCTGAAATGGACCAATGCTTTGGTAACAAAAGGTGTGGCAACTGGTATCATTTAGTAGCTACAAATAAGCTAGCAAATGAGCTAAGTTAATCGCCAAAAGGACCAGCTCATTTTTGAACTAAATGGCATAGTTCGAACTGATTAGGTATGCTGGACAGAATGCTAAAACGTGGACTGAAATCTGAACCTTGTGCCATAACCATGGGCACTAATGGTTAAACACTGTTACTGGAATTGGCTTCAATGGAGGTTTCCCCATCACTTCTTCATTTATAGCCATTTCTTTTCCTCCCCTGCACTCATTGTACGACATTTGTTTCCCCTTGGGGAGAACTCCTTATAGGTGAAATTTAATCCCTAATTAACAGACGACTAGACTTAAAGTGAGTTCTTATGTTAGACTTAGTTCTATACTAATCGCCACACGTTCCATTCTGTTGCACAGATTTTTGGGCGCATGTGCCCACTTAGTGCGAGTACTTTGTGCTTGAAATTGGAATCTGTAAAGAGAAGACAACTAGAGTTAAAAGTTATTTCGTTAGTTTTGTTAGTTTATTTATCTGTAGCCACACCTTCCGTTCGCTTGCACTTATTTCAGGGCATTTATTTTCACCTGGTAGGAGGTCTTTATAGGTGAGAATTGAAGCGCTAAATGAAAGCACAACTAGAGTTAAAGTTAGTTCTAAACTTTGGCTTACTCCTTGATTTGTAGCCATATCTTTTGTTTCCGTTCACTCATTTTAGGATATTTGTTTCCACCTACTGGAGTTGTTTATGGGTGATGTTAGTGCCCTGAATGAGCGAACAATTAGATTCAGAGTTAGTTGTTACATTCGACTAGAGTTCTTATTAGTTCTTTAGTTCAGCCTGGCTCTTGACTTCTGGATGATAGAGTCCTACCTAGCTAAAATAATCAGGATGCTCAAACACGTCTAGGAAGTCAAAGATCAATGTCTGAAGTCCAGAGAATTGCCCACATTTCATAAAAGGCATGAGCAGAAGCTTCCAGATTTCAAGCCTAGTTTTGGGTTCTTGATTACTTAGGCCTCCATGAGGTTAAAGTACTTATTTTTTGCATATCTTGTTTGCCTAGATGTTATCTACCTGGTCCAACCAACAAATTGAAGTTAAGTCAAGTGCAAGTTGAAGAACCAGGTTTTTTTTTCAAACTGTGTTAGCTAGAGCTCGGTTGTGACCCGTCTGATTCAATAGCGGTTTGGGGCACCAAGAAGTCATGAACCTAAATTCCTTCTTGGAAGAGTTAGGAGACATCCTGGGGTTTCCATCACAACAAGGAATTCTAGATTGCAACTACCTTTTTCACGGGATATATGGCAAGCAAAAACAGCTGCAATATACCCTCAAAGAGCTAATTGGTGCATTAAGTGGTTGCTGACCTTGTAGCCATCCAATCTTGTCTTGGCAGCATGATTAGCAAGTAAAAGGTAGTTGAGAAAAAAAACATAAGCATATCAACATAAGCAAATGAAGAGCCAATGGAGAACAAGGAAGGAAAGGCATAAGCACCCTCATTGGCTAGCCGTAAAGTACAAAGGGAACAAGGCAACTTTCTCCCTTTCTCTTACACATGACCAGCTGCTTTCTTGCTTCATTACTTGATTAGCATTGTGTTAGGCTTAAACATAAGGCTACCTAGACTCAAGAATTGTAATTGGTAATATTAAGCTAGCTTATACTTTGTTGAATTAGTAGATTAAGCTAAGCCAAATTCTAAGCCAGTTTAGGGGTTTTCCTAATCCTTATGCAAACTCCTCCCCTTTGCTTGACCAGCTTGCTTGCTTGTGTATAAGGGCTTGAAACACTCATTTTGTGGTCATATTTGCTTACCTCTTGGATGAGAAAAGCCAGCATTGTAACTTTCAAAATCAAAAATACTTAGCTTGCTTATCCTTACTTAGGCTGAGTAAGGTAGTGTTCAAGCAAAGTCTTTAGCTTCATAAGTGGTATTTCTGTACCTTAGTCTAAATTTAAAGGCCCTAACCTTGAGCCTGGTGGTGTTTCTGTATCCAATTTTAAAGTTTAATTCTATCTACATTCACTCACTCCATTTGAATTCCATGGGACTTAAGCGCAGGAAACAGATTGTTGTAGCTTAGCTCACATTGTCCTTAAGTGTTAGTTTAGTTCCCTAACATCTCCATTAGTGGCTACTGCTTTCATTCCATTGCACATGTTTTAGGTAATTTGATTTCACTCGATGAGAGCTCTTTGTGGGCGAAATTGGAGCTCTAGATGAAAAGACAACTATAGTGAAACTTAGTTGTTAAGTTTAGGTTAGTTCTTGACCTATAGTCGTACCTTTCATTTCATTGCATCATTTTAGAGCATTGTTTTCCATTGGTGGGAGACTTTTGTAAGTCAAATTGGAACCCGAAAAGGAAAGGCAATAAGAGTTAAAGTTAGTTTGTAAGTTCGGCTAGTTTGATTTTTTGTAGCCACACCTTTCGTTCCCTTGGCCTTATTTTAGGGAACTTGTTTTCTTTTCATGGAGGCTCTTGGTGGGGCAAATTGCACCCCCAAATGAAAATATAACTAGTGTTCTCATGTTTCGCTAACTTCTTGATTTATAGCCATGTCTTTCCTTCCCCTACCCTCATTGTACGGCATTTGGTTTCCCTTGGCGCGAACTCGTTGCAGGTGAAATTTAAGACCTAATGCGCAACCACTTAGAGTTAAAATGAGTCCTAATGTTTTAATTAGTTCTATAGTTATTGCCACATTTCGTTCCGTTGCACATATTTTAGGTCACATGTTTCCACTTGGTGCGAGTACGTTGTGCTTGAAATTAGAATCCCTAGAGAAAAGACAACTAGAGTTAAAGTTAGTTCTTAAGTTGGGCTAGTTTATTTATCTATAGCCACACCTTTCGTTCACTTGCACGTATTTCAGGGCATTTGTTTTCTCTTGGCAGGAGGTCTTCATGGGTGAGAATGGAAGCCCCAAATAAAAGCACAAACAAGAGTTAAAGTTAGTTCTCAGGTTTGGCTTACTCCTTGACCTGTAGCCATATCTACTGTTTCCTTGCACTCATTTTAAGATATTTGTTTCCGCATGGTGGAGCTTTTTATGGGTGAAGTTAGTGCCTCGAATGAGTGAACAATTAGATTCAGAGTTAGTTCTTACATTCGGCCAATTTGCTTGCTTGCAACCGCACCTTTTCTTCCCTTGTACGGGTTCTAGGTCATTTGTTTTCTCTTGATTAGAGCTTTTTGTGGACAAAATTGCAATCGAAATAAAGAGAAAACTCGTTTTAAAGCTGGTTTTGTGTTTGGTTTAGTTCATTATTTATTGCCGATCCCATTATTGTTTATTTGTAGTCATATCTATGCATAAAATTTGGTGAGATATATAGAGGTGGGCACTTGTCAGTTGAAGTTTAAGCAACAAAAGAAAAGAAAGCTATGGTTAAGTTTAGTTCTTGAGTTTGGCTTCTTGATTTGTAACAAAACCTTTCATTACATAGCAATCATCATGGGGCATTTGTTTCCTCTTGCTCGGAGCTCTTTGTGGGTGGAATAAGGGCCCACATGAAAAGACAACTAGACTTATTATTGGTCCTTTAGTTTGGCCTAACTCTTGATTTGTGGCTACTGCTTTCATTACATTGCACTTGTTTTAGGTAATTGATTTCACTCGATAAGAGCTCCTTGTGAGTGAAATTGGGGACCCAAATGAAAAGACAACTACAGTGAAAGTTAGTTGTGATGTTTAGGTTAACTCTTGATCTATTTACCACATCTTCATTCTGTTGCACTTATTTTAGAACATTTGTTTCCATTGGTGGGAGCTTTTTGTGAGTCAAATTGGAACCGAAAAAGAAAAGACAACTAGAGTTGAAGTTTTTTAGTAAGTTTTGCTATTTTCTTTATTTGTAGCCACATTTTCATTAGCTTGAGCTTATTTTAGGACATTTGTTCCCTTTTGGTGGGAGCTCTTCTTTTGAGTGACATTAGAGCACCAAATCCAATGGTAACTAGAGCTATTATTAGCTCTTTAGTTTGTCCTAGTTCTTGATTTGTGGATACCCCTTTCATTCCATTCCTCATGTTTTGGGTAATTTGGTTTCACTTGATGAGAGCTATTTGTGGGTGAAATTGGAGCTCCATATGAAAAGTCAACTACAGTGAAACTTAGCTCTTAAGTTTTTGATAGTTCTTGATCTATACCCGTAGCTTTTATTTCATTGCACTCATTTTATAGCATTTATTTCCATTGGTGGGAGCCTATGTAAGTCAAATGCGAACCCAAAAGGAAAAGGAAATTAGAGTTAAAGTTAGTTCGTATATTTGGCTGGTTTCTTTATTTGTAGCCACATCTTTCGTTCCCTGGCACTTAGTTTAAAGAATATGTTTTCTTTTGTTGGAGGCTCTTAGTGGGGGAAATTGGAGCCCCAAATGAAAAGATAACTAGTGTTCTGATGGTTTGCTTACTTCTTTATTTATACTCATGTCTTTCATTCCCTTGTACTAATTGTATGGCATTTCTTTCCCCTTGGTGTGAACTCATTGCAGGTGGAATTTAAGCCTTAATGAGCAGACAACTAGAGTCAAAGTGAGTTCTTATGTTTAACTTTGTTCTATACTTATCACCACACATTTTGTTATGTTGCACATATTTTAGGGCACATGCTTCCGCTTAGTGCGAGCACTTTGTGCTTGAAATTGCCATCCGCAGAGAAATGACAACTAGAGTTCAAGTTAGTTCTTAAGTTTGGCAAGTTTATTTATCTGTAGCCACACCTTTCGTTCGCATGCCCTTATTTCAGGGCATCTATTTCTCTTGGTAGGAGGTCTTTATTGCTGAGAATTTATTCCTCAAATGAAAGCACAACTAAAGTTAAAGTTATTTCTCATGTTTGGTTTGCTCCTTAATTTGTAGCCGTGTCTTTTTTTTTTTCATTACACTTCTTTTAGGATATTTGTTTCTGCTTGAGGGAGCTCTTTGTGGATGAATTTGGTGCCTCGAATGACCGAACAATTAGATTCAGAATTAGTTCTTACGTTTGCCAGTTTGTTTATTTGGAACCACACCTTTTGTTCCCTTGAATTGGTTATGGGCCATTTGTTTTCTCTTGATTAGAGCTCTTTGTTGACAAAGTTACAGTTGAAATGAAAAGAAAACTAGTTTTAAAGCCAGTTTCATGTTTGGTTTACTTCATTCTTTGTATCCAAGCCCTTTAGTGTTCATTTGCAGTCATATCTATTCATAAGTGTGGGTGGCATATATAGAGGTGGGCTCTTCCTAGGTGAAGTTTAAGCCACAAAAGAAAAGAAAGCTATGGTTAAGTTTAGTTCCTAAGTTTAGCTCTTTAGTTTAGTCTTCTTTGCCCTTGCTCGGAGCTCTTTATGGGTGGAACAAGGGCCCACATGAAAATACAACATGAGTTATTATTAGCTGTTTAGTTTCATCTTGTTCTTGATTCATGGCTACCGCTTTCATTCCATTGCACATATTTTGGGTAATTTGATTTCACTTGATGAGAGCTCTTTGTAGCTGAAATTGGAGCTCTAGATGGAAAGACAACTAGAGTGAAACTTAGTTCTTATGTTTTGGTTAGATTTTGATACGTAGTCACACCTTTCATTTCTCGCAATAATTTTAGAGCATTTGTTTCCATTGGTGGGAGCCTTTTGTAAGTCAAATTGGAACCCGAAAGGAAAAGGCAATTAGAGTTAAAGTTAGGTCGTAAGTTTGGTTAGTTTCCTTATTTGTAGGCACACCTTTCGTTCCCTTGCACTTATTTGGGGAATTTGTTTTCTTCTTATGAAACCACTTCGTATGGGAAATTGGAGCCCCAAATAGAAAGATAACCGGTGCTCTCATGGTTAGCTTACTTCTTGATTTATAGCCATGTCTTTCATTCCCTTGCACTCATTGCATGGCACTTGTTTCCCCTTAATGTGAACTCATTACAGGCAAAATTGAAGCCCTAATGACAAGATAACTAGAGCTAAAGATAGTTGTTATGTTTGGCTTAGTTCTATACTTATCGCCACACATTCCGTTCCATTTCACAAATTTTGGGGCACATTTTTTCGCTTAGTGTGAGTACTTTGTGCTTGAAATCGGAATCCCTAGAGAACAGAAAACTCGAGTTAAAGTTAGTTCTTAAGTTTGGCTAGTTAATTTATCTATTGCCATACCTTTCATTCACTTGCACTTATTTCAAGGCTAGTTAATTTCAAGGCATTTATTTCTCTTGGTAGGACGTCTTTATGGGTGAGAATGGAAGCCCCAGATGAAAGCACAACTAAAGAAAGAGTCAGTTCTCAAGTTTGGTTTACTCCTCGGTTTGTAGCCATTTCATTTGTTTCCTTGCACTCCTTTTAGGATATTTGTTTTTGGTTGGCGAAGCTCTTTATGGGTGAAGTTAGTGCCCTGAATGAGTGACCAATTAGATTCAGAATTAGTTCTTACGTTGGGCCAGTTCGTTTATTCATAACCACACTTTTTTTTCCCTTGCACTGATTCTAGGCCATTTGTTTTCTCCTGATTAGAGCTCTTTGTGGACAAAATCGCAATTGAAATGAAAAGAAAAGTAGTTTCAAAGCCATTTTTTTGTTTGGTTTAACTTATTATTTACAGTAAATCACTTCAGTGTTTCTTTGCAGTCATATCTATTCATAAGAGTGGATGACATATATGGAGGTGGGCTCTTCCCATGTGAAGTATAAGCGGCCAAAGAAAAGAAAGCTATGGTTAAGTTTATTTCCTAAGTTTGGCTTACTTCTTGATTTATAGTACAACCTTTAATTACGTGGAACTCAAGCTAGGGCATTTGTTTCCTCTTGCTTGTAGCTCTTTGTGGGTCGACTAAGGGCCCATGCGAAAAGACAATTGGAGTTATTATTAGTTCTTTAGTTAGACTTGGCTCTTGATTTGTGGTTACTGCTTTCATTACATTGCACTTCTTTTTTGCTAATTTGATTTCGCCCAATGAGTGTTCCTTATGAGTGAAATTGGGTACCCAAATGAAAAGACAACCACAATGAAAGTTAGTTGTTATGTTTCAGTTAATTCTTGATCTGTATATCCACATCATTCATTTCGTTGTACTCATTTTAGACCATTTGCTTCCATTGGTGGGAGCTTTTTGTGTGTTAAATTGGAACTTGAAAAGAAAAGGCAGCTCGAGTTAAAGTTAGTTCGTAAGATTGGCTAGTTTCCTTATTTGTAGCCCTACCTTTCGTTCCCTTGAACTTATTTTAGGACATTCGTTACACTTTAGTGGGAGCTCCTCCTTTTGGTGAAATTAGAGAACCAAATGAAATTAGAACTAGAGTTATTATTAGCTCTTTATTTTGGCTTGGTTCTTAATTTTGTGGCTACTGCTTTCATCCCATTGCACATGTTTTAGGTAATTTGATTTAACTCGATAAGAGCTATTTATGGGTGAAATTTGAGCTCGAGATGAAAAGACAACTACAGCGAAACCTATTTCTTAAGTTTGGGTTAGTTATTTACCTATAGCTAGGTCTTTCATTTCATTCCACTCATTTTAGAGCATTCGTTTCCATTACTGGAAGCCTTTTATAAGTCAAACTGGAACCCAAAAAGAAAAGGCAACTAGAGTTCAAATTAGTTCGTAATTGTTGCCAGTTTATTTATTTGTAGCCACGTCATTCGTTCCCTTGCCCTTATTTTATGGAATTTGTTTTCTTTTTATGGAAGCTATTTATGGGAGAAATTGGAGCCCCAAATGAAAAGATAACTAGTGTTCTGGTGGTTCGCTAGCTTCTTTATTTACAACGATGTCTTTCATTCCCCTGCACTCATTATATGGCATTTGTTTCCCCTTTGTACGAACTCATTGCAACTAAAATTTAAGCCCTAATGAGCGGACAACTAGAGTTAAAGTGAGTTCTTATTTATGAGTTAGTTCGACACTTATCACCACACATTCCGTTCTGTTCCACAGATTTTAGGGCACATGTTTCAACTTAGTGCGAGTACTTTGGGATTCAAATTGGAATCCCAGAGAAAAGACAACTAGAGTTAAAGTTAGTGCTTAAGTTTGGCTAGTTTATTTATGTGTAGCCACACCTTTCGTTCACTTGCACTTATTTCAGGGCATTTATTTCCCTTGGCAGGAGGTCTTTATGGGCGAGAATGGAAGCCCCCAATGAAAGCACAAATTGATAAGTGTTGATTGTGTACATCATTTTAGGGTCATTTTGTTGCATTTGTAGGAGAATTATGTGCTTTAAGTTGTCATTTACAATCATATTCTCAATTTATGGTTGGGTATGGTTGTTTGATGATGTTTACAGGAATTTGGACAATTTTGACCCGACATTTGACCCACATTTAAGCATATTTTGACCCCCCACGGACGCCCATGAGGTGTTATGCTCTTGGAGTAAGAGAAGAGTAGAAATATGATGCCAACAAAGACCACGGTCCAACCGTGGTGTCTGCCACGGACCGTGGTGAACGTGTAACTGTGGTCTCTTCGTTTTCCCCTCGGTTGTGTCGCTATATATGCCCGTCCCTCAATAGCAGACCAAGAAAAGAAGAGGATTGTTTTAGTTCATTTTCTTTCTAAAATTTCACCTCTGTTTGGTTAGGATTTTTAGTTTGTGTTTGTAAGTGAAAAATTTTGGAGCGGGGGTCGGTTTAGCTTGCGGTTTGAAGACTTGGTTAAAGGCTGCCTTTGTCAACCCCTTCCCTCTCATATTTCACTGAATAATTGGTTGGTTGTTTAATTTTAAATCATGAGTGAGTATTTTATCTTATCTAGGGATTTGTTAGCTTATGGAAGTGTAGTTGCATCATGTTTTAATGAATAGAATTGTGCTTTTGTTTCATGATTGGTTTGATTTTGTTTTATCAAGTGAATATCTTGTTGTGAGTGAATTTTTTGCCAAATTTCTCTTACACATTTAAAAACAATTGAATGAAGTACTAAAAGGTGAAATTTGATTGCTAGACTGCTTGATGAAACCTAACGTAGCAATGACTCGGAAGACAGATTTTTATGTTAGGAGAACTAGCGAGTAATCAAAAATATTGAACTTGGATTAAGGCAAATTAGTTTCAAATAACGACTTTTGCTTAGTTTAGGTAAATTTGGTTGATTTCGAAAGAATAGACTTTTTTTTAGATAGATTACAATTCGTCGAAATTATTCAATTAGAAAAAAGTGCAAGTTAATCATTTTGATCCAATCACCTTTCTTAGCTACAAAATTTCCTAGACGTTTTCTTCTTGATTGAATTTAGAATAATTTAATTAGAATTTGTTAAATCAAATCCTTGATTTAATTGTTGCTTAGCATTTTCTAATAGAAAGGACTCGATAGATTGCTTTAGTCCCTGAGGATGATATTTTATTTGTACTACGACACCCATGCGCTTGCGAGCAATGGTCAAGTTTTTGGCGCAATTGCTTCGGATGAATTTGTTAACTATTAAGTTTGTCTCACGAAAGTGACTACGTATTTTTTGCTTTTTGTACTGTTTGCTTTTTTATTGTTTGACTGCACTGCTAGTGTTGGTGATAGTGCTTATAGGAATCTTCCCTGTTTATGCAAATTCCGTTTCTATATGAACTCGATCCCAAGATCGTGAGGACTTTCCTCTTGAGGAGGAAGAAGCAAAAGAATAAAGAACAGAGACGCGAGGTAAGGAGAACTTCGACAAATATAGCAGGAGGAGGAGGTAACCAAAGAAGCGCCCTTAGAGATTTTGTTGCCCCTAGAGTTCAAGGAATTGGCTCAAGCATTGCTCGCCCTAACATCGATGCAAATAATTTTGAGCTCAAGCCAACTCTCATTTTCATGGTGCAGCAATCATAATTTGGAGGAGCTCCTTTGGAAGAACCGAATCTACACCTCTCGGTCTATTTAGACATGTGGGACACGTTGAAACTAAACAGGGTCTCCACCGACGCCATTCGATTGTGTCTATTTCCCTTCTCTCTAAGGGATAAGGCAAGAGCTTGGTTTCATTCTTTGCCTTCGGGATGTATCAGCACGTTGGATGAGCTTACTAGAGCCTTCTTCGCCAAATTCTTCCTTCTGAGCAAAATGACAAGTTTAAGGAATCAGATCACCAACTTCACTCAAAGGGATGATGAGATGCTGTATGAAGCTTGGGAGCGGTTTAAAGATTTGCTGCGTTTATGCCCGTATCACAATCTTTAACGATGGATGATAATTCAAGCTTTTTATAATGGTGTGACTCAATCTGTAAGCCCACTAGCGATGTGGCGGCAGGAGGAACTTTGATGAATAAGACTGAAGACGAGGCCTATAATTGGATTGAGGAGATAACACCTAATAACTTACAACGGTCCACCAAACGAGGCCCACGCAAACAAGTTGGAGGTAAGCTGGAACTTGATGCACTTACTTTTCTTTCAGCTAAAGTAGATGCTATGACTCAAAGGTTGGACCATATTAATCTTAATGCTGTGAATTCTAGTGCCCCTCCCCCATGTGAAATTTGTGGTCCTTTTGAGCACGTGACTTTGGATTGTCAAGTTGGGAGTCCTTTTTCCCAAGACTCTAGTGAAGTCAACTATGTCCAAAATTACAACCCAAGACCAACCAATGACCCTTACTCTGGTACCCACAATCTCGATTATAGGAATCATCTAAATTTCTCAACGAGGCCTAATCCAAGCCCTCGGAATATGCCCCCAATGAATGCTAGACCAAGCCCTGATTTTCAAAGACCTCATTTCACTTCTTACTGATGGGGACCATCCCTTGGAACCATTTGAAGATCAACCAATAAGTCTAGGGGACTCCACAAGCACCAAGGACGTCAAGGAAGTTCATGCCATGGTCCAAGAAGTCACCAACCATGCCTTGAATGTACTGCCAATTCGGTCATAATTTAGCCCGCTTTTTTCATCTTTTGAGCACTGATGCCAAAGGTATAACTGCGTGCAAAGAACACCCTCTTTAATTTTAAGAAGTTATCTGTCAAATTAATCAAGTTTCAAGGCATTTCCAGGTCATTTGCTTGGTCAAACAACAACTTCTTTCTGACTATGCAGTGCAGGCATGAAACCAGCAAACAGCAGATTCACAGGGGATCAAGTTAACTTACCAAAGTCCATTATTTTTGAAAATTTAGGGCATGAAAGATAAGAAAAATATTTATCAAATCACTAACCTTGAGGGACAAGAAAGCACCCCCTTGTGTTGTTATTATCTAGCTAAAAGAACAACAAAAATCCCCTTGGATCGGTTATAGGTTAGCCGGTGCAAGGGTGATGTTTGCCTTGGTTTCCTCTTATACTTAGCTGCAAATTAACTTTTACTCGTGTAACCGTGCTGTCTAGAAAGCTAACCACCTCATTTGGGAGCATCATTTGTCCTAATGAGGTGGCTTAAGTAGGATTAAACTTTCTTGTACTAAGGGGTGGCCGAATTGACCCCTCTCCCATCCCCTTTTGTACTTGTTGTCTCTTAGCTGGATTTTGAAGGTGGAATTGGCTGATGTCGCTTCGTTAAAAGCCAGCCCTTGACTCTTGTATCACAACTTTGAATGATTGTTAAGCTTGAGTAGTGAAAACTCTCTCGATTCTCTCTCAAAATCCTAGTGTTGTATCTTGAGTGTGGCAACCTCAAGTGGGTCTCTAGGGGTTCTTCATTCAACTAAGAAGGTGATTAAGTTATGTAACATAGTTAAACTAAGAAGATTGCCCAAGTGTGTGCAAACCAAGGTGGGTTCTTCAATCACCTTGGTCGTCCACTTGTGTTTATCATTGTTCTTGCTTTCCTTTGATTCCATCTCTTTCCATTCTACCCATATGCATTCTTAATTCCCTTTTGCGAACTCTTGCATTAGTGAAGCTAGAATAAATCAAGTAGTATTAAAGCTTAGGCTACCCTCTTGGCCAAGCTTCCATCCCCAAACATAGTCCTAAACACAAGACCACAAAAGAGCCCACAAACACACACCCTTGCCAGTTCCCAGCCGTGTCCAACCAGAGAATCAGCACGGCCATACCATGCCACAGTGGCACGACCGTGCCTTACCCCAGCACACCCATTTCAATTTCAGCAGTTGAGCACGCCCTGCCTGTGCCTCTTAGCATGACCGTGCCTCACTCCAGCACACCTATTTCAGTTTCAGCAGCTGAGTACACCCTGACTGTGCCTCTCCACACGACCGTGCCACCTACTCCCCATTTGAAAATAGCTATTCCTCACTCAAAAGCCAACATGTCTTCTAGCCTTAATCCCGAGCAAGTGGTTGAGCAAGCTTTGAGAGAGAAGGCTCAATTAGAAGCCCAAGTCAATTACCTTCAATCACAACTTGGTCAATTGCTACAAGAAAAGAGAAGAAACCTAAGGGGTTCTAAAAGTGCAAGCAAGCAAGACTCGGATGACTCTGAAGAAGAGGAAAGCAACTCAACTGGTGACTCCAGTGAGGATGTGTATGCAAGTAGATAAAGGAGGCACCATAGGCCTCATGACCGAAGTTACAACGATTTCAAAGTGGACATCCCCGAGTTTGAAGGACAACTTGATCCAGACTTGTTCTTGGATTGGCTCCGAACGGTTGAAAGAGTCTTTGAGTTCAGAGACATCCCCGATCAAAGGAAGGTAAAACTTATTGCTTTAAAGCTTAGAAAGTATGCTTCCATTTGTTGGTCTAACGTTGTGACTAAGAGAGTTAGGAAGGGAAAAGGGAAGATAAGAACTTGGGAGAAAATGAAGTCCAAACTTATGCCCAAGTTTCTACCTCCCCATTACTTGCAAGACAACTTCCTTAAGCTCCACCACCTCGAACAAGGGTCTAAGAGCATAGAAGACTACACTAGAGAGTTTGAACAATTGCTTTTGAAGTGTGATTTGAAGGAGGATGACTCACAAACTTTGATTAGATATTTGAGTGGCTTGAATGAATAAATTGCTCATGTGGTTGAACTCCACCCCCACACTTCTTTGGAAGAGTTTAGTGTCTTGGCTCACAAAGTGGAGTTACAAAAGAAAGTCAAGGGCAAGGGCATTACTTCCAAGCCTAACCCATGACCTTACCTATTCCAAAATCCCTCCTACAACCCTCCCAAACCTAACCCAAACACAAACACTACACCCTCTCCACCAAATCCCCCACAAACCCCATCAAAATAGCCACCAAAATCTGGTGACAAAAAGAGGTGTTTTCGATGCCAAGGTCTTGATCACTTTTCATCTAAGTGTCCCAACAAAAGAGTGGTCACTTTGGCCGAGTATCAAGCTTCTTATGAGGAGCTAGAGGAGGAACAGCACGAAGGAGAGAAGGAGCTTCCCTTGACCGAAGCCCTTGAAGAGGTTGAAGAACGACCCTATGATGGAGAAATGCTTGTGATTAGAAGAGCATTGAGTGGCCTTGCTTCCCAAAATGACATGGAACAAAGGGAGAACATCTTCCACACTCGGTGTACCATGAAGGGGAAAGTTTGCTCTCTCATAATAGATGGGGGAAGTTGTGCTAATGTTGCTTCCAAGACTCTTGTGGAGAAGCTTAAGCTTTTGGTTTCACCACACCCAAGCCCTTACACCAACCAATGGCTCAACCAAGGTAAAGGCTTACAAATCGCTTCTCGGTGTTTGCTTAGTTTTTCTACTAGCAATAGTTACAAGGATGGGATTTGGTGTGATATTGTGCTTTTGGATGCTTGTCATGTCCTCTTGGGACGTCTATGGTTGTTTGATAGAAGTGTGGTGCATGATGGTCGATTGAATACATATACCTTCACCAAAGACCGCAAGAAAATTACCCTCACCCCTGTCAAACTTACCTCTCAAAGAAAGCCCCAAGACAGTTCTAGTATGGATGTCTTCCTTACCACCCTTCTCCACTACTAACTCCATGAATGTGATGACTACAAAGAATGGATTATACTTGGCCATGAAGCAAACAAAGCTAAGGATTCTTCCCATCCTTTGCTTACACCTCTCCTAAAAGCGTTTGAACATGTCTCCCCAAGCGAGGAACCCCAAGCCTCCTTCCCAAAAGATCCATACAACACAAAATTGACATTATCCTCAGTGCCACGCTTCTAAACAAGTCGGCCTACTGTATGAACCCTCAAGAAACACAAGCAGCGCAAAGGAAAGTAGATGAGCTACTGGCCAAGGGCTTGTTCCGTGAAAGCCTAAGTCCATGTGCTATGCCGGCATTGCTTGTTCCTAACAAGGATGGTAGCTTGAGGATGTGTGTGGATAGTAGAGCGATCAATAAAATCACCATCAAATATTGCTTTCCTATACCACGGTTGGAGGATCTTCTAGATGAGCTTCACGGAGACAACATCTTTTTTAAGATTGATCTTAGAAGTGGCTATTACCAAATTCGGATTTTTTATGGAGATGAGTGGAAGACGGCTTTCAAGACTAAAGGAGGCCTCTATGAGTGGCTTGTAATGCCATTCAATTTGACAAATGCACCAAGCACCTTTATGAGGCTTATGAACCAAGTTCTAAATCCCCTACTTGGAAAGTTTGTTGTTGTCTACTTTAATGACATCTTGGTGTATAGTAAGACTAAAGAAAAGCATGCCAATCATCTACACCAAGTCTTGAGTATTCTATCTTAAGAAAAGCTCTATGGAAACTTGGAGAAGTGTCACTTTTTCATTTCTCAAGTCATATTTTTAGGATATGTTGTTTCGGCCCAAGGAATTCATCTTGATGACTGCAAGATCCAAGCTATCCGTGAATGGCCCGCTCCTACTTCCATCTAACAAGTTTGAAGCTTTCATGCTCTAGCCTCTTTCTATTGTAGGTTTGTGAGAGACTTTAGCTCCATTGTTGCATCCATGACCGAAGTTCTCAAGGCTAAGAGGTTTGAATGGACCGAACAAGCTCAAAAGGCCTTTGAGGAGATCAAGCTTAAGCTTACTAGTGCACCCGTTCTTGCCCTTCCAAGCTTCTCCAAAGTGTTTGAAGTGGAATGTGATGCTTTCAGAGTGGGGATAGGAGCTCTCCTATCTCAAAAGAAGACACCCGTAGCTTTCTTTAGTGAAGAGCTCAATGATGCAAAGAGGAAGTACTCCACTTATGACAAGGTGTTCTATGCAATTGTGAGAGGTTTGGAGCATTAGAGGCACTACTTGGTGGGAGGAGAGTTCATTCTCCATTCGGATCATGAAGCCCTCAAGTTCATATAAGGGAAACACAAGCTCAACCCAAGGCATGCCAAGTGGGTAGAGTACTTACAAGCTTTCCATTTTGTCATCCACCATAAGTCGGGCCAATTGAACAAAGGTGTGGATGCTCTATCAATGAGGTACCTTCTCCTCTCTGCTTTGGAGACTAAGGTCCCTGGTTTTGAGTGTATCAAAGCAATGTACGCCCAAGATGAAGATTTCAAGGAGATTCTTGGAAAGTGCTCACAACATGCCTATGGTCTCTTCCACCTTGAAGATGGTTTCTTGTTTAAGGGCACACGGTTATGCATGCCAAGGTGTGGGTTTAGAGAGCTTTTGATTCAAGAGCTCCATAGTGGGGCTTTGGCCAGACACTTTGGCATTGAGAAGACTTGTTCCATGCTCAAGGAACACTACTATTGGCCAAACGTGTCTAAGGATGTAGAGCATTATGTGAGAAGATGCTCCACTTGCCAACAAGCCAAGAGTCACTCACGGCCCAAGGGCCTCTACACTCCTCCCTTCGTTCCACAAGGCCCTTGGGAGGATGTGAGCTTCGACTTCATCAGGAGTTCGCCACGGACCCAAAGGTACAAAGATTCAATCATGGTGGTGGTAGGTCGGTTCTCTAAAATGGCACACTTCATAGCATGCCATACTGTCAATGATGCATCCCTCATTGCAAACCTCTAATTCAAAGAGATAGTGCGCCTTCATGGGATTCTAAGAAGCATGGTTTCGGATACGGACACCTAGTTCCTAAGTCATTTTTGGCTTTGCTTGTGGAGAAAGTTTGGTACTCACCTCAAGTTCACAACTAAGTGCCACCCCCAAACTGACGGTCAAACCGAAGTGACTAATAGGACTTCGAGCACTTTGCTTAGAGTTCTAGTCAAGAAGAGCATTGGAGGGTGGGATGAGTTGCTCCCTCATATAGAATTTGCCTTCAACTGAGCTCCTAGCAGGGCTACCTCTCTTTCGCCTTTCCAAGTGGTGCATGGCTGCAACCCTCAAACTCCCTCGAACCTTCTTCCAATCCCTAATCCCACCAATTTCAATTGGGAGGCCGAGAAAAGAGCAAAAGAAATTCAAGAGTTACACACCAAGGTGAGAGAAAGGATTTCTAAATCCAATGAGCAAGCAAAGCAACGTACCAACAAGCACAAAAAAGATCCACAATTTCAGTCGAGAGACTTGGTTTAGATCCATTTGAGGAAGGAAAAATTCCCTAACAAGCGCAAATCCAAGCTTATGCCGGGGTCGGATGGTCCATTTGAGGTCATTAAGAAGATTGGTCCTAATGCTTACAAGATCAACCTCCCAGGAGATTATGGAATCTCGTCCACCTTCAATGTGGCTGACCTTAGTCCATATTTTGATGAAGATGATCAATTTTTGAGTTTGAGATCAAACTCCAACCAATCCAAGGAGTATGATGGGGACCTTCCGTTGGAACCATTTGAAGATCAACCAATAAGCCTAGGGGAATCTACAAGCTCCAAGGAGGTGAAGGAAGGTCATGCCAGGGTCCAAGAAATCACCAACCACGCCTTGCACCTACTCCCCAGTTCGACTAGAATTTTGCCTGGTTTTGTCAATCTTTTGAGCACTGATGCCGAAATTAAGATGTTATATTTCAAATAAATCAAGTTTCAAGGCATTTGGAGGTCATTTGCTAGGTCAAATAGCAGCTTCCTTCAGACTGTGCAGTGCAGGTGTGAAACCAGTGAAGGGAAGATTCAAGGGGGATTAAGTTGACTTACCAAAGTCCATTCTTTTTAAAACTTTAGGGAATGAAGGATAAGATAAACATTTATCAAATCAACAACCTTGAAGGACCATGAAGCACCCCCTTGTGCCGCTATTATCCAGCCAAAAAGACAACAAAAATCCCCTTGGATCGGTTACAAGCTAGTCAGTACAAGGGTGATTTTGCCTTGGTTTTCTCTTGTACTTAGCTACAAATTGACTTGTACTAGTGTAATCTTACTGCCTAGAAAGCTTAACACCTTATTTGGCAGCACCATTAGTCCTAATGCGGTGGCCTAAGTAGGATTAAACTTGCTTGCAATAGGGTGGCCGAATTGACCCCTTTCCTACCCCCCTTTGTACTTGTTGTCTTTTTGCTGGTTTTTGAAGGTGGAATTGGCTGATATTGCTTCTTTAAAAGCTGACCCTTTCCTCTTGTATCACAAGTTTGAATGAATGTTAAGCTTGAGTTGTGAAAACCCTCTTTATTCTCTCTCAAAATCCTAGTGTTGTATCTTAAGTGTGGCAACCTCAAGTGGGTCTCTAGGTGTTCTTCATTCAACTAGGACGGTGATTAAGTTCTGTAACATAGTTGAACTAAGAAGATTGCCCAAGTGTGTGCAAACCAAGGTGGGTTCTTCAATCACCTTGCTAGTCCACTTGTGTTTATCATTGTTCTTGCTTGCCTTTGATTCCGTCTCTTTCCATTATACGTATATGCATTCTTGATTCCCTTTTGCAAACTCCTGCATCAGTGAAGCTAGAATACATCACTTAAGTCCCCGAAAAGTCCAATTTAGAGGTTGTGATGGAAAGTATGCTTATGGCACAACAAAAGCAAGATGAGTATGTTAAGCAATTAGCCTCTAAGATTGATGTGCTTACTGCTCACAAGAAGATGTTGGAAGCCAAATTGCCTAACAAGCTAGCTTTCTATTTATGCCTTCAGATAGACTTCGCAACCTAACTCTCGTGAACATTGTAATTGTGTCAACTTGAAGGAAGAAGTAGTGGACTTTATTGACCCTGAGGATATACCAATTGAAGAGGGTAGAGAAATAATTATAGTTGAGGGTAAGGACAAGAATGATGGTGGTAAGGCCGTCACATTCATAGACAATGAAAATGTTGAGATCCCTACCATTTTTCCACCCAAGCTTTCTGACCCAGGTAGCTCCTCTATCCCCCGTGTTGTGGGAAAGGTGGAAATTCAGGGAGCCTTATGTGATCTAGGTGCAAGCATCAGTCTAATGCCCTACTCTTTGCACGATGTTCCCGCACCATGTTCACTATTATTAGCAAACGGTTCTGAAACTCAACCCATAGGTAAATTTGATGATGTGCCAATCAATATAGGAGATATTTGGGTATTAGAAGACTTTATCATAGTTAATATGATAGAGATCGATGATGCCCAAATCATTCTAGGTCGACCCTTATTGGCTACCGCAAATTGCGATATTGTTGTAAGAAAGGGGCAGATAACTTTTGAAGTGAAAAGGCACTATGCCGTGTTTTGTCATATTAAGGAGAAAGAGGTTTCCCCTAATTCTTCTCTTTTAGAAGAATTTCCCTCTTCCCCGAAGATTGAGATGGAGGATGTCGTGGACTTGTGATGATCCTGTTGACTTTGGCTAGATTTCTACAGAGGACCCCAACCGGAGGTATGTTAAGTGGAGTTTGTTGCTCCTATGTCACCTAACATGCCCAAGGTTGAGGCCCATGCTTCTAACGAGTCTGCTATGACCTATTCTTTCTTTGGCGCTTATGGAAGCATTTGATGCAAATTTTGATTTGGGGGTTGAATAAGGTGAAATTAGGCAGTCTGATGGGCTACGTCAGCAGTTTTTCCTATATGCCAACAGTACATTCTAGCATAAATTGATGAAAACAAAGGACCTTCAACTGGAGCGTTCAAGATGTTACCTTCAATTGAAAAACTTTGATTTTGTGGTCCGCGATAAAGGTAATGCCCACACACTTACTGATCCAGGCCAAGCGTAGAAGTAGGGTCAAGTTCTCAACCTTAAATGAGCACTTCTTTGGAGGCAACCCAAGTCTTTTCTTTTTCTTAGCTTTGATTTTCATTATATTTTGCAGTATTTTTAGAAGAAAAATAAAAAAAATAATATATAAAAGAGAGACATAAAGAGAGAGAGAGAGAGAGGGAGAGAGAGAGAAAGATGAGAATAGAATAAAGAGAGAATAAAATCAAAAAAATAAATATATGGAATACAATGTTTGGCCCCACGGCCAGTAGACCAGCACCATGGGCTGTGGGGTGCCAAACCAAAAAATTTAAAAATTTTCTAGAGTCAGCACACACCACAATGAGCCCGTGGCCACTGATCGCGTCAACTCCCTATTTTCCCTAAACTTCATGTTCTTCCTCGACTCCTTCTCTCTCTACCTCTCTCTTTCTGTCTCTAAACCCTCCATTTTTAAGCCTTAAATCCTCCCTCATTTCTTCTCATTTGTACTCCATTTTCACCCAAAATCCTTCATGTTTACTCAAAAAAAATTTCTTTCTTCCACAAATTTCAACTCTTCCTTCTTCTTTTTCTTCAAACTCATCTCACCTTAACTGATCGACCATAAATATCTTTTTCTCTCCCCAGTTCTTCTTCTTTTTGCTTTTACTTCATCTTTCTTCCTCAAATTTTCTTATTTAGGTTTTAGTTTTCATTCTTGTTTCATTTTGCAACAATGGCGCCAACCAAAAGACAAAGGAGTGTTAAGGAGGTTGGATCATCAATTCAAGCACCATTGTGGCCTTAACAAACCTCCCGAACTTCCACCAATGCACGAGCCCAAGGTAACATTCCTTACCTTCTTGGCTTAATTAATCCTGATCATGTTGCTAGATATAACTGTTTGAATGAAAGCATGGTTGTGGCAACCCGATATTATGATGAGGAATTGTTAGCAAGCTTAGGAACGTTAGATGGCATTAGATGGTTGTTTGCACGGGGTGGTATGGCCCACTTCATAGAAATTAAAGAGCATATATACCGGGACCTGACCTTAAAGTTCCTGAGTACATTTTACGTTGAGTTCACTAGAGGGCCTCAATGTCAAGCCGGGTACATTTCTTTCTTTTTGCAAGGACAGTTATACGAATTGAACTTAGGTATCTTTAACAGCATATTCAGTTTCCCACCAAGTATAGATTTGCCGAACCGACAAGTCCCCTGCGAATTCAATCTAAATGCACTTTGGGGCAAACTTTTGTGGAGTGTTAGGGATAACACTAGTTCATCGAAGTACACACATATTAGGAACCCTTGCATTCGGGTAACCCAACATATCTTAGCTTGTCTTTTCGTGGGATGATAGTCTAAATGTCTCGATATTATCTAAGTTGTATTTCTGCTCCTGTATGCTTAACATTATCTAGCTTGATCCCGGTTCATTTTTACCAAGGCAATTGTATAGTGTTGCTGTTAACAGTAAGGGTAGGATAGTCATAGATGGTATTATGACTACTATTACTTGATTTTTTTATATTGAGCCCCACCTTGAGGATAGAGTCTCTGGGTCCAAGCAGCTTGATCAAGCCGCCTTTGATATTAAAAACTTTTGTAGAGTTGAGGCTAGGCGTTTGTGTTGGATATACCCTGGGGATTTGCTTTTGCCACTTCCCAATGCCGATCACACCACCTTACTTCACTAGGCTAACCTTTATTGGGTACCTGATGATGTTGAGGTTGTTCAACCTGTACCCCACCCCCAACCCCCTAATTCTAATCAAGCAGGACCTAAGTCTTCCTCCCAACCAACACCTACTAACTATGTCGACCGACAAGCCACCCCTGGCTCCATTCAGGAGGAGCAAGTGTCCCTTCGAGCTTATGTTGCTTCTGATAACGCCGCTCTTCATGATCTTATGCGAAAGCGCCACGACTAGCTCCGTGGGATGCTTGCTTCCCAGACACAATATTTTCGGGACTATAGGGCTTGTTTAGAGACCTGGCGGGATTGACATATCTCTTATGGCCAACCACTTCATCCTCCTCCCCCGCCTCCTTTTTGATTGTTTTCTGCTACTTCCCGTCCCCCTTTCTCTATGTGCCCACATCAAGGGCAATGTGTGATTGAAGCATTGAGGAGTTAGTCACTATAATTGGCATTTGATGCCTTATTTGATTTGGTGTGCTTCTGTGTTGAATATATTGTTTGTGGTAGTTGTTTTTGGACCATTATTTTAGGTTTTCAATTTTATTTGGTTAGAAGCATTTTAGAAGTATATTTAGTTTTTGTTTTTGTTTTTCATTTTAGATTGCATTTTTATCTTTATTTTAGTTTCTTTTCATTGTTTTTGCATTTTTAGGATTTTAGATTGCATTTTAACAAAAAAAAAACAAACAAAAATCCTCGATGATGATCTTTATAGACTAGGTAGACTTCGTGGGTTTAGTTTGATCCTTTAATTCGCCCAAATTGTGCATAAAAATGTTTGAGAATGAATTTGTGAAATGATCTTTAGGTTTTGACCATATGTCGAGCGTGAGTTGATTACCCCATGACTCTTTATGTGAATTTTGGCACGTGTTTACTAATGACCTAGTTATGACCTTGGTAGATGTCCCGTGAGACATTGAGCTTTTAGAGACTATTTATCAATTTAGTCTTATGTTTCTTTCATGTGTGGCTCTTTCTTGACTTTATTTCCCTATAACTTACGTAGATTCTCATTCAAGATCACATTTTGCATATGCATTTAGACAATATGATTGGGGCATTTCTTTGATTTGTTAAACCCAACGGCCAAATAGGCACCTTTGTTGCATATCATATCCCTTGCTAGCCCCTTTGAGCCTCTATCCGCTTTTCTTGATTTGAACCTCCGATTATAGCCTATGGTCAAATGATTGTCTCATCCTCATGCCAAGACTGGAGTAGCATTTTATTCTTTTGCATCATGTTTGATTGGGTGCTAGTGAGGTGTATTGAGATCTTTTAGTGGATTTTGGTTGTTTGGTGAAGGGCTATGTGATGTTTATTGATAAAAGGAAATCCCTTGCCTTTTTTAGTAGAGTTTAGAGAAAATTTGAGATTCAAAGTTTTGTATAAACTTTCCTTGGCTAACTCTTTTGAAAAAAATCAAAGGAAATAACAAAAAAAAAAGAAAAAAAACATGAAAATAAGAAAAACATGAAAGAGTGTTAGCCTTGTTGGGATTGTAAGATTTTTATGACTTTCAAGTCTTTGTCACTTTAAATTGGGGACGTATTTTGTTGATTTGTATTGGTTTAGGGATGATATTGTGTGATGCATTGGAACTGTTTAGCGCTTAGTCTGTGGCTTTTAGCTCTGCATTTCCAAAACATTTGTTCCCTCTTACCTTCTTATGGCCCCATTACAACCTTATGAAAAGTTCTCATGATTATGTAGTGTGTTTCCAATTCTAGTGATGGCAATTTTGAGAATCTTGTCAAGCTTATGGTAGATTTGAGTCTATGGAAAGAAAATTAAGGGAACCTTTATGTATATATTCAAACACATGAGTGATAAGTGTCACATCACTATAGTGAGGTTCTATCGTTATTGCTAGCTATATTTGTTTCATATGTTTAATGATTGCATTTGATGATTTGAGGTGATTGATTCAAATTTGACATTATGCTCTATTGGGTGGTTTTTGAAAATTTCATTCCCTACTCTGTTTGCTAATGATTTTGCATCTTTTTTGGCTACCTTTGTATCAACTTTGCCATTATAATGTTACCTATGTCTATCCTGAGGAGGTTGTGTATATTTCTGGTTTTAGTGTTGGTTAGGGACAAGCAACAGTTTAAGCATGGGGGACTTTGACAATTGCCTATAGTATACATCATTCCATAGTCATGTTGCTGCATTTTTAGGAGAATTATGTGCCTTAAGTTATCATTTATACTCCTATTCTCGATTTATGCTTGGGTATGGTTGTTTGATGATGTTTGAAGGCATTTGGAGCATTTTGACCTAATATTTCGCCCTCCTTTGAGCATATTTTGACCCCCCACCGATGCCAACGAGGTGTTATGCTCGTGAAGCAAGGGAAGAGCAAACATATGTTTCAAGCCAAGACTACAGTCCAGCCGGGGTGCCTGCCACGGACTATGGTGAACTGTGTACCTGTGGTATCTTCGTTTTCCCCTCGGCTGTCTGGCTGAGAATCATCATACTTCTCTATATATGCCCATCCCTCAACAGCAGGCTAACAAAAGAAGAGGATTGTTTTATTTCATTTTCTTTCTAAAATTTCACCTCTTTTTAGTTAGGATCTTTAGTTTATATTTGTAAGTGAGAGATTTTGAAGTGTGGAGATCAGTTTGGCTTGCGGTTTGAAGACTTGGTTGAAGGCTGCCTTTGTCAACCCTTCCCCCTTAGATTTCACTGAATCATTGGTTAGTTATTTAATAATTAATCATGAGTGAGTAGTTTATCTTGTTCAGGCTTTTGTTAGTTTATACAAGTGTAGTTTGATCATGTTTTAATAAATAGAATTGTGCTTTTATTTCGTAATTGGTTTGATTTCGTTCTATCAGGTGAATATCTTGTTGTGAGTGGATTTTTGGGCAAATTTCACTTGCACATTTGAAACAGTTGAATGAACTACTGAAAGGTGAAATTTGATTGTTAGACCGCTCGATACAACCTAGCATATCCATGACCCAAAAGAGAGTAATCGAAAATATTGAACTTGGGTTAACGCAAATTAGTTTGAAAGGACGACTTTTGCTTACTTTAAGCAAATTTGGTTGATTTCGAAAGAATAGACTAATTTTTTTTGATAGATTACAATTCCTCGAAATTATCCGATTAAAGAAAAGTTCATGTTAATCATTTTGATCCAATCGCCTTTCTTAGCTACAAATATCCCTAAACGTTTTCTTCTTGATTGAATTTAGAAATAGTTAATTACAAGTTGCTAAATCAAATCCTTGTTGTAATTATTGCTTAGCATTTCCAAATCGAAAGAATTCGATAGATTGTGTTGGTCTTCGGGGGTGATATTTTATCTATACTACGACACCCGTGCGCTTGTGGGCAGTGGTCACAAATAAGGTTAAAGTTAGTTCTCAAGTTTGGCTTTCCCAACGTTTTTTAGGCATATCTTTTGTTTCCTTGCACCCCTTTTAGGATATTTGTTTCAACTAGGTGGAGCACTTTATAGGTGAAGTTAGTGCCTCAAATGAGCGAACTACTAGAGTATGAATTAGTTCTTACGTTCGGCCAATTTGTTTATTCGCAACCACACCTATTGTTCCCTTGCACTGGTTCTAGGTCTTTTGGTTTCTCTTGATTAGAGCTCTTTGTGGACAAAATTCCAGTCGAAATGAAAAGAAAACAAGTTTTAAAGGATGTTTTGTGTTTGGTTTAGTTTATTATTTGTAGCCAAGCCCTTTAGTGTTTATTTGTAGTCATATCTATTCATAGGGGTGCGTGACATATATGGAGGTGGGCTCTTCACAGGTGAAGTTTAAGCCGCAAAAGAAAGAAACATATGGTTAAGTTTAGTTCCTAAGTTTGGCTTACTTCTTGATTTGTAGCAAAACCTTTCATTACATGGTACTCATCTTGGGGCATTTGTTCCCTCTTGCTCGGAGCTCTTTGTGGATGAAGTAAGAGCCCACATGAAAAGGCAACTACAGTAATTATTAATTCTTTTGTTTGACTTGGCTCTTGATTTGTGGCTATTGCTTTCATTACATTGCACTTGCTTTAGGTAATTTGATTTTGCTCAATGAGTGCTCCTTATGACTGAAATTGGTGACCCAAATGAAAAGACAACTACAGTGAGAGTTAGTTGTTTTGTTTTGGTTAATTCTTCATCTATATAGCCACATCTTTGATTCTGTTACACTCATTTTAGAGCATTTGTTTCCATTGTTGGGGGCTTTTATGAGTCAAATTGGAACCGGAAAAGAACAGATGACTAGAGTTAAAGTTAGTTCGCACATTTGGCTAGTTTCTTTATTTGTAACCATGCCTTTCGTTCCCTTAAACTTATTTTAGGACATCCGGTCCATTTTAGTGCGAGCTGTTCTTTTGAGTGAAATTAGAGAACCAAATGAAATGGCAACCAGAGCTATTATTGGCTCTTTAGTTTGGCCTACTTTTGGATTTGTGGTTGCCGCTTTCATTCCACTGTACGTGTTTTAGGTAATTTGATTTCACTCAATGAGAGATCTTTGTGGGTGAAGTTGGAGCGCCAGATGAAAAGTCAACTAAAGTGGAGCTTAGTTCCTAAGTTTGGGTTTGCTCTTGATCTATAGCCGCACCTTTCATTTCGTTGCACACATTTTAGAGCATTTGTTTCCATTGTTTGAAGCCTTTTGTAAGTTAAGTTGGTACCCGAAAAGAAAAAGTGATTAGAGTTAAAGTTAGTTCGGCTAGTTTCTTTATTTGTAACCACACCTTTCGTTCCCTTGCCCTTGTTTTAGGGAATTTCTTTTCTTTTTATGGAAGCTCTTCGTGGGGAAAATTGGAGCCCGAACGAAAAGACAACTAGTGTTCTCATTGTTGGCTTACTTCTTGATTTATAGCCATGTCTTTCGTTTCCTTGCACTCATTGTCTGGCATTTATTTTCCCTTGGCGGGAACTCATTGCAAGTGAAATTTAAACTCTAACGAGCAGAGAACTAGAGTTAAAGTGAGTTCTTATGTTTGCCTTAGTTCTATACTTATCGCCACACATTTCAGTCCGTTCCATAGATTTCAGGGCACATGTTTTAACTTAGCACGAGTACTTTGTGCTTGAAATTGGAATCCTCGGAGAAAAGGCAACCAGAGTTGAAGTTGGTTGTTAAGTTTGGCTAGTTTATTTATCTATATCCACACCCTTCGTTCGCTTGCACTTATTTCGGGGCATTTATTTCTCTTGGTAGGAGGTCTTTGTTGGTGAGAATGGAAGCCCCAAATGAAAGCACAAATAAAGTCAATGTTAGTTCTCAAGTTTGGCTTATCCCTTCATTTGTAGCCATATCTTTTGTTTCCTTGCACCCCTTTTAGGAATTTGCTTTCGCTTGGTGGAACTATTTATAGCTGAAGTTAGTGCCCCAAATGAGCAAACAATTAGATTCATAATTAGTTCTTATGTTCGGCCAGTTTGTTCATTCGCAGCCACACCTTTTGTTCCGTTGAATTGCTAAACGGGGAAATCAAATTGCAGTTTAAATAAAACTAGTTTTAAAGCCAGTAATGTGTTCAGTTTAGTTCATTATTTATAGCCAAGCCCTTTAGTGTTTCTTTGTAGTTATACCTATCTATTAAGAGCGGGGGAGATATATGGAGGTGGGCTCTTCCCAAGTGATGCTTAAGCCACAAAAGAAAAGAAAGCTATGCTTAAGTTTAGTTCCTAAGTTTGGCATACTTCTTGATTTGTAGCAAAACCTTTCATTACATGGCACTCATCTTGGGGCATTTGTTTCCTGCTGCTCGGAGCTCTTTATGGGTGGAATAAGGCCTACATGAAAAAACAATGAGAGTTATTATTAGTTCTTTAGTTTGACCTGGCCCATGATTTGTGGCTACCAATTTCATTAGATTGCAATTGTTTTAGGCAATTTGATTTCGATCGATGAGTGCTCCTTGTGAGTGAAATTGGTGTCCCAAATAAAAAGACAACTATAGAGAAAGCCAGTTGTTATGTTTGGGTTAATTCTTGATCTATATAGCCACATCTTTGATTCTGTTGCACTCATTTTAGAGCATTTGTCTCATTGCTGGGAGCTTTCTGAGAGTCAAATTGGAATCAAAAAAGAATAGACAACAAGAGTTAAATTTCATTCGTAGGTTCGGCTAGTTTCTTTATTTGTAGCGACACCTTTCATTCCCTTGAGCTTATTTTAGGGCATTGATTCCCTTTTAGTGGGAGCTCTTTTTGAGTGAAATTAGAGCACCAAATGAAATGGCCACTAGAGCTATTATTAGCTCTTTAGTTTGACCTGGTTTTTTATTTGTGGCTAGCACTTTCATTCCATTGTACATGTTTTAGGTAATTTGATTTCACTCAATGAGAGCTCTTTGTGGCAGAAATGGGAGCTCCAGATTAAATGACAACTGCAGTGAAACTTAGTTCTTAAGTGTGGGTTAGTTCTCAATTTATGGTCGCACCTTTCATTTCATTACAATCATTTTATAGCATTTCTTTCCATTGGTGGGAGCCTTTTGTAAGTCAAATTGGAACCCGAAAAGAAAAGGAAATTAGAGTTAAAGTTAGATCGTATTTGGCTAGTTTTTTTATTTGTGCCCACACCTTTTATTCCCGTGCCTTTATTTTAGGGATTTTGTTTTCTTTTTAAGAAAGCTTTTCATGGGGGAAATTAGAGCCCCAAATGAAAATATCACTACAGTGATAGTTAGTTCTCATATTTGGCTTACTTCTTGATGGAGAATATGCAAGATTAGATGCAAATTGGGAACAAGCAAGTGAACTGTAAGTTCAAGTCTGACTTAACTGAACTTGAAACTGCAACAAATCAAAGGAAAACCAACATAATAAGGACTTGGCTTGGATACAGTTACACCACTAAGACAATTTCAGGCCCTAGTTGACAATCTAGATATAGACACACCACTAGATTGCTAGCCAAGACACACTAGAGCACGACCTATAATGGCTAGAGTATAGGATGGCCAGAGAGAGTTTTGAGAGAAAAGGAGTTGTGCTTAACTTCATATAATCAACTGAGTTCTTATAACTGCAATGAGGCTTTTATACTTAGCCTTGCATTCCCTCTTAATGGTTACAACAACTTAATTTGATCCTTGACACCTAATTCCTTTGCTAATCTCCAATATTAAGGCGTTAAGCCTTGGTAGCATCCAAGTAGTGCTAACGATGGTCTTAAGAAGCCATTTGCAGCTACTAATTATGTGATTAGCATGGGCTGATAGCAAATACAGTAGCTTGGTGTCAATTGGATCAAAGGGTATTTCCCTTGACTTTGTGGTGGATAATAGCTGATGCTATTTGATCTAAGATTGCTACTTTAGGGCCTTCCTCGATAATATTTTGGACACCTTTTCATCCCTTGAATGTCCCCCACCATGCTATTACAATGAGTCAAAAATAATCCCTCAAGACACTACCTAACTGAGCTGAAAACTAGGCAGTTTTGTGTATAATTTGGTTGGCTAGCTGAACTGGACTAATGCTTTTGTAATAAAAGGTGGGGTAACTTGTATCATTTAATAGCTGCAAATAAGCTAGCAAATGAGCTAAGTTAGTCCCCTATAGGACCTGCTGATTATTGAACTAAATGGCATAGTTTGCACTAATTGGGTACGCTGGATAGAATGCTGAAACCTAGACTAAAATCTGGAGCTTGTGCCACAACCTTGAGCCCTAATGCTTGAGCACTCCTACTTGAATTGGTTTTAGTGGTGGCGTTCACATCATCCTGCCCTTACTGAAGAGGATTTAACCTCAAATCCTTAAGGGATACATCCTCCTAATATGGACTAAAAGTCTGCCATATTAAAAGCAATAGAAACACTATATTCCACTAGAAGTTCAACTTTGTAGGCATTATCCTTGATCTTCTCTAAAACTTCAAAGGCACCATCTGCTTTTGGACTGAACTTAGTCATTCTCTTTTGAGGAAACCTCTCCTTCCTCAAATGAACCCATATAAGGTCCCCACGTTAGAAGATAACGTTCCTTCTATGCTTCTTGACTGGAACCTTATAGCTAGCATTCCTGTCCTCAATCTTTTGTCTAAGCTTGTCATGCAATGCCTTGATTTCTTTCACCCTCTGTTCAGGCTCCACACTTGGCTTCCCTTCAATGGCTCTAGGCATCGAATCTCTACAAGTTAAACGATCAACTCCATAAACTGTCTTGTAAGGGGATAAACTAGTGGTCTTGTGAGGAGCTCTGTTGTATGCGAACTCCACATGAGGCAATAACAAGTCCTAAGCCTTGGCTTGAGTTCTAATCAAGGCCCTCAATAGGACTCCTAAAGTCTTATTGGTGACTTCAGTTTGGCCATTAGTTTGAGGATGGTAGGTTGTACTGAACTTGAGTTTGGTTCCTACCCTCTTCCATAGGTTAAGGAAAAAATGGCTTAGGAATTTAGCATCCCTATCTGAGACAATGGACCTGGGAACCCTATGCAGCCTCATCACGTACTTCAAATACAGTTCAACAACTTACATAATGTCATTGGTTTTAGTGCAGGCTCTGAAATGAGCCGTCTTTGAAAATCCATCCACAACCACAAAGATTGAGTCCTTTCCCCTTTGAGTTTGTGGTAGACCCAAGGTAAAATACATGCTCACATGAGTCTAAGGGCCTTGAGGTACTAAAAGTTGAGGGTAAAGCCCCAATGGTAGAGAGTGGCCCTTGACAGCTTGGCAGGTGGCATATCTTATGAGGATATCCTGAACATCCTTAGGCATGCCCAGCCAGAAGCAATGCCCCTTCATACTTGAAACTAGGTAACTTTAGCTTCTTTGTGGGTTTGGGTTTCTTGTTTGGGCTGACGGGTTGTGTGTGGGGCGGAAGCTTTGGCTAAGATAGTAGCTTAAGCTCTTATACCACTTGATGCACTTCTAAGTCCTTAGAACGAAGAACAAAGAAGAGACCACAAGTAGCTAATGGAAGAGAGGAGAAAGGAGGGCACAGTTTGTAAGCAAGAAAAAGGTAGATGGATGACTAAGGCTCTGGATAAGATATCACCACCAAGTATCTTAGAGCTCTCCTTGTAGGTTAATTAAGATAAGATAGCACGACTTAAATAACCTTAAAAGACTCTTGATCGCCACTATAGTGAGCTACTATATAGATAAGCAAGAGAGAGAAACACAAGAGAGTTCAAACTCAACCCAAATCATATATTCAAAAGTGAGTTTCAACATGAAGGTTTCCCATATAAATGAGGGCTCTAACAATCAGCAAGAAGGGGGAAAAACGAGGCCAAGCAACCCGGCAAAGGGAAAAAAGCGGGGCACGAAAAAGTACACAAATACAAAGTAAAAGCAAAACACTATCAGTACTTTTCAGAAATGCAACTGCAACTTCAAACAAGCATAACATCCAAAATAGTCGCCCAAATTTAATCCTTCAAAAGCTAGGTGAAATCCCTAATTGTCTATATTCATATAATACCTATTAGAGCCTCTGATTCCCAGTTGTTTGATAGTTGTACCCTGATAAAGACAAGTGATGCCTTGCTAAAAATAGCCTACACATTCTCTAAACTTGCTTCCTTTTGAAACCTTAAATTTAAATTTAATTTCAAACTCTTTTGCTGTCATTAACTTTCACTCAAAAAGGATTCCCAAAACTAGATTTTTAGGTTCCTAAGTTAATCCAAGGTTAGGAAAAACGGACCCATACAACCAGGTAATGAACTGGCTTAACTAGGCGGATTGTATAACCGGACTTTGAGAGCTGATTTGGATGGGTAAATGAAGGCCAAATGACTTGAAATTTGCTTTATTAGAAAGGTAACTTCCTGAAATTAAACCATTTTGGAAAAGAATGGACTCATGTCACTCAGAAGTTAGGTAATGAGAGTCATAAAGACTGCTGGTGCTGGCATGGACTTGATAGTAACAATCTGAACCAGCCATGTGGTCTCTAAAGGTTTGAAGAACCTTTTGGACCTCCTTGGACATAGGTAGCTCTTGATCATGGTATCAACAATGGTATCCCATGGGTGCATCATCCTCCCGTAGTTGGAGAGAATTTGCTCTCAAATCTTCAAAGTGATCATCATTAAAGTATGGCTTAATGTCCGCTACGTTGAAGGTGCATGAGACTCGATATTCTACATGAAGTTCAACGTTGTAAGCATGGTCATTTAACTTCTCAATTATCTTAAAAGGTCCATCATCTTTTGGCATAACTTTAGACTTCCTTTTGGAAGGAAATCTTTCCTTTCTAAGGTGCACCTAAACTAAATCTTTCAGTTGAGATAAAGCATGTTTTTGGTGCTTATTGGCTTGATTTTGTGGGGCTAAAGGAAATTCCATTAGGAATTTATTTTGGAGATCTTTCCTCCCTTGGAAGGAAAGAAATACTTTCCTATCCTTTCGAATTTCTTTAGTCTTAGGGTTGGAAATTTGATGTGTAGCAAAAGGAGCTAAGGTGATTTTTCATCCATCTTTGTGGAGAGTGCATGTATTTCGATAACCATCATGCATCCCTTTGGACATATAGGCAAGGCCTTCTTAATAGGATATGCATGGCAAGCATCCATGGGAATGATATCACACCATAACTCATCACAGTAGCTTTCACCAATTGATAAATTGATCAAGCAACGAGTTGAGACTTGAAGTCCTTTAACTTGGTATACCCATTGGGTGGAGTAGGGGTAAAGGTGAGGCTTGGCTTTGAGCTTAAGCTTCCCTCCGAAAGTAGTGGAGCCACATTTGCAAAACTTCTCCCATCCACAATGAGTGAACATACATGGCCATTGATGGTACATCTTGTATAGAAGATGTCCTCACGTTGCTCCTCATGGTTTGGGCCTTTTTGACCACTCAAAGCCCTCGTAAGCACAAGTACTCACCTTCATTCGCTTCCACCACACATTCCTCCTCAATCTCCATTAGATGAACGTCCTTATCATTCCCTTCCTCCTTTAACTCAGCTTTTTTAAGTTCTTGGTACTCCTTCAAGGTGATAAGCTTTCCATTAGGACAATCCGAGGCTATACGTCTAAACCCTTGACACTTCGAGCACCTTCTCTTCTCATAAGGGTTGAGTGGTCATTTTTTGCAGTTTGGCTTGGAAATAGGTGAGGTCGTGGGTGTATTTAGGGGTTTAGGAATAGGAATAGAACTTCCATTGTTAAAAGTGTAGCTACCTTGAGGGTGTTTTGAGGGTTCTATCTTGAACTTGGATTTCTTTTGGAGCCCAACTTTGTGGGCTAGTGAGCAAACCTTATGAAGACTAGTGTAATGTTTTAACTCCACAACATTGCTAATGGAGTCATTCAACCCTCCCAAGTATCTCACTATAGTTTGGTCTTCATTCTCCCTAATATCACAAGTCATGACAAGCTTTTCAAACTCACTAGTATACTCCTCCAAACTCTTAGTTTCTTACCTAAGGCTATCGAGTTTAGTGCAGTTGTCTTGAAGGTAGTGGGGTGCTAGAAATTTGGCTTTGAGTTTTTCCATCATCTTTCTCCATGATTTAATCTTCCCCTTCCCTTTCCTAGCCCCCTTAGCCAAGACATTACTCAACCAAATGGAAGCATACTTTCATAGTTTTAGGGATACAAGCTTAACTTGCTTATCATCTGAGACATCCTTGTACGCGAACACTGTTTCTATGATGTTCATCCAATCTATGAACTTGTTTGGATTATGTTGTCCTTTAACTCCGAGATCTCCACTTTGAAAGCCAAGGCCAGTTGCTTGCCTCTCCTTAATCCTCTAGGCCTCCATTCTTGATCATCTTCACTTGATGCAAAAGGGTTACCCTCAGAACCTTTCTTGACCGAATTGGACTCACAAGTGGTGTGTGAGCTCTGAATATGGCTTTGGCTGTTTCTCATGGCTTGCCTAAGTTGAGCATCCTTTTTAGCTTTAACCTTCATGAGTTGCTCAAATCTCTCTCCTAAAGTCATGCTACTAATCATGCTTGAAACTAGGTAGCTTTGGGTTCTTTACGAGCTTGCATTTTGTGTTTGGGCTAAAGGGTTGTGTTTGGGATGGAAGCTTTAGCCAAGAGACTATCCTAAGCTGGGATACCACTTGATGCACTTCTAAGTCCTTAGAATGAAGAACAAAGAAGAGATCTTAAGTAGCTAATGGAAGAGAGGGGTAAAGGTTGCTATGGTTTGTGAGCAAGAACAAGATAGATAGATGGCTAAGGCTCTTGGATAAGGTATCACCACCACGAATCTTAGAGCTCTCCTTTTAGGTTAATTAAGATAAGATATCACCACTCAAATAACCTTAAAAGAGTGTTGATCACCACTCTAGTGAGCTATTCTAGAGATAAGAAAGAGAGAGAAACATAAGTGAGCTTAAACTCAACCCAAATCTTATATTCACTAGTGAGTTTCAATATGATGGTTTCGCACATATAAGGGGACTCTAATAATCAGAAAACAAGGGGGGAAAACTAGGCCAAACAGCTGGCCAAAGAGAAAAAAGGGGGGCACAAAAAGGTAAGCAAGTACAAAAGCAAAAGCAAAAAGTTGTCACTATTGTTCAGAACTACAACCTCAACTTCAAACAAGCATAACTTCTAACATATTTGCCCAAATAGGGTCTTTCAAAAGCTATGAGAAATCCCTAAGTGTCTATTTTAAGGTAAGACCTTTGGGAGCCTCAGGTTCTAAGCGGTTTGATAGTTGTACTCTAATAAGGGCAAGTGACTCTTTGCTAAAAATAGCATGCACCTTTTCTGAACTTACTTGCTTTTGAAACCTTGGATGTGAATTTGATTGAAAGTCTTTTACTACCCTTCAATTTCACTTAGAGAGGATTCATAAAATTATATTATTAGGTCACTAAGTTAATCCAAGGTTAGGAAAAACGGACCCAAACAACCGGGTAATGAATTGGCCTAATTGGGCAGATTGTATAGCAGGACTTTGAGAGCTGATTTTGATGGGAAAATGAAGTCCAAATGATTCGAAATTTGCTTTATTGGAAAGCTTACATTCTGGACTTAAACTCTGTGCCAAAATAATGGATCATAACACATATAAGTTTTGTAACCAAAATCATAAGGGCACTGCTCGCGCTGGCTTGGACTGGATAGTAGCAATCTGAACCCGTCATGTGATCTCTTATGGTTTGAAGAGCCTTTAGGACCTCCTTGGACTGAGGTAGCTCTTGATCATAGTCTCCCTTATGGTGCCCCATGGGTGCATCAACTTCAGAGCCTCATGGTCAGAGTAGAGTATTAACTCAGCAGCTATAAGATAGTGACTCTAATGTTCCAAGCATCTGACTATTGCATAAAATTCTTTATTATAAGTTGAGTTTGTTCTCTTAGAATCACAGAGTTTCTCACTAAAGAAGGCTAAAGGCCTGCCTTCCTGCGTTAGAACTCCACCAATGCCTACCCCAGAGGCATCACACTCAACCTTAAAGACCTTTTCAAAGCATGGTAAGGCAAGAGTTGGTGCCTGAGTCAGCTTTAGTTTGATCTCCTCAAAGGCCCGATGTGCCGTTGCATTCCATTGAAATGAGCTTCCTTTTATCACGTTAGTCATTGGGGCCATAATGGTGCTGAAGTTCTTGATAAACCTTTTTTAAAAGGATAGCAACCTATGAAGGCTTCTTACATTATGGATGCTTTTATGAATTGGCCAGCTCCTTATAGCCTCCACCTTACTGTCATCTACTTGAATGCCATCAGTAGTGACTATGTATCCTAAGAAAGTGACCTCATGAGTGAGAAAGGTGCACTTCTTAATATTTCCATAAAGCTTTTCTCTCTCCAGAACCTAAATAATGTACTTGAGATGGTTCAAGTGATCTTCTTCTATCATCTTGTAAATGAGGATATCATTGAAGTGAACAACCACAAAACTACTAATAAAGGGTCTGAAGACATGGTTTATCAACCTCATGAATATGCTAGGTGGATTAGACAAGTGAAAAGGTATGACTAACCACTCATATAAACCTGCCCTGGTCTTAAAGGCAGTCTTCCATTTATCATGCTCGATAATTATGATATGATAATAGCCACTCCTTCTATCAACTTTTGAAAACACCCTTGAGGCATAAAGCTCATCTAGTATATCTTCCAAACTTTTAGTACTGATATGGCTGGTACAGCATACCGACTTTGGCTTTCCCTCACCATTCCCTTAGCCATTAACCCCTTAACATGCCTTTGTATCTCCTGTGTCTATTTGGGGTTTATTCTATAGGTTGGTTTGCTGGGCAGTGTGGCTCCTGGGATCAAATCAATGTGGCACTGGATTGATCTTCTAGGTGTGAGGCATGGTGGGTTCACTTTTGGAAAGACATTGGGGTACTGGTCCAGAATGGATTTGGACAATCGTAGGATATTTTGAGGCTGTTCTTGGCTTGAACTCGCTTAGACAATCCAGCCCTTGAAAGGTTTGAATTCATGCTGTGAGGCTTTGAGGTTAACCACCACATTGGTAAGTAGCCCTTCTGTGGGTTCAGTGGGTTTTAGGGGCTTGGTTTGGGCATTTAATATGGTGGTAAGGGGGTCAGGGTTATCTTCTTTGCATCCTTAACAAAAGAATAGGTATTCTAATAACCATCATGGATCACACTTCTGTCATACAACCATGGTCTCCCTAACAGAACACGATATTCATCTATAGGGATTATGTCACACCAAACCTCATCAGAGTAATTCTTGCTAACTGAAAAAGAAACTAAGCATTTGGAATCAACTTGCAAGCCCTTACCTCAGTTCAGCCATTGGATGTCGTAAGTGTGGGGATAGCCCAAATTTTGTAAGCCCAGCTTCTCAATCCGAGTTGTAGAAGCAACATTAGAACAACTCCCAATGTCAATCATTAGTGAACAAACTTTTCCCTGAATGGTGCACCTGCGCTGGAAGATATTTTCTCCCTGGTGATCCTTGGTTCTCCTCTGAACATTAAGGACTCTTTTGATCAACAACATCTCTTCCACATCAGGTTCAGTAGGTAATTCTGCTCCTTCCTATTCCTCCCTTAAACAGACCTCCCTTTCGTCCTTCACTTCTTCCACCTAGGAAGCTTGGTATTCATCCAGTGTAATAACTCCTCTGTTACGACATTCAGAAGCAATGTGTGCCAAACCATGACATTTGAAACATCTTCTAGGGGTAGCAGGGTTAGGTTGGGTTTTGTTTTGTAGAGTTGGGGTTTTTGAAGCAATCTGGGATGAATTTCTAGTGGGTTTAGGGGTTAGCTTAGGGCTCCCCTTGTTGATAGTTTTGTTTCTGGGAAAAGGCTTAGGTCATTCTTTCTTAACAGACGTAACTTCTTGTTCTGCTGAACCCTATGAGGTAGCACACATACATCCTTAAAAGTAGTGTACTAGTACAATTGAACCACATAAGAGTACCTAGCGTCAAGTCCACAAAGATATCTCACTATGGTTTGGTCTTCTGATTCTTGTAAATCACACTTGATTGGGAGTTGTTCGAACTCCCTAGTGTATTCCTCAATAGACATGTGGCCTTGAGTCAGATTATGCAACTGAGAGTAGCTGTCTTGAAGGCAAAACTAGGGTAAGAACCTGTTTTCGAGCTTGGACTTCATCTTGGCCTAGGATCTGATCTGTATCTTCCCTTTCTTGGCTCTGTTGGCACAAAGGTTGGTCCACCAGAGGGGTGCATGCTTCCTCAGCCTCGATGCCACAAGCTTGACCTTTTTATCCTCAGGGATGTCTTTGTAATCAAAGACCCTCTCAACTATATGCAACCAATGAAGGAATTCATTTAGATCAAGCCTTCCTTTAAACTCTAGTATCTCAATCTTGATGTCAAAGCTAGATTGCATGTGGTGGTGCCTTCTATCTCTCCTATGCCTTGGTTCAGGGTCATTGTCACTAAAGGAAGCAAAGGGGTTGCCTTGATTGTCAACCTCTTCCTCAAGTGACTGCTCGGAAGAGTTGTGAGATTCTAAATGTAAGGCCTCCTCTGGTTCTTGAGAGATTGTTGAGTTATTTTGATTAAGTTTTGATGATAACAAATCTAAGTGTAAAAATTTGTCCAAGTAATGTTGCTCCAAACACGATCTCCAAACAGGCCTAGCTGGTGTTTTCTTTTGTGTATTAACTGGTTTGCTACATGTGAGAACAAGTCTCTAAAACAGGTTCTACTTGGTGGTTCTATATTAAGAACAACTCGATTGTAAAAGCATGTTGTTCCTGGACTCTAGCAAGATCAGCTCGATGTAAAGCATGTGGTTCCGATACTCTAGCAATGCAAAGAACAACCCTAGCAAACAAGGTGGCCTTGGTGTTTACAGCAGCTCTACAAATCCTGGACAAGATGATTGGTTCAAAACAAGAAGTCTTGGGTATATAGGTTTTATTTATTTAGACTCTTGTTAATATGCCAATATTGAAAACATCATTTTAAACACCTCTTGAATCGGCAGTTGCGTTAAAGCGCTTCAGAACACCAGTTGCGAACAACCCTGCAAACAGGGTGCCTAGGGTGTTTCTGAACTGAAACGGCTATGCCCAATTATTTTGGAAAAATTTATTTCGGCTGGCCAAAAGCTCTAAAATCCTTTCTTCAAATTGTTTTTGAGATAGGATATTTTTGAGATATGAATTATTATGGGAGATTTGCCAAAATTGTTTTGCTAAATATTTTCTAAAAACCAAAGACCTATATTTTAGGAAGTGATTTATTCAAATTTCAAAGTTGAGATTTTTGGTTCCTTATTTGAAATTCTCCACGGCTATTTCAAACGAGAGGATAAGTTTTTATCTTTTAGAAACAAATCCCTTTTATTTTGGAAATTTCTTATCCTCTAACCGTTTGGAAAATCCTTTGCTTGGAAATCTCCTTTGATGCCATACTTGGCAGATTCTCAACAACTTCCTTGATTTTTTGACCGTTGATCTTCTTGGTTAAAAGCTTAGCTCTTCTCTCCCATTTCGTAGACACAACAGGCATTGAGAAAACACAGTGCGGTAAAGGGAAAATTCTGAAAACCCGGTTTTTACTCAAAAGTAAGAAAATATTTCTTGAGCTTCAATTCGCAAAGAAAACCGTGACAAGCTGTGTTAAATTGAGTTTTCAAACCATTGGCATAACAGGATCTTCAGTGTACCTTACATCTGCTTAGTGAGAAGCACCCCCAGTAAGGTGTTTTCAACCCTGATCTTGGATCAGAAAAGTGACTGAGTGGTCCTTAGTCGTGTGGACTTTGGACGTGTCCAATCTGGTGAGATTTGGACGTAGTGTAACCGTTCTTAGGGAAGAAGGTTATGTGGTTGCAAGTTGTAACAAGGTGTGTTACATTTGTAACGAGTTAAGCCCGGTTATAGTGAAGTGGTTAAAAGCCTACACGAGGTAGGTTGTGGTTTTTCACACCTCAGTTGGGCTAGAGGTGTTTTCCACGTAAAAATTGTGTGTGCTTTATTTCCGCATTTATCTTGGTGATTTTCGCACTTGCAATATCTGAAAACAACCCCTGCAAACAAGTCAACAGGGTGTTCGTCATCTGAGAACAATCTCTGTCAGGGTGTTTGTTACTTACAACGCGAAAATCAAACACCACAATTCACCCCCCTCTTGTGGAAGTATACTCATAAAGTCAACAGAGATTCTCCTAACTACCTATTGAGATACTCATTTTGCTTCTCAAGATACTCATAGTTCTTCATCAAAGCCTCAAACTTCTCCCCAAATGACATACTGCCACTCATATTCTCTACTCTGGAAAAAAAAAGGTTCTTTACGGACTGTGTGTTTGGGGATAAGGATTTTGTTTTAGATGAAGGATCAAACCTGAGGGAGTAGCCTAAGCTTTGATATGAAATATATGATAGAGAATGAGCAAGATTAAATGCAAACTAGAAACAAGCAAGTGAACTGTAAGTTCATGTTCGACTGAACTAAACTTGAAACAGCAACAAATCAAAGGGAAACTACGATAATCTGGACTTGGCTTGGATGCATTTACACCACTAAGATAATTCCAGGGCCCTTGGTCATAATCTGGATACAAACACACCACTCGATCACCAGCCAACACTCACCAGAACACCTGCTGTAATTACCAGAGTACAGGATAGCTAGAGAGAGTATTAAGAGAAAAGGAGTTGTGCTCAACATCATAAAATCAACAACTAAGTTCTTACAATTGAAAACGAGGCTTTTGTACTTAGCCTTGCACTCCCTCTCAACATTGTCGCTGAAAATAGAAACAAACTAAAACAGCAAAATAAGTTCAAACTAAAATACCCTAAAAATAGCAGCTTAATCTGATCTTTGACACCTAATTCCTTTGCTAAACTCCATTATTAAGTTGTCAAGCCTTGTTAGCATCCAAGTACTGCTAATGACAATCTTGAGGAGCCATTTATTGCTGCTAATGATGTGATTAGCTGGGGCTGACTGATCCCACTTGCTACTTTAGGGCCTTCCTTGATAATTGCTTATGCTAACTGATCTGACTTACCTATTTTAGGTCATTCCTTGATAATATTTTAAACACATTTTCAAGCCCTTCAAAATGTCCGAAGATGTTAGAAGGACTCAAAATAATCCCTCAAAACACTGCCTGACTGAGCTGAAAATTAGGTAGCTTTGTGTCCGATCTGGCTGGCTAGCTGAACTGGACCTATGCTTTGGTAACAACAGGTGGGGCCAACTTGTATCATTTGGTAGCTAGAAATAAGCTAGCAAATGAGCTAAGTTACTTGTCGAAAGAACCTGCTGATTATTAAACTAAGTGGCATAGTTTGAACTAATTGGGTATGTTGGATAGAATGCTGAAACACGGACTGAAATCTAAACCTTATACCACAACCTTAAGCACTAATGCTTGAACACTCCTACTTGAATTGGCTTCAATAGAGGTGTCCCCATCACTACTTGATTTATAGTCATGTCTTTCGCTCTCTTGCACTCATTGTATGGCACTTGTCTCCCCTTGGTGCAAACTCCTTGTAGGTGAAATTTAACCCCAAATGAACAGACAACTAGAGTTAAAGTGAGTTCTTATGTTTGACTTAGCTCTATAGTCATCGCCACACATTTCGTTCCGTTGGGCAGACTTTAGGGCACATGTTTCCACTTGGTGTATGTACTTTGTGCTTAAAATTGGAATCCCTATAAAAAAGACAACTTAAGTAAAGAGTTAGTTCTTAAGTTTGGCTAGTTTATTTATTTACAGCCATACCTTCCATTTGCTTGCACTTATTTTAGGGTATTTCTTTTCTATTTGTATAAGGTCTTTATGGGTGAGAATGGAAGCCCCAAATGAAAGCACAACTAGACTTAAAGTTAGTTCCCAAGTTTGGCTTACTGCTTGATTTGTAGCCACATCTTTTGTTTCCTTGCACTCATCCTAGGATATTTGTTTCCACTTGGTGGAACTCTTTATGGGTAAAGGTAGTGCCCTGAATGAGCAAACAATTAGATTCAGATTTAGTTGTTACATTCGGCTAGTTTGTTTATTCGAAACCATACCTTTTTTTCCCTTGTACTAGTTCTAGGTCATTTGTTTTCTCTTGATCAGAGCTCCTTATAGGCAAAATTGAAATTGAAATGAAAAGAGAACTAGTTTTCAAGCCATTTTTGTGTTTGGTTTAGTTCATTATTTATAGCGAAGCCCTTTGGTTTTATTTGTAGTCATATCTATTCATAAGAGTGGGTGACTTATATGGACGTGGGCTCTTACCAGGTGAAGTTTAAGTCACAAAAGGAAAGAAAGCGTTAGTTCCTAAGTTTGGCTTACTTCTTTATTTGTAGCAAAACCTTTCATTACATGGTACTCATCTTGGGGCATTTGTTTCCTCTTGCTTGAAGCTCTTTGTGGTTGGAATAAGCGCCCACGTGAAAAGACAACCAGAGTTACTATTTGTCCTTTAGTTTGGCCTAGCTCCTAATTTGTGGACCTAACCAAGACAATTGGGACGCTCAAACAAGTTCAGGAAGTCTCAGATTAATGTCGTCCAGAGAATTGACCACATTTTGCGAAAGACACAAATACAAGCTTCCAGGTTCAAAGCAGAATTCAAGCCTGGTTTTGTTTTCTTGATTACTTAGGCCTCCATGAGGTTTAAGCCCTAATTTTTTGCATATCTTGGTTCCCCAAGATGACATGTACCTGGATAAATAAGGAAATTCAAGTTAAGCGTAAGATGAATAACCAAGTCCTTTTTACAAACTGTGCTGGCTGGAGCCCAGTTTTGACCGGTCTAATTTATTTACAGTTTTGGGGCAACAAATGAAGTTATAAACCCAAATTTTCACTAGGAAGAGTTAGGAGACATCTTAAGGTTTCCATGCATGTAAGGAAATCCATATCATGCCTACTTTTTGCATAGGACATGTGGCGAGCAAAAATAGCTTGCAATCTACCTGGGGAGAGCTAATTGGTGCATTTGGTGGTTGCTAACCTTCTAGCCATCCAATCTTGTCCTAGAAGTATGATTAGCAAGTTAAAGGTAGTTTAGACACAATCATAAGCATGTCAACGCAGCCAAATGAAGGGCCAATGAAGAACAAGGAAGAAAAGACAGAAGCACTCTCATTGTCTGACCGTAAAGTACAAAGGGAAAAAGGCAGCTTTTCACTTTTCTCTCGCACATGACCAATTGCTTTCTTCCTTAATTACTTGATTAGAATTGAGTTAGGCTTAAACATAAGGCTACCTAGACTCGGGTATTGTAATTAGTAAGAGTAAACTGTGTTGTACTTTGCAGAATTAGAAGATTAAGCTAAGCCAGATTCTAAGGTAGCTTAGGAGGGTTCCTAATCTTGAAGAAAACTCCTCCCCTTTGCTTGACCAACTTGCTTACTTGTGTATTATAAGGGCTGGAAACACTAATTTTGTAGTCAGATTTGCTTACCTCTTTAATGAGAAACGAGAGCATTACTCCTTTTAAAACCGAAAATACTTAGCTTGGTTATCCTTACTTAGGCCAAGTAAGGTGGTGTTCAAGTAAAGTCTTAAGCTTCATAAGTAGTGTTTCTGTACCTTAATCTAAATTTAAGGTCCCTAGCCTTGAGCTTGGTGTTGTCTCTATACCTAAGTTTAAAGTTTAGTTCAATCTGCATTCACTCGCTCTATTCGAATTCCAATGAACTTTGGCATGGGAACTAGATTGTTCTAGCATAGCTTACATTCTCCTTGAGTGTTAGTTTAGTTCCTTGGCATTTGCATCAGTGGCTACCACTTTCATTACATTGCATATCTTTTATGTAATTTGATTTCGGTCGATGAGAGCTCCTTGTGAGTAAAATTAGGGACCCCAATGAAAAGCCCACTACAGTGAAAGTTAGTTGCAATGTTTGGGTTAATTCTTTATCTATATAGCCACATCTTTCATTCCATTGCACTCATTTTAGAGCATTCGTATCCATTGGTGGTGGTTTATGAGCCAAATTGGAAACGAAAAAGAAAAAACTACTAGAGTTAAAGTTAGTTCATAAGTTTTGGTAGTTTCTTTATTTGTAGCCACACCTTTCGTTCTGTTGAACTTATTTTAGGACATTTGTTCCGTTTTACTGCGAGCTCCTCTTTTGAGTGAAATTAAAGCACTGAATGAAATGACAACTACAGCTATAATTAGTTTGGCTTACATTCTATTGCAGAAGTTTTAGGTAATTCGATTTCACTCGATAAGAGCTCTTTGCGGGTGAAATTGGATCTCCAGATGAGCAGACAACTAGAGTGAAACCAAGTTCCTAAGTTTGGGTTAGTTTTTGATCTATAGCCACACCTTTCATTTCACTGCATTCATTTTACTACACTCGTTTTCATTAGTGAGAGTCTTTTGTAAGTGAAATTGGAACCCGAAAAGAAAAGGCAATTAGAGTTAAAGTTCGCTCATAAGTTTGCGTAGTTTCTTTACTTGCAGCCACACCTTTCTTTCCCTTACCCTTATTTTAGGGAATTTGTTTTCCTTTTATAGAAGCTCTTCGTACAAGAAATTGGAGCACTAAATGAAAGATAATTAGAGTGCTCATGGTTGGCTTACTTATTTATTTATAGCCATGTCTTTCGCTCCCTCGCACTCATTGTGTGGCATTTGTTTCCCCTTGGTGTGAACTCGTTGTAGGTGAAATTTAAGCCCTAATGAACAGACAACAAGAGTTAAAGTGAGTTCTTATGTTTGACTTGTTCCTATGCTCATCGCTGCACGTTCTGTTTCATAGCACAGATTTTAGGGCATATGTTTCCACTTGGTGCGAGTACATTGTGCTTTAAATTGGAATCCTTAAAGAATAGACAACCAGGGTAAAAGTTAGTTCTTAAGTTTGGGTACTTTATTAATTGGTAGCCACACCTTTCGTTCACTTGCACTTGTTTCAGGGCATGTGTTTTCTCTTGCTAGGAGGTCTTTATGGGTGAGAATGGAAGCCCCAAATGAAAGCACAACTAGAGTTAAAGTTAGTTCTCAAGTTTGACTTACTCGTTGATTCGTAGCCATATCTTTGTTTCCTTGCACTCATTTTAGGATATTTGTTCTAGCTTAGAGGAGCTCTTTATGGGTGAAGTTAATGCCCTAAATGAGCGAACAATTAGATTATAACGCCCCAAAAATGCTAATGACATTATTTACGAAAAAACCGTAGCGGAAGACTTAACGATAGAAGGCACTACCGCCGTCTTGATAGGGACAAGGATTACTGAAACCATTCAATCTTGCAACTCACGTTCAAATCACAATATCTATTGAACTGAAATACTCTAAGGCCAAAGTCCATAATAGTTCAACTTCAATACAATCGACTTAATCATACCATTTGCTATCTCCACTCACAATACACAAGTATATTGAGCATAGAACCAAGTTGACCCTGAGGTCGATCCTAACATTCATGGTATGCTGAATCCACTATGAGCATCTAATAACTTCGGAAAGGGCTTACTAAAAGGAGAAACATGTGATACTTCATCACCTAACTGGAAAATATGAAAACAATTCAAAAATGTGAGCAAAAACTCAGTACATACATTCCTGTATTGTAAAATGAGCAAAAAAACACCATTGATGGGTATCCTCTTCTTGCAATTCATTTAGTTCGCAATAACAATGAAAATGAAAGCAATATGAAACTGAATTTCTCATTATTATGTAGATGTGACCCCCTTGCATTGATATGATCTATATATAGGTGTACACCTGCCAATCCGATCAAGAGTTGGCCTGAAGCAGCGCGGGCAAAGGATGGGCTGACACCCTATAGATTATAACTGACGGGGTCACAAGTTAAATGGCAAATCACTCTATAACTTATTCATTGATAAACTCATTAATAGTTGTAACTTGATAAACAGGTTCTTTTTTCTAAAGATACAGGCAACAGACGTACCTTATGTCTTTAAAAATGTAATCCGACTTGATAAATATGTTCTGACCTGATAACACTTATGCATACTAGGGAACGATAACTAGGTGACAGCTTTATTTCATAAATTTCATTTTAGGTATGTGCAGTTAGTAAATGCTCCTTACTCGCATAATTAGTAAGTAAAAGTATGTATAATAGGAATTGAGTAATTAAATGGCATACATAACATGGGCATTTCAATATTACTTCAAAACTGAATAAATGAAAGTAATTAAATTCGATATAAAGTAAATGAAAGTAAAATAGTCCACAATGAGATAAATGATATTACAAAGGAAAAGGCCTTGATGGTGATAATTGAGAGAGTGGTTGTGGCTTTTTCTGAAATAGGTTGTGGATACGGGGTTTAAGGCTTACTGGTGCATAACTTGGTTCAAGATAACAGCGAGTACACTAGATTGGCTTGATAAATACACTTGATACATTATGAAGTGAGTAAGTAATAAAGGTTTGAGGCCCAAAGAGAGATATCTTGGTTCAAAATAATATAAACTGCAATAACTTGGTCTTATAAATATGGTTTCTAAGTCACAACTCTCCCCACTTCTCATATTTCATTCATAGATCCATTAGATATAGAATTCCACCCGAAATGAATCATTAAACTCAATAGAAGCTATTATGCTCACTACACTTGGCATTTTCTTTGTAAATTCCGTAAATGATTCAAAGCTCATAAACAAGTTCCTAAATTGTATACTTGTCTTCTTCTTTTTCATTAATCAAGCTCAAAGCTCCATGAAAGTCCATGAATATTCATTTGCCCTTTGAATGGCCTTACTTGGCCCAAAATACACAAAATGTGTGCATGATCAATCTCACTTAATCTTTATTATTGCTCTTTACACAATTAGTCAAAATGGTTCCAAAAATCACAGAACTCAAAATACTCAACCAAAAATTCATGAAATCTTATAGGAAATTAAAAAAAAATTTGGACAATCTAGAGTACAATTTTTTTGATTTCCCTTCAAGAATTTGCGGCATAGAAATTGCAATAACAACCCAATTTGCACCAAAGTTTGTTCACTTCAAAAATTCATAACTTTCAACCTAGACCTCAAATGGAGACCCACAACCCCAACATGAAAATATAAAGAAGTCCCAAAAAACTTTCATTTACAGTACAAAACATGATTCCTATGATAGGGTTTCCAAAATGGGGCAAAAACACAAGTGTGTTAGTTTCTGGTCCATTCTGCACAGTTTTCGTAAAACGACCATAACTTTTTCCACAGGCCTAGGATTAAAGCGATTCAAAATCCATTTGAAAGATAACACACTGAACTATCTACCCACCAAAAATAATAATTTTCCCGTGGCCTTATCATTACCAGTTTAATCCTGAAATCCGTTCCGTTTTCCCAAAATTTTCAGCCGTCACTGTTTTAGCTTTTCCCTCCCTTTTCACACAAATCCTCACTTAAAATCATTCCAAATCACCAAAAACAACATCATAATCATCAATAAAACTAAATATTGCAAAATCAAATACAAATCAATCCATAAACACGATTTTAACTTAAGCTTGCATGAACATGATTACCCTTAAACCCTAGCATGATCCAAGCTAAACTCCACGATGATTAACGCCAAAATAACTGTTATTTATTATCAAAACATCATGATCACAGATCACAAACATCAAAAGAAGAATCAAAACTAAGGTAAAAAGCAAAACTAACAAGATCAAGTTTCAAGATTGCTCACTTTGCTTGAAGATAAGTAGAGATGGAGGTGATGTTTAGTGGCTTTGATGATGGAGCATGGTGGCTAGTGGTACTAGGATATCGGGGGGTTCGAACGTCACCAGGGCTGGTCGGAATGGAGTTTTTCGGTTGATTTGTATTTGTTTTGACTAATCTAACTCTTGGTTGTTTCTAACTAGTGAAGTAACATTTTTAGGCTAATCATGGTTAAGCTTAATCAAGGAAATTAGTTGGGCTAATAAGCAAACTTTTTGGGCTTCAAATTGGGCCAAAAAAAAGTTGGATTCGGGAATCAAACACTTCGCAATGATAATGTTTTTGCATACTCAAAATTAGATTTTTGCAAGGTTATAAAAATAAAAAAAAAAAAATAAAATAAAAATAAAAATAAAAATAAAAATAAAAATAATAGCAATAACAATAATAATTATGATGATGATAATAATAATAATTTCTTAAACCATAATTATCAAATCCTACTATCGATTCACCCGATATTTAATTATTCAACAAAACTTTAGTTAACAATCAATGAAACTTGAATTGCAAAATGGGACCCAAATGAAATATCCCCCGACCGATATGGTTAAATACGATAAATGAACACGGAAAATTTAAATGACATAAGGTAATTCGATAAATATGTAAATTGAGTGTAATTGAATTAAAAAAACATGATTCTGTTAAACAAATAACCATGAGTGATTAAATATATAAACATGATAATTTAAATGAATAAACATGATTAATTAAATAGATAAATATGATTTAAATAATTATGGGTTAGGGTCGAGTTATTACAGTCTTCCCCTCTTAAAGAGTTTCGTCGTCGAAACTTGTGATGCTTGCCAAATGTATGCAATGATGCTTTAAAAACACATGGGCCATCAATTCCTATTGCTTCCCTCCAAGGAGGTATAATTTGCCTAATGTATTCCGACCAAGGGTGTCCATGTACTATATAACTGCTTAATCCCATGATTCAGTAGTAGATCCGGATACTTCTCACATAATAGCCTCAATGAACTCAATTACTTTGTTTCAGAATTGATATTCTCCTCGAAAGAAAAGAACCTTGTTACAAGTGAAGACATGCTCACCACCAATTCATCACGTTGTCCACTAATGGGAACTATTGTATACCCTAATAAGTACTCTGATACTACTATGAGCTATAAAACACGTCATACACGTGCTCAGCTTTAACAGGTAGGTGCAGTCAAAAAGCTATAGGATTTAACCTTTCAACGAATCATAAGGCCCTATGTAACTAGTCCCTAATTGTCCTTGGATAACCGATCTCTCACTACATTGATTAGAAAAGCCTTTTGAAATACTTCATAACCTTTCTGAGACTTTGGTTATTTCTTTGTTTTGCCAAAACAACTCTTTTGTCGACCTTGTATCACCTCAACATGCATTTGAATTTTTCCTCTTAATGCTTGCTTGGATTAGCTCTAACCTTATACTTAATGTTTCTTCGTGCTCACTCCAATATAATTAGACAGTGCTTGAGATTATGCCCTTGTCAAAATGTCCTCATCTGCTATTCCTAATGCATCACATGATCTGCCCTTATTAGACTAATCAAGGATCTACTCCTGATTGATAATGGGCAATGAAATGAGCATGGTTACAGATGAAAGTGATGAAATTCTTAGCTAAAGCGAACCATTGCGCACAAAAGAAATGAACAATGAGACTAGAAAAGGCTAATAAAGGCGAGATTATCATCAGGTGGTTAAAATAAAGATAACCATAAGTGTATCATGAATTCTGAAATATAATGCCAAAAGAATTGTGGTTTATAAATATGAATCATAAGGGTCCAATAAATAATCAACTAAGTAGAAAGCTGGCTTGATTATACTCGGGCTTAACTGATTAACTGGAAACAAGATGACAAGCAACGGAGCTTCAACTAGGTGACTTTATAGCCACGAGCAACAAGATAAGTGCAATAGATAGATGGGACAAGAAATGTGCAATAAATTTATAAATAGATTGGATAAGCAAAGTGCAATAGATAGATAAATAGATTGGACAAGCAAAGTGTAATGGATAGATAAATGGACTGGATGAGCAAAGTGCCATTGGATAGATAAATAGATTGAGCAAGCTACAATAGGAACATGCCTTTACTCCTATGAAGTCAATTCGATTACAACAATAAGATTAAGTAGAGAATGCAAAAGTTTATTTATCAAAATGTAAGATATATGTGTAGGAGTTGAAGTTCAACATACAGAGAGTAAGGGGATAATAACAATCGCAATCACCGAAAACAATGAGAGTTGAATTACATTATGAATTCAGAACAACTTATACAAGCTCATCATTATGAATAAATGAGATGTAAGGCGGATGTGTGAATTAACTCTCAATGGAATAAACTACAACTCATGATCATTAAATAGAGATGGTGAAGGTCGAGAGCACTAGAATGTCGACAACCATATAAGGTTGAATAAAAATGTATTGTACATTTCACAATGGGTTTGTAAAGACATGAAAGATCACGCTAATAGGAAATATCTTTTTAAAATGCAACCGAGATTAAACAATATTGGATAGTATCAAGTTTTGAAGATGGGACAAGCAAACAATTTCAAGAATTATTATAAAAGGGCATTCTTACGAAAGATAAACTGTGGTTGTATGGCTTATGTATGATATCTGAACCTCAAATCATTCCTGGAAAAGACTTCTGTTGTAAGCAGTTAATCCCATAAATCATTTATTCAAGGTATAGGGAACTTATTTTTGATAGCGATCTTGTTCAACTCTCTGTACGCAATACACAACCATAAGGTTGTGCCTTCCTTCTTCACACATATAAAACCAGGGTCTCCCACAGTGACATGCTTGGTCAAATAACTCCCTTCTGTAACAACTCATCTTACTAAATCTTTAGTTTCGTGAACTCTACTGGGGGTCTTGTGATAGGGACTCTGGAAATGGATTAAGCACCTAGAAGTAGGTTAATCTGAAAATCAATGTTTCTTAGAGGAAAATAGTCCTGAATGTCCTTAGATGAAACATCTCTAAATTCAGAAGCTGTAATTATGGAAATGTATATACCGAGTGTGGTTGGCATATCACTAATATTCAATGCATCGCTAACACGATAACTCACTTGCTTGCTCAGAGTAATTTGGGCGGAAATATAGTTGTTCTTCTCTTTGTCCATGGAAACACACGTCTAGTCTTACCATATTTCTCAAACTAGACATAAGATGTTTACAAGTCATCTTCTATAAATACACAATTAGTTCATCCCCATAATGACAATAAGGTCTGCCAATCAAACTGCACTGGATGCCCAATGAATATGTTTCCAGCAATACTCATAGAGGCTTCTTTATAAAAGATAACACATTCAACTGCTTACTAGTCTTAGTAAATTTAAAAGACAAGGGGACGATCTAAAGTGTAAAGAGGTGCAACCACACCATCAACTCATGCAAAGATATTTCTTTATTGGTTATAAAGGACAAGCATGTAAGCTAAATGAATGAAAAGACGAAGATTTGTAATGAAATAGAGGCATATAAATGTCTTGCATAGACAAGACATGTAGCTTATTCATGATGGTCATGATAGTAAAGTAAATGAACAATGTTATGAAGTTTAGAGGGAGTTTTAAGTAAAAAAAGGTGAAGAAATGTAACAAATTACCAAAACGGCTTATGAAAAGTCATATGGTATCTGTATGAGAGTAAAATGACGAAGACAAGGGTCAACAGTACCATATGGGAAACTTTATTCATCTGGTGTTTCAAAGCACAATACGTCGGGATGAAGGAATCAACACTATAACTGAACACGATGACATCCATCAATAACACATTTCGCAGTAAATAGAAGTCTTGGGTAGGCATATAAACTTTAAAAATGCTTGCAGATGGAAATAGTACAAATCGTTGTTTATAGTTAATAAGATAAGTTGTACTATTGAATAAGGGATTACTAAAATAACTTGAGTAACGACATGCCATCACAGCCATAGAGTACTATGCCACCATGACGTGATGGTGCTATATAAACACGAATGATATGGAAATAGTAAAAGTAGGCGTTAGTAAAAATATAAACATAGTGATGGCTGAAATGTATGTAAAATGGGTCAAATATTGTTGAATTACTGAGTATACTACCACAAGAGGGGGGGTGAATTGTGGTGTCTGATTTTCGCGTTGTAAATGAAACAAACACCCCTGTGACTTGTTTGCAGAGGGTGTTCTCTGATATAGCAAATGCGAAAATCACCAAGATAAATGCGGAAATAAAGCACACACAATTTTTACATGGAAAACACCTCTAACCCAACTGAGGTGTGAAAAACCACGACCTACCTCGTGTAGGATTTAATCACTTCACTAAACCGGGCTTAACTCGTTACAAATGTAACACACCTTGTTACAACCTTGCAACCACGTAATCTCCTTCTCTAAGGCAGATTACACCACGTCTAAATCTCACCAGATAGGACACGTCCAAAGTCCGCACAACTAGGACACACTCATTCACTTTTGACTGATCTGAGATCAAGGTCAACAAACACCTTACTGGGGTGCTTCTTACTAAGCAGATGTAAGGTACAATGAAGATCCTATTATGCCAATATATCGAAAGCTTAGTTTAAACACAACTTGAGTTGGTTTTTCTTTTCTCAAGAATAGCTCAAAAAACTCTTCTAGAAAAACCTCTTTTTGAAATTTTCTATATGTTGTGTGTTTCCAGGTTTTCACTCTTTGCTTTCTTTTCTTCCCTTTTTCTCTCAATATCTCAGTATATTGTGGGGGCGAAAGAGCTGAGCTTTTATGCACAAAAACCCAACGGTCAAAAACCAAGGAGAAGAGAAGAAAGCAGCTAAGTTTGAAAAAGGATTTTCAAGAGAAATATTCCCAACGGCTAGTGGCAAGTTTTTCCAAGTTATAAGGGATTTGTTATCTCAGGAGATAACCCTTATCTTCTCATAGCCGTGAAGAAGATTTTGAAGAAGCAACCAGAAAACTCTTAGCTTTTGAAATTTTATCATAGCCGAAAATATGGACAAAAGGAAATCTTATTAGTTTTGGCAAATCTCCTATTTTCGCAAGTCTCCCACAATCTATTCAAGAAATATCCTTTCAAGAAAAATGGCAACTTTGAAGATTAAAGGAAGTATTCTGGAGATCTTGGCCAACTGAATTGAATTTTCAAAGATAACCGGGTATGGCTACTTCAGTTCAGAAACACCCTAGGCACCCTGTTTGCAGGGTTGTTCGCAACTGGTGTTATGAAGTACTTAGTGCGAATACCGATTCAAGAGGTGTTTAAAAAGCATTTTCAATATTGGCATATTAACAAGAGTCTGAATAAATAAAACCTATATACCCAAGACTTCTTGTTCTGAATCAGTCATTTTGTCCAAGATTTGTAGGGCTGCTGAGAACACCAAGGTCATCTTGTCTGCTAGGGTTGTTCTTTGCATTGCTAGAGTTTAGGAACATGCCTTACAGTCAACTATCGAGATGGCGTTCTTGACTTAATGAAGAATCACCACGTGAAACCTGTTTTAAGGACTTGTTCTCACATGTAGCAAACCAGTTAATACAATAAGGATTACGAACACCAGTTAGACCTATTTGGAGATCGTGTTTGAAGCAACATTACTTGGACAAATTTTCACACTTGGAGTTGTTATCATCAAAACTTAAATAAAATAACTCAACAAATATGCTTAGGAAGAAGTGCAAATCACGGAGTAACGCGTATCGCGGTTCATTATAGGCTCCATTATGGAAACAAAGAATTAAACGATTATGATTGTAAGGGTTTGAATCGCCTATAAGAAAGGTTGCTCAGATGTGTTTAAAGGACTCCCCACATACCACATATCAGAATTTGTTTTTTCATAAACACTCCATTACAAATCAAGAGAGTATTTGTGATAAATAAATGATGCCTCTGAACAATTCAAGGTAACTAGGGCAAAAATAAGTCAATGACAGAAAGTAATGGGAGCATTGATGAGGTAAGGTCTTAGTGTCAAGACCAGATAATTCCTATACGTAGCAGCTTAATCTTACTTGTACCACAAATATTATGCCAAGTAGCATAACGTAAGCTACTAATTGTTATCACCACAGATAAGAACTCATTATAGTGTTCATCTTATATTGGCTCACCTCAAATATATTGCCCCACAAGGCATTTCCTCATCTAGAGGTTTGCGTCTAACTTGACACTACATTAATCCCTTAAGAAGTTGCACACGGCATCCCCACATCGAGTTTCAACCATATATTAATACACCTCAATAAGAGTCTCAAATCCTAGGGCAAAACGGAAAGAGTTCTGCTTAAAAACTTACTAAAACCTAGGCTTAAAGACTTATAATAGATACCTGAAATGGAGAGAAGCACTTCAATAGCTCATGGCCACACGCCGGAGTTCATAACTCAACGGGTCACACACCCGGAGTGCACGATTGTAAAAATTTAAACAAATGAGAGAAATGTCACATACAATGCAACTCCCAGAAAAATGAGAGCATGCTTCACTCAGAGGTCACCCAAATGGTTCCACAGTCCACTTTGCTAATGCTTGAATCTTAAGATATTACTGAACAATTGAGTTACCGAAACGGAAATGGTTCCTCCATATATGCCGATACATATGAACTTATAGTTAATAGCTCATTTAACTAGTCCAACATTACTCATGCACACCTTGACAGCTAACTCATAAACACTTGATCGCTCACAGTGGCCCTTAAAACCTTAGCTTTAATACCAAATCAGTAACGCCCCTAAATGCTAATGATATGATTTACGGAAAAACTGCAGCGGAAGACTTACTGATAGAAGGCGCTATTGCCATCCTGATAAGGACAAGACTCACTTAAACCATTTGTTGTTGTAACTCATGTTCAAATCACAATATTTATTAAACTGAAACACTCCATGACCAAAGTCCATAATAGTTCAACTTCAATACAATCGACTTAATCATAACATTTGCTAACTCCACTCACGCTATACAAGTATATTGAGCATAGACCCAAGTTGACCCTAAGGTCGATCCCAACATTCATGATATGGTGAATCCACTGTGAGCATCTGATAACTTTGAAAGGGGCTTGCTAAAAGGAGAAACATGTGATACTTCATCACCTAAAATGGAAAACATGAAAACAAATAAAAAATGTGAGCAAAAAACTCAGTACATAATTTCCTATACTGTGAGATGTGCATGAAAACACTGTTGATGCGTACCCGCTTTTTGTAATTCATTTAGTTTGCAATAAAATGAAATTGAAGGTAATACGAAACTGAATTGCTCATTATTATCTGGATGTGAATCCCTTGCAATGATATGATCTATACATAGGTGTACACCTGCCAATTGGATCCAGAGTTAGCCTAAAGCTGCACGGGTAAATGATACGCTGACACCCTATAAATGATAACTGACGGGCCCAGAAGGTAAATGGCAAGTCACTGTATAAATTGATTCATTGATAAACTCATTAAGAGTTGTAACTTGATAAACATGTTCCGCTTTCCGAGGATATAGGTAATGGACGTACCTTGAGTCTTTACAAATGTCATCTAACTTGATAAACATGTTCTGACTTGATAACACTTATGCATAATAGGGAACGATAACTAGGCATCGACTCTGTTTCATAAATATCATTGTCGGTATGTGTAGTCAGTAAATGATCCTTACTCGCATAATTTAGTAAGTAAAAGTATGAATAATAGAAATTGAGTAATTGAATGGTATACATGACTTGGGTATTTCAATATAACTTCAAAATTGAATTAATAAAAGTAATTAAATCTGATATAAAGTAAATCAAAGTAAAATAGTCCACAATGAGATAAATGAGATTACCAAGGAAAAGGCCTTCATGGTGACAATTGAGAGAGTGATTATGGCCTTCTCTAAAATAGGTTGCTCATACGAGTTTAAGGCTTGTTGATATATAACTTGGTTCAAGATAACAGCGAGTACACTAGATTCGCTTGATAAATACATTCGATACATTCTAAAGTGAGTAAGTAATAAAGGTTTAAGGCCTAGAGAGATATATCTTGGTTCAAAATAGCATAAAGTACAATAACTTGGTCTGATAAATATGGTTTCTGAGTCACAACTCTCCCCACTTCTCATATTTCATTCATAAATCCATTAGATATAGAATTACAACACAAATGAATCATTAAACTCAAGAGAAGCTATGTAGCTCACTAAACATGGTACTTTCTATGTAAAATCCATAAATGATTTAAAGCTCATAAACAACGTCCCAAATTGTATACTTGTCTTCTTCTTTCTCATTAATCAAGCTAAAAGCTCCATGAAAGTCCATGAATATTCATTTCCCCCTTAAATGACCTTACTTGGCCAAAAATACACAAAATGAGTGCATTATCAATCTCAATTAATCTTTATTATTGCTCTTTACACAATTACTCAAAATGCTTCAAAAAATCATCAAACTCAAAATACTCAACCAAAAATTCATGAAATCTTATAGGAAATTGAAAAATAATATGCATAATCTGCAGTACAATTTTCTGGATTTCACTCCAAGTATACGCTGCACAGAAGTTACAATAACAACCCAATTTGCACCACAGCAGGTTAATTCGCTTCAAAAATTCATAACTTTCACACTAGACCTCAAATGGAGACCTAAAACCCAAATATCAAAATGTTAGCAAGTTTCAAAAAACTTTAATTTGCAATACAAAACATGATCCCATAATAGGGTTCCCAAAATGGGGCTAAAACACTAGTCTGTCAGTTTTTGGTCAATTTTGCACAGTTTTGGTAAAACGACCATAACTTTTTCCACAGACCTGGGATTAAGGCAATTCAAATGCCATTTGAAAGATAACACACTGAACTATCTACCACTAAAAATTATAATTTTTCCATGGCCTGATCATTACCAATTTAATCCGAAAATCTGCCCTGTTTTTCTGAAATTTATTGCCCTCACTGTTCTAGCTTTTCTCTATCTTTTCACACAAATCCTCACCTAAAATCACCGAAAACATCATCATAATCATCAATAAAATTAAAGATTGAAAGATCAAATACAAATCAATCCGTAAACATGGTTTTAACTTAAGCAAAAAGCAAAACCAACAAGATCAAGTTTCAAGATTAGTCACTTTCCTTGAAGATAAGTAGAGATGGAGGTGATGTTTAGTGGCTTTGATGGTGGGGGATGCTGGCTAGTGGTACTAGGATGCAAGAGAGGTGGGGGTCGGAGGTCATTGGGGATGGCCGAAAAACAACCGGAGAATGGCTTGAACTGCTATCGTGGGGGAGAAAGAGGAGAGAGAAAATGGAGTTTTTGGGTTGATGTGTGTTTGTTTTGACTAATCTAACTCTCGGCTATTTTTAACTAGTAAAGTACCCTTTTTGGGCTAACCATGGTTGTGCTTGACCATGGTAATTAGTTAGGTTAACAAGCAAACTTGTTGGGCATCAAATTGGGCCAAAAAAAAGCTTGATTCAGGAACAAAATGCTTTGTAACGATAACGTTTTTGCATTACTCAAAATTAAAATTTTGAAAGGTTATAAAAATAAAAATAAAAATAAAATTAAAAATAAAAATAAAAATGAAAATAATGGTAATAACAACAACAACAACAATAACAATAATAATAATAATAATAATAATAATAATAATAATAATAATAATAATAACAACAATAATAATAATAATTTCTTAAACTATAATCATTGAGGCCTACTATCGATTCACCCGAGATTTGATTAATGAACAAAACTTGATTTAACAATCAATGGAACTTGAATTGCAAAATGGGACCCAAACGAAATATCCTCCAATCAGGATGATTAAATACGATAAATGAATGAGGAAAATTTAAATGACATAAGGTAATTCGGTAAATATGTAAATTCAGTGTAATTCAATTAATAAACATAATTTGGTCAAACAAATAACCATGAGTGATTAAATTTAGAAACATGATAAATTAAATGAATAAACATCATTAATTAAATAAGCAAGTATGATTTAAATAATTATGGGCTACGGTTGCGTTATTACAGCCTTCCCTTCTTAAAGAGTTTTGTCTTCGAAACTTATGACGCTTGCCAAATGTATGCAATGTTGCTTCAAAAACACATGGGCCATTGGTTCCTATTGCTTCCCTATGAAGAGGTATAATTTGCCCAATGTACTCCGACCAAGGGTGTCTATGTACGATATAACTGCTTAAGCCCATGTTTCAGTAGTAGCTCCGGATACTTGTCACACAATAGCCTCAATGAACTCAATTACTTTGTTTCAAAATTGATATTATCTTCGAAAGAAAAGAACCTTGTTCCTAGTGATGACGTGCTCACTACCAGTTCATCACCTTGTCCACTAATGGGAACTGTTGTATACCCTAAAAAGCACTCTGATCCTATTACGAGCTATAAAACACATCATATACGTGTTCGGGTTAAACAGGTAGGTGCAGTCAACAAGCTACAGGATTTAACCTTTCAATGAATCATAAGGCCCCCTGTAACTAGTCCCTAATTAGCCTTGGATAGTCAATCTCTCACTACCTTGATTAGAAAAGCCTTTTCAAATACTTCATAACCCATCTGATACTTTGGTTATTTCTTTGTTTTGCCAGCACAACTCTTTTGTGGGCCATGTATCACCTTAAAAAGTATTTGAATTTTCCTTCTTAATGCTTCCTTGGGTTAGCTCTAACCTTATAGTTAATGTTTCTTTTGGCTCACTCCATTATAATTAGACAGTGCTAGAGATTACGCCCTTATCAAAATGTCCTCATTTGATATTCCTAATGCATCACATGATCTCACCTCATCAGACTACTCAAGGATCTGCTCCCGGTTGATAGTGGGCAATGAAATGACCATGGTTAGTGATGAAAGCGATGAAATTCTTAGCAAACCGAATTGTTGCATACAAAAGAAATGAACAATGAGACTAGAAAAGGCTAATAAAGGCGAGATTATCATGATGTGGTTAAAAGAAAGATAACCATAGGTGTATCATGAATTGTGAAATATAATGCCACAAGAATTGCGGTTTATAAATATGAATCATACGGGGTCCAATAAAAAATCAACTAAGGAGAAAGATGGCTCGGTTACACTCGGGTTTACCAGATGAATTGGAAACAGGATGACAAGCAACGGAGCTGTAACTAGGTGACTTTATAGCCACAAGCAACAAGATAAGTGCAATATATAGATAGGACAAGCAATGTTCATTAAATATATAGATAGATTGGATAAGCAAAGTGCCATAGCTGGACAAATAAATTGGACAAGCAAAGTGTAATGGATAGATAAATAGATTGGACGAGCAAAGTGCCAATGGATATATAAAAAGATTGAGTAAGATAGAATGGGAACATGCCTTTACTCATATGAAATCAATTCGATTACAACAATAAGATTAAATAGAGAATCCAGAAGTTTATTTATCAAAATATAAGATATATGTGTGGGAGTTGAAGTTCAAAGTAAAGAGACTAAGGGGATTATAACAATCGTAATCACCTACACCAATGAGAGCTGAATTACATTATGAATTCAGAACAAGTTGTACAAGCTCATCATTATTAATAAATTAGATGTAAGGTAGATGTGTGAATCAGCTCTCAGTGGAACAAACTACAACTCATGACCATCAAATAAAGATCGTTGAGCTCGACAGCACTGGAATGTTAACAACCATATAAGGTCAAATAAAAATGTATTGCACATTTAACATTGGGTTTGCAAAGACATGGAAGATCACGCTAATAGGAAATATCGGGTTCAAATGAAAGGGAGAATAAACAATATTGGATAGTATCAGGTTTTGAACATGGGACAAGCAAACAATTTCAAGAATTATTATAAGAGGGCATTCTCGCAAACGATAAACTATGGTTGTATGGTTTAGGTGTGATATCCGAACCTCAAATCATTCCTGGAAAAGACTTATGTTGGTTGCAGTTAATCCCATAAATCGTTTATTGAAGGTATAGGGCACTTGTTTTTGATAGCGATCTTGTTTAACTCTCGGTACGTAATACACAACCGTAAGGTTCTACCTTCCGTCCTCACACATATAAAATTAGGGTTTTCCACAGTGACACACTTGGTCAAATAACTCCCTTCTGTGACAAATTATCTTACTAAATCTTTAGTTCCTTGAACTCTACTAGGGTTCGTGTGATAGGGACTCTGATAATGGATTGGGCACCTAGAACTAGGTTGACCTTAAAATCAATGTTTCTTAGGAAAAAATAGTCCTGAATGTCCTCAAATGAAACATCTCTAAATTCACAAGCTGTAATTATGGACATGTGTATGCCGAGTGTGGTTGGCATGTCTGATGGAGGTCCATCCACGAGTCCATCCCAAGTCCAAATGGTCCAAA
>JACYFF010031958.1:44839436-44943262 GCA_017589665.1 Selenicereus undatus
GGAAGTTCATAGCTAAGGCCCTTCTTCCCTTGTAGACTTCCATCAATATCACTAATATTGAATGCATTACTGACAGTATAACTCACTTGGTTGGGCAATGTAATTATGGCAGAAATAGGGTTTTTCTTCTCTCGGTCCCTAGGAAAACACGTCTAGTCCTTCCACATTTCTCAAACTAGCCTTAAGATCTTTATAAGATCTCTTATAAAAGTACACAATCACTTCATCCCTATAGTGACGACAAGGTTTGCCAATCAAATTGCGTTGAATGCCTAATGAATATGTTTCTAGCAATACTAATAGAGGCATGATTATAAAAGATAACACATTCAACTGCTTACTCGTCTCAGTAAATTTAAATGATAGGGTGACTATCTAAAGTGTGAAGAGGTGCAACCACACCATGAACTCTTGCAAAGAAATTTCTTTGTTGGCTATAAAGGACAAGCATGTAAGCTGAATGAAAGAAAGGATAAAGATTGGCAATGAAAGAGAGACATATAAATGTCTTGTATATATAAGACATTTAGTTTATTCATGATGGTCATGATAGTGAAGTAAATGAACGATTTTATGAAGTTGAGAGGGAGTTTTAAGTAAAGAAGGTGAAGAAATGTAACAGATTACCGAAGCGGGTTTTGAAAAGTCGTACGGTATCTATATGTGAGTAAAATGATGAAGGCAAGGGTCAACAGTACCCGATGGGAAATTTTATTCATTTGGTGTTTGAAAGGACAATACGTCAAGATGAAGGAGCCAGCATTATGACTCAACATGATGACATCCATCAATAACACATTTTGCTGTAAATGGAAGTCTTAGGAGCTTCAAAACTATTAGCAAATGGAAATAGTAGAAATTGTTTTTTATCATTAATAAGATAGGCTACACTAGTGAAGAAAGGAATAACAAAGTAACTTGTGTAACGACATGCCATCATAGCCATAGAGTACTATGCCACCATGATGTTATGGTGTCATAGAAACACGAACGGTATGGATACATTTAATTGTTAAAAAGGCGTTTAATGACTGGGTCTAAAGCAACCAAAGGCTTTACAAGCAACAAATAAATAGTGCCCAAATAGAAGCAAGGAGTTAAAGTAGGTGTCAGTAAAAATGTGAACATACTGATGGCTAAACTGTAAGTAGATTGGGTCAAATATGTTAAGGAAGAACTACAAATCATAGAGTAACGTGCATCGGGGGTCATCATAGGCTCCATTATAGAAACAGAGAATTAAATAATTATGATTGTCAGGGTTTGAATCGCCTATAAGAAAGGTTGCTCAGATGTGTTTAAAGGACTCCTAACATACCACATATGAGAATTTTTTTTTTCATAAACACTCCACTACAAATCAAGAAGTGACAAAAAAATGATGCCTCTGAACAATTCAAGGTAACTAGGGCAAAAATAAGTCAATGATAGGAAGTAATGGGGGCATTGATGAGGTAAGGTCTTTGTGTCGAGACCAGATAATTCCTATACATACAAGCTTAATCTCACTTGTACCACAAATACTATGCCAAGTAGCACACCATAAGCTATTAATTGTTATCACCACACATAAGAACTCATTGTAGTGTTCATCTCATAACGGTTCACCACAAAGATATTGCCCCACAAGGCATTTCCTCATCTAGAGGTTTACATCTAACTTGGCACTACATTAATCCCTTAAGAAGGCGCAAATAGCATCCCCACATCGGGCTTCAACCATATATTAATACACCTCAATAAGAGTCTCAAATCATGGGGCAAAACGAACAGAGTTCCGCCTAAAAACTGACTAAAACCCAGGCTTAAAGACTTATAATAGATACCTGAAATGGAAAGGAGCACTTCAATAGTTCAACGGCCACACGTCGGAGTTCATAACTCAACGGGTCACACACCCGGAGTGCACGATTGCAAAAATTTATACAAATGAGAGAAATGAAACATAGAATACAACCCCCAAATAAATGAGAGCATGCTTCACTCACAGGTCACCCAAATGGTTCCACACTCCACTTTGCTAACACTTGAATCTCAAGATATTAGCAAATGATTGACGTAACCAAATGGAAATGGTTCCCCCATATATGTCGATACATATGGACTTATAGTCAATTGCTCATTTAACTGGTCCAACATAACTCATACACACCTTGACAGCTAACTCATACAAACTTGATCGCTCACAATGGCCCTTAAAACCTTAGCTCTAATAATAAATGGGTAACGCCCCCAAAATGCTAATGACATGATTTACGAAAAAACTGTAGTAGAAGACTTAATGGTAGAGGGCGCTACTGCCGTCCTGATAAGGACAACGCTCACTGAAACCATTTAATCTGGAAACTCATGTTCAAATCACAATATCTACTAAATTGAAACATTTTGAGACCAAAGTCCATAATAGTTCAACTTCAATACAATCAACTTAATCATAACATTTGCTAACTCCCCTCACACTACACAAGTATATTGAGCATAGACCCAAGTTGACCTTGAGGTCGGTCCCAATAATCATGATATGCTGAATCCACTATGAGCATCTAATAACTTCCAAAAGGGCTTGCTAACAGGAGAAACATGTGATAGTTAATCACCTAAAATGGAAAACATGAAAACAATTCAAAAATGTGGGCATAAACTTAGTACATACATTCTTTTATTGTAAACTGAGAAAAAAAACACTGTTGATGGGTACCCTCTTTTTGCAATTCTTTTAGTTTGTAATAAAATGAAAATGAAAGTAATATGAAACTGACTAGCTCATTATTATCTAGATGTGAACCCCTTGCAATGATATGATGTATACATAGGTGCACACCTGCCAATCCGATCAGGAGTTGTCCTAAAGCTGTGCGGGTAAATGATAGGCTGACGCCCTATAGATGATAACTGACGGGGTCACAAGTTAAATGGCAAATCACTGTATCAACTGATTCATTGATAAACTCATTAAGCGTTGTAACTTGATAAACATGTTCTGCTTTCTGAAGATACAAGCAATGGATGTACCTTGAGTCTTTACAAATGACATCTAACTTAATGAACATGTTCTGACTTGATAACACTTATGCATATTAGGGAAAGATAACTAAGCGTCGACTCTATTTCATAAATGTCATTGTAGGTATGTGTAGTCAGTAAATGATCATTACTCGCATAATTTAGTAAGTAAAAGTATGAACAATAGAAATTGAGTAATTAAATGGTATACATAAATTGGGTATTTCAATATAAGATCAAGACTTAATTAATAAAAGTAACTAAATTTATATAAAGTAAATGAAGGTAAAATAGCCCACAATGAGATAAATGAGATTACAAAGGAAAAGGCCTTCATGGTGAGAATTGAGAGAGTGGTTGTGGCCTTATCTAAAATAGGTTGCTGATACGAGTTTAAGGCTTGATGATGTATAACTTAGTTTAAGATAACAATGAGTACACTAGATTCTCTTGATAAATACATTCGATACGTTCTGAAGTGAATAAGTAATAAAGGTTTGAGGCCTAGAGAGATATATCTTGGTTTAAAATAGCATAAACTGCAATAACTTGGTATGATAAATATGGTTTCTAAGTAACAACTCTCCACAGTTCTCATATTTCATCCATGAATTCATTAGATATAGAATTACGCCCCAAATGAATAATTAAACTTAAGAGAAGTTATTAAGCTCACTAAACTTGGATTATATTTTCTCTTGAAACTCCATAAATGATTTGGAACTCATAAACAAGCTCCCAAATTGTATACTTGTTTTCTTCTTTCTCGTTAATCAAGCTAAAAGCTCCATGAAAGTCAATGAATATTTATTTTCGCCTTAAATGACCTTACTTGGCTAAAAATACAGAAAATTAGTGCATCATCAATCTTACTTAATCTTTCTTATTGCTCTTTACACAATTACCCAAAATGCTTCCAAAAATCACCAAACTCAAAATACTCAACCAAAAATTTATGAAATCTTATAGGAAATTCAAAAATAATATGGATAATCTATAGTACAATTTTCTTGATTTCCCTCTAAGTATAAGTTGCACAGAAATTGTAATAGCAGCCCAATTTGCACTAAAACAGGTCAGTGCACTTTAAAAATTCATAAATTTCACCCTAGACCTCAAATGGATACCTAAAACCCGAATATGAAAATGTTAAGAAGTTTCAAAAAACTTTCATTTACAACACAAAATATAATTCCCACAATAGGGTTCAGAAAACAGGGTTAAAGCATAAGCGTGTCAGTTTTTGGTCCATTTTGCACAGTTTTGATAAAACGACCATAACTTTTTCCATACACCTGGGATTAAAGCAATTCAAAATCCATTTGAAAGATGACACACTGACCTATCTACCCACTTAAAATCAAAACCTTCCCATGGCCTGATCATCAGTAGTTTAATCCCAAATTCTGTCATGCTTTACTGAAATTTCCAGCCCTTACTGTTTTAGCTTTTCCCTCCCTTTCCACACAAATCCTCACTTGAAATCATTCCAAATCACCAAAACATCATCATAATCATCAGTAAAACTAAACATCACAAAATCAAATACAAATCAATATGTAAACCTAGTTTTAACTTGAGCTTACATGAACATGTTCACCCCTAAACCCTAGCATGACTCAAGCTCAACCCCACCATGCTCAATACAAAAATAACTCTTATTTTACATCCAAAAATCATGATCAAAGAACACACACATCCAAACATGAATCAAACCTAAGGTAAAAAGCAAAACCAACCAGATCAAGTTTCAAGATTACTCATTTTCTTTGAAGATAAGTAGAGATGAAGGTGATGTTAAGTGGCTTTGGTGATGGGGGGTGGTGCCTAGTGGTACTAGGATGTAAGGGGGTGGGAGTCGGAGGTGACTAGAAATGGCCGGAAAACTGGCCGGAAAACTGGCAGAGAATGGCTGGAACTGCTGTTGTGGGCGAGAAAGAGGAGAGAGAAAATGGAGTTTTTGGGTTGATTTGTGTTTGTTTTGACTAATCTAACTCTAAGTTGTTTTTAACTAGTAAAATAACCTTTTTGGGCTAACCATGGTTGAGCTTATTTATGGTAATTAGTGAGGTTAATAAGAAAACTTGTTGCGCTTCAAATTAGGCCAGAAAAAAGTTTGATTCGGAAATAAAATGCTTTGTAATGATAACGTTTTTGCATAACTCAAAATTAAATTTTTGCAAGGTTATAAAAAAAAATAATAATAACGGTAATAACAATAATAATAATTATAATTATAATAATTTGTTGAACCATAATTCTCGAGGCCTCTTATCGATTCACCCGAGATTTGATTAATGAACAAAACTTGAATTCACAATCAATGGAACTTGAATTGAAAAATGGGACCCAAACGAAATATCCTCCAATCGGGATGATTAAATACGATAAATGAATGCGGAAAATTTAAATGACATAAGGTAATTCGGTAAATATGTAAATTCAATGTAATTCAATTAATAAACATAATTTGGCCAAACAAATAACCATGAGTGATTAAATCTAGAAACATGATAAATTAAATAAATAAACATGATTAATTAAATAAATAAGTATGATTTAAATAATTATGGGTTACGGTTGGGTTATTACAGCCTTCCCTTCTTAAAGAGTTTTGTCTTCGAAACTTATGACGCTTGCAAAATGTATGCAATGCTGCTTCAAAAACACATGGGCCATTGGTTCCTATTGCTTCGCTATGAAGAGGTATAATTTGCCCGATGTACTCTGACCAAGGGTGTCTATGTACTATTTAACTGCTTAATCCCATGTTTTAGTAGTAGATCCGGATACTTTTCACACAATATCCTCAATGAACTCGATTACTTTGATTCAAAATCGATATTGTCTTCAGAAAAAAAAAAACCTTGTTACTAGTGAAGAGGTGCTCACCACCAGTTCATCACATTGTCCACTAATGGGAATTGTTGTATACCCTAATAAGTACTCTGATACTATTACGAGCTATAAAACACGTTATACACATATTCGGGTTCAACAGGTAGGTGTAGTCAACAAGCTACAGGATTTAACCTTTCAATGAATCATAAGGCCCCAGGTAACTAGTCCCTAATTGTCCCTGGATCGTCGGTCTCATAGTACCTTGATTACAAAAACCTTTTGAAATACTTCATAACCCATCTGAGACTTTGGTTATTTCTTTGTTTTGCCAGCACAACTCTTTTGTCGACCTTGTATCACCTCAACATGGATTTGAATTTTCCCTCTTAATGCTTGCTTGGGTTAGGTCCAACCTTATACTTAATGTTTCTTCTAGCTCAGTCCAATATAATTAGATAGTGCATGAGATTATGCCTTTATGAAAGTGTCCTCATCTGATATTCCTAATGCATCACATGATCCCCCCTCATCAGACTACCCAAGGATCTGCTCCCGGTTGATAATGGGCAATGAAATGACCATGGTTCCGGATGAAAGCGATGAAATTCTTAGCTAAGTGAATAATTCCATGCAAAAGAAATGAACAATGAGACTAGAAAAGGCTAATAATGGGGAGATTATCATGGGGTGGTTAAAATAAAGATAACCATAATTGTATTATGAACTTTGAAATATAATGCCATAAGAATTGTGGTTTATAAATATGAGTCATAAGGGGTGCAATAAATAACCAACCAGGGAGAAAGATGGCTTGGTTATACTCGGGTTTAACTGATGAATTGGAAACAAGATGACAAGCAATGGAGCTTCAAATAGGTGACTTTATAGCCACAAGCAACAAGATAAGTGCAATAGATAGATGGGACAAGCGATGTGTAGTAAATACACAGATGGATTAGATAAGCAAAGTGTAACAGATAGACAAACAGATTGGATAAGCAAAGTGTAATGGATAGATAAATGGAGTGGACAAGCAAAGTGCCAATGGATAGATAAATAGATTGAGCAAGCTACAATAAGAACATGCCTTTACTCATATGAAGTAAATTCCAGTACAACAATAAGATTAAATAGAGAATGTAGAAGTTTATTTATTAAAATATAAGATATATGTGTGGGAGTTAAAGTTTAAAATAAAGGGAGTAAGGGGATTATCACAATCGCAATCAGCCACACCAATTAGAGTTGAATTACATTATGAATTCAGAACAAGTTATATAAGCTTATCATTATGAATAAATGAGGTGTAAGGTAGATGCGTGAATAAGCTCTTAACGGAATGAACTACAACTCATGATCACGAAATAAAAATGGTGAAGGTCAAGAGCATTGGAATGTTGACAACCATATAAGGTCGAATAAAAACGTATTACACATTTAACAATGGCTTTGCACAGACATGGAAGATCACGCTAATAGGAAATATTGCATTGAAATGCAAGGGAGATTGAACAATATTGGATAGTATCAAGTTTTGAAGGTGGGACAAGCAAACAATTTCAAGAATTATTATAAAAGGGCAGTCTCGCAAAAGATAAACTGTGGTTGCATGGTTTACGTGTGATATTCGAACCTCAAATAATTCCTTGAAAAGACTTTTGTTTTTAGCAGTTAATCCCATAAATCATTTATTCAAGGTATAGGGCACTTGTTTTTGATAGTGATCTTGTTCAACTCTCTGTACGCAATACACAACCATAAGGTTCTGCCTTCCTTCTTCAGACATATAAAATTAGGGTTTCCCACAGTGACACACTTGGTAAAATAACTCCCTTCTGTAACAAATCATCTTACTAAATCTTTAGTTGCTTGAACTCTACTAGGATTTGGGTGATAGGGACTCTGATAATGGATTGAGCACCTAGAACTAAGTTGATCTTAAAATCAATGTTTCATAGGAAAAAACATATTGCATTGAATGCCTAATGAATATGTTTCCAGCAGTACTAATAGAGACATATTTATAAAAGATAACACATTCAACTACTTACTGGTCTCAGTAAATTTAAAATCCCCCAACCGGGATTATTAAATACGATAAATGAATGCGAAAAATTTAAATAGCATAAGGTAATTCGCTAAACATGTAAATTGAGTGTAATTGAATTAATAAACATAATTTTGTTAAACAAACAACCATGAGTGATTAAATCCATAAACATGATAAATTAAATGAATAACATGATTAATTAAATAAATAATTATTATTTAAATAATTATGGGTTAGGGTTGAGTTATTACAGCCTTCCCTTATTAAAGAGTTTCGTCTTAGAAACTTATGACGCTTGCCAAATGTATGCAATGCTGCTTCAAAAACACATGGGTCATTGGTTCCTATTGCTTCCCTTTGAAGATGTATAATTTGCCCAATGTACTCCGACCAAAGGTGTTTATGTACGATATAACTGCTTAATCCAATATTTCAGTAGTAGCTTCGGATATTCGTCACACAATAGGCTCAATGAACTCAATTACTTTGTTTCAAAATTGATATTCTCTTCGAAAGAAAAGAACCTTGTTACTAATGGAGACGTGCTCACTACCAGTTCATCACCTTGTCCACTAATGGGAACTGTTGTATACCCTAAAAAGTACTCTGATCCGATTACGAGCTATAAAACACGTCATATACGTGTTCGGGCTCAACAGGTAGGTGCAGTCAACAAGCTACAGGATTTAGCCTTTCAATGAATCATAAGGCCCCATGTAACTAGTCCCTAATTAGCCTTGGATAGTCGGTCTCTTACTACCTTGTTTAGAAAAGCCTTTTGAAATACTTCATAACCCATCTGAGACTTTGGTTATTTCTTTGTTTTGCCAGCACAACTCTTTTGTCGACCACGTATCACCTTAACATGTATTTGAATTTTCCCTCTTAGTGCTTGCTTGGATTAACTCTAACCTTATACTTAATGTTTCTCTTGGCTCACTCCATTATAATTAGACAGTGCTTGAGATTATGCCCTTATCAAAATGTCCTCATTTGATATTCCTAATGCATCACATGATCTCACCTCATCAGACTACTCAAGGATCCGCTCCAGGCTGATAGTGGGCAATGAAATGACCATGGTTAGTGATGAAAGCGATGAAATTCTTAGCCAACCGAATCGTTGCATACAAAAGAAATGAACAATGAGGTTAGAAAAGGCTAATAAAGGCGAGATTATGATACGGTGGTTAAAAGAAAGATAACCATAAGTGTATCATGAATTGTGAAATATAATGCCCCAAGAATTGTTGTTTATAAATATCAATCATAAGGGGTCCAATAAAAACTCAAGTAGGGAGAAGGATGGCACGGTTATACTCGGGTTTAACTGATGAATTGGAGACAGGATGACAAGCAACGGAGCTGCAACTAGGTGACTTTATAGCCACAAGTAACAAGCTAAGTGGAATAGATAGATAGGACAAGCATTGTGCAATAAATATATAGATAGATTGGATAAGCAGAGTGCCATAGATGAACAAATAAATTGGATAAGCAAAGTGTAATGGATAGATAAATCGATTGGAAGAGCAAAGTGCCAATGGATATATAAAAAGATTGAGCAAGCTACAATAAGAACATGCCTTTACTCATATGAAGTCAATTCGAGTACAACAATAAGATTAAATTGAGAATGCAGAAGTTGATTTATCAAAATATAAGATATATGTGTGGGAGTTGAAGTTCAAAGTAAAGAGACTAAGGGGATTATAACAATCGCAATCACCTACACCAATGAGAGTTGAATTACATTGTGAATTCAGAACAAGTTGCAGAAGCTCATCATTATGAATAAATGAGATGTAAGGTAGATGTGTGAATTAGCTCTCAACGGAATAAACTACAACTCATAATCATGAAATAAAGACGGTCAAGGTCGAGAGCATTGGAATGTTAACAACCATATAAGGTCGAATAAAAATGTATTGCACATTTAACATTGGGTTTGCAAAGACATGGAAGATCACGCTAATGGGAAATATCGAGTTGAAATGCAAGTGAGAATAAACAATATTGGATAGTATCAAGTTTTGAAGATGGGACAAGCAAACAATTTCAAGAATTATTATAAAAGTGCATTCTCACAAACGATAAACTATCGTTGCATGGTTTAGGTGTGACATCCGAACCTTAAATCATTCCTGGAAAAGACTTCTGTTGTTGGCAGTTAATCCCATAAATCATTTATTCAAGGTATAGGGCACTTATTTTTGATAGCGATCTTGTTTAACTCTCGGTACGTGTTTGAACCAAAAATGTGCTATTTTTAAGGTACTTTTACACCGGTTTTACACTAGTTTTAATATTATTTTTAAGGTTTTTAATTGATTTTATTTTATTTTGCATATTTTTAATAAATGTGAAAAAAGGGTAAAAAATGGCGAAAAATACGAGAAATGTGGGGAAAATATCGGGAATTGAAAACCGGTCCAAAATTCAACAGAACCGGTCCAAGTAGCAATTGAAAAGAAAAAAAACCAAACCGGTCCAGCATGAACCGGACCGGCCGGTTCACTTAATCCGATTCAGCGGTAACAAAACCCCTCTTCTCACTCATTCGCGTCTGCTTCTTCTTCTTCCAGAACTCCTCGCGTTGCCCTGACCCCCAACCCAGAACCCTGCTCTTCGTTCCATTGCCATGACTCTGCCATCTCGCTCCCCTCTCTCTCTCTCTACCTCGTCATCTCCTCTCTCTCTCTCTTCCAGCACATCAGCCCAAACCCACCGAAACCCAAACCCAGAAACCAGAAACTTCACCCACAGTAATCCCCAAACCTCGTCCATTCCCAAACCCGAATTCCACCCACAGAAATTATCTCCACGCTGCAGCAGGCCTCGTACCCATCTGTGTTGGGTTCATTGGCACCAACCATGACACCACCAAACGAAGGGTCGAGATCGTCGAAGGTCCGGGTATAAGAGAAGGAAGACGCCATTGAAATGGAGTAGTATGTAATATTAGGTAATTTAGGTAGTTTTCTAGGTAATTAGGAGTAGATTAGGTTTAATTTCGTTTAGGCTTGGTTTAAATTCGCTTTCCTTTTCATTTTCATATTCGAATTTCCATTTTAAGTTTCGATTTTTCCATATTAGGGTTTCGAATCTTAGCTTCATTACTCAGTTTTTGATTTAGGGTTTCGATTTATTAGTTGTTTTCAGCATTTAAATCCTTGTAATTAAGCTTGATTTTGGATTATTGTTCATGAATCGTGAAGTTAGGTTGCAATTTGTCCTATTTCGTTCGATTTTTACCCTTCCCCTGTTCGAATTCGATTCTTCCCCTCCTCCCTAGTTTCTGTTATGTTCGAATCTTAAAATGAAGAAATCACCATGTTTGGAGAAGCTTGAGGCTCGTTTTCTAGTCTTCTGGGTCGTGAACCCTCACCTTTACTGGTTTGGCTCTTCTGCTTTATTCATTTTCTACTTTGTTCTGCTTTAAGCATGTTTGATCTCGATTAAAGTTTGATTCTGGCAATTGAATGTTTGAAGATGTTGTTGTTTACTTTTCTGCTTTTGGTGCTCTGTTTTTGGTTCGATTACTTTCTTGTCGTGTAGCTTTTGTGAGTTTGCTTCCCTTCCTGTTTCCATGAATCCCCTTCCTCTACTGTTGCTTTGGTTTTAGGTCAGTTCGGTTTATTCGATTTTTCTCCCTTCCCCTTGCTGCTCGGTTCATGTTCTGTTTTAGGTTCGTTCACTTTAATTTTAAGCTAGTCCTGGTAATGTTCATTTCCATTCAAGCTATTTGTAATAAGAGTTCACTGTTTTTACTTGGGTTGGTTCGAATTGATTTGTTGCTATTAGTTTTGGCTTAATTCTGCTGGTTATTAATGCCGGTTAAAGATGTTGGATTGATATGTTTTTGGTTTGAATGTTGAAAGATGTTGAGTTTTTCTTTGGTATCGTGATTTTGGCAAGTTGATCTGAATGGGCGACGAATGATGTTGGCTAGCCGAATTGCTTAGGAAAGTGCTTTGATTTTGGTAGAGTCGAATGGTAAATAGTGTTAGCTATAGGTTTTAAATTAGCCAAATTAGAGGTTAAACAAATCTTAGGGTTCGATTTTAGTTGAATAGCGTTGCTTGCATAGTCTCCCTACAATGTTTCGCTTAGTTGAATTAGGATGTTAGATTGCTTTAAACACATCCATTTAGTTTAGTCAATCAGTTAATGACCATAAAATCTCATGTCTTCCGTGAGGATCGACCCTTAAGTACTATGACTGACAGTCGAGTATTTGAGGTTTCTTTTCTTTAATTTAATTTTCCACAACCCTCAAAAACCTTCAACAGTACGCAATACACAACCATAAGGTTCTAGCTTCTTTCTTCACACATATAAAATTAGGGTTTCCCACAGTGACACAATTGGTCAAATAACTCCCTTCTGTGACAAATGATCTTACTAAATCTTTAGTTCCTTGAACTCTACTAGGGTTCGTGTGATAGGGACTCTGATAATGGATTGAGGACCTAGAACTAGGTTGACCTTAAAATCAATGTTTCTTAGGAAAAAACAATCCTGAATGTCCTCAAATGAAACATCTCTAAATTCACAAGCTGTAATTATGGACATGTATATACCAAGTGTGGTTGGCATATCACTAATATTTAATGCATTACTGACACTATAACTCTCTTGCTTGGGCAATTTAATTAGGACAAAAATAGGGTTTTTCTTGTCTCGGTCCCCAGGAACACACGTGTAGTCTTTCCACATTCCTCAAACTAGCCTTAAGATCTTTACAAGATCTCTTATAAAAGTACACAATCACTTCATCCCTATAATGATGACAAGGTCTACCAATCAAACTGCGTTGAATGCCAAATGAATGTGTTTCTAGTAATACTAATAGTGGCATGATTATAAAAGATAACACATTCAACTCCTTACTGGTCTCAGTAATTTTAAATGACAGGGTGACTATCTAAAGTGTGAAGAGGTGCAACCACACCATGAACTCTTGCAAAGATATTTCTTTATTGGTTATAAAAGACAAGCATGTAAGCTGAATGAAAGAAAGGATGAAGATTGGTAATGAAAGAGAGACATATAAATGTCTTGCATATACAAGACATTTAGTTTATTTATTATGGTCATGATAGTGAAGTAAATGAACGATGTTATGAAGTTGAGAGGGAGTTTTAATTGAAGAAGGTGAAGAAATGTAATAGATTACCAAAGCAGCTTTTGAAAAGTCATGCGGTATATGTATGTGAGTAAAACGACAAAGACAAGGGTCAACAGTACCAGATGGGAAATTTTATTCATCTGGTGTTTGGAAGGACAGTACACCAAGATGAAGGAGTCAGCATTATGACTGAACATGATGACATCCATCAATAACACATTTTGCAGTAAATGAAAGTCTTGGGTAGGCATAAAAACTTCAAAACTGCTGGCATATGAAAATACTACAAACTGTTGTTTATCATTAATAAGATAGGTTGTACTAGTGGAGAAAGGATTACCAAAATTACTTTAGTAACGACAGGCCATCACGGCGATAGATTACTATGCCACCATGATGTTATGGTGCTGTAGAAGCACGATTGATATGGATACATTCAATTGTTTAAAAGGAGTTTAATGACTGGGTTTGAAGCAACCAAAGGCTTTGCAAGCAATAAATGAATAGTGCCCAAATAGAAGCAAGGAGTTCAAGTAGGTGTCAGTAAAAATTTGAACATAGTGATGGCCAAACTATAAGTAGAATGGGTCAAATATGCTTAGGAAGAACTGCAAATCATAGAGTAACGTGTATCAGGGGTCATTATTGGCTCCATTATGGAAATAGAGAATTAAACGATTATGATTGTTAGGGTTTGAATTACCGATAAGAAAGGTTGCTCAGATGTGTTTAAAGGACTACTCACGGACCACATACGAGAAATTATTTATTTTTTCTTAAACACTCCATTACAAATCAAGAGAGTGTTAGTGACAAAGAAATGATGCCTCTGAACATATCAAGGTAACTAGGGTAAAAATAAGTGAATGACAGGAAGTGATGGGGGCATTGATGAGGTAAGGTCTTAGTGTCAAGACTAGATAATTCCTATACATAGCAGCTTAATCTGACTTCTACCACACATATAATGCCAAGTAGCACACCTTAAACTACTAAATTTTATCACCATACATAAAAACTCATTGCAGTGTTCATCTCATATTGGTTCACCTCAGAGATATTGCCTCACAAGACATTTCCTCATCTAGAGGTTTACATCTAACTTGGCACTGTATTAATCCCTTAAGAATTTGCAAGTGGCTTCCCTACATTGGGTTTCAACCATATATTAATACACCTCAATAAGAATCTCAAATTTTGGGGGAAAAAGGACAGAGTTCCGCCTAAAAACTGGCAAAAACCCAGGCTTAAAGACTTGTAATAGTTACCTGAAATGGAGAGAAGCACTTCAAGAGCTCAACGACCACACGCCGGAGTTCATAACTCAACAGGTCACACACACGGAGTGCACGATTGCAAAAATTTAAACAAATGAGAGAAATGTCACATACAATGCAACTCCCAGAAAAATGAGAGCATGCTTCACTCACAAGTCACCCAAATGGTTCCACACTCACTTTGCTAATGCTTGAATCTTAAGATATTACTGAACAATTGAGTTACCGAAACGGAAATGGTTCCCCTATATATGTCGATACGTATGAACTTACAATCAATAGCTCATTTAACTGGTCCAACATAACTCATACACTCCTTGACAGCTAACTCATAAACACTTGATTACTCATAGTGGCCCTTAAACCTTAGCTCTAATACCAAATCGGTAACATCCCCAAAATGCTAATGACATGATTTACGGAAAAACTACAGTAAAAGACCTAACGGTAGAAGGCACTACTACAGTCTTGCTAAGGACAAGGCTCACTGAAACCATTTGATCTTGCAACTCATGTTCAAATCACAATATCTATTAAACTAAAACACTGCAAGACCAAAGTCCATAATAGTTCAAGTTCAATACAATCGACTTAATCATAACATTTGCTAACTCCACTCACACTACACAAGTATGTTGACCATAGACCCAAGTTGGCCTTGAGGTCGCTCCCAACATTCATGATATGCTAAATCCACTGTGAGCATCTGATAACTTCGAAAAGGGCTTGCTAAAAGGAGAAACGTGTGATAGTTCATCACCTAAAATGGAAAACATGAACATAATTAAAAAATGTGGGGAAAAACTTTGTACATACATTCCTGTATTGTAAAATGAGTATGAAAACACTATTGATGGGTATCTGCTTTTTACAATTCATTTAGTTTGCAATAACAATGAAAATGAAAGTAACTTCAAAACTTAGGTATTTCAATATAACTTCAAAACTGAATTAATTAAAGTAATTTAATCTGATATAAATAAATGAAGGTAAAATAGTCCACAATGAGATAAATGAGATTAGAAAGGAAAAGGCCTTCATGGTGACAATTGAGAGAGTGGTTGTGGCCTTTTCTAAAATAGGTTACTGATACAAGTTTAAGGCTTGCTAATGTATAACTTGGGTCGGGATAATACCGAGTTCACTACATTGGCTTGATAAATACATTTGATACATTCTGAAGTGAGTAAGTAATAAAGGTTTGAGGCCCAAAGAGATATATCTTTGTTCAAAATAGTATAAATTTTAATAACTTGGTCTGATAAATACGGTTTCTAACTCACAACTTTCTCCACGTCTCATATTTCATTCATAAATCCATTAGATATACTATTCCACCCCAAATGAATCATTAAACTCAACAGAAGCTATTAAGCTCACTAAACTTGGTATTTTCTTTGTAAAATCCATAAATGATTTAAAGCTCATAAACAAGCTCCCAAATTGTATACTTGTCTTCTTCTTTCTCATTAATAAAGCTAAAAGCTCCATGAAAGTCCATGAATATTCATTTCACCCCGCCCAAAATACAGAAAATGAGTGCATGGTCAATCTCACTTAATCTTTATTATTGCTTTTTACACAATTACTCAAAATGCTTCCAAAAAATCACCAAACCCAAAATACTCAACCAGAAATTCATGAAATCTTATAGGAAATTAAAAAATAATATGGAAAATCTACACTTCAACCTTTGGGATTTCCCCCCAAGTATACGCTGCACAAAAATTGCAATAACAACCCAATTTGCACCAAAGCAGGTCAGTTCACTTAAAAAATTCATAACGTCCACCCTAGACCTCAAATGGAGACCTAAAACCCAAATATGAAAATGTCATAAAGTTTCAAAAAACTTTCATTCACAACACAAAGCATGATTCCCACAATAGGTTCCCAAAATGGGGCAAAAACACAAGTGTGTTAGTTTTTGGTCCATTCTGCACAGTTTCGGTAAAACAACCATAACTTTTTCCACAGACCTAGGATTAAGGCTATTCCAAATCCATTTGAAAGATAACACACTGAGCTATCGACCCACCAAAAATCATAATTTTCCCATGGCTTGATCATTACCAGTTTAATCCCGAAATTTGCCCTATTTTCCTAAAACTTCCATCCCTCATTGTTTTAGCTTTTCCCTCTCTTTTCACACAAATCCTCACTTGAAATCATTCCAAATCACCAAAAACATCATCATAATCATCAATAAAACTAAACATTACAAAATCAATTACAAATCGATTCGTAAAGATGGTTTTAACTTAAGCTTGCATGAACATGATCACCCCTAAACCCTAGCATGATTCAAGCTCGACTCCACCATTATCAACACCAAAATAAGTATTATTTCATATCCAAAAATCATGATCAATAATCACAAAAATCAGAACAAGAATCAAAACTAAGGAAAAAAGGAAAACAAAGAAGATCAAGTGTGAGGATTACTCACTTTGCTTGAAGATAAGTAGAGATGGAGGTGATGTTTAATGGCTTTGATGATGGATGATGGTGGCTAGTGGTACTAAGATGTTGGGGGGTGGGGCTCGGAGGTCACTAGGGATGGCAAAAAAACTAGCCGAAAAACAGCCAGAGAATGGCTGGAACTGCTGCTGTGGGGGAGAAAGAGGAAAGAGAAAATGGAGTCTTTGGGTTGATTTGTGTTTGTTTTGACTAATCTAGCTCTCAGCTGTTTTTAACCAGTAAAGTAACCTTTTTGGACTAACCATGGTTAAGCTTAATCATGTTAATTAGTTAGGTTAACAAGCAAACTTCTTGGGCTTGAAATTGGGGAGAAAAAAAAGTTGGATTCGGAAATAAAATGTTTCGTAACGATCACATTTTCGCATAACTCAAAATTAAATATTTGCAAGGTTATAAAAAAATAATAATAATAACAATAACAACAACAACAACAACAACAACAACAACAACAACAACAACAAAAATAATAATAATAATAATAATAATAATAATAATAATAATAATAATTTTTCTTAAACCATAATTATCGAGGCCAACTATCGATGCACCCAATATTTATTTAATCAACAAAACTTGAATTAATAGTCAATGAAACTTGAATTGCAAAATGAGACCAATATGAAATATCCTCCAACCGGGATGATTAAATACGATAAATGAAAGCAGAAAATTTAAATGACATAAGATAATTCGGTAAATACATAAATTGAGTGTAATTGAATTAATAAACATGATTTGGTTAAACAAATAACCATGAGTGATTAAGTCCATAAACATGGTAAACTAAATGAATAAACACGATTAATTAAATAAATAAATATGATTTAAATAATTAAATGTGGGTTAGGGTTGGGTTACTACGTAGATCAAGAGCTAGTTCTTATGTTCAACCAGTTTGTTTATTCCCAATGACAACTTTTGTTCCCTTGTACTAGTTCTAGGTCAATTGTTATCAAGAAGCTCTTTGTGGACAAAGTTACAGTGGAAATGAAAAGAAAACTAGTTTCAAAGCTAGTTTTGTGTTTGGTTTAGTTCATTATTTGCAGCCAAGCCCTTTAGAGTTTATTTGTAGTCATATCCATTCATAAGAGTAGGTGACATATATGGAGGTGGGATCTTCCTAGGTGAGGTTTAAGCCGCAAAAGAAAAGAAAGCTATAGTTAAGTTTAGTTCCTAAGTTTGGCTTACTTCTCGATTTATAGCAAAACCTTTCATTACGTGGCACTCATCTTTCCGCATATGTTTCCTCTTGCCCAGAGCCCTTTTTGCTTGGAGTAAGGGCCCACATAAAAAGATAACTATAGTGAAAGTTAGTCGTTAAGTTTTGGTTAACTCTTGATCTGTGTGGCCCCGTCTTTCATTCCGTTGCGCTCATTTTAGACCATCTATTTCCTTTGGTGGGAGCCTTTCGTAAGTGAAATTGGAACATGAAAACAGAAGGCAACTAGAGTTTTAGTGAGTTCATAAGTTTGGCTAGTTTCTTTGTTTGTGGCAACACCTTTTGTTCCCTTGCCCTTATTTTAGGGCATTTGTTTTCTTTTTATGCAGGCTATTCGTGGGGGAAATTGACGACCCAAACGAAAAGATAACTAGAGCTATAGTTAGTTCTCATGTTTGGCTTACTTTTTGGTTCATAGCCATGCCTTTCCGTCCCTTGCACTTATTGTATGGCATTTGTTTCCCCTTGGCAAGAACTCCTTGCAAGTGAAATTTAAGCCCTAATGAACAGAAAACTAGAGTTAAAATGAGTTCTTATGTTTGACTTAGTTCTATACTCATCACCACACACTTCATTCCGTTGCACAAATTTTAGGGCACATGTTTCCACTTGGTGTGAATACTTTGTGCTTGAAATCGGAATCCCGAAAAAAAAGACAACTAATGTTAAAGTTAGTTCTTAAGCTTGGCTAGTTCATTTATCTGTAGCCACACCTTTTGTTCGCTTGCACTTATTTCAGGGCATTTATTTTCTCTTGGTAGAAGGTCTTTATGGATGGGAATGGAAGACCCAAATGAAAGCACAACTAAAGTAAAAGTTAGTTCTCAAGTTTTGCTTACCCCTTGATTTGTAGCCATATCTTTTGTTTCCTTGCACTCATTTTAGGATATTTGTTTCCACTTGGTAGAGCTCTTTTTGGGTGAAGTTAGTGCCCCGAATGAGTGAACAATTAGATTCAGAGTTAGGTCTTATGATCGGCCAGCTTCTTTATTCAAAACCACACCTTTTGTTCCCTTCTACTGTTTCTAGGTCATTTGTTTTCTCTTCATTAGAGCTATTTATGGACAAAAGTGCAATCAAAATGAAAAGAAAACTAGTTTCAAAGCCAATTTTGTGTTTGGTTCAGTTTATTATTTATAGCCAAGTCATTTAGTCCTTATTTGTAGTCATGTCTATTCATAAGAGTGGGAAACATATATAGAGGTGGGGTCTTCCTAGGTGAAGTCTAAGTTGCAAAAGAAAACAAACCTTTGGTTAAGTTTAGTTCATATGTTTGGCAATCTTCTTGAATTGTAGCAAAACCTTTTGTTAGGTGGCACTCATCTTGGGGCATTTGTTTCCTCCTGCTCGGAGCTCTTTGTGCGTTGAATAAGGGCCGACATGAAAAGACAACAAGAGTTATTATTAGTCCCTTTGTTTGGCCTATCTCTTGATTTGTGGCTGCTGCTTTCATTACATTGCATTTCTTTTAAGTAATTTGATTTTGCTTGATGAGGGCTCCTTGTCAGGGAAATTAGGGACCCCAACAAAAAGACAACTACAGTGAAAGATAGTTGTTATGCTTGGGTTAATTGTTGATGATATAGGCACATCTTTCATTCCATTGCACTCATTTTAGTGCATTTGTATCCATTGGTGGGAGCTTTTTGTGAGTCAAATTGGAACCAAAAAAGAAAACACAACTATAGTTAAAGTTAGTTCGTAAGTTTGGCTAGTTTCTTTATTTGTAGCAACACCTTTTGTTCCCTTTAACTTATTTTAGGCCATTCATTCCCTTTTAGCGGGAGCTCTTCTTTTGAGTGAAATTAGAGCATCAAATGAAATGATAAGTACAACTACTATTAGCTCTTTAGTTCGGCCTAGTTCTTGATTTGTGACTTACGCTTACATTCCATTGCACATGTTCTAGGTAATTTGATTCCACTTGATGAGAGCTCTTTGTCGGTGAAATTGGAGATCTAGATGAAAAGACAACTAGAGTGAGACTCAGTTCTTAAGTTTGGGTTAGTTCTTTATCTATAGCCATACCTATCATTTTATTGCACTCAATTTAGAGCACTTGTTTCCATTTGTGGGAGCCTTTTGTAACTACAATTAGAACCCGGAACGAAAAGACGATTAGTGTTCAAGTTAGTTCATAAGTTTAGCTATTTTCTTTATTTATTGCCACACCTTATTTTCCCTTGGCCTTATTTTAGGGAATTTTTTTTCTTTCTACAGAAGCTCTTAATGAGGGAAATTCGAGCCCCAAATGAAAAGATAACTAGAGTGATAGTTAGTTCTAATGCTTGGTTTAATTTTTTATTTATAACCATGTCTTTCACTCCCTTGCACCCATTGGGTGGCATCTGCTTCCCCTCATTGTGAACACCTTGCAGGTGAAATTTAAGACCTAATGAAAAGACGCTAGAGCTAAATTAACTTCTTATGTTTCACTTAGTTCTATACTCATCGCCACACATTCCGTTCCAGTGCACAGATTTTAGGGCACATGTTTCCACTTGTTGTGAGTACTTTGTGCTTGAAATTAGAATCCCTAGAGATAATACAACTAGAGTTAAAAGTTGGTTCTTAAGTTTGGCTAGTTTATTTATCTATAGCAACACCTTTCGTTCGCTTGCACTTATTTTAGGGTATTTATTTTCTCTTGGTAGAAGGTCTTTATGGGTGAGAATGGAAGCCCCAAATGAAAGCACAAGTAGAATTAAAGTTGATCTCAAGTTTGGCAAACAATTTGATTTGTAGCCATATCTTTTGTTTCCTTGCACTCATTTTAGGATATTTGTTTCCGCTTGGTGGAGCTCTGATAGGAACCATCCTTGCAAACCTTTTGACCTTCCTCCCTCAAGCCAACAAGATTCCATCAGCACCAAGGAAGTGCATGCCTTGTTCAGAAATGCCCAGAACTAGTCCAACAGTAGCTTGTTCAGTTAGACCAAAAATTAGCCCGGTTTTGTCTGCCTTTTGGCACTAGCTACTGAGGAGATGATTGACTGCATTGATAACCCCCTTAAATTTTAAGAAGTTAGCTTTCCAATAAATTGATTTTCAAGGCTTTTGGACACCATTTGGCTGGTCAACTAGCAAGATCTTTAGAACGACGCAATTCGAACATCAATCCAGTGATGGCCAGATCCAAGGGGAATTGAGTGGACTTAATGATGTCCAATCTTTTTTGAACTTTAAGGCATGAAAGAATACATAAAAATTTATGAATTCACATGCCCAAACTCCTCCAAAGCCCCACTTTGTGTTTCCTTTATCTAGCCAACAAGACGGAAAAACCCCCTTTTACCCGGTTACATGCTAGCTGGTACAAGGGTCTTTTTACTTGGGTTTCACTTGTAATTCTTACTGCATTTTTGACTTTTAACGATGTATTCGTCTGCCCTGTAATATTGACAGCTCATTTAGAGCCAGTATTATTCCTAATAAGGTGGCCAAAGCTAGATTTGACTTACTTGTGTACTCTAGGTGACTGAATTGACACCCCCTCCTCCTAGAGTACTTTTTGTCCCCTAAGCGGAGTTTTAGAGGTTGAATTGGTTGAGTTGCTTTTTGAAAAAACTAGCCACAACCCTTTTGTAAACCAACTTTGATGAATGATAAACATGAGTTAGAAAACTCTCTCCTTTGAAATGTTGGTGTTGTATCTTAAGTGTGGCAAGTCAAGTGGGTCTCTAGGTCTCTTTATCGCAAATAGAATTGTGATTAATTTCTGTAATCTAGTTGAGCTAAAGAGATTTCTCATGTGTGCCCAAGGGTGCCTATCCTTCTTTCTTAGTTCAGTACATTATGTCCGTGTGTGTATGTTCTGTCCAGAATCTTACCTTGCTTGACCTGGTTGATTTTAAGAGCTGTGGAGGCTAGGATACATCAAGTGGTATCTGAGCTTAGGAACCCTCTTGCGGCCACTGGTTCCAAACCCCAAACACCATGCTTAGCCAAACATAAGGCCAACCCACAAAGAACTCGGTCACAATATGTCTTCTAGCGTCACCTCAAAACAGGCCCTTGAGGAGATGGTCGAGCTTAAGGAAGAGGTCAGGTACTTGTCAACTCAATTAGGCCAACTATTATATGAGAAAAGAAGAAGCTTAAGGAGTTCCTGAAGCTCAAGCACACAAGAAGACTCGGATGACTACGAGAGAAGCAACCCAGTTGGTGATTCTAGTAAGAAGGAGTATGAAAGAAAATCAAGGAAGCTTAATCGACCAAGACAACAAAGCTACAATGACTTCAAGGTGGATATCCCGAAGTTTGAAGGCGAACTAGGCCCGGACTTGTTCTTGGATTCACTTCAAACCATCGAAAAAGTCTTTGAGTTCAAAGACAATCCCTAGGAGAAAAAGGTAGTTGATTTGAAACTTAGAAAGTATGCTTTAATATGGTGGAAAATGCTATTCCTAAGAGAGCTAGGAAGGGTAAAGGGAAGATTAAAACATGGGAAAAAATGAAAGCCAAACTCAAGTTCAAGTTCTTACCTCCCCATTACTTACAAGACAACTTCCTTGAACTCCATAATCTTAAATAAGGCTCTAAGAGTATAGAGGAGTCCACGAGAGACTTTGAGCAACTACTTTTGAAATGTTACTCAAAGGAGGATGAATCCCAAACTTTTATTTGTTATTTGAGTGTTTTGGATGAGCAAATTGACCATGTTGTGGAACTACACCCATATACTTCCCCAGATAAGCTAAGCATTCTAGCTGACAAGGCGGAGTTACAAAAGAAGATCAAAGGTAAAGGAATGGTTTCTAAGCCTAGCCCGCGGCCTTACACTTTCCAAAATCCTCCCTATAACCCTCACAAATCTACCACAAACACAAACCATATACCGTCCACACCTAATGGGGACCATCTCCATAATCCTTCCAACCTCTCCCCCTCCATCATACAAGAGTCCAAAACCACCAAGGAGGTCAATGAAGTGCAATCAATGGTCAAGAATATCATGAACAACACCAATGACCCATTGCTCAATTCAGACAGGAATTGGCCCGGTTTTGCAAGCCTAATTCCCCAACCTTACAGGGGATTTAAAGGGATGCAAAATAACTATTTGGAACCCTTAATATGTCAGATTCAAGGGCATATAAAAAGTTCTAGGTTAGGCAATTAAGAAATAATTCAATGGAAGCCTTTTTCTAGAAGCAGCAGAAACTGTCCCAGTTTGCATATGCTGCACCTTTTACCTCATATCTCCCAAAAGGCTGCTCTAAATGGCGTGAACCATTCGGTGCGTCAAAGCTGACTTCTAGAGATTTCCAAAAAGGCCTATTTCATCTAATTTGGCCAATAAACCTAGGAGATATAGCTGAATGAAGTTGAACCTAGTGCATTGAGAAGTTGCTGACATAAAGTTAACGCACTTTTCAGCTTTTGTTCTTTTACTTTATGGTCTCCCATGCTTATGAACGTGTAAGTACTTGATGTTCCCTTCCTTTTCAGCTTATTAAAGGTTCCCCCACTATAAAAGGGAGCCTTGGGCTGCCTAATAAGGATTGATGAACTTGTATTCAGCTTTGAGTTTAGTAAACTCTCTCAAACTCTCTCTAAAATTCCTAGTGTTGCATCTTGGGTGCTAGCAACTCCAAGTGGGTCTCTAGGTCTTCTTAATTAAACTAAAAAGGTGATTAACTTCTGTAACTTGCTTGAAGGAAGAAGATTGCCCAAGTGTGCAAACCAAGGTGGGTTTTACATCACCCTTGCTAGTCCACTTGATTTATCTTGGTTCTTGTTTTCCTTTTCATCTTTTCTACCCAAATGCATTCTTGATTCATTTTTGCAAAACTTTTCCTTAGTGAACCTTGAATACATCAAGTGGTATCAGAGCTTAGGCTACCCTCTTGGTCAAGCTTCCATCACCAAACACATTCCCAAACACAAGAGCCACAAAATCAGCCAAAACACATTCCCCACAAACTCCTACCCGTGCCAAACAAAAAAGTTGGCACGGCCACCTCATGCCACATAGGCACGACAATGCCACCCCCATCTCAGTCCCTCCCATTCCCGTAGCCTAACACGGCCACCCAGTGCCACCCCACACGACCGTGCCACCCCCTTTCCATCCCAAAACAGCCTCCCCTCACTCTAAAACCATCATGTCTACTAGCCTTACCCCCGAGCAAGTGGCCGAGCAAGCCTTAAGAGATAAAGCCAAGTTGCAAGCCCAAGTTAAGTACCTAAAATCCTAACTTGGTAAGGTGATGCAAGAAAGGAGAAGGAACTTGTAAAGTTCTAGGAGTGCAAGCAAGCAAGACTCGGATGATTCCGATGAAGAGGAAAGCAACTCCCTTAGAGACTCTAACGAAGATGTGTAGTCAAGAAGATCAAGGAGAGATCATAGGCCTCAAGATCGAAGCTACAATGACTTCAAGGTGGATATTCCCAACTTTGAAGGTCAACTAAACCCCAGATGTGTTCTTGGATTGGCTTCAAACCGTTGAAAGAGTCTTTGAGTTCAAGGACATTCCCGATGAAAGAAAGGTAAAGCTTGTTGCTTTAAAACTTCGAAAGTATGCTTCCATTTGGTGGTCAAATGTTGTGACTAAGAGAGCAAGGAAGGGTAAAGGGAAGATAAGAACTTGGGAGAAAATGAAGTCCAAACTTAAGTCCAAGTTTTTGCCACCCCATCACTTGCAAGACAACTTCCTTAAACTCCACCACCTCAAACAATGGTCTAAGAGTGTTGAAGAATACACTAGACAGTTTGAACAATTGTTGTTAAAATGTGATTTGTCGGAGGATTAGTCTCAAACTTTGATTAGATACTTGAGTGGTTTGAATGATGAAATTCCTTATGTTGTTGAAGTCCACCCTTACACTTCCTTAGACGAGCTTAGCGTCTTAGCTCACAAAGTGGAGTCACAAAAGAAAGCCAAGGGCAAGGGCATGGCCTCCAAGCCTAATCCTCGTCCTTACCCATTCCAAAAACCCTCATACTACCCTCCCAAAGCAACTCTAAACTCAAACACAAGATCCCCTCCACCAAATCCCCTTCAAACCCCCGCAAAACACCCTCCCAAACCCATTGACAAGAAGAGATGTTTCCGTTGTCAAGGCCTTGGACACTTTGCTTCTGAGTGTCCCAACAAAAGAGTTGTCACTCTGGCTGAATACCAAGCTTCTTGTGAGGAGTTAGATGATGAGAATGATGGGGAAGAAAAGGAGCTTCTCATGACCGAAGCTCTTGAAGAAGTCGAAGAGGCACTCGATGAAGGAGAAATGCTTGTGATTAGAAGGGCCTTGAGTGGTATTGCTTCCCAAAATGACATGGAACAAAGGGAGAACATCTTCCACACCCGGTGTACCATGAAAGGGAATGTTTGCTTTCTTATTATTCATGGTGGAACTTGTGCCAATGTTGCTTCCAAGACTCTAGTGGACAAGCTCAAACTTTCGGTCTCTCTGCACCCAAGCCCTTATACGATACAATGGCTCAATCAAGGTAAAGGCTTACAAATTTCCTCTCATTGTTCACTTAGCTTTTCAATTGGCAAAAGTTACAAGGACGAGATTTGGTGTGATATTGTGCCCATGGATGCTTATCATGTCCTCTTGCGACGCCCATGGTTGTTTGATAGACGTGTGATGCATGATGGTCGGTTAAACACATACACATTTGCCAAAGACCACAAAAAGATCACCCTCACCCCTCTCAAATCAAACTCACAAAAAAGGCCTCAAGACACCCCTAGCATGGATGTCTTTCTCACTACCCTACTCCATTCCCAACTCCATGAATATGATGAATTCAAAGAATGGATTTTACTTGGCCAAGAACCGACCGAAACTAAGGATTCTTCCCTTCCTTTGCTTTCTCCCCTCCTCCAAAATTTCCAACATGTCTTCCCTAATGAAGTTCCCCATGGCCTCCCTCCCATAACAACGATACACCACAAAATTGACCTCATCCCTGGTGCCACCCTCCCAAACAAGCCGGCCTACTGAATGAACCCCCAAGAGACTCAAGAGGTGCAAAGGCAAGTAGATGATCTTCTTGCTAAACGCTTGATCCGTAAGAGCCTTAGTCCATGTGCAGTTCCCGCATTGATTGTTCCAAAGAAAGATGGGTCAATGAGGATGTGTGTGGATACTAGATCGATAAACAAAATCACCATCAAATATCGCTTTCCTATTCCACGGTTGGAGGATCTCGTAGATGTGGTTCATGTAGCCACCATCTTTTCTAAGATCGATCTTAGAAGTGGCTACTACCAAATTCGGATTTATGAAGGAGATTAGTGGAAGACGACCTTCAAAACCAAAGGAGGTCTCTATGAATGGCTTGTTATGCCATTCGGGTTGACAAATGCACAAAGCACTTTCATGAGGCTCATGAACTAAGTTCTAAAGCCCCTTATTTGCGAGTTTGTTGTTGTCTACTTTGATGACATATTGGTGTATAGCAAGAGTGAAGAAGAGCATGCCCATCGTCTACATCAAGTCTTGAGTATTCTATCTCAAGAAGAGCTCTATGGAAACTTGAAGAAGTGTCACTTTTTCACTTCTCAAGTCATCTTTTTGGGATATGTTGTCTGGGCCCAGGGGATTCATGTTGATGGGAGCAACATTCAACCAATCTGAGAATGGCCCATTCCTACTTCCATTCAACAAGTTAGGAGCTTCCATGGCCTAGCCTCTTTCTATAGGAGGTTTGTGAGAGATTTTAGCACCATTGTTGCCCCCATGACTGAGGTGCTTAAGGCCAAGAGATTTGAATGGACCAACCAAGCTCAAAGGTCCTTTGAAGAAATCAAGTACAAGCTCACAAGTGCACCCGTTCTAGCTCTACCAAGCTTCTCCTAAGTCTTTAAGGTAGAGTGTGATGCTTCCGTTGTTGGGATAGGGGCTATCCTATCTCAAGAAAAGAGGCCCCTAGCCTTCTTTAGTGAGAAGCTCAATAACCCAAAAAGAAAGTACTCCACTTATGACAAGGACTTCTATGCAATTGTGAAAGCTTTGGAGCATTGGAGGCACTGCTTGGTAGGAGGAGAATTCATTCTCCATTCAGATCATGAGGCTCTCAAATTCATACAAGGGCAACACAAGCTCAACCCAAGGCATGCCAAGTGGGTTTAGTACCTCCAAGCCTTCCATTTTGTGATCCACCACAAGTCAGGTCAACTAAACAAAGGGGCGGATGCATTGTCAAGAAGGTACCTCTTACTCTCTACCTTGGAATCCAAAGTCCATGGTTTTAAGATCATTAAGGGGTTATATGTCCAAGATGAGGATTTCAAGTACATATGTGAGAAGTGTACTAGCCACCCTCACGGCTTGTTCCATTTAGATCATGGTTTACTCTTCAAATAAACCCGACTATGGATACCAAATAGTGGATTTCAAGAGCTCCTCATTCAAGAGCTCCATGGCAGGGCTTTGGCCGGGCACTCTGGCATTGAGAAGACTTGCTCCATGCTCAAGGAGCACTATTATTGGCCGAGCATGTTGAAGGATGTAGAACACTATATGAGAAGGTGTTCTATTTTTCAACAAGCCAAGAACCACTGTTAGCCCAAAGGTCTATACATTCCTCTCCCCATTCCTCAAGGTCCTTGTGAGGATGTGAGCTTAGACTTCATCATGGGTTTGCCAAGAACCCAAAGGCACAAAGATTCAATCATAGTAGTGGTGGACCCATTCTCAAAGATGGCACATTTCATATCATGCCATACCACCAATGATGCTTCCTTCATTGCCAACCTGTACTTCAAGGAGATTGTTCGTCTCCATGGCATTCCAAGAAGCATGGTGTCGGATAGGGACACCAAGTTCCTAAGTCACTTTTGGCTTACATTATGGAGAAAGTTTGGCACTCACCTCAAGTTTAGCACCACATGCCAACCCCAAAACAATGGTCAAATCGAGGTAACTAATAGGACTTTGGGCACCTTGCTTAAAGTTCTAGTCAAGGAGAGTATCAAAGGGTGGGATGAGGTTCTTCCCCATGCTGAGCTTGGCTTCAACCGAACACCAAGTAAGGCCACAAGTCTCTCCCCCTTTCAAGTGGTGTACGGTTACAATCCAAGCAATCCCTTAGACTTGGTTCCCATTCCAGATCAAACCAAGTTTAGTTGGGAGGCCGAAAAGAGGCCAAGGAAATCCAAGAACTTCATGCCAAGGTGAGGGAACAAATTGAGAAGTCCAATGAGCAAGCCAAGTCACATGCCAACAAGCACAACAAGGAAGTTCATTTTCAACTCGGGGACTTGGTTTGGATCCATTGGACGGAGGAAAGATTTCCAAGCAAGCGCAAATCAAAGCTCATGCCAAGGTCGGATGGCCCCTTTGAAGTGCTTGAAAAGGTTGGTCAAAATGCCTACGAAATGGACCTTCCAGGTGAGTATGGAGTCTCCACCACCTTCAATGTGGCTGACCTAAGCCCCTATTATGAGGAAGGTGAAGAGTTTCCAAGTTTGAGGTCAAACTACAACCAAACCGGGGGGTATGATGGGGACCATCTCCATAATCCTTCAAACCTCTCCCCATCCATCATACAAGAGTCCAACACCACCAAGGAGGTCAAAGAAGTGCAACAAATGGTCAAGAATACCATGAACAACACCAATTACCCGTTGCTCAATTCGGACAGAAATTGGCCCGGTTTTGCAAACCTAATTAGCCAAGCTTAAATGAGATTTAAAGGGCTACCAAATTAATTTTTGGAACCCTTAATATGTCAGCTTCAAGGGTATATAAAGAGTTCTAGGTTAGGTAATTAAGAAATAAATCAATGGGAGCCTTTTTCTAGAAGCAGTAGAAACTATCCCAGTTTGCATATGTTGCACCTTTTGCCTTATATCTCCCAAACAGCTACTCCAAATGGCGTGCAACATGAGGCTCATGAAAGCTTACGTCCAGAGATTTCCAGCAAGAGCTATTTTAGCTAATGTGGCCAACAAACCGAGGAGATATAGCTTATTGAAGTTGAACCTAGTGCACTAAAAAGTTGCTGACATAAAGTTAAGCACTTTTCAGCTTTTGTTCTTTTATTTTATGGTCTCCCATGCTGATGAACGTGTAAGTACTTGATGTTCCCTTCCTTTTTATCTTATTAAAGGTTCCTCCACTTTAAAAGGGAGCCTTGGGCTGCTTAAGAAGGATTGATGAACTTGTATTCAGCTTTGAGTTTAGTAAAGTATCTCAAACTCTCTGTAAAATTCCTAGTGTTGCACCTTAGGTGTTGGAAACTCCAAGTGGGTCTCTAGGTCTTCTTACTTCAACTGAGAAGTTGATTAACTTCTGTAACTTAGTTGAAGGATGAAGATTGCCCAAGTGCGCAAACCAAGGTGGGTTTTACATCACCCATGCTAGTCCACTTGATTTTTCTTGGTTCTTGTTTTCCTTTTCATCTTTTCTACCCAAACGCATTCTTGATTCACTTTTGCAAACCTTTGCCTTAGTAAACCTTGAATACATCACCACCGACTACCCTAGAAACCTCCTTAAAACAACCCCTAAAACCGATAGATAAGAAACGATGTATTCGGTGTCAGGGCCTTGGGCATTTTCCACTGAATGCCCAAAGAAGAGAGTTGTCACTTTGCCCAAGTACTAAGCTTCTTATGAGAAGCTAGATGAGGAAGATAAGGAAGGAGAGAAGGATCTTTTCTTCAATAAAGTCGTTGAGGAGGTTGAGGAAGGACATGATGAAGGCGAGATGCTTGTGATTAGGCGTGCCTTGAGCGGTTTGGCTTCCCAAAATGACTTGGACCAAAGGGAAAACATCGTCCACACGTGGTGTACCATGAGTGGGAAGGTTTGTTCTCTCATTATTGATGGGGGAAGTTGTGCTAATGTGGCCTCAAAGTCCATGGTAGAGAAGCTTAAGCTTGCGGTTTCAGCACACCTAAGCCCTTACAACATTTAATGGCTCAATCAAGGTAAAGGCTTGCAAATCTCTTCCCGGCGTTTACTTAATCTATTCATTGGGAAGAACTACAAAGATGAGATTTGGTATGACATTGTGCCCATGGATGCTTGTGACGTCCTTTTGGGACGTCCTGGGCTCTTTGATAGAGGAGTTATGCATGATGGCTGTTTAAACACATGCACCTTCACCAAAGACCAGAAGAAAATCACCCTTACCTCTCTCAAACCCACCTCTTACCGAAAGTCCCAAGACACTCCTAGCATGGATGTCTTTCTTAGTACCCTACACCACTCTCAACTCCACGAGTTTGATGCTTACAAAGATTGGATACTACTTGGCCATGAACCAGTTGAAGCTAAGGATTCTTCCAATCATTTGCGTATTCCCCTCCTAAAAGCCTTTGAACATGTCATTCCAAGTGAAGTTGCCCACGACCACCCTCCCAAAAGATCCATACAACAAAAAGTTAACCTCATTCCCGATGCCACTCAACCTAACCAGCCGGCTTACCGTATGAACCCTCTAGAAACTCAAGAAGTGCAACGATAAGTAGATGAACGTCTAGTTAAGGGTTGATCCGTAAGAGTCTTAGCCCTACTGCTATTCCGGCCTTGCTTGTTCCTAAGAAGGATGGTACCATAAGGATGTGTGTGGACAGTAGGGCAGTCAACAAGATTATTAGCAAATACCATTATCCCGTCCCAAGGTTGGAAGATCTTCTTAATGAGTTACATGGAGCCACTATCTTTTCTTAGATTGATCTTAGAAGTGGCTACTATCAAATTCGTATCTTTAAATGGGACGAGTGGAAGACGACTTTCAAAACCAAAGGGGGACTTTATGAGTGGCTAGTTATGCCCTTCGGTTTGATAAAGGCACTAAGTACCTTCATGACACTTGTGAACCAAGTCCTTAAGCCCCTCATCGGCAAGTATGTTGTGGTATACTTCAATGATATATTGGTGTATAGCCGTAGTGAAGAAGAGCATGCCGAGCATTTGCACCAAGTCTTGAGTATTCTAGCCTAAGAGAAACTTATGGGAACTTGGAGAAATGTCAATTTTTCTCCTCGAAAGTCATATTCTTGGGCTATGTGGTTTCGGCTCAAGGCATTCATATGGATGAAAGTAAAATCAATGCCATCCGTGAGTGGCCCGTTGCTACATCAATCCAACAAGTTCAAAGTTTTAATGGTTTAGCCTTTTTTTATAGGAGGTTTGTGAAGAATTTTAGCACTATTGTTGAATTTGATCTTTGACACCTAATTCCTTTGCAAATCTTCATTATTGAGGTATCAAGCTTTTGTAGCATCTAAGTACAGCTAATGATGGCCTTGAGAAGTCATTTGCAGTTGCTTGTTAGTACAGTAGCTAGGTGTCTATTGGATCAAACGATATTTCCATTAACTTTATGGTGGATAATAGCTGATGCTCACTGATCTAACTTTGCTATTATAGGGCCTTCCTTAATAATATTTTAAACACCTTTTCAAGCCCTTGAACGTGTCGCTGCTTGCTGTTACAAGGATTCAAAAATAATCCTTAAAACACTGCCTAACTGAGCTGAAAACTGGGTAGTTTTGTGTCTGATCTAGCTGGCTAGCTGAATTGGACCAATGCTTTAGTAACAAAAGGTGGGTCAACTTGTATCATTTAGCAGCTACAAATAAGCTAGCAAATGAGCTAAGTTGCTTTCCAAAAGGACGTACTGATTATTGAACCAAATAGCATAGTTTCAACTAGTTGGCTATGCTGGACAGAATGTTGAAACCTAGACTAAAATCTGGACCTTGTACCACAACCTTGAACACTAATGCTTCAACACTCTTGCTTCAATTAGCTTCAGTGGAGGTTTCCCCATCATTCTCCCCTTGTTGAAGAGGATTTGACCTCAAATCCTCAAGCGATATATCCTCCAAGCACGAACTCAAAGTCTTCCACATTAAAAGTAGCAGAAACACCATATTCCCCTGGAAGTTCAACTTTGTAAGCATTATCATTGATCTTATCTAAAACTTTAAAGTGACCATCTGCTCTTCCACTTGAATTGGACATTCTCTTTTGAGGAAACCTCTCTTTCCTCAAATGAACCCCTACAAGGTCCCCAGGTTGGAAGGCAACACTCCTTCTATGCTTTTTGGCTTGAACTTAATAGCTGGCATTGCTCTTCTCAATCTTTTCTCTAACCTTGTTGTGTAATGCCTTGCTCTCTTTCACCATCTGTTCAGCCTCCAAACTTAGCTTTTCTTCAATGGCTATGGGCACTAAATCTCTGACATTTAAAGGATCAACTCTGTAAACTGTCTTAAAAGGGATAAGCTAGTGGTCTTGTAAAGAGCTTTGTTGTATACATCCTCCACATGAGGCAGCAACAAGTCGTAAGCCTTGGCTTTAGTTCTGATCAAGGCCCTCAGCAGGACTCCTAAAGTCTTATTGGTGGCTTTAGTCTGGTCATTAGTTTGAGGATGGCAGGTTGTAGTAAACTTGAGCTTGGTTCCTAGTTTCTTCCATAGAGTAAACCAAAAATGGCTTAGGAATTCAGCATCCATAGATGAGATAATGGATCTGGGAACCCTATGCAGCGTCATCACCTCCTTAGAATACAGTTCAGCAACTTAGACAACGTCTTTGGTTTTAGTACAGGATTTTAAATGAGTTATCTTTGAAAATCTACCCACAACCACAAAGACTGAGTCCTTTCCCCTTTTCAGGGCCCTTGGTCACAATCTGGATATAGGATAGCTAGAGAGAATTTTGAGAGAAAAGAAGTCCTGATTAACTTCATATAATCAACAACTGAGTTCTTACAATTGAAAATGAGGATTTTATACTCAGCCTTGCACTCCTTGTCAACAGTTATAATTGAAAGTGGAAACAGACTAAAACAACAAAATAAGTTCAAACTAAAACAGCCTAAAAATAGTAGCTTAATCTGATCTTTGAACCACAATTCCTTCGCTAATCTCCATTATTAAGATGTCAAGCCTTGATGGATTATAAGTACTACCAATGATGGTCTTACGGAGCTATTTGCAGTGCTGATTATATGATTAGCCAGGGCTGACAGTGAGTACAACAGCCAGTTGTCCATTGGATTAAATTGTATTTCCTTTGACTTTGTTGTGAATTATAGGTTATGCTAATTGATATGACTTTGCCATTTTAGGGACTTCTTTGATAATATTTTAGACACCTTTTTAAGCCCTTGAATGTGCCCCAGCTTGCTGTAACATGGAGTCAAAAGTAATCCCTTAAAACACTGTCTTATTGAGCTAAATGTTGGGAAATTTTATGTCTAATCTGGCTGGCTAGCTGAACTGGACCAATGCTTTGGTAACAAAAGGTGGGGTAACGTGTTTCATTTAGTAGCTACAAATAAGCTAGCAAATGAGCTAACTTACTCCCCAAAAGTGTTTGCTGACAACTGAACTAAATTGTATAGTTTAAACTGATTGGGCATGCTAGACAGAAAGCTAAAATGTAGACAGAAATTCAAACCTTATGCCAAAACCTTGAGCACTACTGCTTGAACACTCCTGCTTAAATTGGCTTCAGTAGACGTGTCCCCACCACTTCTTGATTTATACCCATGTCTTTCACTCTCTTGCACTCATTGTATGACATTTGTTTCCCCTTGGTGTGAACGCCTTGCATGTGAAATTGAAGCCCTAATGAACAGACAACTAGAGTTCAAGTGAGCTCTTATGTTTGACTTAGTTCTATACTCATTGCCACACATTCCGTTCAGTTGCACAGATTTTAGGGCACATGTTTCCACTTGGTGCGAGTACTTTGTGCTTTGAATTGGAATCCCTAGTGAACAAACAACTAGAGTTAAAAGTTAGTTCTTTAGTTTGGCAGTTATTTAAGGCATTTATTTTCTCTTGGTAGCATATCTTTATGTGTGAGAATGGAAGGCTCAAATGAAAGCACAACTAGAGTTAAAGTTAGTTCTCAACTTTGGCTTACTCCTTGATTTGTAGCCATATCATTTATTTCCTTGTATTGATTTTAGGATATTTGTTTTCGCTTGGTAGAGTTCCTTGTAGGTGAAGTCAGTGCCCTGAATGAGCAAACAATTAGATTTAGAGTCAGTTCTTACATTCGATCAGTTTGTTTATTCGCAACCACACCTTTTGTTCCATTGTACTAGTTCTAAATCATTTGTTTTCTCTCAATCAAAGCTCTTTATGGGCAAAATTACAGTCGAAATGAAAAGGAAACTAGTTTTGAAGCTAGTTTTGTGTTTGGTTTAGTTCATTTTTTATAGGCAAGCCCTTTAGTGTTCATTTCTAGTCGTATCTATTCATAAAAGTGCGTGATATATATGGAGGTGGGCTCTTCCCAGGTGAAGTTTAGCCGGTTAAAGAAAAGAAAGCTATGGTCAAGTTTAGTTCCTATGTCTGGCTTACTTCTTGATTTTTAACAAAACCTTTCATAAAATGGTAATCATCTTCAGACATTTGTTTCCTCTTGCTCAAAGCTCTCTGTTGCTGGAATAAGGGCTCATATGACAAGACAACTAGAGTTATTATTAGTTCTTTAGTTTGGTGTGGCTGTTGATTTGTGGATGATGGAGTTCTACCTAGCCAACACAATGAGGACGCTCAAACAAGTCCATGAAGTCTAAGATCAATATCCAAAGTCCAGAGAATTGGTCACTTTTTACTAAAGGCACAAACAGAGGCTTCTAGGTTCAAAGCAGATTTCATGCCCAGTTTTGTGTTCTTGATTACTTAGGCCTCAATGAGGTTTAAGTCCTAATTTTTTGCATATCTTGGTTCCCCAAGATGTTATCTATCTGGTTCAATCAAGAAATTCAAGTTAAGTCAAGTGCAAGTTGAAGAGCCAGGTCCTTTTTTGAAACCATGCTGGTTGCAGCCCGGTTCTGACCTGTCTAATTTAGTTAGGCTTTTTGGGCAGCAAATGTAGTCACAAACTTGAATTATTGCTTAGAGGAGTTAGGAGACATCTTGAGGTTCCCTCCATGCAAGGAAATCCATCATCATGCCTACTTTTTGCATGGGATATGTCACGAGCAAAAATAGCCTTCAACCTACTTGGGAAGATCTAATTGGTGCATTTGGTGGTTGCTAACCTTCTAGCCATCCAATCTTATCCTAGCAGCATGATTAGCAAGTTAAAGGTAGTTGAGACACAATCATAATCACATGACATTAGCCAAATCAAGAGCTCATGCAGAACAAGGAACAAAATTAAAGTGAGTTCTCACGTTTGACTTATTTCTATACTCATCGCCACACATTCCATTCCGTTGCACAGATTTTAGAGCACACGTTTGCATTTGGTGCGAGTACTTTGTTCTTGAAATCGAAATCCCCAAAGAAAAGACAACTAGAGTTAAAGTTTGTTCTTATCTTTGACTAGTTTACTTATCTGTAGCCACACCTTTCGTTCGCTTGCACTTATTTTAGGGCATTTATTTCCTCCTGGTAAGAGGTCTTTATGGGTAAGAATTGAAGCCCCAAATGAAAGCACAACTACAGTTAAAGTTAGTTCTCAAGTTTGGCTTACTCCTTGATTTGTAGCCATATCTTTTGTTTCCTTTAACTCATTTTAGGATATTTATTTCATCTTGGAGGAGCTCTTTATAGGTGAAGGTAGTGCCCTAAATGAGCGAACAATTAGATTCAGAGTTAGTTCTTACGTTTAGCCAGTTTGTTTATTCGTAACCACATCCACTACAAGGAGCATTATCTTTTACAATGAGGATTCTCGTTGTAGATGGTCAATAAACTCGTTGCAGTTGTCTTTTACAACGAGTTTTCCGTATGGTCGTAACTCGTTGCAAAAGAGCTGGTAGTAAATGCTTGTGCTTTAACTGCGACCAGGTTGAAAGGCTCGTCGCATGAATTTTCGTTGACAATGAGATTTTTATCTCGTTGTAATTTCTTATGTATTTACGACGTGATTATTGTCTCGTGCTAGTTTGTGACCATCTTTTACAACGAGTGTACAAATCTCGTGGTTGTCTGGTAGATTACAACAAGCTATGAATCTCATTGCCATTATTAAAATATATATGATGAGATTCTTGCCTCGTGGTAGTTTGTGACCATGTTTTACAATAAGCCTACACATCACGTGGTTGTCTAGTACATTACAACAAGTTATGAATCTCCTCGCCATTATTAAAATATTTACGACAAGTTACGCATCTCTTGGTTGTTGTTCTAATCAATCACAACGTAAAAACATGTCTCCTTTGGTCGAGTAAATATTTCTTCAACTACGACCAGATACTTGTCGCAATATTTGTTCATATAAATTTTTGGATCAACAACGAAATGAACTCAATGGGAAAACACCACCCCTATACTCATACATAAGTATATAGGTGTAGTCATCTTTGCAAAGATAGCTGCCCAAAATATAGGTGCAATACACTACAAATTTACTTACTGTTTGGAATACAAACATATTTGTATTAGTTACTTAATAATAGTCTACAACATGAAACATGTTAATCTTGTGCGATAAAATGCTATCTATCTTCATGTTGAATGCCAAAATATGTCCACCTTCAAACTAGATACCAAAAAATGTCCATCTCCACTTCCAAAAATCTATATGCACCATGAAAATATTCATATGCACCTACCAATGTACAACAAAAAATGTTAACTGTTAATGTGATCATATCATGAATCCATATTTAATGTGCTAAGCCACACATATTAGAAGTCCAAACAAACAAGTAGAAAAGAAAACTAACCCTTTGACCTAAATACTCCAAAGGCATAAAATGGGCATTTCGAAGGCATTTTCAAGACTTCGAATGGCATAAAATAGTCCAACTACTCAAAATAGGCATTCTCACTTGTAGAATAAACTTGAGAAATCAAACCCAGGGCTCAACATTTGAATGAAACAAAATCCAAAAAAAAAATCGAATATACCAACAACAACAACTCCCAACAACGACAACTTCAAACAACTCGCAGCATCCCATCCATTTGAAGTACACACGAATGGCTGGGCAATGGGCACTGACAAAAATAAAAATAAAAATCGATTATACCAACAACAACAACTCCCAGCAACAACAACTTCCATCAACAACTCCCAGCAACAACTTCTAACAATAACCCCCAGCATCCCATTCATGTAAAGTACCACGATGATATGATTAATCAATAGAACCAAACAAAGTTAGCTAAATATGCGAGCATCAAGAAACTATCATGACAAAGATAGCACCATAAAAACAATAAGCATAGCATAACATAGAAAGATTTAGTAATTTGAGGCGAGGGGGGTCAAAGTATAGTTGATTGCAGATAAACATAGATTTCATTAATCCTTGGCATCATAACAATGGTAGAGGACTACAATCAATTATAAACAACCCATTTGTGTTAGAAAAGAACACCACTAGGAATATACCAGTCAGAAAAAGTCAGAATATGAACAATCAGAAAAAGTTAGAATATGACCAGAATATGAACAGCGAGAGAAAACATAGCAACATTAATCCCTAAAGTATCTAAGGGGAGCCTTGGAGCAATGGTGAAGTTGCCTCCATGTGAGCACAAGGTTAAGAGTTCGAGTCGTGGAATCAGCCACTGACAAAGTCAGGTTACGCTGCCTACAATTCACCCCTTGGGGTGCGGCCCTTCCCTGGACCCTGCGTGAACACGGGATGTTTGTGCACCGGGCTGTCCTTTTATCTAAGTAACACATAAGTAGAACATGAAGGATGCAGAATGGTGTATATGGTCTATTTACATGATAAAACACATAATTTTTAATCATTATTTCAATTAATATGAAAATACGACAATGATGTCACTAATCATTGGAATTTTTTATGGGGGCATAACACTAATCAAAATTAGCTAAATATGCTAGTATTATGTCTACAACAGGAAGGAGTCAAAATGGTCCATATAGCTAATGATGTGATAAAATACATCATTTTTTAGTCATTAATTGAACTAATGATGTGACTAATAAATAGAATTAAACAAAGTTAGCTAGCAATGCCAGCATCAAGACACTAACAAGACAACAAGAACACCATAACACTAAGGGTCGCATAACATAGAAATCATTTTGAACCTATTCATTTTGAAATCATTTTTTAATCATTTTGACTTCTTCTTATATCACATCTTATTCATTTTGAAAATTATGTGAAATTAATTTCATGAGTTTAGCAACAAAATTTGTGGATGTAGCACATCTTCAGTTGTGGTTCCTAAAATCCATCTTCAACTTTTGCATGTGAGAATTGGCTAAAGAAAGACAACGAAAAGAGGAAGCAACAAAAGATTCAAGGCAAGTCAAGTTTATGCTAATGGCTACCTCATCTTTGAGTACCTTGTCAAATGGCATCAATTCTAGGTAATCTGTTTTCTCCAGTACCTAAGCATAAAAGTAAAAATTATGGCATTTACTTCTCTGTTTTTTGCTTATTGCCTTTGTTACTGCCAATGTAATATGAATACCACACCTTCCCTTTGTATTTTGGAAATGCTATTTTATGCTTTGTCACATTCAGTTGGCCTTTTACCTACTTTGAAATAAAAATTCTTATCAAATTAACACAGTATTACCCTGTTAGTGCCAAACTTGAAGATGCAAAATACAAGTCCTTAATAACGTTTTACAAATTAAATGAATTTTCTATACCTGAATTAATCATAACTAATCTTCTTCTTCTTTAAATCTTTGACAGAAGACAGTGGATTCCAGCAAGGGTATCAACTTCAAACACACATCAATGGGAAAGACTCAACATGGAGCAAAAAAAACTTCAAACGATAAACACCAAATCAAGCCTATTTCAGCATATCAAAGACAAAGTACATAGTGAAACCCATGAAAGCAATTACACTTACCTGGTTATAAGAAGGCTTCTCAATTTAGTGATAGAAATGTAAATTTCGTAAATTTAAAGCATAATTGAAGTTGCAGATTTGTTTGAAGGAGAAGACAGGGTTTAGGCTATTAGTTACATTTAGCTGATTGTCTCATTAGATTCCAATATGCAACAACAACAACAACAACAACACCTCCCATTATGAGTCCCGCTTTTGCGGGGTCTGGGGAGATCCAGTTGTAGGCAACCTTAGCTCTACCGGCATTCCTATCCGTAGAGAGATTGATTCCAAGAGACCCACACAAAAAAAAATTGTGAAAATGTTTTATAGAAGAAAGATTTTATAGAAACAAAAATATAGTAAAATAAAATGGAGACCAAATCTGAAAAATGGAAAAGGGAAATTTCTACAAGACGAAAATTGTTAAACCTCATGGTCATGAGTCAACTAATATTCACATAAATCCTGTAGGTAGATAAAATCCTTGCCAAATACAATGTAATAGGAACATATTTAGGGTAACCTTTAACAATCATGAACACCAACATACACTCAAGTTCGTGAAAAACAAATTACGAAAACCTAGCAATAAAGTAATATCACGAACACATTTAACTGCTAAGTAAAATAGATGAAGTAACCTTAATACAAGGTTTCCCAAACAGGACAGTGGAGTATTAGTGAAAATTGTACATAAGTAATAAAGATTAGTTGGTCTTATGCATACCCACCTACAGTGACACCCTCCCCCCCCCCCCCTTGGAAAATTATCCCCTCCTTTTTCCATCAAAGGAAAAATGGGCTTTAGGATTAAGAAAAACCCGCAGCATAGAATACTGTAAACAGAATAAAGTTTCACTCAAGGCAGGCGGCTCCCAATTAACCTAATATCTGAAATGTGCTAAATGCCTACTACTTCAAAACACAAGCAGTTAAGTAGTTTACTGTTTAATGAGACATTTTTCTTTACCCACTATGATCGAATCCTGCCAAGTACCATCCAGTTTCGAAAATAATTAGACATATTAAGCTCCTCATCACACCGCCATTCGAGAAATGGAAGAAAAAAAGAAAGCCAACAACTCATACTACATCATATACTCTGTCCAATCATGAATGAAGCACGCCAATTTGAAAGAAATCGCACCTTCTAAAAGCATCCAAATTATTTGAATGATCAAATAAAACACAATTACATAGAAGAACATTTTATCAATCAATTCCATATTACATCCTTTTCCTCATACCTAAAAGGGCTTAAGGGAATATACTATATACATATGTGACAACAGCAGACATAACTAGAATAGTAAGAGAAGCTAGCGCAGCAAGCCCTTGGTCTTGGTTTAGGACTGGTTTGATCTAAGCTTGGCCCCACGCAAGCTTTGCTTGGATAATTATCAAGTGAAGCCTGAACCTAGGGTGATTTGCCTCAGTACAACTCAGCTTAGTTAAGCTCATCAGCTATTTGGGCAGGAATTCCGCAATTATGTTTACAGTTTGTCTTACTATGGGTATCCATATATTAAAGCATACATTCAGTAACCTTAAAAAAAAGTTGGAGTTACAATGTTCTAAAATTAAAAAATGCCAATAATTAGCCTAAATCATGTAAGGGTTTAAAAAAACGTAATTAGAAACAACCACGGAAGCTCACACTAATTAAAACTTGGCTTGGACTTGTACTGCATTTGACCAAAGTCAGCTTGGACTCAGGAAAGCTCAGCCCGATTGCACTCCTAGATACAACTATTAAAGGATCACAATTGGTTTTGGTTCTTGATACATATTTTGCTATCTAAACTCTATTCCACCATAAAATTTTCAGCACGTTACTCACATTCTAGAAACATGAACCCAGGATGAAGCATTCATAATGCAGATAAACAAAGTGAATACCAGCCACCAAAATGAACTAAGTTTCTGATAATCCTGGAGAGGTACTTAGGGATGAAAACATATAATTCAACGACAGGAGAAGGGAGAGAAGGGCAAGATAGTTATCTGTCACCATGGTTCATATCTGCAATGTGTCACTCTGAGCATTTTTTGACTTTTGTAGTCGCCACATACCCACACCAATTTAGTTGACATGTCCAGCAAAATGTAATTATTCTGCAAACCTGAAGCTCATTCATGCAACCCAATTCGTAAAATATAATGTCATAAGCAACACCAGGAATGATGATGCAACAACCCTTCATACTGCCAATAGCCATGCATATTGATTTCAGTTTTTCAGATATCTTTTTCTTTTCTTTTTTTTAGGGGGGGGGGGTGGGGGAAGGGGGTGTTTCTAGTTTCTACTACCATGAGTGTCATGCCAACTATTAAAGAAGGCAGTGTTGGCTATCAAAATTAACATGCAAGAAAGAGTGGTATAAAATTAAATGCTAGACTACAGATGGAGAGACTACAATAAGATGCATAAACATTTAAAAATCCCTTCAATCAGGAAGACTGACACCATTTGCCTCCTAGTTTCATACAGGCACCGACAACTATGATTTCCACAAACCAAATCAAAAGATCTATCCTCTTAGACATTTTTGTGTCACCCAACAGACCTTAATTGGAAAGTTAACAGGACATCATATAGATTGACCAACCCAGCTAAAAAACACACAGATCGACAAGCCCAGTTGAAACTTGAAACAAAACAAAGGTGGTAGAACTTTCGTTAAAAAAACATATAACAAACAACCAACAAAACCCAAAACAGAAAAAGAATTCAACACACATACCGGGCATGTTACTACCCAAACCAAGGGAGACAACAAGCTTAGGCATCTGCTTCCTCCAAGCAAAGCCCACAACCAGTTTCCTATACAACCCTGTGTTCTCCTCCTTAACAATCCCATAGGTAACCAAAATTTTCACCCTCAAATTCCAAAATTTTCAGGGCAGACAATGTTTTAGAAAAACTAGAACCAAAATATCTACATAAAAAAACTAAAATTTGCACCAAACAAAGCCATACCAGTTCTGATTTGAAGGACGCCTCAATTGCAAGCATGAAACAGCATGTTGTTGAGGTCAAATGGCTCTTCAAAATCGCACACAAACTACTTAACTATAGAGCACCATAATCCTTGTGAAGGTAGAAGCACAAAATCATGAAATAAGGTCTACAGGCTCTTCAAAATCGCACACAAACGAGTTTCGAAGGTCAGCCTATGCAAGGAGGAGAACGTTTAACCATGAAAGAAGGGAGAAGAGGTAGAGCTTTGTGAAGGCCGAAGATTCTGGGTCCAACGACAGTACTCTTGAGGTTTTCAAAAACATAGACCAAAACGGCGTCATTTTTATAGGGTCCGAAAACATTACCCAGGAATTGTCCCGCGTTCTTCCCCCCCCCCCCCGAAAATTGTATGTTTACAACGAGTTCAAGGCCAAAGGCAACGAGAAAGTGAACTCATGGTTGAAGCTACTGCCTTTTAAAACCGGATTTCCGTCTCGTTTTTAATAAGTTTCTTTTTACAACGAGATAAGCAAATCGTTGAATTAATTGGTTGTAATTACAATCTTCACTTGTAGTGATCTTTTGTTCCCTTGTACCGGTTCTTGGTATACCTGACAAAAATTGACCCGACTCGAAAACCAGACCCGAACCGCCCTGAAAGTTTTGGATTTTGAGCATTATTTTCTCGACCCGAACCTGAAATAAACCGAACCCAAAAAACCCGTAAATTTTTGGGTCAAACCCGACCTCAATCCGAACCTGCCCGCTCGACTCCAATATTATATACTTTTTTTTAAATTTTTTTCTCTTAAGGATAATTGTTTTTCATTATAACAAATCATTTAGAGAGGCCTAATACAATTATCACATCCCTTTGCAAATTAGACAATGCTTCCCGTTTTTTCCTACGAGACAACGTCATATGCAACTTATGAAAAGTACAATTTCAGAAAATGGCCACGAAAACAACTCTAATATTAAGAAAAATAATTTAGAATTAGATAAGTATTGAAAATGTGCTAGTCATATCATTATATTCTTGGTAGAATGAACATGTCTCATCGTATTTTAAAAAAGATTATTCTATAATAATCTAAAATTTTGATTTTATACTTAATAGATAATTATAATATCTTGCACATATATAATATTCTTTCGTTTGAATTCCTTCTAATTGGTCTTAAATTTGATGACATATTGGGCAATTGAGCAACTTATGTTCGTGTTAGGATCAGCATACTAAAAAAGCATGCCTGATTATGTAATGTTAGGTTAATTAAAAAAACAACAAGTTATTAAACGAGCTACTAATGGGTCGAACCGCTCCGACTCGTTAACATGCTTTAGATGGGCCGACCAACGAATGACCTGACCAATTATTAATATTTTAATATATGGGTCAACCCATCCAAACGTGACTTATTGTCCACTCACACATGAATTTCATATATCGTGTTGAAAAGTTTGGATATTTTTAGTATTTTTTGAAGAAATTACAATTACAATGCTGGTTCATTAAATACAAACAAGCGTAAGCAATAAATATTCCACATTTTTTTATTTTGACAAAAAAAAAAGAAATAATTCAACAAAAAGACGCCTCAAACCCATTGCGTTGATCCGAAACCCGTAAAATTGAAATACACCGGGCCTTATTTTACCTGAACCCGAAATAGACTCGAACCGCATTTTACTCGAACTCAAATACACCCGATCCGTATTTGACTCACCCGCCCGAATTGACAGGTCTAGTTCTAGGTCATTTCCTTCCTCCTGATTAGAGTTGTTTGTGGACAACATTATAGTGGCAATGAAAAGAAAACCAACTTTAAAGCTGGTTTTATGTTTGGTTTGGTTCATTATTTATAGCCAAGCCCTTTAGTGTTTATTTGTAGTCATATCTATTCATAAGAGTGGGTGACATATATGGAGGTGGGCATTTCGCTGGTGAAGTGTAAGCCGCAAAAGAAAAGAGAGATATTGTTAAGTTTGGTTCCTAAGTTTGGCTTACTTATTAATTTGTAGCAAAATCTTTCACTACATGACTCTTATCTTGGGGCATTTGTTTCCTCCTGCCCGAAGCTCTTTGTACGTGGAATAAGGGCCCACATGAAAAGACAACTAGAGTGAAAGTTCGTTGCTATATTTGGGTTAACTCTTGATCTATATGGCCACACCTTTCATTCTATTGCACTCATTTTAGAGCATTTGTTTCCGTTGGTATTTGTTTTTTATGAGTCAAATTGGAACCGGAAAAGAAAAGACAACTAGAGTTAAAGTTAGTTTGCAACTTTGGCTAGTTTCTTTATTTGAAGCCATACCTTTTGTTCCCTTGAACTTATTGTAGGACATTTGTTACCTTTTAGTAGCAGCTCTTCTTTTGAGTGAAATTAGAGCACCAAATGAAATGACAACTAAAGTTTTTATTAGCTCTTTAGTTTGGCCTAGTTCTTGATTTGTGTCTACTGCTTTCATTCCATTGCACATGTCTTAAGTAACTTCATTTCACTGGATGAGAGCTCTTTGTCGGTGAAATTGTAGCTCCGGGTGAAAAGGCAAGTAGAGTGAAACTTAGTTCTTAAGTTTGGGTTAGTTCTTGATCTATAACAGCACCTTTCATTTCATTGCACTCATTTAGAGCACTTATTTCCATTGGTTGGAGGCTTTTGTGAGTCAACTTGGAACTTGAAAAGAAAAGACAATTGGAGTTAAAGTTAGTTCGCAAGTTTTGCTGGTTTCTTTATTTGTAGCTACACCTTTCATTCCGTTGCCCTTATTTTAGGGAAATTGTTTTCTTTATGGAAGCTCTTCGTGGGGCCAATTGGAGCACCAAACAAAAAGATAACTGGAGTTCTCATGGTTGGCTTACTTCTTGATTAATAGCCATGTCTTTTGTTCCCTTGCGATCAATTTATAGCATTTGTTTCCCATTAATGCGAACTCGCTGCAGGTGAAATTTAAGCCCTAATCAACGGAAAACTAGAGTTAAAGGTAGTTCCTATGTTTGATTTATTTTCGTACTCATCGCTACACATTCTGTTCCGCTGCACAGGTTTTAGGGCAAGATCAACGGTTTATGACCTTTTTACACTTTAGACGTCCTGACAAACGAATAGGGAGCTTACAAACTTAAAAGCATTCTCAACATGTAAAACAAGCTTTGTAAACGACCTTTTCTTTTTGAAGACGTCTAAAGTTTTAAGAATTAATCACATAATGTCACGTAGCAAATTGGGGGAAAAGGGTTTACACATAGCACATTCATACAATTCATATCACAACTCGGTAGAATCTGCCCATGAAGCCGCACATGGCGTCGCAATCCACACGATTGCGGCAATTCACAACCCAAACTCCCTCCTTACATAGCACCGACCATAAGAACCTGAAACTTCTCATTAGTTCCACCTCAAACCAACCAACTACCAACTCGGTTCATCATTGGCATGCACAGACCAACAATGCATAAAACGACCGTATATACATATGACATTCTGTTTAACAATACATAAACAACCGTAATAGCGAACTTGGAATTTATCGTACAGTAAACTAATGCAATCAAAAACTGCAAGCGATATTTGCATCCAACTGTGCAAACCAATAACCATAGGCATAGTAATTCACTACAATTACCACAACCAGGTAGTCAACGTACCTAGGCTAATTTAACCATAACCCTTAAACATTATTCAGTTCGTTCCTCAATTATTTCAATCATTTGGTTAGCATCCTTAGGCTTCAAATAGAGTTCAACTATGACACACTGATGCTGTTTTCTATTTATTATGAACCCTTCAACTATCTGGTTCATTCAACCATGCATCGAAACAACATGCAATCGACTCAAATCAATAACAAACTTATAAATTCTCAATATCGATTGTAATTCACCTAAACTGAATACTAAACTCAGAATCGACACGCACTAAATAAATTTAGTTAAATTCGTTGAAAATAGTAGTAATTAGGACGACAGGAACCCTCACCTCGATTCCGAGCTAAGTGTTCATTCGAAGGCTATCTAGCTCGACTTTAGGGCTCGAACGACTCCAAACTTTTGGCTCTTACTCACCCATGCTTGAGCAGGACCGAAATCACCCCCAAATTTTCAAAAATTCGAGCCCGAAAACAGACCCAAACTCACTTGCTGAGTGAGAATGAATTTGGTGTTTGAAAACTGAGAATTTTACCTTGAATTATAGAGTTTTCGAAACAACTAAACGTTGAATTGCATGGCTAGCTCTTACAAGTGTTGGGATACCGAATTCGTACTCCAAAACCATCAAAAATGTGGTGGGTTCGCTTGATTTCACCCAGGTTTCACACCAAACGGAAGGTACCTCGTGGGGGAGGCCGAATGGATGAGTTTTGCAGGTGTGTGTTAGAAAAATCAACTCAAGTTCGAGCTCTTCTGGTGCATGTATGGTGGGGATGGGAGGAGGGAGAAGAAGGACAAAGAGGAGAGACATTGAGAGGCTCGGGGGGGGGGGGATGTCACCGCCTGGTTAGAAATAAGGAGGGCACGCACGAATTTACATGTTTGCCCCTCCCTGCTCTCTTTCATTAATTTTGGTCCAAGCTGTTTAGGAATCAGTGTTGCTAGCTTCATTCGCATCCCAAACTCCGAATTCAAGAATGGATAACCCGACCATTCATTAATTATTCGTTCCTAAGCATGTCTAGGCTCGATTTAATGATTATCGAGCTGCTTCTAAGGTTGACAACCTAATCGTATTTGGGTTTCAAATCGATTTAGTATTTGTTAATAACTATTAATAACGCTTATTAAAAATCAGCGAAAGATTTTCAAAACTATATATAATATTAGTAGTAATAAAAATAACAGTGACCATAACATCCTTTTTTAATAGAATTAGCGCTCATATAGCACTTAGAAAACAATTTCAGCTCATATCACTAATAAAATACGGTTTTCATGGCGCAAAAAGGAATTACGAACAAGTTAACGGAATATAAAGTACGTGAGTATTACATCGTGTTCTTGGTGGTGTTTCTGTATCCTTGAACAAGCTTAGTTTCTCACTAGATCAGCCTTTGGTGGTTAATTCTGTATCCAAAGATTAGGTTAGTTCTAAACTTTATTACCCTTGATTGTAATCTTTCTTGGATTTAGCTTTCACTCTTGAATTGAGTTAAGGTTAACCCCTGAGAGGTACATCAGTTTTTGTAGCAGCGCAAGCTTCACCCTTATGCCTGAAACCCATGCATCCATGCACCAAACACAAAAAAAAAACCCAAATGCAAAAGTCAACCTACAAGGCACCATGTCTTAAAGGAAATCGCTCAAGATCAAGCATGAAGTTCACTTCCCTAGGACCAGGATACATCTTTCTAGCTTTGGGATATATGACTTAAACCTCAAGATGCAACAACTTCAAGATGATCTACTCTCCTTAAAACTTCATATGAAAAGGGAACCTGAATATCCCTTTGACTCAAAATAAGTTGATCAACATCAAGAAGGCAATGAGGTTAACTTCTGCCTGCCTCCTATGTTCGACAAGTATGAAGATAAATAGGAGGAACTTGAAGAAGAAGAAAAGAAGGAGGGCCGAGACGAGAACGGCGTTGATGACTTAAAGGAAAAAGAGATTGCGTATGAGCTTCAACATGAATTTGAGTATTGTAACAAAGAGTTAGATTTTGAAAAAAGTCCTTCTTCTCAACAACAATTGAGGACAATTCTTTTCCGACACAGTGACAATACAGGATATCGCTAGCAGCAAGATCTTGATTCTAACCCATTTTCTGAATTTTGTGACAAACAGCACTTTATGGAGCTTTACTTAAACTTCAAAAAGCTGAGCAATCAACATTGGCTTAACACAAACCCTGTGATTGGATATGAGGGCCATAAATGGCTGCCCTAAATAGTTTTGTTTACAGGCATAAAACACGGTGTTTGTGCTTTCATTTTTCGAAACATCCAGATGGTTTAGAGCTATTTGTTTGGGTTGGGATGTTAACCAGCATCCTTAGATACCAAGCCATGCAAGAAGATTCAAGTTAAAGTTGGTTTAGCACGGAGATTGGAAGCCCTAAACTCAATCGTTTTAGTTTAGGCCATTTTTGACCCGGCTGTAAGTTTTAAGTTGATTCATTAACTTAAACTTATATTAACTTTCATTTCTTCACGAAGAGACTTTACCACATTGTAATAAATGTAATTATGTAACTAAGTCAGTTTTAAATTTTATATTCTTGTCCAAACTTTTAAAGGACTCGAAACTGAAGGTCTCGTGTTCAAGTCAGAAGATACCTATTTTGGTGAGCTTAATTACTTAGGTATGTTTGAGCTTTAAGTCAAATATTTTTCCATGGGGTTGAATTTAAAGAAGTTAAATTTCTAAAAAAACAAGTTTTAGCACATTTAGACTTCAGTTGCCAATCCAAATCAGCCTTTAAATCCAAACTGTCTAAACTACCGGTTGAGACTGAATGAGTCTGGTTTTGTGTGTTGCTTTCCTTCGACTTCTTTTGGTGTAAGTATAAAATTTTTACAAATTTTCATTCCTTTACGTCTTAGATTCACACCCATGCAAGAATATTTGGATCATGCATTGCAAATCAAGAGAAATAGGCTTATTTTGTAAATTGTGTCAGAATGGTCTAACTAGGCTATTTATGAATGCAAAACCTAATTTAAACCTAATTTCTCATTAGGTGGGTTGGAAGACATCTTAGGGTTTCCCACCATGGGAGGAAATCAAGATCATATTGATTTTTGGAGTGGGATATGTGGTAGGCGAACACAACCTGAATTCTGCTTGGTAGCACCAGATTGGTCCATTTGGTGTTTACTAGCTTTCCCTGCGCATTGTTGGTGAATTGCTGTAAATACTGGTTGCTAAATCTTCTTGGGTGACTATCATGAGCCTTTTAAGTTAGCCAAATGAAGAGCGAATCAGGAATAAGGAGAAAAAGACAGAAATTCTCCCATTGGATAGCCATAAAGCAAAAAGGGAACCAGCCACTTTACTGCTTTTTTTCCACGTGACGGCAGCTAGTCCTTTGCTTAATTGCATGCCTAACATTGAGTTTAGGTGTATGTTTAGTGGGTAACTAGACTTAAGGATTGAAATTAGTTTGATTAAGCAAGCTTTGTACTTTGTTGTTTTGCTAAGCTAGATTTCAGTTTTGCTTAACAGTTTTAAGCCGGGTTAAGACGTCTCCTAACCTTTAAGAAACCTCCTAATCTCTCCCTAGGCAGCTTGTATGTGCTTATAATGGCTATAGGAGCCTTACATTGCAATCATCTTGTTTAATATCTTGACTGAAAGTGAATTGATTTTTGCTCCTCGTGAAAACCAAACACTTAAGTTGCTTATCCTCATGCAGGCCGAGTAAGGTGGTCTGCAATTGAGTCTTAATCGTTGATTAGGCAGTGTTTCTGTATCCTGATTAAGGTTAAGGGCCACAATCTTGTTCTTGGTAGTGTTTCTATATCCTTGAGCAAGCTTAGTTTCTCACTAGATTAATATTTGGAGGTGAATTCTTTATCCAAATATTAGTTTAGTTCTAAGCTTTATTACCCTTGACTGTACTCTTTCTTGGCTTTTGCTTTCACTTTTGAATTAAGTGAAGCTTAACACTTGAGTGGTACATCAGTTTTTGTACTAGCGCAAGTTTCATCCTTGTGCAAGAAACCCACGCATGCATACACCCAAAAAAAATAAAACCCCCAAATACAAAAGTCAGCCCACAAGGCACCAAGTTTCAAAGGAAGTTGCTCAAGATCTAGTGTGAACTTGACTTCCTTAGGAGCAGGATACATCCTTCTAGCTTTGAGATATATGACATAAACCTAAAGAAGCAACAAGTTGAAGATTATCTACTCTCCTCAAAACTTCATGTGAATAGGGAAGCTGAATAGCCCTTTGACTCAAAAGAAGTGGAACAAAATCAAGAAGGCAATGAGGTTAACTTCTACCTACATCCTAAGTTCAATAAGTATGAAGATGAATAGGAGGAACTTGAGGAAGAAGAAAAGAAGGGTCAAGAGGAGAAGGGTACTGATGACTTAAAGGAAAAAGAGATTGAGTATGAGCTTCAACATGAATATGAGTCTTATAACAAAGAGTTAGCTTTTGAAAAGCATCCTCGTTCTCAACAAGAATTGAGGACAATTTTTTTCCAGCAAAGTGGGAATGATGGACATCTCCTCAGGCAAGATCTTGATTGTAAGGCATTTTCTGAATTTTGTGACATACAACACTTTATGGAGTTTTAATTAAACTTCGAAAGGATGAGCAATCGATAATGGATTAATACAAACCCTATGATCGCATATGAGGGGCATAAATGGCTACCCTAAACAGTTTTGTTTCCAGGTGTAAAGCTTGGTTTTTATGCTTACATTTTTCTAAGCATCTAGGAGGTTTAGAGCCATTCGTTTGGGTTAGAATGTTAACCAGCATCCTTAGATACCAAGCCATGCAAGCACATTCAAGTTGAACTAGGTTTAGCATGGAGTTTAGAAGCCCTAAACTCAACTGTTTCAGTTTAGGCAATTTTTAACCTAACTATAAGTTTTAAGTTGATTCATCAACTTAAACGTAATTTAGCTTTGATTTCATTGCTAAGAGACTTTATTCACATTCTAATAAACGTAATTATGGAATTAAGTCAGTTTTAAATTATGTATGCTTGTCCAAACTTTTAAAGGACTCAAAACTGAAGGTCTCGAGTCCCGGCCAGCAACATACCTATTTTTTTTAGTTGAATTACTTAGGTGTCTTTGAGGTTTAAGTCAAATATTTTACCATGGGGTTGAATTTAAAGAAGTTGACTTTCCAAAAAAACAAGTTTCAGCTCATTTGGACTACAGTTGCCAATCCAAATCAATCTTTAAATCCAAACTGTCGAAATTGTCGGTTGAGACAGAATGAGTCAGCCTTTGTGTATTGCGTTCTTTCGACTTCTTTTGGTCTAAGGGTGAAATTTTTACATATTTTCGTTCCTTTATGTCCTAGCTACACTGCCATGTAAGAATATTTGGATCATGTATTGTAAATCAACAGAAATAGGCTTAATTTGTAAATTGTGTCAGAATGGTCTACATTCTGTCAGGTTAGATTAACTGAGCCATTTATGATTGCAAAACTTTGTTTAAGCCTAATTTCTCATTTATGGGGTTGGCAGACATCTTAGGTTGTGTGACCATGGGAGGAAATGAAGATGATATTGACTTATGGAGTGAGATATGTGGCGGGCAAACACAGCCTGAATTCTGCTTGGTAGCACCAGATTGGTCCGTTTGGTGGTTACTGGCTTTCCTGGTGCATTCTTGGTGAATTGCTATAAATGCTGGTTATTAGAGCATCTTGGGAGACTATCATGGCCCTTTTAAGTTAGCTAAATGAAGAATGGATGAGGAATAAGGGGAAAAGGGCAGAAATGCTCCCATTGGCTAGCCATGAAGCAAAAAGGGAACTAGCCACTCCTTGGCTTAATTGGATGCCTAGCATTCAGTTTAGGTGTGAGTTTAATGGTTAACCAGACTTAAGGATTGAAATCAGATTGATTAAGTAGGCTTCGTACTTTGCTGTTTTACTAAGCTAGATTTCAGTTTTGGTTAACCGTTTTAAGTTAGGTTAATATGTTTCCCAACCTTGAGGAAACCTCCTAATCTCTCCCTAGGCAGCTTGCACATGCTTATAAAGGCTATAGAAACCTCACATTGTAATCAGCTTGTTTATTATCTTGAATGAAATTACATTGATTTTTGCTCCTCGTGCAAACCAAACACTTAACTTGCTTATCCTCATTTAGGCCGAGTAAGGTGGTGTTCAAGTGACTCTTAATCTTTGATTATGTGGTGTTTATGTATCCTAAATAAGGTTAAGGGCCGTAATGTTTTTCTTGGTGGTGTTCCTACATCCTTGAACAAGCTTAGTTTCTCACTAGATCAGTCTTTTGTGGTGAATTCTATATCAAAACATTAGTTTAGTTCTAAGCTTTATTACCCTTGATTGTAGTCTTTCTTTGCTTTAGCTTTCACCCTTGAATTGAGTTAAGCTTAACCCTTGAGAGGTACTTCAGTTTTTGTACCAATACAAGTTTCATCCTTCTGCTTGAAACCCACGCATCCATACAGTAAAAACACAAAAAAAACCCAAGCACAAAAGTCAGCCCGTAAGGCGTCATGTCTTAAAGGAAGTTGCTCAAGATGAAGCGTGAACTTGACTTCCTTATGAGCAGGATACAACTTGCTTTGACACAAAGGAAGTGGATCAACATCGAGAAGGCAATAAGGTTAACTTCTCTCTACCTCCTAATTTCAATAAGTCTGAAGATGAGCAGGAGGAACTTGAGGAAGAAAAAAAGGAGGGTCGAGACGAGAAGGGTGCTAACGAGTTAAAGGAAAAATAAATTCAGTTTGAGTTTCAACATGAATTTTAGTGTTGTCATAAAGAGTTAAATTTTGAAAAGTGTCCTTGTTCTCAACAAGAATTGAGGAAAAGTCTTTTCTAACAAAGGGAGAATGATGTATATCCCCTAGGGCAAGATCTTGATTCTAAGCCATTTCCTGAATTTTGTGACAAAAAACACTTTATGCAGTTTTAACTAAACTTCAAAAGGCTTAGCAATCGACAATGGCTTAATACAAACCCTATGGTTGGATATGAGGGACATAAATAGCTGCCCTAATTAGTTTTGTTTCCAGCTGCAAAACACAGTTTTTGTGTTTTCATTTTCCTAAACATCCAGGAGGTTTAGAGCCATTTGTTTGGCTTAGGATGTTAAACAGCATCCTTAAATACCAATCCATGCAAGCAGATTCAAGTTAAACCAGGTTTAGCACGGATATTGGAAGCCCTAAACTCAACTGTTTTAGTTTAGGCCATTTTTGACTCGATTGTAAGTTTTAAGTTGATTCATCAACTTAAACGTAATTTAACTTTGATTTCCTTGCTAAGGTTCTTTATTCACATTCTAATAAATGTAATTATGCAATTAAGTCAGTTTTAAATAATGTATTCTTGTCCAAACTTTTAAAGGACTCAAAACTGAAGGTTGCGAGTTCAGGCCAGCGACAAACCTATTTTTCTGAGCTTAATTACTTACACTTCGTTGAGGGTTAGGTTTACACATTTTGCCATGGGGTTGAATTTGATGAATTTAGCTTTCCAACAAAACAAGTTTTAGCTCATTTGGGCTTCAGTTGCCAATCCAAATCAACCTTTAATTCCAAATTGCCTGAACTGCTAGTTGAGATAGAATGAGTCTCGTTTTGTGTATTACTTTCCTTCAACTTATTTTTGGTTTAAGTATGAGATTTTCACATATTTTTGTTCATTTATGTCTTAGCTACACGCCCATGTAAGAATATTTGGGTCATGTATTGTAAACCAAGACAAATAGGCTTATTTTTTAAATCTCGTTAGAATGGTCTACATTATATTCGGTTAGATTAACCAGGTTTTCTATGATTCTAAAACCTTGTTTAAGCCTAATTTCTCAATAAGGGGCCCAATAGACATCTTAGAAATTCCCACCATGGAAGGAAATCCATATCATATTGACTTTTGGAGTGAGATATGTGGCGGACAAACACTACCTGAATTATGCTTGGTAGTAGCAGATCGGTCGGTTTGGTTTCTATTAGCTTTCCTTGTGGATTCTTGGGGATTTGCTATAAAGGCATGTTGCTAAAACAATTTAGGAGACTATCATGAGCTTTTCAAGTTAACAAAATGAAGAACGCATGAGAAATAAGGAGAAAAAGCTAGAAATGCTCCCATTAGCTGGCCATAAAGCAAAAAGGGAACTAGCGACTTTACTACTTTTCTTCCACATGAGGGCAACTACTCCTTTCCTCTTTTGCATGCCTAATATTGAGCTTAGGTGTAAGTTTAATGGTTAACTAGACTAAAGGCTTGAAATTAGTTTGATTATGGAAGCTTTGTACTTTGCTGTTTTAGTAAGCTAGATTTCAATTTTGCTTAACCGTTTTTAAGCTAGGTTAAGAGGTTTTTTAACCTTGAAGAAACCTCCTAATCTCTGCCTCGGCAGCTTGTACATGCTTATAAACGCTATAGAAGCCTCACATTGTAATGAACTTGTTCATTATCTTAAATAAATTTGGAATGACCTTTGCTCCCCATGATAACTAAACACTTAAGTTGCATATCCTTATTTAGGACGAGTAAGGTGGTGTTCAAGGGACTCTTAGTCCTTCATTAGGTGGTGTTTCTGTATCCTAAATAAGGTTAAGGTTCATAATCGTTTTCTTGGTGTTGCTCCTGTATCCTTGAACAAGCTTAGTTTCTCACTAGATCAGTCTTTGGTGGTGAATTTTGTATCCAAAGATTAGTTTAGTTCTAAGTTTTATTACCCTTGATTATAATCTTTCTTTGCTTTAGCTTTCACCCTTGAATTGAGTTAAGCTTAACCCTTGAGAGGTACTTCAGTCTTTGTACCAACGCAAGTTTCATCCTTGTGCCTGAAACCCACGCATCCATACACCAAAAACACAAAAAAAAAACCAAGTACAAAAGTCAGCCCATAAGGCCGAATGTCTCAAAGGAAGTTGCTCAAGATCAAGCGTCAACTTAACTCCCCTGGGAGCAAGATACATCTTTCTCGCTTCGAGATATATGACTTCAACCTCCAGATGGAACAACTTCAAGATGATCTACTCTCTTTAAAAACTTGATATGAAAAGGGGAGCTGAATACCCCTTGGACTCACAAGAAGTGGATCAACATCGAGAAGGCAATGAGGCTAACTACTACCTTCCTCCTAAGTTCAATGAGTATGAAGATTAACATGGGGAAGTTGAGGAAGAAGAAAAGAACAACGGTCAAGATGAGAAGGGTGCTGATTAGTTAAAGGAGAAGTACAATGAGTATGAGCTTCAACATGAATTTGAGTCTTGCAACAAAGAGTTAGATTTTAAAAAGTGTCCTTGTTCTCAACAAGAATTAAGGATACTTTTTTTATAACAAGGTGAGAATGATGGATGTCTCCTAGGGTAAGATCTTAATTCCAAGCCATTTTTTGAATTTTATGACAAACATCAATATATGGAGTTTAACTTAAACTTTAAAAGGCCTAGCAATCGACAATGACTTAATTCAAACCCTATGATTGGATACGTGGGGCATAGATGGCTGCCCTAAAAAGTTTTATTTCCATGCGAAAAACACGATTTTTGTGCTTTCATTTTCCTAAATATCCAGGAGGTTTTAAGCCATTCTTTTGTGTTAGGATGTTAACCGGCATCCTTAAATACCAAGTCATGCAAGCAGATTCAAGTTAAACCAGGTTTAGCATGGAGATTGGAAGCCCTGAACTTAACCATTAAAGTTTAGGACATTTTTGACCCGACTGTAAGTTTTATGTTGATTCATCGACTTAAACTTAATTTAACTTTGATTTCTTTGCTGAGGGACTTTAATCACATTCTAATAAATGTAATTATGCATTTAAGTCAGTTTTAAATTATGTGTTCTTCTCCTAACTTTCAAAGGACTGGAAACTGAAGGTCTCGAGTTCAGGCTAGCAACATACCTATTTTTACAAGCTTTATTACGTAGGCCTATTTGAGGTTTAAGTCAAATTTTTCCAAGGGGTTTAATTTAAGGAAGTTATCTTTCCAACAAAACAAGTTTCAGCTAATTTGGACATCAGTTGCCAATCCAAATCAGCCTTTAAGTCCAAACTATCTAAATTGCTGGTTGAGACAGAATGAGTCCGATATTATGTATTGCATTCCTTCGACTACTTTTTGGATTAGGTCAGAAATGTTTACATACTTTTTTTTCCTTTATTTCCTAGCTACACGCCCATGTAAGAATATTTGGATCATGTATTGTAAATCAAGAGAAACATGCTTTTTTTGTAAATCATGTTAGAATGGTCAACATTCTGTACGGTTAGATCAACTTTGTTGTTTATAATTGTAAAACCTAGTTTAAACCTAATTTCTCACTAGGGGGATTAGAAAACATCTTAGGGTTTCCCACCATGGAAGGAAATCCATATCACACTGACTTTTGGAGTGAAATATGTGGTAGGCAAACAAAGCTTGAATTCTACTTGGTAGCATTAGACTGGGCCGTTTGGTGGTTACTAGCTTTCCCTGTGCATTCTTAGTGATTTGCCATAAAGGCTTGAGGCTAAAGCAAGGTGGAAGACTATCATGAGCCTTTCAAGTTAGCTAAATAAAGAATGAATGATAAATAAGGAGAAAAAGGCAGAAATGCTCCCATTGGCTCCATAAAGTAAAAAGAGAACCAACCAGTTTAGTACTTTTCTTCCACATGAGGGCAACTACTCCTTTCCTCAATTGCATTCCTAATATTGAGTTTAGGTGTAAGTTAAATGGTTAACTAGACTCAAGGATTGTAATTAGTATGATTAAGTAAGCTTTTTACTTTGATGTTTTACTTAGCTAGATTTCAGTTTTGCTAAAGCGTTTTAAATTAGGTTAAGAGGTTTCCTAACATTCAACAAACCTCCTAATCTCTGCCTAGGCAGCTTGTACGTGCTTATAAAGGCTACAGAATCCTTACATTGTAATCAACTTGATTATTATGTTGAAAGAAATTGCATTGAGCTTTGCTCCTCGTGAAAACAAAATACTTAACTTGCTTATCTTCATTTAGGCCGAGTAAGGTGGCATTCAAGTGAGCCTTAATCATGGATTAGGTGGTGCTTCTGTATCCTAATTAAGGCTAAGGGTCATAATCTTGTTCTTGCTGGGGTTTTTGTATCGTTGAACAAGCTTAGTTTCTCACTCGATCAGTCTTTTGTGTTGATTTCTGTATCCAAAGATTAGTTTAGTTGCAACCTTTATTGCCCTTCATTGTAATCTTTCTTAGCTTTAGCTTTCACTCTTGAATTAAGTTAGGCTTAACCCTTGAGAGGTACATTAGTTTCAACACTAGGGCAAACTTCATCCTTGTGCCTGAAACCCATGCATCCATACACCAAAAACACCAAAAAAAAAGACCAATTACAAAAGTCAGCCCACAAGGCACCATGTCGCTAAAGATCAAGCGTGAACTTGACTTCCTCAAGAGCAAGATACGTCTTTCTAGCTTCGAGATATATGACTTAAACCTCCAAACACAACAACTTCAAGATGATCTACTCTCCTTAAAACTTCAAATGAAAAGGGAAGCTAAATAGCCCTTTGACTCAAAAGAAGTGCATCAACATCAAGAAAGCAACGAGGTTAGCTTTTATCTACCTCCTAAGTTTTATAAGTATGAACATGAACAGAAGGAACTTAAGGAAGAAGAAAAGAAGGATGGTCGAGACGAGAAGGGTGCTGATGAGTTAAAGGAAAAAGAGATTGAGTATGAGCTTCAACATGAATTTGAGTCTTGCAAGAAAGCGTTAGATTTTAAAAGTGTCCTTGTTCTCAACAAGAATTGAGGAAAGTTCTTTTCTAACAAAGTTGGAATGATGGATATCTCCTAGGTTAAGATCTTGATTCCATGCCATTTTCTGAATTTTATGTCAAACAACACTTTATGGAGTTTTACTAAACTTCAAAAGGCTAACAAATCGACAATGGCTTAATTTAAACCCTATGATTGGATATGAGGTACATAAATGGCTGCCCTAAATAGTTTTATTTCCAATTGCAACATACGATTTTTGTGCTTTGATTTTCCTAAACATCGAGGAGGTTTAGAGCCAATTTTTTGGTTTGGATGTTAACCAGCATCCTTAAATACCAACCCATGCAAGCAAAGTCAAGTTAAACCTAGTTTAGCATGGAGATTGGAAGCCCTAAACTCAACCATTTTAGTTTAGGCCATTTTTGACTCGGCTGTAAGTTTTAAGTTGATTCGTTAACTTAAACTTAATTTAACTTTCATTTCTTTGCTAAGAGACTTTATTCACATTCTATTAAATGTAATTATGCAATTAAGTCAGTTTTAAATTATGTATTCTTGTCTAAACTTTTAAAGGACTCGAAACAGAAGGTCCCGAGTTCAGGCCAGAACATACCTATTTTGGTGAGCATAATTACCTATGTATGTTTGAGGTTTAAGTCAAATATTTCGCCATAGGGTTGAATTTTAAGAATTTAAATTTCAAAAAAAACAAGTTTCAGCACATTTGCACTTTAGTTGCAAATCCAAATTAGCCTCTAAATCCAAACAGTCTAAACTGCCGCTTGAGACATAATGAGTCTGGTTTTGTGTGTTGCTTTCCTTCAACTTCTTTTGGTTTAAGTATGAGCTTTTCACAAATTTCCATTCCTTTACATCTTAGCTACATGCCCATGCAAGAATATTTGGATCATGCATTGTAAATCAAGAGAAATAGGCTTATTTTGTAAATCGTGTCAGAATGCTGTACATTCTGTCCGGCTAGATTAACTAGGCTATTTGCGAATGTAAAACCCAGTTTAAACGTAATTTTTCATTAGGGGGTTTAGCAGACATCTTAGGGTTTCCCACTATGGAAGGGAATCTAGATCATCCTGCCTTTAGGAGTGAGATATGTGGTGGGGCAAACACAACTTGAATTCTGCTTGGTAGTATCAAATTGGTCCATTTGGTGGTTACTAGCTTTCCCTATGCAATCTTGGTGATTTGCTATAAAGGCTAGTTGCTAAAGCAAGTTGGGAGACTATCATGAGCCTTTCAAGTTAGCCAAATGAAGAGCGAATGAGAATTAAGGACAAAAATGCAGACATGCTCCCATTGGCTAGCCATAAGGTAAAAAGGGAACCAACCACTACACTACTTTTCTTGCACATGAGGGCAGCTACTCCTATCCTGAATTGCATGCCTAATATTGAGTTTAGGTATAAGTTTAATGGTTAACTAAACTCAAGGATTGAAATTAGTATGATTAAGTAAGCTTTATACTTTGCTAGTTTACTTAGCTTGATTTCAGTTTTGCTAAAGCGTTTTAAGCTAGGTTAAGAGGTTTCCTAACTTGAAGAAACCTCCTAATCTCTCCCTAGGTAGCTTGTACGTGCTTATAAAGGCTACAGAATCCTCACATTATAATCAGTATGTTTGTTATCTTCAAAGAAATTGCATTGGGCTTTGCTCCTCGTGAAACCAAAACACTTAACTTGCTTATCCTCATTTAGGCCGAGTAAGGTGGTGTTCAAGTGGGCCTTAATCCTTGATTAGGTGGTGTTTCTTTATCCTAATAAAGGTTAAGGGGCGTAATCTTGTTCTTGCTGGTGGTTCTGTATCCTTGAACATGCTTAGTTTCTCACTAGATTAGTCTTTTATGGTGATTTCTATATCTAAAGATTAGTTTAGTTCTAACCTTTATTACCCTCGATTGTTATCTTTCTTGGATTTAGCTTTCACTCTTGAAATAAGTGAAGCTTAACCCTTGAGAGGTACATCAGTTTTGGTACTAGGGCAAGCTTCATGCTTGTGCCCAAAACCCACGCATCCATACACTACAAACACAAAAAAAACCAAATAAAAAAGTCAGCCCACAAGGCACCATATCTCAAAGGAAGTTGCTCAAGATCAAGTGTGAGCTTGACTTCCTTAGCAGCAAGATACATCTTTCTAGCTTCGAGATATATGACTTAAACCTCCAGACGTAACAACTTTAAGATGATCTACTCTCCTTAAAACTTCAAATCAATAGGGAAGCTAAATAGCCCTTTGACTCAAAAGAAGTGGATCGACATAAAAAAGGCGACGAGGTTAACTTCAACCTACCTCCTAAGTTCGATAAGCATGAAGATGGAAAGGAGAAACTTGAGGAAGAAGAAAGGAAGGAGGGTCGAGACGAGAAGGGTGTTGATGAGTTAAAGGTAAAAGAGATTGAGTATGAGCTTCCACATGAGTTTGAGTCTTGCAACAAAGTGTTATATTTTAAAAAGTGTCCTTGTTCTCAACAAGAATCGAGGACAATTCTTGTCCAACAAAGTGAGAATGATGGATATCTCTAAGGGCAAGATCTTGAGTTTAAGTTGTTTTCTGAATTTTGTGGCAAACAACACGTTATGGAGTTTTACTAAACTTTAAGAGGCCGAGCAATCAACAATGGATTAATTCGAACCCTATTAGTGGATATGAGGGGTATAAATGGCTACCGTAAATAGTTTCATTGCCAATCGTAAAACACATTTTTCGTGCTTTGATTTTCCAAAACATCCCGCAGCTTTAGAGCCATTCTTTCGGACAAGGATATTAACGAGCATCCTTAAATACCAACCCATGCAAGCAGATTCAAGTTAAACCAGGTTTAGCATGGAGATTAGAAGCCCCAAACTCAGCAGTTTCAATTTAGGCCATTTTAACCCGCCTGTAAGTTTTAAATTGATTCATCAACTTAAACTTAATTTAACTTTCATTTCATCACTAAGAGACTTTAATCACATTCTAATAAATGTAATTATGCAATTAAGTCAGTTTTAAATTACGTAGTCTTGTCCAAACTTTCAAAGGACTCGAAACTGAAGATCCCGAGTTTAGGCCGACAACATACACATTTTTGTGAGCTTAATTACGTAGGTGTACTTCAGGTTTAAGTCGAATATTTTTCCATGGGGTTGAATTTAAAGAAGTTAGCTTTCCAACATAATAAGTTTTAGCTCATTTGGACTTGAAATGCCAATCCAAATAAGCCTTTATGTCCAAACTGTCTAAACTACCAGTTGAGACAAAATGAGTCTGGTATTGTGTATTGCATTCTTTCGAGTTCTTTTTGGTTTAAGTATGAAATTTTACATATTTTTGTTCCTTTGTGTCTTAGCTGCACACCCAAGTGACAATATTTGGATCATGTATTGTAAATCAAGAGAAATAGGTTTATTTTATAAATCGTGTCAGAATGGTCAACATTCTGTCCGGTTAGATTAACTAGGCTGTTTGGGAATGTAAAACCTAGTTTCAACGTAATTTCTCATTAGTGGGTTTAGTAGACATCTTAGGGTTTCCCACTATGGAATGGAATCTAGATCATCTTGACTTTTGGAGTGAGTTATGTGGCGGGCAAACACAGCTTGAATTCTACTTAGTAGCATCAAATTGGTCCATTTGGTGGTTACTAGCTTTCCCTGCACAATCTTGGTGATTTGCTATAAATGCTAGTTGCTAAAGCAAGTTGGGAGACTATCATGAGTCTTCCAAGTTAGCTAAATAAAGAATGAATGAGAAATAAGCAGAGACACGCAGAAATGCACCCATTGGTTGGCTATAAAGTGGAAAGGGAACCACCCACTTTACCACTTTTCTTCCACATGAGTGCAGCTACTCCTTTGCTGAATTGCATGCCTAATATTGATTTTAGGTGTAAGTTTAATGGTTAAGTAGACTCAAGGATTGAAACTAGTTTGATTAAGCAAGGTTTGCGCCTTGTTGTTTTACTAAGCTAGATTTCAGTTTTGCTTAACCGTTTTAAGCTAGGTTATGAGGTTTCATAACCTTGAAGAAGCCTTCCAATCTCTCCTTAGGCAACTTGTACATCCTTATAAAGGCTATAGAAGCATCACATTGTAATCAACTTCTTTATTATCTTGAATGAAATTGCACTGAGGTTTCCTCCTTGTCAAAACAAAACACCTAACTTGCTTGTCCTCATTTAGGCTGAGTAAGGTGATGTTCAAGTGAGTCTTAATCCTCGATTAGGTGCTATTTTGTACCCTAATAAAGGGTCAGGGTCGTAATCTTATTCTTGGTGGTGTTTCTGTATCCTTGAACAAGCTTAGTTTCTCACTAGATTAGTCTTTGGTGGTGATTTCTATACCCAAACATTAGTTTTGTTCTAACCATTATTACCCTTGATTGTAATTTTTCTTAACCTTATCTTTCACTCTTGAATTGAGTTAACGTTAACCCTTGAGAGGTACATCAGTTTTGGTAACAGTGCAAGTTTGATCCTTTCGCCTAAAACCAACACATCCATAAACCAAAACCACCACAAAAAAAGGCTAAATACAAATGTTAGCCCACAAGGCACCATGTGTCAGAGGAAGTTGCTCATGATCAAGCATGAACTTGACTTTCTTAGGAGCAAGATGCATCTTTCTAGCTTCGAGATATATGACTTAAACCTCCAAATGCAACAACTTCAAGATGATGTACTCTCCTTAAAACTTCATATGAAAAGGGAAGCTAAATAGCCCTTTGACTCAAAAGAAGATCAACATCAACAAGGCAATGACATTAAGTTCTACCTACCTCCTAAGTTCGATAAGTATGAAGATAAACAGGAGGCACTTGAGGAAGTAGAAAAGAAAGAGGGTCAAGACGAGAAGGGTGCTGATGAGTTAAAGGAAAACAAGATTGAGTATGATCTTTAACATGAATTTTAGTCTTGCAACAAAGGGTTACATTGTGAAAAGTGTCCTTGTTCTCGACAAGAACTGAGGACAATTCTTGTTCAACAAAGTGAGAATGATGGAAATCACCCAGGGCAAGATCTTGATTCTAAGCCATTATCTAACTTTTGTCACAAATAACACTTTATGGAGTTTTACTTAAACTTCAAAAGGCCTAGCAATCGACAATGGCCCAATTCAATCCCTGTGATTGGATATGAAGGGCATAGATGGCTGCCCTAAACAATTTTATTTCTATGCACAAAACACGATTTTTCTGCTTTCATTTTCTTAACCCTCCAGGAGGTTTCGAGCCATCATTTGGGTGTGGATGTTAACCAACATCCTTAAATAGCAAGCCATGCAAATAGATTCAACTAAAACTAGGTTGAGCATGGAGATTAGAAGCCCTAAACTAAACTGTTTCGGTTTAGGCCATTTTTTACTCGACTGTAAGTTTTAAGTTTAGGCCGGCAACATATGCGTTTTTGTGAAATTAATTACTTAGGCCTCTTTGAGGATCAAGTCAAGTATTTCACCCTAGCGTTAAAGTTAAAGAAGATATATTTCTAACAAAACAACTTTCATCTCATTTGGACTTCTTTTGCCTATCCAAATCAGTCTTTAAATTCAAACTGTCTTAACTCTCAGTTGTGTCAGAATGAGTCCAGCGTTGTGTATTACATTCCATAGGCTTCTTTTAGGTTTAAGTCTAAAATTTTTACATAATTTAGTTCCTTTATATCTTACCTACACGCTCATGTAAACATATTTAGATCAAGTATTGTAAATCAAGAGAAATGGGGTCATTTTGTAAACTGTGTCAGAATGGCCTATATTTTGTCTGGTTAGATTAACTTGGTTGTTTATGTTTGTAAAACCTAGTTTAAACCTAATTTCTCATTAGGCAGGTTAGTAGACATCTTAAGGTTTCTATCATGGAAGGGAATCCAGATCATACTCACTTTTGGAGGGAGATATGTGGCGTATAAACACAGCCAGAATTATGTTTGGTAGCACCAGATTGGTCTATTTGGTAATTACTCGCTTTCCTAGTGCACGCTTGGTGATTTGCTATGAAGGCTGGTTGTTAAAGCAGTTTGGGAGACTATCATGAGCCTTTTAGGTAAGCCAAATGAAGAGCGAATGAGAAACAAGGAGAGAAAGGCATAAATGCTTCTATTGGCCAGCCGTAAAGCAAAAAGGGAACACGCCACTTGACTACTTCCCTTCCACAGGAGGGCTGCTGCTCCCTTGCTTAATTATGTGCCAATATTGATTTTAGGCTTAATTTTAATGGTTAACTAGACTCAAGGATTGAAATTGGTTTGATTAAGCAAGCTTTGTACTTTACTATTTTGCTAAGCTAGATTTCAGTTTTGCTTAACCATTTTGAGGCTAGGTTCAGGGGTTTGCTAACCTTGAAGAAACCTCCTAATATCTACCTAGGCACCTTGTACGTGCATATAAAGGCTTTGGAAGCCTCAATTTGTAATCAACTGCTTTATTATCTTGAATGAAATTACGTTGAGCTTTGCTCCTTATCAAAACTAATTTTGGCTGACTAAGGTGGTGTTCAAGTGAGTCTTATTCATTGATTAGGTGGTGTTTCTGTATCCTAATTAAGGTTAAGGCTCTAATCTTGTATTCGATGGTGTTTCTGTATCCTTGAACAAGCTTAATTTCTCACTACATTAGTCTTTGGTGGTGATTTCTATATCCAAAGATTAGTTTAATTCTATCATTTATTCCGTTAATTATAATTTTTTTGGGTTTGACCTTTCACTCTTGAATTGAGTTAAGCTTAACCGCTAAGTGGTACATCATAATGTAGCCGAGGAATACCACTTCAAGTCAAAAAAATGTGCACTTTTGGTGGTTGCCTTAAAGCTTCTCTTGTTCAAGGATCTCCATAACTTGTTTCAAATGCTCCTAGTGCTCCTCCTTGGTTTTACTAAAAACGAAGATGTCATCAAAGTACACAACAACAAATTTGACTAGAAAGGCCTTGAACATTTGGTTTATGAACCTGATGGATGTGCTTGGTGTGTTGGAAAGGTTGAATGGCATAACCAACCATTCATAATGTCCCACTTTAGTCTTAAAGGCTATTTTCCATTCGTCACCTTCCTAGATCTGAATTTGGTAGCACCCACTTTGTAGGTTAATCTTTGAGAAGTACTTGGATCCATGGAGCTCATCTAACATATCATCCAACCTTGGTCTGGGATGCCAGTATTTGATTGGGATTTTGTAAATGGATCGGCTATCCACACACATCCTCATGGTCCCATCCTTCTTGGGCAAAAGAAGAGTGGGAATGGCACAATGACTCGAGCTCTCTCGGACTAGGCCCTTGGAAATGAGCTCTTTCACTTGTCGTTGAATCTCCAAGGTGTATTTTGGGTTCATTCCACAGGTGGGTTTGTTGGGAAGGATGGCCCCAGGGATGAGATCAAGGTGGTGTTGGATGGTTCTTTTCGGGGGTAGTCCGAAGGGAATCTCATCGGCAATGACATGGGAGAAAGTTTGAAGAAGTTGTATGGCAAGAGGGTGAGAGGGGGTTTTGAGTTGATCATTTTGTAGCGGGGTAAAAAGGACCATCTTCTTGAGGGGCTTGAACTCATGGTACTTGGACTTCAAGGTGGGTTCGAGGAAAGAAAGGTATACTTCCCCACCTTTTAGAGTCTCTTTTGATTTGGGTTTAGCAATTAGTTATGGGGCTAGGGGGCCTAAGGTGATCTTTCGATCATCTTAGTGGAGGGTGTAGGTGTTTTCGAAGCCATCATGCATGACCTTTCGGTCATATAGCCAAGGTCATACTAAAAGTATGTCATAAGCATCCATTAGGATGATATCACACCACAACTCATCACAATAGCTCTTCCCAATGGAAAATAAAACCGAGCAACGATGTGAAACTTTTAATCCTTTACCTTGGTTAAGCCATTAAATGGAATAGGGTTGGGGGTGTGGCTCGGCCTTCAGATTGAGCTTCTTAACCAAGGTAGTAAAAGCCACGTTTGTACAACTCACTCCGTTCACAATAAGGGAACAAACTCGACCATGGATGGTATACCTTGTGTGAAAGATATTCTCCCTTTGTTCTTTATGCTTAGCACCTTTGTTTCCACTCAAGGCCCTTCTAAGAACAAGTAGCTCACCTTCATCCTCTTATTACTCATGCTGCTCCACTCCTTCCATCAAATGAACCTCCTTGTCGCTCTCTTCTTCCCTACTCTCAGCCTCCTCTAAGGTTTGGTACTCGGCTAATGTAATAACCTTTTGGTTAGAACACTCAGAGGTAATGTCCAAAATCGTGGCACTTATAACATCTCCTCTTCTCATACAGGTTAAAGGGTGGTGTAGGTCATCTGGCTTGAGGTGTGAGGGTCCGGAGAGTAGATTTTGTGATTTAGGAGGTGGAACGTAAATCCCCTTATTGATAGCATAGCCACGGGTTAGGGGTTTTGGGGGTTCTTTTTTGAGTTTGGCTTTCTTTTGGAGTTCAACTTTGTGGGCTAAAGAACATACTTCATCAAAGGTAGTATAGTGTTGTAATTCCATAATATTGCTTGTGGACTCGTTCAACCCTCGCAAATACCTTACTATAGTGTGGTGATCACTCTCTTTTAAGTCACAAGTCTTGATAAGTCTTTGAAACTCATAGGTATACTCCTTCGCACTCTCAGATTCTTACCTAAGGTTATCGAGTTTGGTGTAATTGTCTTGCAGGTAATGGGGTGGGAGAAACATGGCTTTAAGTTTTTCCTTCATCTTCTTCCAAGTTCTAACCTTTCCCTTCCTTTTTCTAATTCTCTTTGAAAAAACGTTACTCCACCAAATGGATGCATACTTATGGAGTTCTAAGGCCATAAGCTTGACCTCCTTATCATCGGGAATGTCCTTGTACTCGAACACCCTTTCAACCGTGTTAAGCCACTCTAAGAAGTCATCGGGGTCTAATTGCTCTTAAAACTCCAGGAATATAACTTTGAAGTCCATAGCATGATGATTGGACCTTTACTTCTTCTAGGCCTCATTTCCTCCTCCTCCTCCACTAGAAGCATGGGTGTGACTCTCGATCTCACCTCCTAAGGATTCGACTTCACTAACTTAATGGGAGCTTTTGATCTGCTTTCGGTTGTTGTTCATTACTTGCTCCAGTTACTTCCTCAAATACTATATTTGAGCATCCTTCTCCGCGTTAAGCTTAAGGAGCTAATTGAACTTCTCTTCCAAAGTTGTGCTTGTGGACACGATGGGACTGAAAGTAACTAGGTTCTTTGCGGGGTGGTAATGTGTTTAGGCCAAAGGTTTGTGTATGGGGTTGGAAGCTTCCGCCAAGTTAGTAGCCTATGCTTTGTATCACTTGATGCACTTCTAAGTCCAAAAGGTTAGAACTAAGAAGATATCTCAAGTAGCAAAAATAAGGAAAAGATAAACAAGTCACGATTGGCAAGCTATAAACATGAACGACATAATTTAAGCCTACTTAGATAAGATATCACCACCAAACTTACTTGGTGAACTCCTAAAATTCCAAGTGAGATAAGATATCACCACTAAAATGGACTTCAAGGACTCTTAATCACCACTATAAGTAGAAAAGCTAGGGATAAGTAAGAGAGAGAAGACACAAGAGGCAATTCAAACTCAACCTTTTCACTAATCAATAAGTGAGCTCCAATCTAAGGCTTTCCCACATATAAAGGGGGCTCTTAGAATTAGTAAAAATGAAGATAAAATCCACTTTACACGTCCAAGGGAAAGGGGAAACCAAAAGGCAAACCTAGTACCAAAAGAAGAAAGAAAAAAGTAAAAAGCTAATAGTTACTCTTGAAAACTACTGGCTTAATTTCAAACAATCATATCTTCATAAACACATACTCAAAATGGGTGATTTAAAATCTAGGAGAAAGCTCTCAAAGTATGCTTTGAGGAAAGGTATCATTCATCCTCAGACGCCTAGCTGTTGTATAGATATTCTTGAAAGAAGGAGGAGAGGTCTGTTGCTTAACCTATTAGTACCTGTTATGGTGTTTCTCCCCTTTTGGACGATTCCTCTAGGTCTTAATCTTAAATCTTGATGCTTCCCACTTAGTTCACTCAAAAGGGATGTTAAAAAGTAATTTTTGAAGTTCCTAATTCAAACCATGATAAAGGAAAAGAGTTTCCCATAACTGGGTTGCAAACTGGGCAGGTTTGGCAGAATTGAAAGTTTGTGTTTGAAGGTGGATTTGAAAGGGCAAATGAAGCCCTAATTACTTGGAATGTGCTTTATTAAAAAGCTAAATTCTTAAACATAAAATCATTGACAAGAGTTTGGGCTTAAGTCATCCCTAAGTTAGGTAATCAAGGTCACAAATTCGTTGCCTTTGCTATTCCAGCCGGAGGTGCATTGCACTTGGTTCTCAATGAGTTTCTCTACCTCTTGCACAGTTGCTTGGACTTCATGGGCCCTTGAATGATCTCGATGTTTGACATTACCCTCCTTGGGTGCATCACAAGGTTGAAAGGATGGCTTGCACTTTGCAAAGGACACAAACAGAAGCATAAGGGTTAAAGGCTGATTTCAAGCCCGGTTTCGTGTTGTTGATTACATAGGCCTCCATGAGGTTTAAGTCCCAATGTTCTACATATCATGGACCCCCAAGATGTCATCTACGTGGTCCAATTGATAAATTTAAGATTAAGTCAAGTGGAAGTTGAAGAAGCAGGCCATTTTTATAAACTGTGTAGGCTGGAACCCGATTTAGACCAGACAGACTTTTCTGAGGATTTGCACCACCAAATGATGTCATAGATAAGTGATTTCACTTGGAGGATTTGTAAGAAATCCAGATCTTTCCAACCATATGTGAAAATCTAAATCATCCCCGCGTTTTGCAAGGGATATGTGGCATCCAAACAATGCCTGCATTCTTCCTGAATCTACACGATTGCACCTAATTAGTGCATTTGGTGGTTGGAAATTAAGGTAGTGGTGGGATCTGTAGTCCTAAATATGAGTTGTGTTTACGCACCATGTATAGGCTTGTCGGACAATATTGAGAAGTAATTTTTGTAGGATCTCGACTTGGTTATTCAGGACTTGCCTCGGTATGAGCATCTTTTCGTAGAAGGAGGCTTTAATGGTCATATTGGAGCTGAGGTAGATGGGTACAATTTAGCTCATAGAGGTTTCGGGTTTTGGGAGAAAAACAATGGAGGAGTTTGTAAAACCCCTGAAATTCAATGTGGCGTATTATTTCCAGTAGGACGGACCTAGATCCAAGTCAACCCAAACCAAGGTCAAATGAGTTCTTGTGAAATATATTTTTTTAATTAATTTCCAATACTTTAAAAGGTTTAAATATTTGCATCGATCCTACCTGATTTTCTTTATAAAAATATTCCTAGTGTTATTAATAGTGATATTATTGTAATGATTGCTATTCTTATTATTAAACAAAAAAAACAAAGAAAACTTTCAACTTTGAACAATCATTTCTTTTCCCCCCTTATTTTTTTTTTCAGAAACTTAGTGAAATTCCCCCCCCCCCACTTTTTCTCTAAAACCCTAGCCGTGCCCCTCTTCCTTTTTTTCTTTTCCTTAAACCCTAATCAATCTCCCCCTCTCTCTAAACCTCACACTGTCTATTCCTCTCTCTCTCTCTCTCTCTCTCTCTTTCTGTCTCTCTCTCCACCACCTTGCTGCCATGACCACCGCGCCAGCCACCGGGATGTCGGCCACAACCACCTCCAATGCCCTCCCACTCCCTCTCCTGTGTTGGTAGGCAACAAAATGCTACATGGGGTTCCATGCACCCCTATGCATCCAAACTCGAACCTTTATTCTTCCTTTGATTTTTCATGCTTGAAATTGAGATAAAAGTTTTGATTTCAAATATATATCTTGCTTTCTCAGCGTTTTGGGCATTAAATTTGGGCGGAAGCGGCAATTCTACCAGTTTCGACTCGAAACCAGACCAAGGTAAGCCATGCCGTCATTTTGATGATGTTTGCTATTGAAATTGAATAAAATTTTAATTCTTTTGGCTTGGGTAGGATTAAACTAGGGTCTAGGGGTTAGTAGCGCGAGGATGGGAATTTTGGTAACCCAGCACAACCGAAAAACCGACCCCAAAGAGGAGGGCTGTGCTGGGCAGAATGTTGCTATGAATACACTGACTTTGAAAATTCAGTGGTTTTTCTCTAAACGTCGAAAAATTGTAAACATTTTACAGAACATAGATTAAGATGTGCTAACAAAGTGGGTTTTTGAATTTGACAAATCGGGGTTGTATTAAAGAAGCTATGACCTGTTTACCGAGCGCTGTGAAAACCGGGTCAGTGAGGATAGTCAGTAAGTTTCGAAACTTTTAATCTAGCTACAGTGGCAATTAATGGGAACACCAAACTTGAAAGTTGTAGTTGACGAGCCCATATTTCTGTCTTAGAGAAGAAAGAAATTTTTAGAGGTTGGGTATGAAAGTTGTGGGGTTGGGAATCTGCATTATAAATCTGGGCAGAAACTTCCAGTCTGGGGACGGGGCTGCACCGTTGGCAACTTTGTAAAATTACGTAGGTCAGGCCCGTTCGCCTAAAATTGTGAAATATTTAAGGTGACTGCCTTGGGATGTCCTGTACGATCTCGTTTTGGAATAGGGCCAATTGGGGTAGCATGGCCCGCGTTATAAGCAAATTACCATGGACTGGCCGGACTGGAACAGTTAGTGTCACAGATAAAAGAATGGAGAAAACGACCTAGTTTGAGTTGGAACTGGGTAGACCCCCAAACACGAAAAGGGTCTGGAACAGATTAAAGTTTTCAGTTTGTGCTAGAATGCATAATTTGGATGTCTGGATTAGTAGTTATGGCCTCTGGAATAGAGGCCAAGTTCTGGCCAAAACTGACCCTGACATGGCTTGGTTGGAAGCCCATAAACTTATGAAATTTTTTTGTACAACTTCAAGGAATAAGGATCAGCAGCAAGGGGTGCAACCTATTAAATTTTTAGATTGAGTTTGGGATATTTGTGAGCCCCGGTGTGGAACAGTAAATCCAATTTAGTAATCAAGCCCGTAATTTGTATGGTAACCATGTAACAATCATGCCCTAACCCTTCCCCGTGTTGTGTGAAAACATGTGTGTTTCAGACCATGGTAAGAGGTGTTCTGTTTACTATTTTTAAAAGTGCAATGGCATGTGTAACTGAATATAACTGCATGGCGGAATCTGTATAAGGGGCATGCTATGAAATTGAGACTTAGTGTGTTTGTTATGAATGTCTGAATTACTGTTGTGATGTCGTGGTCGGGGAAGATGAATGAGTCTGATTAATCTTGCGATGCTGAGTCGATCTCTAGAAAAGGGAAATGTAATCAATAACTAGAAGGTTCTGAGTTGGGTGAGTGTCAATCTGTTGTATATTAATTGAAGGCCTTTAGCCTTCGTCGGGAACTATTGCATGCATATAAACGACCACGTGCTCTGCATGAGATGTGGGCCTGGCTATCGGTAGCCATCCTTATTTGTGGTAGGCTAGGAAAGGGTTAGGCGGTAACCGCATGTGTGGCGGTAGGCCAAGAATGTGCTAAACGGCTACGCTAAATTGGATCGCAGGCCATGAGACCCACTGGGGTCACTCACCAATACTCCAACTGTGGAACTTTGGGTTGTGAAACAAGAAACCATATCCCTGAGATCTGTTAAATGAGGAGACTGCGATAATAAGAAATGCATCTGGAAAGTCTTGTTGTTTTCCCCTCCCCTTGAAACGTTTTGAAAATGAATTTGTGTGCGTGGTGGACTGTTAGGGGTGACTGTTTACTGAGTTTGTCTCACTGTTATAACATGTTTTTTTTTTCAGTTGATCTAGTCATGCATGGAGCTGGGGACATATACGTAGAGTGAGGCATGGACGCCTGAAATTAATATGATGAATGTTACATGCTAGAATGTTATCATTATGAACTTTTGGATGAATGTTAATTAATTTTGAGAATGTAACAGTGAAGCATTAATGAAGGCTTTTGTATTAGTTGCTATACTTGGTATCCAGCCTAGTATTTCCAAGAAGGAAATACAGCGGTGACACCCCGTTAGGAATTTTTGTTGCCAAGCAGGTTAATAATAGTCTAAATTAATGAATGATAATAACGGGGGTGTTACCAAGTGGTGTCAGAGCTCAGGTTAGCTAACCTGGATGTTTGTCTAAAAGCTGTAAAAAGCTAATACAGAAAATATTAAAAATTGGTAGACTTAAGGATCGTTCGGAGAATGAGAGTAGAACGGGGCAAAGATTACGTGCATTTTCATATAGTATTAGATGACTGCATGACTTTATGTGGTATGTATAGCTTTTGTGTGCTTATCTTTTATAGGGATGGAGGGTATTCAATACTGTGGTTACGTAGGAGGTCCTTGTCTGCACGGGCAGTTGGCTAAGAAGCCAGGGTAGAGCTTGTGGGATCATATACGATATGTGAGGTGGGCGTTGACAAGATACCAGGAAGATGTACCCCATAGCTATTTGAGGGTTGAGGACAACCGAGTGATATTTTTGCTACTGACCCTGAGAGGAGACCCTGTGTGGCATTACAAAGTTGATGAGCTGCACCCCCGGGCTCGTGATAATCGCCCATGGGGGCAGTGTTGTTAGTGTGATTGGGAACCTATGGAGATGAGTGTAGTAGACTTGTTTAACTACTTGAGGTTCGAGGGACCCCATGACCTAGAGAGTGTTCCCACAGCTAGTGAGGAGGATGCCCCACCCCCAGGCGACTTAGAGAGGAGGAGGGAGACCTTGAAAGAGTGGAGGACAACCCCGATGAGATGAATCCCGAGGTGGAAGCCGACCCGATGGGAGACCTGAGAGGGGAAGAACCAATAGCGGAGGAGGACCTTGAGGAGGATCCCGAAGGGGACCTTTAGGAGGACCAGAGTGAGACTTGATGGAAGAGGAAGATCATGAGGAGGACCTGAAGTGGACCCTGAGGAGGATTCTAGGGTGAGTGAGGGGCAGTTGATGGGATATGAATACCTTATGGGGGATCAGGAACAAGAAAGGAGGGATCGCACCATTCCGGATGAGCAAACTAGAGGCCCCGGAAGACTTGGAGGAAGAGATAAATTACTTGTGGTATAGGGCCGAGTGTGACATCGAGTTAAACCACTGGAAGCGGGGTAGATGTGGCTGGATGTGTAGGGGTACCTGCCCACTGGACGCCCCTGACCAGTAGAAGCTAGAGGCAGCTAGGAAGTTGGATTTTCCTTCTTTTGCTAGGGCAGTTTTGGTAGTTGTTTCTCTGTTTTGTTATTAAGCCATTGCGGCTACTGAAGTTATAAGTTGTGATGTAATGAAGATGCAGGTGTGGAATTTTACTATATTAAAATATTATGCAATAAAGATTTTAGTGGATTATTTAATACCAGCATTCCGTGCTATGAAAGATGTGAATCGTGTGAATGTGATGCCTCTATGATATGAGATGTGTAAGCATATGATGTAGTGAATGTACCACCTGAGTGTGGTAATGTGCTATGATCGAATCTCTGAGAAATGTTGCATAATGCGCTGGCATGTATTTTATGTTTGAAATTTTGTAGAGCGTAGGTTGTGAACTATTAGGAGAGGAACTAAACCTGAATTACGTCCCTGAACAGAATGACGGGGAGCAGCAACAACAACAACAGTGACTCCCAAACTGGAGCCGACCCTGTAACGAGGGTCCCTACAAACCAGGAGATCCCTATGGCGACCCTCAGGTAGTGGCTAGAGGCCCCACGCCCTGGGAACGGGAATGGGTCTCACAGTTAGATTGACGAAACTAACTTGCTAACAGGTGCTGAACTTACAAATCTACTGCTGCTGGAGATTCTACAGAAACAAGGAGACCGATTACGACTCAAGAACGAGCAGATACAGAGACTGATGGAGGTACGGTAGAAAAGGGTCGAGAAGGATAACTCCTACATGTTCAAGAGGTTCGCAAGCCATCATCCACCTATCTATGATGGCACCCCTGACCTTAAGACCTTCGAAGACTGGATTAGGGGCATGGAGAAACTATTTGGCGCACTCCTATGCCCCGAGGAGTGGAAGGTAGGATTTATTCTGTTCTACCTTAAGGATAAAGCTGACCTGTGGTGGCTACAGTGCGGGAGAGGCAATATGAGCCTGGGTTTGGCTGGGACAAGTTCAAGGAGGTGATCAAGGATCATTTCCACCCTATCTCCCTCCAGAAGGCCATGGAGGGCAAATTCATGCAACTGCAGCAATGGAGCATGAGCGTCCTCGAGTACGCCTCAAAATTTATGGAGTTGTCATGATTCGCCCCAGCCTTTGCAGCTAACGAAAGCGGGAAAATGAATAGGTTTAAGGTTGGGCTGAACCCGACTATTAAGGAAAGAATGTCGGTACGAAAGTATACCTCCTACGTTGACGTATACGACACTGCGGTAAATAGAGAAAGAGCGATGAAGGAATGAAACAATTACTTCAATGAGCAGAAGGGTACCAAGAAGAAGGGGGACAATTGGGGAAACTTCCAAATGCAAGGGCAGAACCGTCAACCCACTGGGGGTTAATACACAAGTAATTACAATCGGGGAGGCTAGTACCCTAATACACGGCCTAAGGTGACTTGCAACGGTTGTGGGAAGCCAGGGCATTTTGCCAGGGAATGTCGCTCGTTGAAGAGGTGCTTCCATTGCGGAAGCCACCAGCATCAAGTTTGGGACTACCCACCAGCGTCAATGGATCCCCAAAAGATCGAGGCTGTGTGAAACTGGCCCAGACCTAAAAACTCGATGGAGGTAAGGAGTTTCTTGGGTTTGGCGGGGTACTATCGCCGATTTGTTCAAACTTCACAAAAATTACCACCTCGCTTATGAACCTGACTAGGAAGGCCAGTAGGTATGAATGCACAGAGCAATGTGAGGAAGCGTTCTCCTCACATTGGCTGGGACAAGTTCAAGGAGGTGATCAACGATCATTTCCACCGTATCTCCCTCCAGAAGGCCATGGAGGGCGAATTCATGCAACTGCAGCAAGGGAGCATGAGCGTCCTCGAGTACGCCTCGAAATTTATGGAGTTGTCACGATTCGCCCCAGCCTTTGCAGCTGACGAAAGCGTGAAAATGAATAGGTTTAAGGTCGGGCTGAACCCGACTATCAAGGAAAGAATGTCGGTAGGAAAGTATACCTCCTACGTTGACCTATACGACACTGCGGTCAATAGAGAAAGAGCGATGAAGGAATGAAACAATTACTTCAATGAGCAGAGGGGTACCAAGAAGAAGGGGGACAATTAGGGGAACTTCCAAATGCAAGAGCAGAATCGTCGACCCACTGGGGGTCAATACACAAGTAATTACAATCGGGGAGGCCAGTACCCTAATACACGGCCTAAGGTGACCTGCAACGCTTGTGGGAAAGCTTGCAAGTTGCTAAGCAAAGGGTGCGAGGGCTTCCTGTGTCACTTAGCGAAAACCGAAGATGTAGGACCGTCCTTAGTGGACATCCCTATGGTGACGGAATTCCCGGATGTGTTTCCCGATGAAATTCCCGACATGCCACCTCCTAGAGTGGTGGAGTTTTGTATCAACCTAACCCCCAGAGCCACCCCCATTTCTAAGGCACCTTACCGGATGGCTCCAGCTGAACTCAAGGAATTGAAGACTCAGTTGGAGGAACACTTAGAGAAATGGTATATCCGACCTAGCACATCTCCGTAGGGAGCCCAAGTTTTATCTGCGAAGAAGAAGGATGGGACCCTGAGATTGTGTATCGACTACCAAGAGTTGAACAAAATAAATGTCAAGAACCGTTATCCCCTGCCCAGGATAGATGACTTGTTTGACCAGCTACGGGGCACGGGGACCTTTTCTAAAATTGGCCTCCGTTCAGGGTACCATCAACTTTGAATCACGGATGACGATATACCGAAAACTGCGTTCCGTACCCGATACAGACACTAGGAGTTTGTGGTGATGGCCTTTGGCCTCACCAACGCCTCGACAGCCTTCATGGACCTTATGAATAGGGTCTTTAAACCTTACTTAGATCAGTTTGTGGTGGTGTTCATAGACGATATTATCATTTACTCGAGAACCCCAGAGGAGCACACCCCACCTACGAACAACCTTCGAAGTTTTGAGGAAAAACGAGTTGTATGCCAAGTTATCGAAATGTGAATTTTGGTTGAGAAGAGTAGCATTCCTGGGACACGTATCTAACCAGCGAGTGTCAATGGATCCCTAAAAGATCGAGGCTATGTGAAACTGGCCCAGACCTAAAAACTCGATGGAGGTAAGGAGTTTCTTGGGTTTGGCGGGGTACTATTGCCGATTTGTTCAAACTTCACAAAAATTGCCACCTCACTTACGAACGTCACCAGGAAGGGCAGTAGGTATGAATGCACAGAGCAATGTGAGGAAGTGTTCTAGGAGCTCAAAAGACATTGACAATTGCACCAATATTGGCCTTACCAGTTGTTGACAATGATTTTGTAGTGTACAACGATGCCTCTAGGAGTGGTTTGGGGTGTGTGCTAATGCAAGAGGTTCACGTCATAGCCTATGCGTCCCGACAATTAAAGACACATGAGCGAAACTACCCATCTCAGGTCCTGGAGTTAGCGGCAGTAGTGTTTGCCCTTAAAATCTGGAGGCATTACCTGCATGGGGTACGTTGTGAAGTTTTCACCGACCACCAGAGTTTGAAGTACCTTTTCTCACAGAAGGATCTGAACTTGAGACAAACTAGGTAGCTAGAATTTCTAAAAGATTACAATGTCCATTTTCAGTACTATCCGGGGAGGGCTAACCTAGTGGCGGACGCATTAAGTCGTTGACCGTATCCAGCACTGAGTTATTTACTGGCGCTCCCAAGCGAGTTATGTGAGGAATTTCGCAAGTTGGAGCTTAATGTGATTACCCCAAGGTCCAAACCTAAAGTTTGCACCTTAGAGGTGGAGCTGACTCTCATACAGGAAATTCGAGTGGCCCAGGCCACAGACCCTCAACTCGAGCGGCTCAGGGAAGAGATATTGGGGGGTAAAGCACCCGGGTTCTTAATTCATAGAGATGGTACCATACGATTTCACAATCGAGTGAGTGTTCTAGTCGTGGAGGCGTTTAAAAAGAAAATCCTAGCCGAGGGGCACAATACTCCACACTCGATACACCCTAGGGAAAATAAACTATACAGGGACCTGAGACAGACATTCTGGTGGAGTAACATGAAGACGGAAGTGGCTGATTATGTGGCAAAGTGCCTAACCTGCCAGCAAGTGAAAATTTAACACCAATGACCAGCGGGACTATTATGACCGGTGGATGTCCCCGAATGGGTATGGGACTCGGTATCCATGGACTTCGTAGTGGGTTTACCGTTGACACGACGGAAGAACAATGCAATTTGGGTTATAGTGGATGGACTCACGAAGACAACCCATTTCATAGCTATAAGGAACACTTGAACCCTGGATCAGTTAGCTCGAGCTTAGCTCGAGGAGATAGTACGTTTGCACGGGGTGCCCAGTTCCATATCATCAGATCAGGACACCAAGTTCCAGTCGGGGTTCTAGCAGAAGCTGCAGGAGGCGTTTGGAACGTTGCTACGTTTTAGTACTGCCTTCCACCCTGTGACGGACGGGGAGACGGAACGTACTATTCAAACCTTGGAAGATATGCCACGGGCTTACGCCTTGGACTTCAAAGGTGCGTGGGATGAACAGGTGGCACTGATCGAGTTCTCCTACAATAACAACTACCACGCGATTATTGGCATGACTCTGTACGAGGCACTCTATGGGAGGAGATGCAGGACTCCGCTCTATTAGCAGGAGATTGATGAGGCCTTGACCATAAGACCGGAGTTCATCCAAAGCACCACGGATAAAATAAGAGTAATCCAGGAACAAATTAAAGCTGCCCAAAGCCGCCAAACGAGCTATGCTGACCGGAGATATAGGCCTGTTGAATTCCAGGTGGGGAGCCAGGTATTTCTCCGAGTCTCTCCAACCAAGGGAGTTGTGAGATTTGGGAAGGCAGGGAAGCTTAGCCTGAGATACATCGGGTCGTACCCAGTCATACAGAGAATTAGGGAGGTGGCTTACCGATTGGAGCTACCGGCCGAACTTCGAAGGGTACATAATGTATTCCACGTGTCGCAGTTGCGGAAATGCATTCCAATTCCTTCGCACGTGATCGAGCCTAACCCTATATAGCTCCAAGAGGACTTGTCATATGAGGAACAGCCTGTACAAATCCTGGATCGGCGGAAAAAGCACCTTCGTAGAAAGACGGTGCCCCTGGTAAAGGTCCTTTGGGCCAACCATGTGATTTCTGAAGCCACTTAGTAACCAGAGCAGGAGATGCGAGAAAAGTACCCCCACCTATTCCTATAACTAGGTGTGTAGAAGTTTCGAGGACGAAACCTTTTAAGTGAGGTAGTATGTAAAACCCTGAGGATTTATGTTGATAATGACAGTGTGTCGTAGCTTAGTGAAGTTTCCAAGACGAAACATTCCTAAGTGGGGTAGTATATAAAACCCCTGAAATTCAATTTGGCGTATTATTTCCAGTTGGACCGACCTAGACCCAAGCCAACCCAAACCAAGGTCAAATGAGTTCTTGTGAAATATATTTTTTTTAATTAATTTCCAATACATTTAAAGGTTTAAATATTTGCGTTTATCCTCCTTGATCTTCTTTATAAAACTATTCCTAGTATTATTGACAGTGATATTATTATTATGATTGCTATTATTATTATTAAACAAAAAAAACAAACAAAAAAAACTTTCAACTTTGAACAATCTTTTCTTCTCCCCCCTTATTTTTATTTTCAAAAACTAATGAAAATTTTCCCCTTACTTTTTTTTCTAAAACCCTAGCCGTGCCCCTCTTCCTTTTTTTCTTTTCCCTAAACCCTAATCAATCTCCCCCTCTCTCTAAACCTCACACCATCTCTTCCTCTCTCTCTCTCTCTCTCTCTCTCCACCACCTTACTACCATGACCACCTCGCAAGCCCCCCGGGATGCCGCCCACAGCCACCTCCAATCCCCTCCTACACCCTCTCCTGTGTTGGTAGGCAAGAACGTGGTGCATGGGGTTCCATGCACCCCTATGCATCCAAACTCAACCCGTTATTCTTCCTTTGATTTTTCATGCTTGAAATTGATATAAAAGTTTTGATTTCTAATATATATTCTGTTTTGTCAGCGTTTTCGGCGTTAAATTTGGGCGGAAGCAGCGACTACCAATTTTGATTCGAAACCGGTCCAAGGTAAACCATGGGTTCGTTTTAATGACGTTTGCTTTCGAAATTGAATAAAATTTTGATTCTTTTGGCTTGGGTAGGATTGAACTAGGGTCAAAGGGTTACTAGCGCGAGGATGGGAATTTTGGTAACCCGGCACAACTGAAAAACAGACCCCAATGACGAGGGCTATGATGGGTAGAATGTTGTTGTAAATACACTGACTTTGAAAATTCAGTGGTTTTTCTCTAGACGTCCAAAAATTGTAAACATTTTACAGAACATAGATTAAGATGTGCTTACAACGTGGTTTTTTGAATTTGACAATTCGGGATTGTATTATAGATGTTATGACTTGTTTACCGAGCGCTGTTAAAACGGGGTCAGTGAGGATAGTGGGTAAGTTTCAAAACTTTTAATCTAGCTACAGTGGCAATTAATGGGAACATCAAACTTGAAAGTTGTAGTAGACGAGCCCATATTTCTGTCTTGGAGAACAACGAACTTTTTAGAGGTTGGGAATTTGTATTATAAATATGGGCAGAACCTTCCAGTCTGGGGACCGGGCTTCACCGTTGGCGACTTTGTAAAATTACGTAGGTCAGGCCCGTTTGCCTAAAATTGTGAAATATTTAAGGTGATTGCCTTGGAATGTCCCGTACGATCTCGTTTTGGAATAAGGAAAATTGGGATAGCCTGGCCCGCGTTATAAGCAAATTACCGTGGACTATCCGGATTGGAACAGTCAGTGTCACAGATAAAAGAATGGAGAAAACGACCTAGTTTGAATTAGAACTGGGCATACCCCCAAACACGAAAAGGGTCTGGAACGGATTAAGGTTTTTAGTTTGGGCTAGAATGCATAATTTGGATGTCTGGATCAACAGTTATGGCCTCTAGAATAGAGGCCAAGTTCTGGCCGAAACTGACCATGGCATGGCTTGGTAGGAAGGCCCTAAACTTATGAAATTTTTTTTGTAAAAATTCAACGAATAAGGATTAGTGGCAAGGGGTGCAACCTATTAAATTTTTAGACTGAGTTTCGGCGGTTTGTTGACCCAGGTGCGGAGCAGTAAATCCAGTTTAGTAACGGAGCCCGCAATTTATACAGTAACTAGGTAACAATCATGCCCTAACCCTTCCCCATGTTATGTGAAGACATGTGTGTTTTGGAGCATGGTAAGAGGTGTTATGTTTACTATTTTTAAAAGCGCAATAGCATGTGTAACTAAATATAACCGTGTGGCGGAATCTGTATGAGGGGCATGCTATGATATTGAGACTTACTGTGTTTGTTATGAACGTCTGAATTACTACTGTGATGTCATGGTTAGGGAAGGTGAATGAGTCTGATTAATCTTGTCATGCTAAGTTGATCTCTAGAAAAGAGAAATGTAATCAATAACTGCAAGGTTCTGAGTTAGGTGAGTGTCAATCTGTTGTATATTGATTGAAGGCCTTCAGCCTTCATCGGGAACTACTGCATGCACGTGAGTAGCCACGTGCTCTGCAGGAGATGTAGGCCATGAATGTGCTAGGCGGCTGCGCTAAATTGGAGCGCAGGCCATGAGATCCACTAGGGTCGCTCACCAATACTCCGACTGTGGAACTCGGGGTTGTAAAACAAGAAACCAAATCCCTGAGATCTGTTAATTAAGGACACTGCAATAATAAGAAACGTATCTGGAAAGTCTTGTTGTTTTCCGCTCCACTTGAAACGGTTTTAGAATGAATTTGTGTGCGTAGTTGACTATCAGGGGTGATTGTTTACTGAGTTTATCTTACTGTTGTAAAATGTTTTGTTTTTCAGGTGATCTAGTCATGCATGGGGCTGGGGACATGTACATACAGCGAGGCACGGACACCTGAAACTAATATGATGGATGTTACATGCTAGAATGTTATCGTTCTGAACTTTTGGATTAATGTTAATTAATTTTGAGAATGTAAGAGTGAAGCATTAATGATGGTTTTTGTATTACTTGCTATACTTGGCATCCAGCCTGGTATTTCCAAGGACGAAATACGGCGGTTACACCCTGTTAGGAGTTTCCGCTGCCATGCAGGTTAATAATAGTCTAAAGTAATGAATTAGAATAACAAGGGTGTTGTAGAGTTTCTATTCTGGATTTCCGGTTGCTTATGGGATGTTAGTGGTAAACTCCTATTTTAAGAAAGGGATGACCACTTGGTGACGTTTAAGAGTGGTTGAATAAGGACCCAAATTGATTACTTCTTGGTTAGGGCGGATAATAGGAGGTTTTATAAGGATTGTAAGGTGATACCAAGTCAGTATTTAGGAACTCAGCATAGGTTGTTAGTGTTGGATGTGGAGGTTAAATGCTCAAAGTGGAAGAAAAGGAGTGTTTTGGAACCTAGAGTTAAGTGGTGGAATCTTACTAAGGAGAACGCTAGGAAGTTAGCAAAGAGGATTCATGAAGAATGAGCTTGGAGGCGGGCTAAGGATGTAGACACAATGTGGGAGGCAATGGTAGATTGTATTTGTAGGTCAACTAAGGAAATCCTAGGTACCTTTAAGAGAGGTGGCAGCAAAATGAAGGGAGTCTGGTGGTGGAATGAGGAGGTAAAGGAACAAGTGAAAGAGAAGAAAGAGCCACATGCGATTTTAGTGAATAGTGGAACGGATGAAGAAAATGAGATTATTAGAGTTAGTTATAAGGCGGCAAAAAAATTAGCCAAGAAAGTTGTTGCCATAGCTAAGAGCATGGCATATGATAGGTTATACCAAAAACTGGATGCCAAGGAAGGAAAGAAGGAAGTCTTTAAACTTGCGAGAGCAAGAGAAAGAAAAACAAGGGATTTGGGTTTCAGGAGGTGCATCAAAGATGCAACTGGTAATGTGCTGTCTAAGGATACAACAATAAAGGAGAGATGGCAAAGATACTTTTCCGAACTCCTCAATGGTGAAGTAATACAAGATTTTTGAAGTACAGAAAGATAAAGTATTGAGAGTCATCTTGATCCTCGATTGTGTGTACCCATTAGCAAGGACGAAATTAAAGAGGCCCTAAAGGAGATGGCTAATGGGAAGGTAGAGGGTCAAAATCTGATACCGGTGGAAGTGTGCAAGTGTTTGGGAGAAGAGGGATTGAACTGGTTAGTAGAGCTTTTGAATGTTATTTTTAGCTCTGCTAAGATGCCCAGAGAATGGAGGTTTAGTACAATCATCCCATTATTTAAGAACAAAGGGGATATTCAGGATTGTAGTAATTATATGGGTATAAAGCTACTCAGTCACACTATGAAGTTATAGGAGAGGGTGATTGAGATAAGGTTGCGAAATGATATTTCGATATCAAAGAACCAATTTGGTTTTATGGCTCGCAGGTCGACCACAGAGGCGTAGAAGGCTTCTAGTACTACACAGAGATAGAAAGGGAGATCTTGATACGGTGTTCATTGACTTAGAAAAAGTGTATGACAGAGTTTCACGTGTAGTGTTATGGAGATGCTTGGTAAAGAAAGGGGTGTCACCTGAGTGTATTCGAGTTATTAAAGATATGTACGAGGGAGGTAGGATGAGTGTTAGGAGGCCAGAAGGGTTACCAATGACTCTGTCGTTTGTATGGGACGGCATCAGGTTTCTACCTTAAGCCCTTTCCTTTTCACTCTAGTTATGGAAGAGCTTACAAATGGGATTCAAGATGAATTACCATGGTGTATGCTATTCGTAGAGGACATTGTTCTTATTGATGAGACCAGAGAGGGAGTTAATGGCAGGTTGGAGCGATGAAGACATTTTCTGGAATGTAGAGGCTTAGAGTAAGTAGATCGAAAACTGAATACCTACATTGTTGTTTCAGCGGGAGGGAAGATGCAAGGGGAGAAGTCACCATTGATGGGATAGGGATACCAAAGGTCGAGATGTTTAAGTATCTAGGCTCGATCATCCATCAGAAAGGAGATATTGACGAAGATATTATCCAGCGTATAAAAGTGGGTTGGCAAAAATGGAAGTATGCTTTAGGGTTGCTATGTGATAAGAGGATGCCTATAAGTTTAAAAGACAAGATTTATAGTATAGTAGGTAGACCTGCTGTGTTGTATGGATTGGAGTGTTGGCCTATACAAAAGACACGAGTTAAAAGATTGATGGTAGCTGAGATGAGGATGATTAGATAGACGTGTGGTTATACAAGAGTGGATAGAATTAGTAATGGAGTAATTAGAGACTTAGTTAAAGTGGCTCCCATAGAAGATAAGATGAGAGAAACAAGGCTCAGATGGTTTGGCTATGTAAAAAGGAGTGTGGACGCTCCAGCGAGGAGATTTAAGAGGATTAACATTTCCGAAGGGAAACGAGGGAGGGGTTGACCTAAGAAGAGTTTGGACGAGGTGATTAGGGAGGACTTAAAAGTTGTAGGGTTGTCAAAGGACTTGGCTCAAGATAGGAGACTATGGCAGGATAGGATTAGAATCTTAGATCTCAGAGAGATAGCCTAGTATTTGTCTCCCAGTTGCAGTAGGGTAGTTTTGGTTGTGAGTTCTTTGTTCGTATGTCATGTTTGTATATATGTACTACAGATAGAAGGGAAGGGACATTGTTTGCATACTCTTAATTATCGAGGTGTAGTACCTTCCTGATGTGTCCCCGAGGGAAGGAATGGAAACTAGAGCTAGAGATCAAAAGGACACGGTTTGCAAATTGAAATATAGCTTAGCCCTCCTTGAACCTGTGCAGATAATCAAGAAGCTTGATAGAACCAAGCTGATGTTTGGATACAGAATCACCACCAAACATAAGCTTAGGGTCCCTAATCTTTGATTAAGATACAAAAACACCACTGAAACAAAGGTTAGGACTTGATCACCACCCAAATCGACCAAATTACGGATAAGCAAGTGAAGTGTTTGGAATACGAAAGCAAAAGCTCTCAAAGTGTATTCTGAAATTGAAGTGTAATGAACTAGCAAGGCCGTGTTCTTATTTTGGAAACCTGGCAAGCACATAACCAAGCTAGCATACACCTAAGCTATCCTTCCTAGGGAGGAAAGGTGTTAATTAAGGTTAATCCTCACGGTTTAGACTAACCGTGTACGAAACTTGATTATAACTAATCTAATTACATCCAAATCATCAAAGAAAGAAAAAGAAATGATGCTTACATATTAACCATGCTTATTTAAGCTTAATACAACCATCTTGACTAGCAAATGCGAAGGGAGCAGCCGTAAAGTAGAGCTCCTTTTCGGCTGGCCAATGAGAGCCGAGAGACATCCATTTTGCAGGTTGCTTCCTATTGGTTGTTCTTCTCAAAGTTGTAGCTTATGACTGCCTTATAGCAGCCTTAGGATGTGCGCCAAGTCTTGAAGTGTGTGCCACTCTAGCTAGAATGTAGCAAAGCCACGGATTAAGGCAAATAAGCCGGATTGCACTAAACCGGGTGCATGGGCAGAATTGAATCGGTTTTCAAACCAAGTTTAAGCTTAACAAAAGTGAGCATGATTTTATTTTCAATCCATGGGGGAAAAACTTAGGGTGTGTACAAACCCCCCTAGAAAGAAAATCAAGGCTAAACAGTGTTTAAGTAGGGTAATTGCACTAAAACATTTAACCGTGCAATTTTGAATCAATACTGGCCGGTTTGACAGAAGGCCTTGATCTCCCATCTTCTTGTGAGCATGATTGGAAAAAAATGCTTGGACCTAAAAGTAGACATCATAAGCAGTCCAAAGATGTAAAAACTCACGACTTAAGCCACAATGCAGCTTAAGTAATAAGACGAACAATACTAGGCAATTTCTGGTCTTTGAACCCGGATGCGTCAGTTTGGCTGTTCTCTATCATTTGAGCCATTGCTTGGATTTTGGAGTTTGTAATGGGCCCTGTTGGACTTATTGGACTTTATTCCTTGTCAATGGTGGTGGGGACTCCATCATCCTCCCCTTGTTGAGAAGATTTGATCCTCAAATTCACAAGGTAATCATCGTCTTGGTAAGCTTTCAAATCAGCTACGTTGAATATGGTTGAAACTCCATAGTCACCTTGTAAATACTCCTTATAAGCATTGTCATTAATACATTCATGTACCGGAAAGGGACCATCATCCCTTGGCATGAGCTTATTCTTCCTATTGGATGGAAATCTTTCCTTGCTAAGGTGAATCCACACGAGGTCTCCAGGTTGAAAAACAACTCTCTTTTTATGTTTGTTGGCTTGAGCTTGATATGCTGCATTAGTCTTCTCAATCTTGCTCCTTACCAACTCATGAATCTTCTTGATTTGTTCTACCCTTGATGTTGCATCATCATATAGCTTGTGGTCCATAGACTGTGGGGTAAGATCAAGTGGGCTAAGGGGTTCAAGTCCATAGTCCACTTTGAATGGGGAAAGGCCAGTAGCTTTGTTTGGTGTCTTGTTGTAAGCAAACTCTGCATGGGGTAAAAGGAAATCCCAAACTTTGGTATAAGGCTTAATTAAAACTCTTAGGAGTGTCCGTAAGGTTTGATTACTAACCTTAGTTCACCCATCAGTTTGTTGATGATAAGTAGTACTATATTTCAGCTTAGTACCTAACTTCTTCAACAAAGTAATCCAAAAATGACTAAAAAACTTGGTATCCTTATCAGAAACAATGGACCTGGGAATACCATGCAATCTTGTCACTTCCTTGAAATATAACTCAGCAATATTTGTAGCATCATTAGTCTTATTGCACGGAACGAAATGAGACATCTTAGAGAACCTATCAACCACAACAAAGATAGAATCCTTATTCCTTTGGGTTTTAGGCAATGCAAGAATGAAGTCCATACTTACTTCAACCCATGGTGAAGAGGGAATAGGTAAAGTTGTGTATAGCCCGTGGGGTAAGGAATGGCTTTTAGCCACTTGATATGTCCCACACCTCTTGAGTATGTCCTATACGTCTCTCTCCATGGTTGGTGAATAATAGGGTGCCCTTAGCGTGGTGACTATCTTATTCTCTCCATAATGCCCAGCTAAAGATCCTCCATGAACCTTCCTGATTAGAAGCTCCCTTCTGCTACACCTTGGTACATACAACCGTGTACCCTTGAATAGAAATCCCTCCCGGATTAGAAAGTCTCCCTTGGGGTGTTGAGTACAATCAGCATACAATTCCCCAAAGTCTTCATCCTTGTCATATAAAGCCTCTCGATGCTTAAAACCAAGTACACGAGCATATAATTGAAACAATAAAAGATATCTCCGAGATAGAGCATCTGTACCTTGATTGAGTGTACCTGATTTATGCTTGATGGTAAAGTGATATGCTTATATAAACTGAACCCATTTGGCATGACGTGAGTTCAACTTATGTTGGCCTTGTATATACTTTAAAGCTTCATAATCCGAATGTAAGATAAACTCACTTGCAATAAGATAATGACTCCAATGCTCTAAACATCTCCCAATGGCATAGAACTCCTTATCATAAGTGGAGTACTTTCCTCTTGAATCATATAATTTCTCACTAAAGAAGGCTAGAGATTTACCTTCCTGAGTAAGAATTCCACCAATGCCAACACCGGAGGCATCACACTCAACTTCAAAGATCTTACTGAACCACGATAAGGCTAGAATAGGTGCTTGAGTAGGTCTTGCTTTGATCTCCTCAATGGTAGATTGTGCTTTTTGATTCTATACAAATGATGTACCCTTGATAACTTCAGTCACAGGAGCCATAATGGTGTTGAAACCACGTATAAACCTCATGTGGAAAGAAGCTAGTCCATGGAAAGCTCTAACATCGTGTATGCTCTTTGGTACTAGCCAACACCGAATAGCCCCAGCCTTGCTTTCATCTACCTTAATACCATCTTCAGTAACAATATAACCAAGAAATGTAACTTCATGAGTAAAGAAAGCACACTTCTGAAGGTTACCAAATAGCTTTTCACGTTCTAAGACAAGCATAACTTGAGTTAAGTGATCTTGATGTTCATGCTCTTTCTTAGAATACACCAGAATATCATCAAAGTATACTGCCACAAACTTTCCAATGTAAAGCCTAAACACTTGGTTCATTAACCTCATGAAAGTACTAGGTGCATTAGAAAGACCAAAGGGCATTACCAGCCACTCATAAAGCCCTCGTTTAGTCTTGAAAGCGGTCTTCCATTCATCACCTTCTCTAATTCTAATTTGCTAGTAACCACTTCGAAGATCAATCTTGGACAACACTTTGGAACCATATAACTCATCTAGCATGGCTTCCAGTCTCGGTATTAGGTGCCTGTACTTGATGGTGATCATGTTAATGGCCCTGCACATGGGCTTAAGGACTCACGGATAAAGCCTTTATCCCTCAATTCTTCAACTTGTCTTTGAATCTCCATGGTGTCTTTAGGATTCATCCTGTATGCTGGTTTATTTGGTAGGATGGAACCTGCAATAAGATCAATATGATCTTGAATGTCCCTCTTGGGAGGCAAACCCATAGGTATCTCCTCAAGAAATAAGTGACAGAAGTTTTCAATGAGTGTTCTTAAAATGGGGTGAGTGGGCACCAAACTTTTTTGTTCGTCTTACATGCTGAGTATCCACTCTTTAAAGGCCTTAAACTCATGTTGAGAAGCCTTTAGGATGGGTTCACTCACGGACAATAAACAATCAACTTGTTTGGTTTTTTTTTTTGTGGCTGAATTTCGTGTAGTTTGGATAGGGATAAACGGGCTAGGGTGATCTTCTTGCCATCCTTAGTAAAGGAGTAGTTGTTTATGTAACCATTGTGCATAACCTTTCCGTCATACAACCATGGCCTTCCTAACAGCATATGATATGCATCCGTTGGAATCACATCACATCACACCATAACTCATCTTGATACTTCTTTCCAATGGAGAAAGAAATCGAGCACCGAGAGTTAGGTTAAATTCCCTTGCTTTGATTTAGCCATTGGATGTTGTATGGATGTGGATGAGTCATTGTTTGCAGCCCTAGTTTCTCAATCATGCTTAGAGAAACTACATTTACACAGCTCCCTCCATCAATGATCAAAGAGCATACCTTTCATTGCACGGTACACCGTGTATGGAATATGTTTTCTCTTTGTTCATCTTTAACTCCTCTTTGTGTGGTTAGAACTCTTCTCAAAAGTAAGAGCTCACCTTCATCAGCCTCTTTAACAACTTCATCTTGAGTTTCCTTAAGTTCTAGTCACTTTCAACCTCATTTTCTTCCTCCTCAAAATGCTCCTTCACGACTGTCCATTCAGCCAGAGTGATTAGCTTTCTGTTTGGACATTTTGATGCAATGTGGCCAACCCCTTGATATTTAAAACACCTTCTATTGCTCCTTAGGTTAAGATTAGGCCTATTTTGAGGTGCTTGGGTTCTTTGTGGTGCTGGGGTTCTTTGTGGAAAGGAAGGGGATGGATTTTGTGCCTTAGGAATAGGATCGGAACTCCCCTTGTTAAAAGGTTGGTTGCAGTTCAAAGGCCGTGTGTTTGAGGTTTAAAGGGTGGTCTTGCCTTCTTTTGTTATTCCACTTTATGTGCCAAGACACAAACATCATCAAGAGAAGTATATGATTGCAATTCAACCACATTGGAGTACCTAGGATCAAGTCCTCCCAAGTACCTTACTGTGGTTTGATCTTCTGGCTCTTGAGTATCACACTTAATAAGCAGCTTCTCAAACTCTCGTGTATATTCTTGAACACTCATATTACCTTAGGTAAGGTTATGAAGTTGAGAATAGCAATCTTGGACATAAGTTGGTGGTAGAAAATGAGCCTTGAGTTTGGATTTCATTTTATCCCAAGTACGAATTTTTGATTTCCTTTCTCTTACCCGTTTTGAACACAAGTTTGTCCACCACATAGATGCATACTTCCTAAGTCTTAAGGCTACAAATTTAACCCTCTTATCATCAGGAACGTCTTTATATTCAAAGACTCTCCCAACAGTATGCAACAAATCAAGGAATTCCTTAGGATCAAGCTTACCTACAAATTTAGGAACTTCCACTTTGAAGTCATTTGAATTTACTTGAAACCGTGGTTCCCCTCTCATCATTCTGGTTGCTTCTTCTTCACTTGAAGAATGAACTTCATGGCTAATGAATTTTTCACGCCCTATAGGTTCGGATTGAAGAGTTTCATCATTCAATTTTTACTTTTGTTTCAAGACTGAACCCAATTGCTTTCTCAAGTACTCATTTTGTGCTTGAGTTTCTTAATTCTTTAGTGAGTCCACTCGAAGTTTGCTGGCCAAGAACTCATTCTGCTTCATCAAAGCTTTGAACCTCTCCTCCAAGGTCATGCTTGAACAAGGTCGATTAAGCAAGTAAAATAACATAGAATAGGGCTGAAACGGACGTGCTTAATAGCATGGGGTGACCGTGCTAATTTTCTGCCAGGCACGGCTGAAAAGAGCAAGCTCCACGGTTTTGCGTTTTCATTCAACCCACTTGTAAAACTGACTTTGGGTTTGGATTTTTTAGTGGGATGGATTTCTGGAAGGGTGAGGAATGTTCCATGCCTAGGAGAAGCCAAGCTCTGATACCAAATATGATGTATCCTCAAGGGAAGGAATGAAAACTAGAGCCAGAGATCAAAAGCACACGGGTTGCAAATTGAAAACTAGCTTAGCCCTCCTTGAATCCGTGTAGACAATCAAGAAGTTTGATAGAACTAAACTAATGTTTGGATACAGAATCACCACTTAAACAAAGGTTAGGACTTACTTGATCACCACCTTAATCAACCAAATTAAGGATAAGCAAGTGGAGTGTTTTGAATCCGAAAGCAAAAGCTCTCAAAGTGTGTTCTGAAATTCAAGTGTAATAAACCAGCAAGGGTCGTGCACTTATTTTACAAACATAGCAAGCACACAACCAAGTTGTCATACACCTAAGCTTTCCATCCTAGGGACGAAAGGTGCTAATTAAGGCCAATCCTCACGATTTAGACTAACCGTGTACAAACCTTGATTGCAACTAGTCTAATTACATCCAAATCATCAAAGAAAGCAAAACAAATGATGCTTACATATTAACCATGCTTATTTAAACTTAATATAACAAGCTTGTCTATCAAATGCAAAGGGAGCAGTCGTAAAGTACAGCTCCTTTTCGGCTGGCCAACGAGAGCCGAGAGACATTCTTTTTGCAGGTTGCTTCCTATTGGTTGTTCTCCTCTAGGTTATAGATTTTGATTGCCTTGTAGAAGCCTTGGGACGTGTGCCAAGCCTTAAAGTGTGTGCCACTCTAGCTAGAATGCAGCAAACCCATGAATTAAGGCAAATAAATCGGACTGCACTAAACCGGGTGCTCGGGTAGAATTGAACCAGTTTTCAGAGCAAGTTTAAGCTTAACAAAAGTGAGCATGATTTTATTTTTAGCCCATGCGGGGAAACCATAGGGTGTGTACAAACCCCCCTACAAAGAAATCAAGATTAAACCATGTTTAAGTAGGGTAATTCTACTAAAACATTTAATTGTGCAGTTTTGAATCAAAATTGGTCGGTTTGACAAAAGGCCTTGATCTCCCATCTTCTTGTGAGCATGATTGGAAACAAATGCTTGGACCTGAAAGTAGACATCATAAGCAGTCCAAAAATGTAAAAATTAAAGACATAAGCCACAGTGTAGATTAAGTAATGATATGAACAGAACCGAGCAATTTTTGGTCTTTGAACCCGGATGCATTAGTTTAGCTCTTCTCCATAATTTAAGCCATTGCTTGGACTTTGGAGTGTGTAACGGATCCTGTTGGACTTGTTGGACTTTCTTCCTTGTCAATGCTGGTGGGGACTCCATTACTTCTCCTGCTATGTTGTACTTATGTTTACATAGTTACTGCTACTAGATTTATTAGTACTTCATATTTCATTCTCTGCTGCTTATCCTTAGTTTCTCCCCATTAAATGTTTGCAGAAAATCCTTCTTCCACAAAATGTTTTCACAACATCTTATTTGATGGGTCTTTTGGAATTAACCTCTCTACGGGTAGGGATGTTGGTAGAGGTAAGGTTGTCTACATCAAGATCTCCCAAGACCTCGTGAAAGCGGGACTCACACTGGGAGGTGTTGGTGGTGGTGGCGGTGGAGGGGTGGTTGATGTCTTTCTAGCCATCCAATATTATACAAGAAGCTTGATATGGCAGTTAAACAAGTATAGGACACAATCATGGAGCAACAAACTCAAGAACCAATGAGCAACAAGGAGAGAAAGGCAAAAACATCTTCATTGGCCAGCCGTAAAGCAACCCGAGAACTAAGAAGCTTTCTCCCTTACTCTCACACATGATGAGTGTTGAAGGTTTTTTAGGGAATGTGAACTGAACTGAATTTAAACCTCAGGCATACAATATCATTGTAATACTTAGAGGGTCGATCCACAGGAAAGACGTGAGATTTATGATCATTTAAAAGTGAGATTCAATTAACAAGCTATGTGAATAAAACCTAATCATTTAACTAAACGAAATTTCATGAGAAAACTTATGTTATTCATCTAAAATCAAAACTTAGAATCTGTTTAACTTCATGACTAAAACCTCGAGTAAACACTACTAATTATCTTATTCAACTTATAATCAAGCGCAACTAAACTGAGCAATTAACCTGCACTATTCTAAAGGCTACACCATGCCAATCAAAACTTAACACTCAATTGAAGCATTGGTTTCAAACAACCAACTGTTGATTCTCAATTCTCAGAAGCAATCACGAATTAGGGGAGGGGGGAAACAACAGAGCATGAACAAGAGTTGCTGAAATCAGAGCAGGGGAAATGGTTTGATTCATGACAGAACAAGGCAATCAGAACAACCAGAAGCAAACTTAACGAGTAATAACAGGGCACAAAACCACGCCTAAGATAGGGAAAGGGTGAAACGAACAGAGGAACGAATTGACACAAAATCGAAAGCAGAATGAAACTCACAAAAGCTGCAACAATCTTCGGTGAACCCAGAACGCAACCATCGGTCAAAATTCAACCCAACTGAACTGATTCTACTAATCTCGGCCAACACACGCAGATTAAAACCCAAGGAAAACTGTGGAATTTCGAACTAGATAGAACCCCACAAATCGAAAACAAAAGTTGAAATTAAAACCTGAAATTAATTTTAGAAACATGAACAAAATCAAACCTCGAATTAAGCCTAAAATCACTTTTACAGAATCGAATCAAACATTTAAAAATAGAACAAACCCTAATTCTTAAATTCGAAGTAAAATTGAAAATGAAAACGAAATTTAACTAAACCTAAAACGGAATTAAATATAAATTAAACCTAAACTGGCCTAAATCGCTAACCTAAATTATCTACTCCTAATTACCTACTAATCGAACCACCAAAAATGGCGTCTTCTTCCTCCTTTTTTACCTGAACCCTTTGCCTCTGGACCCTTCGATCTAATGTTGTTAGTGTCATGGATGGAGGAGATGAAGCCAGCGCAGGAGGTAGACATGGCAGTTGTTCGTCAGTGGTGGTGGTGTCGATTCTGTGGGTGGCGGGGGGGGGTTTCGATTTTTGGGGGAAACTGTGGGCTGGTGGTTTCGGGGTTTACTGTGGGCGAGAGAGGAGAACGGGGTAAGGGGGAACGGGGTTCAAAGAGGATGAGGGTTCTGGGTGGTGGAAGATGGTGAACAGGGTTACTGGGCTGGGTTTCGGGTTGAAGATAGAGAAGAAGAAGCAGGGAACGAATGAGGAGAGAGAAAAACGCGAGAAGGGGAGAGGGGTTTTAAGGGGAGCCGGTCCAGCTGAACTGGTCGGTCTGGTTTTTTTTTATTTTCTTCTTTCTTTGGCCGGTTTTTCATCGATTTTTGGCCCGGTTCTTCAACCTCCGACAACTCTTCTATTTTTCTCACTTTTTTCGCCATTTAAACCCTTTTTCTGCATTTGTTCAAAATCTACAAAATAAAATAATCTCCTATTAAAACCTTAAAAATATTATTAAAAATCGGTGTAAAAGTACCTTAAAAATAAAACATTTTTAGCTCAAACAATGAGCTGCCTTTTTGCTTAATTGATTACTTAGTAATGATCTTAGCTTTAATCATAAAGATAAACTAGACTCAAAGGTTGTAATTAGAAAGAATTAAGTTATATTTTACCTTGACGTATCACGAGTTAAGCTTTAACCGTGAACTAAACAAGATATGGAGGTTTCCTAATCTTTAAGAAACCTCACCCCCTTTTGTTGAGCTTCTGTGCTTGTATGCTAGGGTATAAGGGCTTGAGTGTTCACTTTTGTAATCATATTGCACTTTTGAAAAGAGAGAAAAGAGAGCATTACTCCTTAAAATCGAATGCTTAACTTGCATATCTTTGATTAGGCTAATTAGAGTGGTAATCAAGTTACATCTTAAGCTTGATTCGGTGGAGTTTTTGTATCATAATGATTGTTTAAAGGCCCTAAGCTTGAGCTTGGTGGTGATTCTGTATCCACATTTTAGGTTTAGTTCTATATTTCACTCCAGTTCTGACGGATATCTCGTAGGGTAAGATCTTGATTCTGAGCCATTTTCTTAATGTTGCGGTAAATGACACTCTATGGATTTTTATTTAACCTTCAAAAGGCCTAGGAATTGGCAGTGGCTCAATTCAAACCCTACGGTTAAATATAAAGGGCGTGGATGGCTGACATAAATAGTTTTGTTTCCAAGCACAAAACATGTTTTTTACGGTTTTGTTTTCCTAAACGTCCCAGAGGTTTAGAACCATTCTTTTTTGTTAGGATGTTAATAAACATCAGTAAGTACCATGCCATGTAAAGATATCTAAGTCAAATCAAGGTTAGCATGGAGATTTCAAGCCCCAAACTAAACTTTCTCAGTTTATGCCAATTTTGACTCGACTGTAAGTTTTGAGTTGATTCTTCGTCTAAAACATAACATAAAGTTGATTTCTTTTGTGACAGGATTTATTACATCCTATTAAACTCACTTATGTAATTAAATCAATTTTAAGTCAAAGTTTTGTCCAAGTTTCAAAGCCACAAAAAACAGAAGGTCCCGAGTTTAGGCCAGCAACATACTCGATTTTGGTGAGCTTAATTACTTAGGCTGCTTTCACATTTAGGTCAAATATTTTGCAATGGGTTTGAAGGTTAAGAAGTCAGATTTATAACAAAACAAGTTTCAGCTCATTTAGACTTCATTTGCCCGTCCAAATAAGCCTTTAGATCCAAACTATTTAAACTATAGGTGGGACAGAATGAGTCTGGTTTTGTGTATTGCATTCCTTAGACTTATTTTAGGTTTAAATATAATATTTTTTTTCCTATTTTGGTTCCCCAAGATGGTAAATACCTTGTCCAACCAATAAAATCAAGTCAATTCAGGTGTAAATTGAAGAATTAAGTCATTTTTGCAAACCGTGCAGGCTGGAGCTCGGTTCTGACCAGTCTGGGTTTTCTAAGGATTTGGACCATGAATTGAAGTCATAAACATTTGATTCTACTTAGAGGAGTTAGGATACATCTAGGGCTTTCTAACCATATATGGCAATCCAAATCATGCCCACATTTTGTATGGGATATGTGGCATCCGAACATAGCTTGCAAACTGCAATATTCTACCCGGTTGCACCTAAATGGTGCATTTGGTGGTCAATGTCATTCTAGGCATCCAATTCTTGTGTAGCAGCATCATTTGGTAGTTAAAGGAACCTTGGACAAACTCATGGGACATTCAAATGAAGAACCAATAAGGAATAAGTAAAGACAAGGCAAAATTGACCTCATTGGCCAGCCGGAAAGTAGTAAAAGGGACCAGCAACATTTTTCTCTTTGTCACATGTGCGCCTAGCTCTCTCCTTGCTTAACAACTTTCTTAAGCATAATTTTATCTATTAATCTTTTGCTTGTCTAGACTCATTACTTGTAATTAGCTTAGTTAAGCATGCTTTGTACTTAAAATGATTGTGAGCTAGTTTAATGCATGGTTAGAGGTTTCCTAAGCATGAAGAAACCTCTAATTTTGGCCCTAGGTAGCTTAGGACGTGTATAACTAAGCTAAGAACTCCCTTTGCAAAATCATATTTCTTAACTTGGAATGAGATAAAAGAGAGCATTGCTCCTTTCAAAACAGAAAACAGTTAGGTTGCTTATCTCTAGTTAGGTCGACTAGAGTGGCAATCAAGTCAAGTCTTAAACTAGATTAAGTGGTGTTTCTGTATCTTAATCACAGTTTAATGACCCTAATCCTGAGCTTAATAGTGTTCTTGTATCCAAGTTTCAAGTTTAGTTCTACCTTTCACTCCACTTCAGTTTCGGGTTCCATTGAACTTAGGTTAAGAACTTTGTGTACTTAGCTAGTTTAGTTATATCCTTTACTCCATTTCAATTTTGAGTTCCATTGAGTTCTAGTTACATTCTTCATATACTTGGCTTATCATTTGCATTCCTTTGCTTGTGACTTGATTTTACTGAGCTTTCCATGAACATCAATTTCAGGTTCCATTGAAGTTAGGTTAAGCACTTCATATACTTAGCTTCTCATTTGCATTCCCTTGCTTATGAGTTGAGTTCAGTGAGCTTTTGATGTACACACAGAGGGGCAACAAGAGAGCCTTGATCATGACCATCCAAACATCCCAAACACCTAAGAAATCAAGGCAAAAACTGTGCTTGTCAAAGGGTACCAAACTGTCCAACTTTCAAGTTCAGTCCAGAAAAAGATTAAACTTTATTGCGTCATATATTGAGTTCCAGAAAGGCGAATAAGCTGATTCTTACACAATATGAAAGCTCAAGAAGTCAAGAATCTGGAAAATCAAGTTTGAAGTCATTTGGAGTTCATTGGTTCTATCAAATTAAGCTCCAAAATCAACTGATGTAGATTCGCTCCTAGTAGTGCCTGTTCTGAATATCAACGTGTGATAGAGGTACTTAACCAAATGATTTATGGGATTTTTTGGCATAAAAAAGTGTCATAATTTTTATCGTTATCTACCCTAAAATATGGTGCCTTTTATCCAAGGAACTTGCTCTTATCCAGCCATAAAGCACAAGAAACACCCTTTTACCCGTTTTGGGTTGTTTTATGTTTTGGTCTTTAACTAGCTGGTTCAACACTTTTTTTTTGCTAACCAAGAGTACAAGCAACTTTTCTATAGTCCAAATAAGGTATTAAAAGGGTACCAATCAGATTACATTAGGTTGTGACACCTCTGTTGAGTGAGACTTAAAGCTAATGTTGTGTCAAGCTTTAAGCTCCTTATTGTACTTAGATTAAGCAAGTTGTATTGTAGCTTCCTAAGTTGGTTGGGATGTGTATGGAAGCTTGGGAGGCATTTTAAATACCCTCTTGGACTATTCTATTGCTCATCTTGTGAGTTAATGAAAAGGTTGATTTCAAACTCCCTCTTAGTGTTTCTTCACTTACTTATCTCTAGATTAGCTCCTTAGAGTTGTGTTCAAGAGTCTCTTGTGATCTTTGAGTGGTGATATCTTATCTCAATTGATCCAAGGGAGCGCTCTAAGTGTTTTGGGTGGTGATATCTTATCCAAGAGTGCTCAGTTTATCTTGTTATAATCATTACAAACCAAATATGTGATCATCATTCACCCACAACTTGAGATCTCTTCTTAGTTTCATCTCTTTGGACTTATAAGTGACTCTAAATTTCTTCTGAAAAGTGTTCTTCCAATTCAGTTTAGTCTCCTAAACATATACATTAACTTTGCATCATATTTGGCATTCGAGCTGAGTTTCTCCTTAACCTGGTATTCACTGCCACACTTCAAGATTCATTCCCTAAATATAATCCAAACACAAACCCCATTTCAACTCTAACTAAATTGGTTACACGATGAGCACCAGCTTAAGTTTAGATTAGAAGCTTGAAGATGTTTTGCAGAGCACTCATGATATTACTATTTCTAACCAAGAACTTAGGCTGAAAATGAGTACTTTAGGAAATAGCTTGGTACCTTCTTAAATAGAAGCAAAAGATCATCGAAAAGCCCATCTGATATAGCCAAAGAGAAGAAGAAGAAGCAAGTAGCCCCTAAGTTCATCTAGTGAGGATGAACCAATAAGGAGGGTAAGAATGGAGCTATGATTTCAAGCCAACTCTAATGATTTTAGAGTTAAAATTTCCAGAATTTGAAGGCAAGTTGGATCGTGATGAGTTTGTTGAGTTGATGCATACAGTGGAGAGAGTTTTGTAGTACAAGGACATGCCAGATGACAACAAGGTCAAGCTGGTTACCCTTTGGCTAACCAAGTATGCCTGTCTTTGGTGGGCTGACCTTTGTTCCAAGAGAGTAAGGTGTAGGAAATGCCGGATGAGGACGTCAGAGAAGATGAAAGCAAAGCTTAAGTCACGGTTTCTTCCGCCCACCCACATCCAAGATACTTACTCTTAGCTCCATAATCTTACACAAGGTGGCCTCAATGTACAAGAATTCACATGTGAGTTTGAGAAGCTCATGAACAAGTGTGATATTCAAGAGCCAAAAAAGCAAACTATAGTTACATACTTGGGCAGACTTGATCCTAAGTATGCTAACAAAGTCGAATTGCAACAATTCACCACCTTTGATGAAGTAAGTGTACTTGCTCACAAGATAGAGTACAAAAGCAGATCAAATAGCCCTTTAAACATGAGTTCAGTAAGCCTCCACCCTGGAACATACCCTTTAAAAACGGAGTTCTAACTCCTATCCTAAGCCCACAAATCCTTCCCCACCATTCCCACAAAGCACCCAAACACCACAAAAGAGCCAACCAGCTCCAAACAAACTCAACCCTAGTCCCATGAATACAAGGAGGTGCTTTAGGTGCCAAGGATTAGGACACATAGCCACGGACTGCCCAAACCGAAAGGTGATTACCTTAGCCGAATGGACTGCCATGGAAGAGGAAGAGATTGAGGAGGAAAATGAAGGGCAAATGGAGGGAAACCTAGAGGAAACACTACAACAGGTAGAGGAGGAAGCAAATAAGGGTGAGATGTTAGTCTTAAGAAGAGTTGTAAGTGGCTAGAAGGCTGCCAAAGATGAGCAAAGGGAGAATATCTTTCATACTCGGTGCACGGTACAAGACAACGTTTGCTCCTTGATTATTGATGGAGGGAGTTAGATTAATGTAGTTCTTCTTAGTGTGATTGAGAAACCAGGCTTGCAGGCCCTGGCCCACCCTCATCCTTACAACATCCAATGGTTAAATCAAAGCAAGGGATTAGAACTTAACTCCCAGTGTCTCCTTTCTCTATCCATTGGTAAGAATTACCAGGATGAGTTGTGGTGTGGTGTGATGTTATCTCCATGCATCCATGCCATGTCTTATTAGGTAGGCCGTAGATGTATGATAGGAAGGTGATGCATAATGGGTTCCTTAATACATACTCCTTTTCCGAAGGAGGAAAGAGGATCACCCTAGTTCCTTTATCACTATCCGAGCTCTACAAAAGTAAACCTTGAAAGAACCCCTAGCATTCTGGTTGTTTACTAACCTATAGTGAACCACTTTTAAAGGCCTCATACCTTAAGTTTAAGGCTTTTAAAGAGTAGGTCTTTAACATCCAATACGAACCAGAAACTCCCCTACTAAGCCACCATATTGCCATTTCATTGATGCACCAATTATGTGACTTATTTCCAAAGCAGATACCTATGGGTTTGCCTCCTAAGACAGATATCCAACATCACATTGATCTCATTCTAGGTTTTACCCTTCTAAACAAGCTAGCATATAGGATGAATCCTAAGGAAACCCTGGAGATTCAAAGACAAGTGGAGGAACAAATGTCAAAGGGACTTACACATGAGTTCTTCAGCCCTTGTGTTGTGCCTACCCTATTGATTCCTAAGAAGGATGGTAGCTAACATATGTATGTGGATAGCAGATCAATAAACAAGATCATAGTCAAGTACTAGTGTCCCATACCTAGACTTGAGGTCATGCTAGACGAGTTACATGGCTCAAAAGTGTTTTCAAAGATCAACCTTCAAAGCGGGTGCTACCAAATCAGAATGCAAGAGGGAGATGAATGGAAGACAGCTTTCAAGACCAAACGAGGGTTATACGAGTGGCTTGTTATGGCATTTGGTCTTTCTTCTAGCATGTTCATGAGGCTATTGAATCAAGTATTCAGGCCTTATATTGGAATGTTTGTGGTTGTATACTTTGATGATATTATGATCTATTCTAAGAGCGAGCAAGAGCATCAAGAATACCTTAATTAGATTATGCTTGCTCTTGAACGTGAGAGATTTCATGGTTCCCTTAAGGAATGTACCCTTTTCATAGATGACGCAACATTATTATGTTATATTTTTTCTAGCGAAGGTATTAAGGCAGATGAGATCAAGTTAGAGGTTATTCATTCATGGCCTCTCCCACAAAGTATACATGATGTTGTTACACGGGAAGGTAAACCTATGGCCTTCTTTAGTGAGAAACTATGTGATTGAAGACGAAAGTATTCCACCTATGACAAAAAGTTTTATGCAATTGGGCGATGTTTAGAGCATTGGAGTCATTATCGTGTGGCTAGTGAGTTCATTTTGCATTCTTATCATGAGGCTTTGAAGTATATTTAAGACCAGCACAAGTTAAACTCACGCCATGCCAAATGGGTTGAGTATCTCCAGTCATTTCATTTCACTATTAAGCACAAATTAAGGAAACTCAATCAAGGAGCCAGTCCATTGTCTAGAATGTATCTCCTCATGTTTAAGTTAGATGCTTGTATACTGGGTTTTGAGCATTAAAATGTTTGTATGCTGATGATGAAGATCTAAGGGAGTTGCACTATGTGTGCCAAAAGAACCCTAAAGGAGATTTCTTTGTCTAAGAGGGCTTTTTATTCAAGCGAACATAGTTGTGTATCCCTAAGTGTAGCACCCGTGAACTTTTGATTAGAGAAGTGCATGGTGGTTCTTTGGTTGCTTAGTTTAGAGAGTTCAAGACATTAGTCATGTTAAGGGAACACTCCTACTGGCCAGGAACGGAGAAGAATGTTCAAGACATCCTAAGGAGATACGAAACGTGCCATGTTGCTAAAAGTCACTTCGTTCCCCATGGCTTATACATACCCCGTCCAGTTCCAATTGTACCATGTGTAGATGTAAGAATGGATTTCATTTTGGGTTTGCCTCAAACCAAAAGGAATAAGGATCTATTGTTGTAGTGGAGGATAGGTATTCAAACATGGCACATTTTATACCATGCAACAAAACAAAGGATGTTATACACATCACAGAGTTATACTTCAAGGACGTAACCAGATTACATGGTATCCCTAAGTCCATTATTTCTGAAAGGGATACAAAGTTCTCAAGTCATTTCTGGATTACCTTGTAGAAGAAATCTCATGTGCAGCACCACTTGTTATACCTAAACTGGTGGGCAAATTGAGGTGACTAATCGAACCCTAGGCACTGTCCTGAGTGCTTTGATTAAACCTCATGCAAAAGTTTGGGATCTACTCTTAGCACATGCTAAGTTTTCATGTTAACAATGCACCAAGCAAGGCCACTATTCTATGCCCCTTTAAAGTGGTCTATAGAATTGATCCCCTTGGTCCACTAAATCTCACTCCACAGCCCTTAGACCAAAAACCAAGTGCGGATGCAGCAGCAAGAGTGGAAGATATTCAAAAGCACAACGAGCTAGTTAAGGGCAAAATAGAGAAAACCAATGCTTCATATCAAGCTTAAGCTAACAAGCATAGGAGAAAGATGGTTTTTTCAGCCTAGAGACCTTGTAAGCATACATTTGAGGAAGGAACGTTTTCCTTCCAAAAGGAAGAACAAACTGATGCCAAGGGTTAAAGGTCCATTTGAGGTCTTGGAGAGGGTAAATGACAATTCATACAAGGTTAATTTACCAGGAGATTATGAAGTTACAGCCATATTCAATGTGGCAGATTTGAGCCCTTACCTTTCAGAGGACTACCTAGCAGATTTGAGGATCAAATCTTTTCAATAAAGGGAGGGTGATGGAGTCCTACCTAGCCAAGACATTAAGGGTGATCAATCAAGTCTAGGAAGTCTAAAGTCATCATTTGAGGTTCAAAGGATGGCTGACATTTGGCAAAGGACACAGATAGAAGGTTCCGAGTTTAAGGTTAATTTTAAGCCTGCTTTTGTGTTCCTTATTACTTAGGCCTCCACGAGGTTTAAGTCCTAATTGTTTTGCATTTCTTGGATCCCCAAGATATTATCTACCTTGTCCAATTGATGAATTCAAGTTAAGTCATGTGGAAGTGGAAGAAATGGGTCATTTTTGCAAACCGTGCAGGCTACAACCCATTTTAAACCAGTTTTTATTTTTTGAGGGTTTCGATCATCAAATGAATTCATAAATGTGTGATTCCACTTAAAGGACTTATACGACATCTAGAGCTTTCCAACCATATCTGGCAATCCAAATCGTGCCCACATTTTACATGGGATATGTGGCGTCCAAACAATGCCCACATTCTCCATGAATATGCCCGGTTGCACCTAATTGGTGCATTTGGTGGGTGATGTCTTTCTAGCCATCTAATTTTATCCAAGCAGCTTGATATGGTACTTAACGGAGCCTAGGAGACAATCATGGAACAACGAATTAAAGAACCAATGACGAACAAGGAGAGAAAGGCGTAAATATTTTCTTTAGCCAACCATCAAGTAACCCAAGAACCAAGCAGCTTTCTCCTTTACTCCCACACATGACCAACTCCCTTTTTCCTTAATTGATTACTTAGTAATGAGCTCATCTTTAATCCTAAAGGTTAAATAGACTTAAAGGTTTTAGTTAGTAAGAATTAAGATGGATTTTACCTTGATGTATCATATGTTAAGCTTTAACCGTGAACTACGCAAGATTAAGAGGTTTCCTGACCATGAAGAAACCTCAACCCCTTTACTTGACCAACTTGTGTGCTTGTACGTTGGGTATAAGGGCATGCCTGTTCACTTTTGTAATCAGATTACACTTTTTAAAAGAGAGAAAAGAGAGCATTGCCCCTTAAAATCGAACACTTAACTTGCTTATCTCTAGTTGGGTGGATTAGTGTGGTGATCAAGCCAAGTCTTAAACTTGATTAAGTGGTGTTTTTGTATCTTAATCATTGCTTAAGGGCCCTAAGCTTGAGTTTGGTGGTGGTTGTTGTAACGCCCCCAAAATGCTAATGAATTAATTTGTAAAAAACTGCAGCGGAAGACTTAACGATTGAAGATGCTACTGCCATCCCAAATAGGACAAGGCTAACTGAGACTACTTATTACTACCAACTCACGATCATAAACACAAGAAATATTAAACTTAAAACACTCCAAGTGAAAAACCACAGTGGTCTAACTTTAATACCATCAACATATTCATACAAAGGGTCATCTTGCGTTCAACACTAAACGTATACATTGAGAATAAACTCGTCTTGTGCTTGAGGTTATACCCAACCTTCATGCTATGCTTAATCCACTATGAGGAACTGACAACTCCCAAATGGGCTTCCTAAATGGAGGAACCTGTGATACTTCATCCCCTAAAATGAAAAAGATGAAAACAATTCAAAAATGTGAGCAAAAGCTTAGTACTTGCATTCCTATATTGTAAAATGAGCGTAGAAAACACTGTTGATGGATACCCGCCTTCGCAATTCATTTAGTTCACAATAACAATGAAAATGAAAGCAATAAAAAACTGAATTGGTCATTATTATCTAGATGTGAACTCTCGCAATGATATGATCTATACACAGCTGTACACCTGCCAATCCGATCAAGACTTGGCCTAAAGCCACACACGTAAATGATGGGCTGATGCCCTATACATGATAACTTGCGGGTTCATAAGTTAAATGGCAAATCACTGTATAAACAGATTCCATGATAAACTCCTTAAGATTTGTAACTTGGTAAACATGTTTTGCTTTATGAAGACACAAGCAATGGACATATCTTAACTCTTTAAAAATGTCAACTGACTGGAAAAATGTCATATATTTCGTAAATGTCATTTGACTTGATAAATATGCTCTGACTTGATAACACTTATGCATAACGGGAAACGATAACTAGGCCTCGACTCTGTTTTGTAAATGTCATTGGAGGTATATGTAGTTAGTAAATGATCCTTACTCACATAATTGAGTAAGTAAAAGTATCTGTAATAGAAATTGAGTAACTAAATAGTATACATGACTTAGGTGTTTCAATATAACTTCAAAATTGAATTAATTAAAGTAAATAAATCCGATATAAAGCAAATGAAAGCAAAATAGACCATATTGAGATAAATGAGATTACAATGGAAAAGGCCTTGATGGTGACAAATCAGAGAGTGGTTTTGACCTTTTCTGAAATAGGCTGCTGATAAAAGTTTAAGGCTTGCTGATGTATAGCTTGGTTCAAGATAACATCGAGTACACTACATTGGCTTGATAAATACATTTGATACATTTTGAATTGAGTAAGTAATAGAGGTTTGAGGCCAAGAGAGATATATCTTTATTCAAAATAGCATAAACTACAATGACTTGGTCTAATAAATATGTTTTCTGAGTCAAAAATTCTCCCCACATTCCATATTTCGTTCACAAGTCCATTAAATACAGTTTTTCAACCCAAATAGATTATTTATCCCAATGAAAGCTATTAAACTCCCCGAATGTGGTACATTCTCTATAATATCCGTAAGTGATTCAAAACTCATAATTAAGCTCCCAAATTGTATACTTATCTTCTTATTTCTCATTAATCAAGCTAAAACCTCCATGAAAGTCCATGAATATTCATTTCCCCCATAAATGACCTTACTTGGCCCAAAATGCACAAAATGAGTGCTTCATCAATCCCACTCAATCTTTTTTATTGGTCTGTACACAATTACTCAAAATGCTTCCAGAAATCACCAAACTCCAAATACTCAACCAAAATTCATGAAATATTATAGGAAATTCGAAAATAATATGGAAAATTCGTATTTAAATTTTTAGAATTTTCCTTCAAGTATACATTGAATTGCAATAACAACCCAATTTGCACCAAAGTAGGTCAGTTCACTTCAAAAAGTCATAACTTTTATCCTTGACCTCAAATGAGGCCTAAAACCCTAATACAGAAATATGAAGAAGTCCCCAAAAACTTTCATTTGCAACACAAAATATGATTACCACTGTATGGTTCCCAAAATGGGGCTAGAACACAAGTGTGTCAGTTTTGGTCTAACCTGCGCAGTTCTCGTAAAACGACCATAACTTTGTCCATACAACTTGGATTAAGGGGATTCAAAAGGAATTTAAAATCTGACATAGTGAGCTATCTACCCAACAACAACCATAATTTTTGTAGTCACATAGCTTGGGGGGAAAGGGGGGCTGTGGGGTAGACGGAGAAAGGAGAGAGAGAGATGTGTGAGTGATCTTTTACTTGGCCAAGAATGAAAGAAGCATTACTTGGACAATTTTATTCATCAAAAAGTGGCTTTTTGTCAACCATGGTTAGATTTAAATCATGGTAATTATTTAGATTAGTCGAGCAAGCTTGTTGGATTATTATTGGCTTGTACTGGGGTCCGGGAAGGGAAGTAAACCGTATGCGATTAAATCTTCGTAGCTCGAAATTAAATTTTTACGAGGTTATAAAAATTATAATAATAACAATAATAATAATAATAATAATAATAATAATAATAATAATAATAATAA
>JACYFF010031958.1:44943272-45050033 GCA_017589665.1 Selenicereus undatus
AATAATAATAATAATAATAATAATAATAATAATAATAATAATAATAATAACAGTAATAATAATAATAATTCTTAAATTATAATTACCGAGGCCTATTATCAATTCACCTTAAATTTTACGATAATTGAAACCCGGAATGGAAAGTAGGACCCAAAATTGTAATTTGCTAAATAAATAAATTAGGTCCATTTGAATTAATAAACATGATTTGGTTAAATACAAAACATGAAAATAAAGATGATTTAAGTAAATATGGGTTAAGATTGGGTTATTACAGCTTGCCCCATTAAAGAGTTTCGTCCTCGAAACTTATAAGTTTTGTGAAAATATGCACTGATATCACAAATAAAAATTGATATTTTGCTTTCATCTCTTTCTGGGTTTCCCCAAGTGGCTTTTGAGGAGGTACGATTTCCTCAAAGGACTTTTTCCCTCATCTGAAACTGTGATTGTCTCCTACTTTTATCAATGTAACATAACTTTTTTCTTGGCCTTGTCTCACCTTAACATGGCCTTGAATTTCTTTTGTAATAGTTGTTGGGATTGACTATATTCTAATATCCAATGCTTCTTTTGGCTCGCTCCAGTAAGACCCGACATTGCTTAAGATTATACTCTTATCAAAATGTCCTCATTAAGTGTTCGCAAGGCATCACCTATTCTCCCCTCATCCGACTAATCAAAGGTCTGCTCCAATTCCACATTGGACAATAAAATGAGCATTGCCAGGAATGAAAATGACGGAATTGGTAGTCAAGCGAGTCATAAGTCTATAAGAAATAAACAATGAGATTAGAAAAGATTGATAAAAGCGGGATTATCATGAGGTGGTTGAAATAAAATAACCAGAATGTGGAAATATAATGCTAAACAAATTATGGTTTATAAATGTGGATCATAAATGATGTAATAGAGAGTCAACCAAGGAGAAAGATGGCTCGATTACACTCGGGTTTAGCAAAAGCAAGACGGTAAGATGGTAACCTTATAGCCTCAATTGTCAGGTTAAGTGCACTAGATTGATGGGAAAAGCAATGTGCGATGAGTAGATAGATAGATTGGATAAGTAAAATGCAATAGATGTATAAGTGGATTAGACAAATTACGTTGGGAATGTGCCTTTGCTCAAATAAAGTCAATTTGAGCGCAGCAATAAGATGGAATGGAGAATGCTGAATTTTATTAATGAAGATGTAAGATATAAGTGTGAGAATGGAATTTAAAATATGCTGAAACCTAGACCATGTGCCAAAACCTTGAGCCCTAATGCTTGAACTTTCTTGCTTGAATTAGCTTCAGTGGAGGTGTCCCCGTCATTTTCCCCTTGTTGAAAAGGATTTGACCTCAAATCCTCTAGGGATACATCCTCTAAATATAGATACAAATTTTGCCACATTAAAAGTAGCAAAAACACCCTATTCTGCTGGAAGTTCAACTTTGTAAGCATTATCATCGATCTTCTCTAAAACATCAAAGGGACCATCCACTCTTGAACTCTACTTGGACTTTCCCTTTTGAGTAAACCTATCCTTCCTCAAATGAACCCGTACAAGGTCCCTAGGCTGGAAGACATCCTTTCTTCCATGTTTGTTGGCTTGAACATTACTCTTCTCAATCTTTTCTCTTACCTTTTCACGCAATACCTCGATCTCTTTCACCCTCTATTCAGCGTCGACGCTTAGCTTCCCTTCAATGGCTATGGCCACCGAAACACTAACAGTTGAAGGATCAACTACATAAACTGTCCTGAAAGGGGAGAACCCAGTGGTCCTATGAGGGGCTCTGCTATATGTAAACCCTACATGAGGCAGCAACAAGTCCTAAGCCTTGGCTTGAGTTCTGATCAAGGCCATTAGCAGGACACCTAAAGTCTTGTTGGTGACTTCAGTGTGCCCATCAGTTTGAGGATGGCAGGTTGTACTGAACTTGAGCTTGGTTCCTAGCTTCTTCCATAGGGTAAGCCAAAAATAGCTTAGGCATTTAGCATTACTATATGAGAACAGTGGATCTGGGAACCCCATGCAGCCTCACCACTTTCTTGAAATATGCCTTAGTAACTTGGGCAACATCACTGGTTTTAGTACAGGCTACAAAATGACCTGTCTTGCAGAATTTGTCCACAACCACAAAGACTAAGTCCTTTCCCCTTCGAGTCCTCGGTAGACCCAAGATGAAATCCATGCTCACATCAATCGAGAGGGCTTGAGGTACTGGTACTGGAGTGTAAAGCCCCTATGGTAGAGAGTGGCTCTTGGCAGCTTCGCAAGTGGCACATCTTCTAAGGATATCCTGAACATCCTTAGACATGCCTGGCCAGAAGTAATGCTCCTTCAGCATTGATGTTCTCTTGTTTCCTCCATAGTGGCTTGTATGTGCTCCTCTATGAACCTCTCCGATCAGCAACTCCCTTCTTCCGCACCTTAGAAGACATAATTTGGTGCCCTTGAATAAATTCCCATCCTCTAGTAGATAATCTCCCTTGGGCCTCTACTTGCATCCCTCATACAATTCCTATAAGTCCTCATCATGTTTATATAGAGATTTGAGGTGCTCAAATCCTAGAACGTAAGCCTCTAACAAGAATAACAGTAGATGCCTCCTGGATAGTGTCTGCTCTCTGATTTAACCTTTCTGACTTGGGTTTAATAGTGAAATGGAATGACTGGATGACTCGACCCACTTAGCACATCTAGCATTGAGCATGTGTTGCCCTTGAATGTACTTCAGAGCCCCATGGTTAGAGTGGAGCACGAATGCAGCAACTATAAGATAATGACTCTAATATTCCAAGCATCTAATTATTGCATAAAACATTATAAATTTGATAAAACGTGCTGATTTCTAAAGATACAGGCAATGAATGTACCCGGGACTTTTCAAGAAATCTCACTAAGTATGATTATGTAGAAATGGGGAAGGAAATAAGAGCTTAGGCCCTGATTCTATTGAAAAATATCATTACAGGAACATGTAGTTAGCAAATGTATTTATTTTCGTAGTTGATAGTTTTAGTTAAAAGGTAAAGGCTTAATAATAGATAAATTTAATGACTCATAACTTAATCTCCCGCCCTCCAATTGAGATCTAGTTCCCTAATATAGAAAGCTTAAAATTTCCAGCAAAACTTTCATGTACAAAGCAAAACATGATTCTCATAATAGGGTTCCCGAAATTGAGCTAGAACACAAGGGTGCCAATTTTGGTCTATCCTGCGCTATCCTAGCAAAACGATCATAACATTTACCGTAGAACTCAGTCATCCATCTACCCACCAAAAATCATAATTTTTTGATGGCTAACCAGTACTAGTTTAATTACAAAGTGTCCCCTGTTTTCATCTTGCTTACAGCGACACTATTACTTTATTTCACTCCGTAATCATCTACATCAAATTTTCAACTCTTCTCTTTCTAAAACCACTCAAATCACATCCATGATCTTACTTAATTGCATAAACAAGCAAAATGACCCTTTATAATGAATTGGGAAAAATCCCATAATCCACAACTTTTACAAGAATCACACTAAGTCATTTTCTAAGCCGAAGAACACATCCAAGATTTATTTTATATCCAAGTATACACAAATAACATGCTTGATACCAAAAGAAGGCCAAACCATGCATAATCATTAAAACCCCCTGGCCAACTTAACTCATCTTCATCCCTCTTCCGAAATCACATTCAAATGGAAAATAATACAAATCCATCGTTTGACTTAAACTAGCATGATCGTGGATAACCTTAAACCCTAACACGCTTCAACCTCAACTCCACCATGTCCAACAAGCCCAAAATCAATAAAATTTGCATGACAACATCTATTTTGATCCCAAGACCATAAATCATAACTAAAACAATCACAAAAACAAAAAATACAACAAGATCAAATTTGGGTTTTACCTCTTTGAAAGCCTAGGAGGGGAGGGTGTAAGGTTGTTTGAGTATGGGCGAGGTTGTTGTGCCTGGTGGGAGACTAGGGGTGGCAATTGGTGACACTTGGTGGCTAACTGATGGCTGACTGGTGGCCGAAAAGTCACTGGTGGTGGGCTGGCTGCTGCTAGCTGTAGGGAAGAAGAGAACAACAGCAGAGTTTCGCTTCTTTTTCTTTGTGTGAGAGTTTGATGATGATCTAGTGTGGGGGTAAGTGTGTATGTGGCTGAGAATTTAAGATCAAAAAGTGGCTCTTTGCTAATCAAAATTTAGAGCAAAGCGTAGAAATTAGTGAAGTGAATGCCAACCTAAGATTGGGCTTATTCTTTTGGGCCTAACATATAATTTTTAGGCTTCTAAAACCGTGCAAAATAGCACTTAAAATTTTGTGTAGTCTGGGATTAAAATATTTGGGTTTTTATGAACAATAATTTAATCTTTTGAATCATTTCGTCAGGTTTGTCTATCGATTCACCCAAAATGTCACAATTAAAAAAAATCGGATCACGAATTGGGACCCAAATGAATTTTTTCCCACCGGGATGATTAAATGCGATAAAATAAATATAAGAAAATTATTAACACGAGATAATTAAATAAATAAACATAATTTAGGGTTGGGCTATTATGACCTTCCCCCCTTAATGAGTTTCGTCCCCGAAACTTATGAACTTTATACTTTCATGCAAGTTTACATCAAATAAATGCGGGTACCTGGCTTTCATTTCCTTTTCATTCCCCAAGTGGCTTCTTGGGAGGTGTGGTTTGTCCAAAGCACCTTGACTCGAGGTATCTTCTTGTTGCGCAACTGCTTAGTCCTATAACCTAGTATTTGGACTAGATGATCTTCATATACTAGATCCTCAGTGATTTTAATAGGTTCAGATACGATGGTATGGTCCGGATCTGGAATATATATCCAGAGCGGAGAGATGTGACACACGTTATGCATGTGTTCAAACTCTATTGGCATATCCGAATGATAAGCTACAACATTCAACTTTACAAGGATTTCATGCGGTCCAATATATCTTAGACTCAATTTGTGTCACATTCTGAGCCTCTTGATACCCTTGGTTGGCGAAACTTTAAAAAACCTTTGTTGCCTACTTGAAACTCTAGAGGATAAGCTATAGCTTTCACTCTTTCGGTTTGCTATCTGTTTCAAGGTGATATGAGCCACTAAAGTTTAATTTGGTCTGAAAGGCTTTTTGATGTGCTTGCTAAAAATAGGTTTGGAATCTTTCATCCACATCTCATACTATGTCCAGGGGAATCCAGTGTAGTTCGACTATCTCCTTAACATACAATTGGGCTAATTTTTCAACCCCACAAGTATCCCTAATTGGGAAAAAATGGGCTGACTTGGTAAGTTCATCGACTATGACCCAGATAGCATTCTTCTTTGAAGCAGAAACGGGTAAACCCATAACAAAGTCCATTGAGATCGAATCCCACTTCCAGGTGGGGATTTCTAGAGTTCGCAATGCACCCATGGAATACAGATGCTCTGCTTTAACCTTCTGGCAGGTTAGACACTTGTCTACGTATTCTGCAACCTCCTTCTTCATATTATCACAACGAAAGTATCGTCTCAGGTCCTTGTACATCTTAGTGCCTCCTAGATGCATTGAGTAGCAAGTATTGTGAGCCTCCTCTGGGATTCGTTTTCTCAATTCCTCATTTTTGGGTATGCACAAGGGATTCTGGAATCCTAGGGTCCCATCCTCATGTACTACAAACCTAGGAAACTTTCCCTTGTTTAAATTTTGCTTTATTAATTGGAGTTCAGGGTTATTCCTGGTTCACCTGAATTTCTTCCACTATGGAAGGTTGTAAGGTAACTGTTGATAATTGAACATTTGTTTGGCCATGCAACACTAGTTGAATTGCTAAGTCCTCAATCTCTGTTAAAAGACTCAATTGAGTAATCACCACAGTGTTTGAGCTATGCTCCGCTTTCCTACTCTGGGCGTTCGCTGCAAAATTTGATTTTCCTGGGTGATATTGAATCTACAAGTCATAATCCTTAAGCAACGCAAGCCAACGTCATTGTCTCAAGTTCAGCTCCTTCTGGGTGAAGATATACTTCAGACTTTCCTGGTAAGTATTGATCTTGCATGATACCCCATATAAGTAATGTGTCTAAATTTTCGATGTAAAGATTATGACCAGTAACTCCAAGTCAAGGGTAGGGTAATTTTTTTAATAAGGCTTTAGCCGTTAAGAGGCACAAGCCACTACTTTGTCTTCCTGCATCAAAACACACCCTAAACCATTCTTCGAAGCTTTACTATAAATAGTGTACTCCTTACCTTGTACTGGCAGTGTTAGGATTATGGCGGTAGTTAACTGCTGCCTTAGCTCTTGAAAAGCTCTCTCATATTTCTCTGTCCACTCAAATTTATTCGCTTTCTTCGGCAGATTGGTTAGGGCCGAAGCTATTTTCGAAAAGTCATTAACGAACCTTCGATAATAACCCGCTAAACCCAGAAAGCTTCTAATCTCAATGACATTGGTAGGCCTTAACCATTCTGTGATTGTTTTCACCTTCTAGGGGTCAACTTTAATTCCTTCTTTTGTAACCACATGTCCTAAGAATATCCCGTCTTCTAACCAAAATTCACACTTCTTTAATTTTCCATACAGCTAATGCTCCCTCAGGGTCTGTAACACCAACCTCAAATGATGAGCAAGTACCTCCCTATCCTTAGAATAGATAAGAATGTCATCAATGAACACCACTATAAACTTGTCTAATTAGGGTTGGAAGACTCTGTTTGAAAGATCCATGAAGGCTGGGAGGAAATTGTTGAGGCCAAACTGATGTATGTGTCAAGGGAAAACACTACCCAAGTTATAACACACCCAAAAGAGATGAAAATACAAGGGTTGTTCACGACCAAGGGGTGGCACGGTCGTGCCTTGTTGCACGGCCACACCGTGCCACTTTGCTGGTCACAAAGCCGTGAGGAAGCCTAAAGAGAACGGTTGGATGCTCTTGAAGTTGGTTTCGGTTTTGCTCTTTTTGTGAAGTGTAAATGGTGAAAACGGATGTAAGTGGGAGTATTTGAAGTGGGAAAGGGAAGGAATGTGGAAGATGAACTAAGTGAAAGTAATTAACTTATAATCCAAGCTAATTACTTCACTAAGCCAACCGTGGGGATGAATCTAGAACAAGATAGAACTAAACTTGAGATTGGATACAGAATCACCACCAACCTTCAAGCTTAGGGCCCTTAATCTTGATTAAGATACAGAATCACCACTTAATCAAGGTTAAGACTCACTTGGACACCACCTTAATTGGCCTAATTAAGGATAAGCAAGCAAGAGTTTAAAAGGGAGAAAGCAAATGCTCTCAAACTTTGATTTTCATTCAACAAGTTATGAAATGAAGCTATGGCCATGGGATGCTTTTATGAAGCAGCAAAATTGGCCTAGCTACAAGCAATACACGTCCCCCACTCTTTCCTTACTAGAGAGGAAATGCATTAGAGGCTTGATTACAACCGGTTATGCTAAACTAAGTACAAACACACTTAATTAGAACTAATACATCAAAACATGAAGTAAACCATTGTCTAAGCTAATTATACATCACTTAACATTTGATTAAACACTAAAGCAATCATTTAAAGGCTTGAACACCATGTGCATAGCCGGAATTTGCATTGTACTTTGCGGCTAGCCAATGGGAGTAAGGCACCACATAATTGCTTTGTCTTGCTTCCATTGGTTGTTCTGTCAAGAGGCAGCCAATGCTAGATCACTTAGGGATGTGTGCCAAGCTTGGAGATCATGGCCATCAACTTGTATGAGAGGGTGGCCGGCTGGTTTAGAGAGAATAAAACCGATTCAGTTGAACCGGGTTCAAGCATTTGCTAGCCCGTTTTAGCGCAATTTGTAAACCTAGCAAAAGTGTTCATGACTTGGATTTTAAACATGGGGGGGTAATTTTAGGATGTGTATAATCCCCCCCAACCAAGAAATCAAGGTTAGGATGTGTTTTAGTGGGTTAACAAAACACAAACATAAAACCGTGCATTTGGAGGGCAAATGGGAACGGTTTAGGAAAATGCCTTGATTCTTCATCCTCTTGTACGCATGACTTGAAACGAATGCTTGGACCTGCAAGACAACATCGAAAGGTTTCGAAAAATGCAAAAACATTAGTCTTAAGCTACAATGTAGGTTATGAAATCAAATGCACAAAACCGGGCATTTTGGAGCCGGTTAGCCACTTTTGTTCTAGCTTGTTCTTCTTCCAAAATGTGAGCCATTCTCTTCACTTGGGACCTCGATCTTGGACGTGTGGGGCTTGAATCTTCATGAACTTGGTCTTGGCTAGGTAGGATTCCATCATCCTCCCCTTGTTGAAAATATTTGACCCTCAAATCTTATGGAGAAGCATCTGGATAGAACGGACTCAAATCAGCCACATTGAAGGTGGTAAAGACTTCATAATCACCTGGTAGATCAACCAAATAAGCATTGTCATTAACTCTTTCCAAGACTTTGAATGGACCTTCAGCTCTTGGCATAAGTTTGTTTTTCCTCTTAGAACGCAATCTTTCCTTCCTTAAGTGAATCCATACTAAGTCTCCAGGTTGAAATACAATCTTTCTCCTATGCTTGTTGGCGTGTGCTTTATATGCTGCATTGGTCTTCTCAATTCTTGCTTTCACCAACTCATAGAGCTTTTGAATCTCTTTTACTCTTGTTGCTGCATCAACATGGGGCTTTTGGTCTTGGGGCCATGGAGTAAGATCATTAAGAGTCAAAGGATCAATCCCATACACCACCTTAAATGGTGAAAGACCAGTGGCTTTGCTAGGAGCCTTGTTGTATGCAAACTCAGCTTGTGGTAAGAGTAAATCCCAAGCCTTAGCATGAGGTTTAATCAATTCCCTTAGAAGAGTGCCTAAGGTTCAGTTAATCACCTCAGTTTAGCCATCACTTTGGGGGTGACAAGTGGTACTGAATAGCAGTTTGGTACCAAGTTTCTTCCATAGAGTAATCCAAAAATGACTTAGAAACTTTGTATCCCTATCTGAAATAATAGACTTAAGGATACCATGCAGTCTTGTTACCTCCTTGAAATAGAGCTCGGCAACGTGTGTAGCATCATTGGTTTTGTTGCATGGAATGAAGTGTGTCATCTTTGAAAATTTGTCTACCACCACAAATATTGAATCCTTACCCCTTCGAGTCTTTGGAAGTCCCAAAACGAAGTCCATACTTACGTCCACCCATGGTAGAGTTGGTACGGGCAATGGGGAGTACAAGCCATGTGGTAGGGTATGAGTTTTAGCAATTTGACATGTTCTACATCTTCTAAGGATATCTTGAACATCCTTCTCCATTCCTGGCCAATAGTAATGTTCCCTTAACATGGTAAGGGTCTTGGACTCTCCAAAATGACCTGCTAAAGAACCTCCATGAACCTCCCTGATTAGAAGCTCATGTGTGCTACACTTAGGAATACACAATCGCACTGCATTGAATAGATAACCATCTTGGACTAGAAAATCTGCCTTGGGGTGCTTTGAACATGCAGCAAATAAACCCCCAAGGTCTTCATCTTCAGCATATAAACTCTTGAGATGCTCAAAGCCAAGAATAAGAGCACCTAATTGAAATAATTGAAGATGTCTCCTTGATAATGCATCTGCACCTTGATTCAATTTTCCTGATTTGTGCTTGATGGTGAAATGGAATGACTGAAGGAACTCAACCCATTTGGCGTGTTGTGAGTTCAGTTTGTGTTGGCCTTGAATGTACTTTAAGGCTTCATGATCAGAATGAAGTATGAACTCACTAGCCACCAAATAATGACTCCAATGCTCTAGACACCGAATGATAGCATAGAATTCCTTGTCATATGTGGAGTATTTTCTTCTTGAGTCACATAGTTCTTCACTAAAGAAGGCTATGGGTTTACCTTCTTGAGTTAAAACTCCTCTAATTCCAACTCCGGATGCATCACATTCAACCTTAAACACCTTTTCAAAACATAGCAATGCAGGTACCGGTGCTTGAGTAAGTTTCTTCTTTACTTCTTCAAAGGCAGATTGTGCCTTAGGATTCCATTGAAATGAAGATCCTTTAAGCACTTCAGTCATAGGGGGTATAATGGCGCTGAAACTTCTAATAAACCTTCTGTAAAAAGAAGCGAAGCCATGGAAGCTTTGAACATCATGTATGCTTTGTGGTTGAGGCCAGCTGCGAATAGCCTCTATCTTTCCTTCATCTACGTTGACACCTTCACTTGATACAATATAACCTAAGAAGGTAACTTCATGAGTGAAAAAGGTACACTTCTTGACATTACCATATAAATGCTCACGTTCAAGGACATGCATAATCTGAGTGAGATGATCTTGATGTGCTTGCTCGTCCTTGCAATAGATTAGAATATCATCAAAGTAGACCACCATGAACTTGCCAATATAGGGCTTGAATACTTGATTCATTAGCCTCATGAATGTGCTAGGAGCATTTGAAAGACCGAATGGCATAACAAGCCACTCATATAATCCTCCCTTGGTTTTGAATGCAGTCTTCCACTCATCTCCTTCGCTTATGCAAATCTGGTAGTAGCCACTTCTCAAATCAATCTTTGAAAATACGTTAGAGCCATGTAGTTCATCCAGCATATCCTCAAGTCTAGGTATGTGATACCTATTGTAACGCCCTAATAATATATAAATCATAGCTGCATTTACCTACCTAAGCATAGCACTAAAAAAAAAACCAATGAATGGGTGTTACCGCCGTCCGCAAGGACAAGGCTTCGCTTAAATATGAAAGTTTAGCCATAAAATCAATGTTTATCTTCAAAGGGCAAACACATCCATTCGAACCATTTAATTACATATAGGGATGATTCTAACTTCTCCGGGTTACATCAAGGTTATAACAACATACATAACTCAGTTTAAATATATAGCTAGAACACCAAAATGCACTACAAAAAGGCATGAAAACATCTTAGCACTTCTATCTGCCAATCATAGGGACAGTCCTGATTTAATTATCACCTTCAGCCTCCCTGCCCGCCTGAGAGCGGTTTACTGAGCATTTTCCAACAAAACGTAAAAACGTTTCCAACTGTAAGCCAAAGCTCAGTACATGCATCCCTGTAATGATAAAGATTCAATGGGGAAAGAAATTATGAGGGCCCGTTTTGCAATTCGTTTGTATTTTAAAACAGGGAATGAGATTTATATAAAGCTAAATTGCCAATTATTATCTGTTAGTGCACCCCTTAGTAACTGTTACGATCTATGTATAAATGTACACCTGCCAAACCGACCGGAAGACCTGACCTGAAGCTGCGCGGGTAACTGAAGGGCAATGCCCTGTAACTGATAACTGATGGGGTCACTAATTATGTGATAAATCACTGGTTCAATTGATTAATTGATGTACTTACCAAAACATTATAGTTTCGATAAATACTTGCTGATTTCTAAGGATACAGTCAATTAACGTACCTGGGGTCTTTAAAAGTTAATTCACAGATTAAATAGATGACTAAAATGGAGAGGATGAGAGCTTAGGCCTTGATGCTGTTGAAAATCATTATAGGCATAAAATTAGTACAATGGATACCCTTAAATAGAAAAGGCTTATAAAGAATTTGTGTGAACCAGTTAATAGGTTAAACTGATAAAGTTAAATAAAGTATAGAAATGCTAAGTTAAGGCACGGTAGCGAGTTTAGAGGGTAGGGTTTATGATGAGGGTATGGAATGAATAATCCACAACTTATACTCCCGACCTCCAACTGAGACGTAAGACCACAATATAAATAGCGTAGGAAGTCCTCTAAAACTTTCCTAAAGGGCACATAACCAGATTCCCAGGACAGGTTCCATAGAATGGGGTTAAAACAACAACATGTCAGGTTTTAGTGCTAAAAATAACCATTCTGCCCATTCTGCCCAGGTTCAGTAAAATAGCCATAACATCCTCCACAGACCTCGGATTAAGGCGATCCAAGAGTCATTTTAAAGCTAACATCCGATCCTATCTAGCCACCAAAAATAGGAATTTTTGTCCTGGTCGATCATTACCAATTTTGTTTCAAAGTTTGTCCTGTTTCACTGAAAATTCTAGCCTCACTGTTTTTAGGTTGTCCTCTCACTTTTCACACCAAACCTCAACTTAAACTATTTCTTAAGAGCATGTAAGCACACTATGGTACATACCAACATCATACAAGATCACCACACTCAAATTCACTTCATAAATATATCCAACAAGGCTTACTTTCTAGGTACATAAACACATACCTCAAGTTCAACACAAATTTGGTCCAAACCATGCATTCTTAGATAAAACCCTAACTTTGGGTCAACTTGAACCCCATCTCATCTTTCCAACACATCATAAAAACCATAATAAACTTCAATACATTAAAAGATAAGAACAAACAAGGAGAAAACAAGACATAAAGATCACTTGAACAAGAAGCTTGCATACCAAAGATGAAACCCTAACCCTAACTTCATCCAAAATCAACTCCACCATAAACCCTCAACAAGGTGATTCTTAATTCCACAAAAAGAGCATAATCCATCATTAAAACAACCAAAATAAAGAACAAAACCCAACAAGATCAAAGATCAAAAACAAAAATCAGCATAGTGGTGAAAGAACACTTACTTTGTGCTAGCAAAACAGGTTGATATGCGTCTTGATGCTTAAGGAGTGAAAGAGGTGTTAGGGGGTGGTGAGTGGGGGATGATTAGAGGGTTTTTTGGTGGTGGTATGGTGGTGAGATGGGGCTGCCGAGTAGAGAGAGAAAGAGGGATGGGAAGAGAGAGAAAATCACTTGCTGTAAAATGAAGATAAAAGCCACTTATTTAATTTTTATACTCACCTTAATACATGGTTGAATACTTGGCTTCAAATAGGGTAGAAAAGTCAATAATATCATGCTTGATTAAGGCTTAATTAAGAGGATTTAGTTAATCAAATAAAGGTCAAGTCTTGTTGCATCGAATCGACTTTAAATGGGCTGGGGTTTAGCGAAAAACTGAAACCGAGCGCATTTCTGATTTTTTTTTTTAAATGTTTTGGGATAAATTGTTGTGGTGCCATGAAAAAGAATGTTAAACATTAAATTCTTAAATATCAAGGCCTAACTCAATTTCCAAAATTGAGAAGAAGAAATCCTCGAATTGTAAAGTAACGGCCCCGTTAGAAATGACCAAATGAGAATAATAAAAAGATGCGAATATAAAAAGGAATGATGTGAATGAAATGAACTCAATCACATGGATTAATGCCATGAAATTAATAAACAGAATTTAGGGTCAGACTACTGCACCTATACTTGATAGTGATCTTGTTGATGGCCCTACTGTCCACACACATTCGTTGAATACCTTCCTTCTTAGGAACCAATAAGACAGGTACAACACAAGGGCTTAGAGACTCACGTACAAGCCCCTTAGACATCAATTCTTCCACTTGCCTTTGAATTTCCATGGTTTACTTTAGATTCATTCTGTAACCTGGAACCTGGAATGAGGTCAATGTGGTGTTCGATATCCCTTTTAGGGGGTAAGCCCAAGGGTATCTCTTCTGGGAATAAATGACAGAATGTTTGGATGAGTGTTTTGCCAAAAGGGTGGGTTGGCATGGGCGTTTCTGGTTCATTTTGTAGGGTTAAGATCCGCTCTTTAAAAGCTTTGAATTCATGATTAGAAGCTTTCAAAAGAGTTTCACAAAAGGTGAGTAGACAACCAGATTGGTCATGGCCTTTTGTAAGTTTGTTTTTGTGGAGCTCGGATGGGGACAATGGTTTCAAGGTAATCTTCTTACCTCCGTTGAACAAGGAGTAGGTATTAAGAAATCCATCATGCATAACCTTCCTGTCCTATAACCATGGCATGCCTAGCAAAATGTGACAAGTATCCATGGGTATTACATCACCCCAAAGCTGATCTTGGTAACTCTTGCTAATTGATAAGGAAATAAGACACCGAGAGTTGACTAGGAGTCCCTTGCTTTGATTCAACCATTGTATGTTGTATTGATGTGGATGAGCTGAAGCTTGCAAACTTAATTTCTCAGTTATGGTAAGAGAAACTACGTTAGCACAACTACCACCATCAACAATTAGAGAACAAACCTTGCCTTTGACCGTACACCTAGTGTTGAAGATATTGTCTCGTTGTTCATCCTTGGTGCTTTTGTGGCCATTCAAAACTATTCTCAATACCAACATCTCACCTTCATCAGCTTCTTCCTCAACTTCCACTTGAGCCTCTTCAGTTTCTAGCTCATCTTCATCTTCGTTTTCCTCCTCTTCAAAGTCTTCCTTAACAGTTGTCTATTCTGCTAGAGTAATAACCTTTTTGTTTGGACATTCAGAAGTAATATGACCAAGACCTTGACATTTAAAACACCTTCTATTGCTCATTGGGTTAGGGTGAGGACGTAATGGGGTTGCTGGAGCCTTTTGAGGTGCTACGGTTCTTTGTGGATTAGGAGGACAGGGCATTTGTGGCTTAGGGGGTGGATTGGAACTCCCCTTGTTGAAGGGTTGGTTCCTAATGAAAGGCTTGCAATTTGAGGTTTGTGGGGTTGCTTAGCCTTCTTTTGTTGTTCCACTTTGTGAGCTAGTACACAAACATCATTAAAAGATGTATAGGCTTGCAATTCGACCACATTTGAATACCTAGGATCAAGACCACCCAAGTATCTAACTATGGTTTGCTCTTCAGGTTCTTGAATGTCACACTTAATCATCAATTTCTCAAACTCAAGAATATATTCTTCAACAGTCATACTACCTTGAGTGAGATTATGAAATTGAGCATAACAATCTTGGACATATATAGGTGGAAGAAATCGTGCCTTAAGCTTAGACTTCATTTTTTCCCATGTTCGAATTCTAGACTTCCTTTCTCTAAGCATCTTGGCATTCAAATCTGCCCAACATAAAGAAGCATACTTTTTGAGTCTTAATGCCACAAATTTAACCTTGTTATCATCAGGTATATCCTTGTACTCAAAGACTCTTTCAACAGTATGTAACCAATCAATAAACTCTTCAGGATCAAGTTTACCTTCAAATTCCGGAACTTCAACTCTGAAATCGTTATTGTTGGCTTGATTTCGTGGTTCTCCTCTAACCGTCCTAGGCACTTCTTGTTCACTTGATGAATCAATATCATGGTCGTAGACTTGTTCACGTGCCCTTGGTTCAGATTGAAGGGTGTCTTCATTCAACTTCTGCTTTTGCTTCAAGAATGAACCCAACCGCTTTTGTAGATACTCATTCTGTGCTTGAGCTTGTTGGTTTCTTTGATAGTCTTCTCGAATTTTTCTAGCCAGGAACTCATTTTGTTTCGTCAAGGCTTGAAACCTTTCCTCTAATGACATACTAGATGAAGTCATGGTAGAATAGGTTGCTAGAACAAATGGTAAACTGAATTTGTGAGAAAGGGAAGAGGAATGATTTGTAGAAGTGGAAGAGTACACAAGGCCTATGAGAAACCGAAGCTCTGATACCAAATACGATGTATGTGTCAAGGGAAAACACTACCAAAGCTAACACACACCCAAAAGAGATGAAAATACAAGGGTTGTTCACGGCCAAGGGGTGGTATGGTCGTGCCTTGGAGCACTCACAAAACCGTGAGGAAGCCTAAAGAGAACGGTTGGATGCTCTTGAAGTTAGTTTCGATTTTGCTCTTTTTGTGAAGTGTAAATGGTGAAAATGGATGTATGTGGGAGTATTTGAACTGGGAAAGTGAAGGAATGTGGAATATGAAATAAGTGAAAGCAATTAACTTAGAATCCAAGCTAATTACTTCACTAAGCCAACCGTGGGGATGAATCTAGAAGAAGATAGAACTAAACCTGATATTGGATATAAAATCACCACCAACCTTCAAGCTTAAGGCCCTTAATCTTGATTAAGATATACAATAACCACTTAATCAAGGTTAAGACTCACCTGGACACCACCTTAATTGGCCTAATTAAGGATAAGCAAGCAAGAGTTTAGAAGGGAGAAAGCAAATGCTCTCAAACTTTGATTTGCATTCAACAAGTTATGAAATGAAGCTATGCCCGTGGGATGCTTTTATGAAGCAGCAAAATTGGCCTAGCTACAAGAAATACACGTCCCCCACTCTTTCCTTACTAGAGAGGAAATGCATTAGAGGCTTGATTACAACCGGTTATGCTAAACTAAGTACAAACACACTTAATTAGAACTAATACATCAAAACATGAAGTAAACCATTGTCTAAGCTAATTATACATCACTTAACATTTGATTAAACACTAAAGCAATCAGCGAAAGGCTTGAACACCATGTGCATAGCCGAAATTTGCATGGCACTTTGCGGCTAGCCAATGGGAGTAAGGCACCACATAATTGCTTTGTCTTGCTTCCATTGGTTGTTCTTTCAAGGGGCAGCGAATCCTAGATCACTTAGGGATGTGTTCCAAGATTGCAGAGTGTGCCTATCAACTTGCAAGAGAGGGTGGGCGGCTAGTTTAGAGAGAAGAAAACTTGTTCAGTTGAACAGGGTTCAAGCATTTGCTGGCCGGTTTTCGGGCAATTTGTAAACATAGCAAAAGTGTTCATGACTTGGATTTTAAACATGGGGTGTAATTTTAGGATCTGTATAATCCCCCCAACCAAGAAATCAAGGTCAGGATGTGTTTTAGTGGGTTAACAAAGCACAAATATAAAACTGTGCATTTGGAGGGCAACTGGGAACGGTTTGGGAAAATGCCTTGATTCTTTATCCTCTTGCATGCATGACTTGAAACGAATGCTTGGACCCGCAAGAGAACATCAAAAGGTTTCCAAAAATGCAAAAATATTAGTCTTTAGCTATAATGTAGCTTATGAAATAAAATGCACAAAACCGGGCATTTTGGAGCCCGTTAGCCCGTTTGTGCTACCTTGTTCTTCTTCCAAAATGTGAGCCATTCTCTTCACTTGGGACCTCGTTCATGGATGTGTGGGGCTTGCATCTTCATGAACTTGGTCTTCTCTAGGTAGGATTCCATCACAAACAGCATCACTGTGAACTCATAGTTACCACACCTGATCCTAAACGCAGTCTTGAAGATGTCTTCAGGTTTGATGTTTAGTTGATGGTACCCTGACCTCAAATCAATCTTAGAGAAGACTCCTACTCCTTGCAATTGGTCAAATAAATCATCCAACTCCTCATATCTTGTTCAACTCCCTATAGTCAATACATAGCCTTAAGATTCCATCCTTTTTCTTTACGAACAACACTGGGCACCCTATGGTGATACACTTGGTCTGTAAATTCCTTCTCTAATAGCTCATCTAACTAGTTCTCCAGTTCCTTATCCTCATTTGGGGCCATACTATGTGGGGTTTTGGAGATAGGTTGGGCACCAGGGATTAACTCAATTCAAAAATCAATGTTTCCCCACTAGAATGATTAAATGCGATAAAATAAATATGAGAAAATCGTTAACATGAGGTAGTTAAATAAATAAACCTAATTTAGGGTTCGGCTATTACACTTGGTGTTAAAGGCAGTATTCCATTCATCACCCCCCCCAATTCTGATACAATAATATCCACTCCTCACATTAACTTTTGAAAACACCCTTTAGCGATAAAGGTCTCCAGCATATCTTGCAATCTGGGAATCGGATTCTTGTACTTAATGGTAATGTTGTTGATGGCTTTGCTGTGTACACACATCCTCACACTCTGATCTACTTTTGGTACCGATAGGGCTAGTACAGTACATGGGCTTAGGCTTTCCCTCCCCATCCCTTTTGTCATTAACTCCTCAACCGGCCTTTGTATCACCTGTGTGTTTTTGGGGTTTATTCTGTAGGCTGGTTTATTGGGTAGTATGGCTCCTGGGATCAGATCAATGTGATGTTGGATTGATTTTTTAGGTGGGAGGCCTAGTGGGATCTCTTTTGGAAAGACATGAGGGTACTGGTCTATAATGTATATTCCCATGGGTGGGATATTTTGAGGTTGTTCTTAGCTTGAAGTGGCTTGGACAATCCAGCTGTTGAAAGGCCTAAATTCATGCACTGAGGCTTTGAGGTTAGCCTCCACAAGGGTAAGTAGCTTTTCTATGGGTTCAGTGGGTCTTGGGGGCTTGGTTTTAGGCACCTGATGCGGTGTTAAGGGGGTCAGGATTATCTTATTCCCATCCTTGATTAAAGAATAGGTATTCTTGTAGCCATCATGGGTCATTCTGTTTTCACAAAGCCATGGTCTCCCCAACAGAATATGACATATATCCATAGGGATTATGTCACACCAAACCTCATCAAAGTAATTCTTCCCAACTGAAAAGAAACTAAGCATTCAGAATTGACTTGCAAGCCCTTAGCTTGGTTCAGCCAATGGATGCACTAAGGGTGGGGGTGGACTAAAGTTTGTAAGTCCAGCTTCTTAAGCAGAGTTGTAGATACCACATTTGAACAACTCCTACTGTTAATGATTAGTGAACAAACCTTACCCTGAATGGTGCACTTGCTGTGGAATATTCTCTCAACTCATCCTTGGTCCTCCTCTGAACATTAAGGGCTCTTCTGATGACCAACATCTCTCCCTCATCAGGTTCAGGAAGCACTTCTTCTCCCTCCTATTCCTCCATGAAATAGACCTCCCTTTTGTCCTCCACTTCCTCCTCCTGGGAAGCCTGGTACTCATCCAGTGTGATAACTCTTTTGCTGGGACATTTAGATGCAATGTGTCCCAAACTATGACATTAAAAACATCCTCTAGGGGTAGCAACGTTAGATGCAGGTTTGTTTTATGGAGTTAGCGCCTTTGGAGCAATCTCGGATAAATTTCCACCGGGTTTAGGGGTTAGCTGAGGGCTCCCCTTATTGAGAGTTTGGTTTCTGGGAAAAGGCTTAAGTGGTCCTTTCTTGATAGACTTGGACTTCTCCAGCTACTCAACCCTGTGAGCTAACGCACATACATCCTCAAAAGTAGTGCACTATTGCAGTGCAACCACATGAGAGTACCTAGGGTCGAGTCCACTAAGATATCTCACCATGGTTTGGTCTTTTAGGTCTTGTAAATCACACTTGATCCGATGTTTTTCAAACTCCCTAGTGTATTCCTCAGTACACTTGTTGCCTTGAGTTAGTTTATGTAATTAAGAGTAGTTGTCCTAAAGGTAAGAAGGGGCGAAGAACCAGTTTTGAGCTTCGACTTCATCTTGGCCCAGGTTCTGATCCTTCTCGTCTCTTTCTTGGCACTCTTGGCACGTAGGTTGGTCCACCAGAGGGATGCATACTTCCTCAACCTCAACGACGCATGTTTAACCTTTACATCTTCAGGGATGTCTTTCTAATCAAATGACCCTCTTAACTGTATGCAACCAATTAAGGAATTAATCTGGATCTAGCCTTTCTTCAAACTCTGTCGCTCCTCTGCCTTTACTGTCAACCTTTTCCTCAAGTGACTGCTTAGAAGAGTTGTGAGATTCTAAATGTAAGCCCCTCCTCTTATTCTTGAGAGATTCTGCTAACTGCCTCTTGAGATGCTCATTCTGCTTCTCAAGATACTCATAGTTCTTAATTAGAGCCTCAAAGTTCAGCTCAAGTGACATACTGCCACACATCTTCTCCATTCTGCAAAAAAAATTTCTTTGTGGACTGTGTGTTTGGGTTTAAGGGTTGTGTTTTGGCTGAAGGAGCACACTTAGGGGAGGAGCCTAAGCTCTGATACTAAATATGATGGAGAATAAGCAAGATTAGATGCAAACTAGGAACAAGCTAGTAAACTGCAAGTTCAGGTCTGACAGAACTGAACTTAAAACAAGAACAAATTAATGGAAAACTAAGAAAAACTGGAATTGGCTCGGATACAGCCACATGACCAACATAATTCTAGGGCCCTTGTTTATAATCTGCATACAGACACACCACCAGATCACTACCCAAGACTCACTAGAATACTACCTGTAAGGGCTAGAGTGTAGGATAGCTAGAGACAGTTTTGAGAGAAACGGAGCTGTGCTAAACTCCATATAATCAACAACTGATTTGCTACAATTAAAAATAAGGCTTTTATGCTTAGCCTTGCACTCCCTCTCAATGGTTACAATCGATAACAAAACTAGACTAAAACAGCAAAATAAGTTCAAACTAAAACAGCCTCAAAACCGTTGCTTAATCTAATCTTTCACACCTAATTCCTTTGCTAATGTCCATTATTAAGGTGTTAATCCTTTTTAGTATCTAATTGCAAATAATGAAGGTCTTGAGGAGCCATTTGCAGTTGCTAATTATGTGACTAACTAGGGCTGACAGCAAGTACAATAGCTAGGTTTCCATTGGATCAAAATGTATTTCCTTTGACTTTATTGTGGATAATAGTTGATGCTAACTAATCTAACTTTGCTATTTTGCGGCCTTCCTTTATAATGTTGTAGACACCTTTTCAAGCCCTTGAATGTGTCCTAGCTTGTTGTTAAAAGGAGTCAAAAATAATCCCTCAGAACATTGCCTAATTGAGCTAAAAACTTGACAGTTTTATGTTTGATCTTGCTGGCTAGCTGAAATAGACAAAAGATTTGGTAACAAAAGATGGGGCAACTTGTATCATTTAGTAGCTACAAATAAGTTAGGAAATGAGCTAAGGTACTCCCCAAAAGGACCAGGTCATTATTGAACTAAATGGTATAGTTTGAATTAATTGGGTATGCTGGACAGAATGCTAAAATGTGGACTGAAATCTGAACCTTGTGGCACAACCTTGAGCACTAATGGTTAAACACTCTTGCTATAATTGGCTTCAATGGAGGTTTTCCCATCACTTCTTCATTTTTTGCCATGTCTTTTGCTCCCCTACACTCATTGTACGACATTTGTTTCCCCTTGAGGCGAACTCCTTATAGGTGAAATTTAATCCCCAATGAACAAACGGCTAGAGTTAAAGTGAGTTCTTATGTTAGACTTAGTTCTATACTCATCGCCACACATTCCATTCTGTTGCACAGATTTTAGGGTGCATGTGCCCACTTAGTGTGAGTACTTTGTGCTTGAAATTGGAATCCCTAAAGAGAAGACAACTAGAGTTAAAAGTTAGTTCTTTAGTTTCGCTAGTTTATTTATCTTTAGCCACACCTTCCGTTCGCTTGCACTTATTTCAGGGCATTTATTCTCACCTACTAGGAGGTCTTTATGGGTGAGAATGGAAGCCCTAAATGAAAGCGCAACTAGAGTAAAGTTAGTTCCAAAGTTTGGCTTACTCCTTGATTTGTAGCCATATCTTTTGTTTCCTTGCACTCATTTTAGGATATTTGTTTCCACCTACTGGAGTTGTTTATCGGTGAAGTCAGTGCCCTAAATGAGTGAACAATTAGATTCAGAGTTACTTCTTACATTCTACAAGAGTTATTATTAGTTCATTGGTTTAGCCTGGCTCTTGACTTCTGGATGATAGAGTCCTACCTAGGCAAAACAATCAGGATGCTCTAACAAGTCTAGGAAGTCAAAGATCAATTTCCGAAGTCCAGAGAATTGCCCACATTTCATAAAATGGACAAGCAGAAGCTTCCGAGTTCAAAGCAAATTTCAAGCCTAGTTTTGTGTTCTTGATTACATAGGCCTCCATCAAGTTTAAGTACTTATTTTTTGCATATGTTGTTTGCTTAAGATGTTATCTACTTGGTCCAACCAACAAATTCAAGTTAAGTCAACTGCAAGTTGAAGAACCATGTTTTTTTTGCAAACCGTACTGCCTGGAGCTCGGCTTTGACCCGTCTGATTCAATGAAGGGTTTTGGGCACCAAGAAGTTATGAACCTAAATTCCCACTAGAAGGAGTTAGGAGACATTCTAGGGTTTCCATCACAGCAAGGAGTTCTAGATTGCGACTACCGTTTGCGTGGGATATGTGGCGAGCTAAAACAGCCTGCAATATACCCTCAGAGGGCTAGTTGCTGCATTTGGTGGTAGCTGACCTTGTAGCCGTCCAATCTTGTCCCGATAGCATGATTAGCAAGTCAAAGGTAGTTTAGACAAAAACATAAGCATATCAACTTAGGCAAATGAAGAGCCAATGGAGAACAAGGAATAAAAGGCAGAAGCACCCTCATTGGCTAGCCGTAAAGTACAAAGGGAACAAGACAACTTTCTCCTTTTCTGTCACACATGACTAGCTGCTTTCTTGCTTAATTACTTGATTAGCAATGTGTTAGGCTTAAACATAAGACTACCTAGACTCGAGGATTAAACATAAGCTAGCTCTTTGTGGGCGAAATTGTAGCTCCAGATGAAAAGACAACTATAGTGAAGCTTAGTTCTTAAGTTTAGGATAGTTCTTGATCTATAGCCGTAACTTTCATTTCATTGCATCATTTTAGAGCATTGTTTTCCATTGGTGGGAGACTTTTGTAAGTCAAATGTGAACCGAAAAGGAAAGGCAATTAGAGTTATAGTTAGTTCGTAAGTTTGGCTAGTTTGATTTTCTGTAGCCACACCATTCGTTCCGATGCCCTTATTTTAGGGAATTTGTTTTCTTTTCATGGAGGCTCTTGGTGGGGGAGATTGGAGCCCCAAATGAAAAGATAACTAGTGTTCTCATGGTTCACTTACTTCTTGATTTATATCCATGTCTTTCCTTCCCCTACACTCATTGTGTGGCATTTGGTTTCCCTTGGTGCGAACTCGTTACATGTGAGTTTAAGACCCAATGAGCAACCACATAGAGTTAAAGTGAGTCCTAATGTTTGAATTAGTGCTATAGTTATTGTGACATTTCGTTTCGTTGCACAGATTTTAGGGCACATGTTTCCACTTGGTGCGAGTACATTGTGCTTGAAATTAGAATCCCTAGAGAAAAGACAACTAGAGTTAAAGTTAGTTCTTAAGTTGGGCTAGTTTATTTGTCTGTAGCCACACCTTTTGTTCTCTTGCATGTATTTCAGGGCATTTATTTTCTCTTGGCAGGAGGTCTTCATGGCTGAGAATGGAAGCCCTAAATAAAAGCATAAACAAGAGTTAAAGTTAGTTCTCATGTCTGGCTTACTCCTTGACTTGTAGCCATATCTATTGTTTCCTTGGTCTCATTTTAAGATATTTGTTTCTCCATGGTGGGGATTTTTATGGGTGAAGTTAATGCCTCAAATGAGTGAACAATTTGATTAAGAGTTAGTTCTAACATTCAGCCAGTTTGTTTATTTGCAACCAAACCTTTTCTTCCGTTGTATGGGTTCTAGGTCATTTGTTTTCTCTTGATCAGAGCTCTTTGTGGACAAAATTGCAATCGAAATGAAGAGAAAACTAGTTTTAAAGCTAGTTTTGTGTTTGGTTTAGTGCATTATTTCTGGCCGATCCCATTATTCTTTATTTGTAGTCATATCTACTCATAAAATTTGGTGACATATATGGAGGTGGGCTCTTGTCGGGTGAAGTTTAAGTAGCAAAAGAAAAGAAAGCTATCGTTAGCAAAACCTTTCATTACATGGCGCTCAACTTGGGGCATTTGTTTCCACTTGTTCGGAGCTCTTTGTGCGTGGAATAAGGGCCCCCATGAAAGGACAACTAGACTTATTATTGGCCCTTTAGTTTGGCCTGGCTCTTGATTCGTGCCTACTGCTTTCATTACATTGCACTTGTTTTAGGTAATTGATTTCGCTCGATGCGAGCTCTTTGTGAGTGAAATTGGGGACCCAAATGAAAAGACAACTATAGTGAAAGTTAGCGGTTAAGTTTAGGTTAATTCTTGATCTATTCGCCACATCTTGATTCTGTTGTGCTTATTTTAGAGCATTTGTTTCCATTTGTGGGAGCTTTTTGTGAGTCGAATTGGAATCGGAAAAGAAAAGACAACTACAGTTGAAGTTTTTTTGTATGTTTTAGTATTTTCTTTATTTGTAGCCACACTTTCATTAGCTTGAGCTTATTTTAGGACATTCGTTCCCTTTTGGTGGGAGCTCTTCCTTTGAGTGAAATTAGAGCACCAAATGAAATGATAACTATAGCTATTATTAGCTCTTTAGTTTGGCCTAGTTCTTGATTTGTGGCTACCCCTTTCATTCCATTGCTCATGTTTTGGGTAATTTGGTTTCACTCGGTGAGAGCTATTTGTCGGTGAAATTGGAGCTCCAGATGAAAAGACAACAGTGAAACTTAGCTCTTAGGTTTTCGATAGTTCTTGATCTACAACCATAGCTTTTATTTCATTGCGCTCATTTTATAGCTTTTATTTCCATTGGTGGGAGCCTATGTAAGTTACATTGGAACCCAAAAGGAAAAGGCAATTAGAGTTAAAGCTAGTTTTTATGTTTGGCTGGTTTCTTTATTTGTAGCCACACCTTTCATTCCCTGGCGCTCATTTTAAAGAATTTGTTTTCTTTTGTTGGAAGCTCTTGGTGTGGGAAATTGGAGCGCCAAATGAAAAGATAACTACTATTCTCATGGTTTGCTTACTTGTTTATTAATACTCATGTCTTTCATTCCGTTGTACTCGTTGTATGGCATTTGTTTCCCCTTGGTGTGAACTCATTGTAGGTGGAATTTAAGCCCTAATGGGAAGACAACTAGAGTCACATTGAGCTCTTATGTTTGACTTTGTTCTATACTAATCACCACACATTTCGTTCTGTTGCACATATTTTAGGGAACGTGCTTCCGCTTAGTGCGAGTACTTTGTGCTTGAAATTGCCATCCCCAAAGAAATGACAACTAGAGTTCAAGTTAGTTCTTAAGTTTGGCAAGTTTATTTATCTGAAGCCACACCTTTCGTTCGCATGCCCTTATTTCAGGGCATCTATTTCTCTTGGTAGGAGGTCTTTATTGCTGAGATTTTAAGCGCCAAATGAAAGCACAACTAAAGTTAAAGTTATTTCTCAAGTTTGGTTTGCTCCTTAATTTGTAGTCGTATCTTTTTTTTCATTACACTTCTTTTAGGATATTTGTTTCTGCTTGAGGGAGCTCTTTGTGGATGAAGTTAGTGCCTCGAATGAACGAACAATTAGATTCAGAATTAGTTCTTATGTTTGCCAGTTTGTTTTCTCTTGAATTGGTATAGGCCATTTGTTTTCTCTTCATTAGAGCTCTTTGTTGACAAAAATACAGTTGAAATGAAAAGAAAACTAGTTTTAAATCCAGTTTTGTGTTTGGTTTACTTCATTCTTTATATCCAAGCCCTTTAGTGTTTATTTGCAGTCATATCTATTCATAAGTGTGGGTGACATATATAGAGGTGGGCTCTTCCTAGGCGAAGTTTAAGCCGCAAAAGAAAAGAAAGTTGTGGTTAAGTTTAGTTCCTAAGTTTAGCTCTTCAGTTTGGTCTTCTTTCCTCTTGCACGGAGCTCTTTGTGGGTGGAACAATGGCCCACATGAAAAGACAACATGAGTTATTATTAGCTCCTTAGCTTCGTCTTGTTCTTGATTCGTGGCTGCCGCTTTCATTCCGTTGCAAACATTTTTGGTAATTTGATATCACTTGATGAGAGCTCTTTGTAGCTGAAATTAGAGCTCTAGATGAAAAGACAAATAGAGTGAAACTTAGTTCTTTTGTTTTGGTTAGATTTTGATACATAGCCACACCTTTCATTTCTTGGAATAATTTTTGAGCATTTGTTTCTATTGGTGGGAGCCTTTTGTAAGTCAAATTGGAACCCAAAAGGAAAAGGCAATTAGAGTTAAAGTTAGGTCGTAAGTTTGGTTAGTTTCCTTATTTGTAGCCACACCTTTCGTTCCCTTGCACTTATTTCAGGGAATTTGTTTTCTTCTTGTGGAAGCTCTTCGTATGGGAAATTGGAGCCCCAAATGGAAAGATAACCGGTGCTCTCATGGTTAACTTACTTCTTGATTTATAGCCATGTCTTTCATTCGCTTGCACTCATTGCATGGCACTTGTTTACCCTTAATGTGAACTCATTGTGGGCAAAATTGAAGCCCAAATGATAGGATAACTACAGCTAAAGTGAGTTGTTATGTTTGGCTTAGTTCTATACTTATCGCCACACATTGCGTTCCGTTGCATAGATTTTGGGGCACATGTTTTCGCTTAGTGTGAGTACTTTGTGCTTGAAATTGTAGTCCCTATAGAAAAAAAAACTAGAGTTAAAGTTAGTTCTTAAGTTTGGCTTATTTATTTATCTGTAGCCACACCTTTCATTCACTTGCACTTTTTTCAAGGCATTTATTTCTCTTGGTCGGAGGTCTTTATGGGTGAGAATGGAAGCCCCAAATCAAAGCACAACTAAAGAAAAAGTCAGTTCTGAAGTTTGGTTTACGCCTTGGTTTGTAGCCATTTCTTTTGCTTCCTTGCACTCCTTTTAGGATATTTGTTTCCAGTTGGCGTAGCTCTTTATGGGTGAAGTTAGTGGCCTGAATGAATGACCAATTAGATTTAGAATTAGTTCTTACATTTGGGCAGTTCGTTTATTCACAACCACACCTTTTATTCCCTTGCACTGATTCTAGGCCATTTGTTTTCTCTTGATTAGAGCTCTTTGTGGACAAAATTGCAATTGAAATGAAAAGAAAAGTAGTTTCAAAGCCATTTCTTTGTTTGGTTTAGCTCATTATTTAAAGCAAAGCCCTGTAGTGTTTCTTTGTAGTCATATCTATTCATAAGAGGGGTGACATATACGGAGGTGGGCTCCTCCCATGTGAAGGATAAGCCGCTAAAGAAAAGAAAGCTATGGTTAAGTTTATTTCCTAAGTTCGGCTTACTTCTTGATTTGTAGTACAACCTTTCATTACATGGCACTCAAGTTAGGGCATTTGTTTCGTCTTCCTTGTAGCTCTTTGTAGGTCGAATAAGGGCCCACACGAAAAGACAACTGGAGTTATTATTAGTTGTTTAGTTAGACCTGGCTCTTGATTTGTGGTTACTGCTTTCATTACATTGCACTTCTTTTTTGGTAATTTGATTTCGCTCGATGAGTGCTCCTTATGAGTGAAATTAGGGACCCAAATGAAAAGACAACCACAGTGAAAGTTAGTTGTTATGTTTCAGTTAATTCTTCATCTATATAGCCACATCATTCATTTCGTTGTACTCATTTTAGACCATTTGTTTCCATTGGTGGGAGCTTTTTGTGTGTCAAATTGGAACTTGAAAAAAAAAGGCAGCTCGAGTTAAAGTTAGTTCATAAGATTGGCTACTTTCCTTATTTGTAGCCCTACCTTTCGTTCCCTTGAACTTATTTTACGACATTCGTTTCCGTTTAGTGGGAGCTCCTCCTTTTTGTGAAATTAGAGCACCAAATGAAATGAGAACTAGAGTTATTATTAGCTCTTTATTTTGGCTTAGTTCTTAATTTGTCGCTACCGCTTTCATCCCATTGCACATGTTTTAGCTAATTTGATTTCACTCGATGAGAGCTCTTTAGGGGTGAAATTTGAGCTCCAGATGAAAAGACAACTACAACAAAACTTAGTTCTTAAGTTTTGGTTAGTTATTTACTTATAGCCAGGTCTTTCATTTCATTGCACTCATTTTAGAGCGTTTGTTTCCATTACTGGAAGCCTTTTATAAATCAAATTGGAACCCAAAATGAAAAGGCAATTAGAGTTAAAATTAATTCGTAATTGCGGCTAGTTTCTTTATTTGAAGCCACACCGTTCGTTCCCTTGCCCTTATTTCAGGGAATTTGTTTTCTTTTTAAGGAAGCTCTTCATGGGAGAAATTGGAGCCCCAAATGAAAATATAACTAGTGTTCTCATGGTTAGCTAACTTCTTTATTTATGGCCATGTCTTTCGTTCCCCTGCACTCATTATATGGCATTTGTTTCCCCATTTGTACGAACTCGTTGCAAGTGAAATTTAAGCCCCAATGAGCGGACAAGTAGAGTTAAAGTGAGTTCTTTTGTTTGAGTTAGTTTGACACTTATCACCACACATTCCGTTCTGTTATACAGATTTTAGGGAACATGTTACAACTTAGTCCGAGTACTTTGGGATTCAAATTGGAATCCCCAGAGAAAAGACAACTAGAGTTAAATTTAGCTGTTAAGTTTGGCTAGTTTATTTACCTGTAGCCACACCTTTGGTTCACTTGCACTTATTTCACGGCATTTATTTGTTTTGGTAGGAGGCCTTTATGGATGAGAATGGAAGCCCCAAATGAAAGCACAAATTGATAAGTGCTGATTGTATACATTATTTTAGGGTCATTTTGTTGCATTTATAAGAGAATTATGTGCTTTAAGTTATCATTTATACTCATATTCTCAATTTATACATGCATATGGTTGTTTGATGATGTTTACAGGAATTTGGACCATTTTAACCCAACATTTCACCCATATTTGAGCATATTTTGACCGCCACGGTTGCCCACAAGGTGTTATGCTCGTGGAGTAAGAGAAGAGTAGAAATATGGTACCAACCAAGATCACGGTCCAACTGTGGAGTCTGCCGCGGACCATGGTAAACGTGTAACCGTGGTCCCTTCGTTTTCCCCTCGGCTGTGTGGCTATATAGGCTCGTCCCTCAGCAATAGACCAAGAAAAGAAGAGGATTGTTTTTGTTCATTTTCTTTCCAAAATTTCACCTCTATTGGGTTAAGATTTTTAGTTTGTGTTTGTAAGTGAAAAATTCTACAGTGGGGGTCGGTTTAGCTTGCGGTTTGAAGACTTGTTTAAAGGCTGCCTTTGTCAACCGCTTCCCTCTCAGATTTCACTGCGTAATTGGTTTGTTGTTTAATTTTAAATCATGAGTGAGTATTTTATCTTGTCTAGGGATTTCTTAGCTTATGGAAGTGTAGTTGCATCATGTTTTAATCAATAGAATTGTGCTTTTGTTCCATGATTGGTTTGATTTTGTTCTATCAAGTGAATATCTTGTTGTGAGTGGATTTTTTGCAAAATTTCACTTACACATTTTAATCAATTGAACGATGTACTGAAAGGTGAAATTTGATTGTTAGACTACTTGATGACACCGAACGTAGCGATGACTCGAAAGAGAGATTTGTGTGTTAGGAGAACTAGAGAGTAATCGAAAATATTGAACTTAGATTAAGGCAAATTAGTTTGAAATAACGACTTTTGCATAGCTTTGGCAAATTTGGTTGATTTTGAAAGAATAGACTTTTTTTTGGATAGATTACAATCCTCGAAATTATTCAATTACAGAAAAGTGCATGTTAATCATTTTGATCCAATTACCTTTCTTAGCTACAAAAATTCCTAGATGTTTTCTTCTTAATTGAATTAAGAATAAGTTAATTAGAATTTGTTAAATCAAATCCTTGATTTAATTGTTGCTTAGCATGTTCTAATAGAAAGGACTCGATAGATTGCTTTGGTCCTTGAGGACGATATTTTATCTGTACTACGACACCGGTGTGCTTGCGCGCAGTGGTCAAGTTTTTAGCGCAATTGCCTAGGACCAATTTGTTAACTATTGTGTTTGTCTCACGAAAGTGACTAGGTATTTTATGCTTTTTTTAATGTTTTCTTTGTTATTGTTTGACTGCACTGCTAGTGTTGGTGATAGTGCTCACAGGAATCTTCCTTGTTTATGTAAAGTCCGTTTCTATATCAACCCGATCCCTAGACCGCGACGACTTTCCGCTTGAGGAGGAAGAAGCAAAAGAATGAAGAACAAAGACGCGAGGTAAGAAGAACTTTGACAAATATAGCAGGAGGAGGAGGTAACCAGAGAAGGGCCCTTAGAGATTTTGTTGCCCCTGGAGTTCAAGGAATTGCATCAAGCATCGCTCGCCCTAACATCGATGTAAATAATTTTGAGTTGAAGCCATCTCTCATTTTCATAGTGCAACAATGCTAATTTGGAGGAGCTCCTTTAGAAAAACCGAATATGCACTTCTCAGTCTTTTTAGATGTGTGCGACAAGTTGAAACTAAACGTGGTCTCCACCGACGCCATTCGACTGTGTCTATTTCCCTTCTCACTAAGGGATAAGGAAAGAGCTTGGTTTCATTCTTTGCCTTCGGGATGTATCAACACGTTGGATGACCTTACTAGAGCCTTCCTCGCCAAATTCTTCCTTCTAAGCAAAACGGCAAGCTTAAGGAATCAGATCACCAACTTCACTCAAAGGGATGATGAGACGTTGTATGAAGCTTGGGAGTCGTTTAAAGATTTGCTGCATTTATGCCCCCATCACAATCTTTAAAGATGGATGATAATTCAAGGTTTTTATAATGGTGTGACCTAATCTGTAAGGTCCACTAGTGATGTGGCGGTAGGAGTAACTTTGATGAATAAGACTAAAGACGAGGCCTATAATTTGATTGAGGAGATAACACCCAATAACTTAAAATGGTCCACCGAACGAGGCCCACGCAAACGAGTTGGAGGTAAGCTTAAACTTGATGCACTTACTTTTCTTTCTAGTAAAGTAGATGCTACGATTCAAAGGTCGGACCATATTAATCTTAATGCTGTGAATTCTAGTGCCCTTCCCCCATGTTAAATTTGTGGTCCTTTTGAGCACGTGACTTTGAATTATCAAGTTGGCAGTCCTTTTCCCCAAGACTCTAGTGAAGTCAACTATGTCCAAAATTACAACCCGAGACCAACCAATGACCCTTACTCTAATGCCTACAATCTCAATTAGAGGAATCATCTGAATTTCTCAAATAGGTCTAATGCAACCCCTCGGAATATGCCCTCAATGAATGCTAGACCAAGCCCTAATTTTCAAAGACCTCCTTTCGCTTCTTACAGATGGGGACCATCCCTTGGAACCATTTAAAGATTAACTAGTAAGCCTAGGGGACTCTACAAGCACCAAGGAGGTCAAGGAAGTTCATGCCATGATCCAAGAAGTCACCAACCATGCCTTGCACCTGCTTCCCATTTCGGTAAAAATTTAACCCGCTTTTGTCAATCTTTTAAGCACTGATGCCAAAGGTATAACTATGTGCAAAGACCACCCTCTTCAATTTTAAGATTTTATCTTTCAAATAAATAAATTTTTAAGGCATTTGGAGGTCATTTGCTAGGTCAAGCAGTAACTTCTTTCAGACTATGCAGCATAGGTGTGAAACCGGCGAAGGGTAGATTCAAGGGGGATGAAGTCAACTTACCAAAGTCCATTCTTTTTGAAACTTTAGTGCATGAAATATAATATAAGTATTTATCAAATCACTTGCCTTGAAGGATCAGAAAGCACCCCCTTGTGCTACTATTATCTAGCAAAAAGGACAACAAAATTCCCCTTGGATCGGTTACAGGCTAGCCGATACAAGGGTGATGTTTCCTTTGGTTTTCTCTTATACTTAGTGGTAAATTGACTTTTTCTAGTGTAACCATGCTATCTAGAAAGCTCGACACCTCATTTGGGAGCATCATTTGCCCTAATGAGGTGGCTTAAGTAGGCTTAGACTTTCTTGCACTAAGGGGTGGCCGAATTGACCCCTCTCCCATCCCCCTTTGTACTTATTGTCTCTTAGCTGGTTTTTGAAGGTGGAATTGGCCAATGTTGCTTCATTAAAAGCCAGCCCTTGACTCTTGTATCACAACTTTGAATGAATGTTAAGCTTGAGTTGTGAAAACTCTCTCTATTCTTTCTCAAAATCCTAGTGTTGTATCTTGAGTGTGGCAACCTCAAGTGGGTCTCTAGATCTTCCTCATTCAACTAAGAAGGTGATTATGTTCTGTAACTTAGTTGAATTAAGAAGATTGCCTAAGTGTGTGCAAACAAGGGTGGGTTCTTCAATCACCTTGCTAGTCCACTTGTGTTTATCATTATTCTTGCTTTCCTTTGATTCCATCTCTTTCCAGTCTACCCATATGCATTCTTGATTGCTTTTTGCAAACTCTTGCATTAGTGAAACTAGAATACATCAAGTAGTATCAGAGCTTAGGCTACCCTCTTGCACAAGCTTCCATCAAACACAATCCTAAACATAACACCACAAAAGAGCCCACAAACACACGCCCTTGCCAGTTCCCAGTCGTGTTCGACCAGAGAATCAGCACGGTATCGTGCCACAGTGGCACGATTGTGCCTCACTCTAGCTCACCCATTTCAGTTTCAGCAGTTTAGCACGCCCTGCCTGTGCCTCACTCCAGTACAGCTATTTCTGTTTCAGCAGCTGAGCACACCCTGATCGTGCCTCTCCACACGATCGTGCCACCTACTCCCCATCTAAAAACAGCAATTCCTGACTCAAAAGCCAACATGTCTTTTGCCCTTAACTCTGAGCATGTGGTTGAGCAAGCTTTGAGAGAGAAGGCTCAATTAGAAGCCCAAGTCAAGTACCTTCAATCACAACTTGGTCAATTATTACAAGAAAAGAGAAGAAACCTAAGGGGTTCTAGAAGTACAAGCAAGCAAGACTCAGATGACTCTAAAGAAGAGGAAAGCAACTCACTTGGTGACTGCAGTGAGGATATGTATGCAAGGAGATCAAGGAGGCACCACAGGCCTTATGACCGAAGTTGCAACGATTTCAAAGTGGTCATCCTCGAGTTTGAAGGTCAACTTGATCCAGACTTGTTTTTGGATTGGCTCCAAACGGTTGAAAGAGTCTTTGAGTTCAAAGACATCCGTGATGAAAGGAAGGTAAAACTTGTTACTTTAAAGCTTAGAAAGTATGCTTCCATTTGGTGGTCTAATGTTGTGACTAAGAGAGTTAGGAAGGGCATAGGGAAGATAAGAACTTGGGAGAAAATGAAGTCCAAACTTAAGTCCAAGTTTCTACCTCCCCATTACTTGCAAGACAACTTGCTTAAACTCCACCACCTCAAACAAGGGGCTAAGAGTGTAGAAGACTACACTATAGAGTTTGAACAATTGCTTTTGAAGTGTGATTTGAACGAGGATGAGTCACAAACTTTGATTAGATATTTGAGCGGCTTGAATGAAGAAATTGCTCATGTGGTTGAACTCCACCCCTACACTTCTTTGGAAGAGCTTAGTGTCTTAGCTCACAAAGTGGAGTTACAAAAGAGAGTCAAGGGCAAGGGCATTATTTCCAAGCCTAACCCACGACCTTACCCATTCTAAAAGCCCTCCTACAACTCTCCCAAATCTACCCTAAACACAAACACAAGGCCCTCTTCACTAAATCCCCCACAAACCCCCTCAAAACAGCCACCAAAATCTAGTGACAAAAAGAGGTGTTTTTGATGCCAAGGTCTTGATCACTATGCATCCAAGTGTCCCACCAAAAGAGTGGTCACTTTGGTCGAGTATCAAGCTTCTTGTGAGGAGCTAGAGGAGGAACAAGAAAAAGGGGAGAAAGAGCTTCTCATGCCCGAAGCCCTTGAAGAGGTTGAAGAAGGACTCGATGATGGAGAAATGCTTGCGATTAGACGAGCATTGAGTGGCCTTGCTTCCCAAAATGACATGGAACAAAGGGAGAACATCTTCCACGCCCGGTGTACCGTGAAGGGGAAGGTTTGCTCTCTCATCATAGATGGGGCAAGTTGTGCTAAGGTTGCTTCCAAGACTCTTATGGAGAAGCTCAAGCTTTAGGTTTCACCAGACCGAAGCCCTCACACCATCCAATGGCTCAACCAAGGTAAAGGCTTACAAATCTCTTCTCGATGTTTGCTTAGTTTTTCTATTGGCAAGAGTTACAAGGATGAGGTTTGGTGTGATATTATGCTTATGGATGCTTGTCATGTCCTCTTGGGACATCCATGGTTGTTTGATAGAAGTGTGATGCATGATGGTCGATTGAATAAGCATACCTTCACCAAAGACCGCAAGAAAATCACCCTCACGCCTCTCAAACATACCTCTCAAAGAAAGCCACAAGACACTCCTAGCATGGATGTCTTCTTCACCACCCTTCTCCACTCCCAACTCTATGAATATGATGACTACAAAGAAGGGATTCTACTTGGCCATGAACCGGCCGAAGCTATGGATTCTTCCCATCCTTTGCTTACAACTCTCTTAAAAGCATTTGAACATGTTGTTAAGTCCGTGAGTATTCTACCATAAGAGGGGGTGAATTGTGGTGTCTGATTTTCGAGTTGTGAATAATAAACACCCTTGTGACTTGTTTGCAGAGGGTGTTCTCAAATATTGCAAATGCGAAAATCACCAAGATAAATGCGAAAAATAAAGCACACACAATTTTTACGTGAAAAACACCTCTAGCCCAACTGAGGTGTGAAAAACCACGACCTACCTCATGTAGGATTTAACCACTTCACTAAACCGGGCTTAACTCGTTACAAATGTAACACACCTTGTTACAACTTGCAACCACGTAACCTCTTTCCCTACGACAGGTTACACCACGTCCAAATCTCACCAGATTGGACACGTCCAAAGTCCACACGACTAGGACACACTCACTTTCGACTGATCTGGGATCAAAGTCAACAAACACCTTACTGGGGGTGCTTCTTACGAAGCAGATGTAAGGTAAAATGAAAATCCTATTATGCCAATATATTGAAAGCTCAATTTAAACACAACTTGTGTCGATCTTTCTTTTCTCAAGTGTAGCTCGAAAAATTCTTCTCACTAGAAAAACCACTTTTGAAATTATCCTTTTTGTGTATGTTGTGTGTTTCTCGTTTTTCTCTCTTACTTTCTTGTCTTTCAATGGGAGTGAAAAAACTAAGATTTTATACACAAAAGTCCAACGGTAAAGACCAAAGAATCAGCTAAGCAAGAAAACGATTTTCAAGTAAAGATACTACCCAACGGCTAGTGATAAACTTTTCCCAAAGTATAAGGGATTTGTTATCTTAAGGGATAACCCTTATCTTCACATAGCCGTGAAGAAGATTCAAAAGGCAACCAGAGATCTTCAGCTTTTGAAATTTTATCATATCCGAAAATATAGGCAAAGGGAATCTTTTAGTTTTGGCAAATCTCCCAAAACCTATTTTCGTAAATCTCCCTTAATATTTTCAAGAAATATCCTTTCAAGAAAAATAGCAATCTTGGAGTTTAAAGAAAGTATTCTGGAGATCTTGGCCAACCGAAATGAATTTTCAAAGATAACCGGGTGTGGCCACTTCAGTTCAGAAACACCCTAGGCACCCTGTTTGCAGGGTTGTTCGCAACTGGTGTTCAGAAGCACTTAGCGCAAATACCGATTCAAGAGGTGTTTAAAAAGCATTTTGAATATTGGCATATTAACAAGAGTGTAAAAAAATAAAACCTATATACCCAAGACTTCTTGTTTTGAACCAGTCATCTTGTCCAAGATTTGTAGAGCTGCTGTGAACACCAATGCCACCTTGTTTGCTGGAGTTGTTCTTTGCATTGCTAGAGTTCAGGAACATGCCTTACAATCAACTGTCGAGATGGCATTCTTGACTTAATATAGAATCACCAATTAAAACCTGTTTTGAAGACTTGTTCTCACATGTAGCAAACCAGTTAATACAATAAAGATTACAAACACCAGTTAGGCCTGTTTGGAGAACGTGTTTGGAGCAACATTACTTGGACAAATTTTTACACTTGGATTTGTTATCATCAAAACTTAAATATAATAACTCAACAAATTCCCCCTTTTTGATGATGACAAACCAAGTGACCACATTGAAAAAACAAACAAACAAAATAAATGCTGATAGGGATCCACGTAAGTCAAGATTAAGTTCATTCGTCATACTTTGTCAATTTTGTCAATAGGTCTAGGTTATACTATTCTTCCCCCTTTTGGCATCATGAAAAAGCAATAACAACATAGTATAAAGCATAAGGAACAACAAGCAAGAGAGACTGCAAGTAGATATGTCATTAATAAGCAAAGCAGTACAATTGTAAAACAGCCTACACAATCAGGGAGCAGGGGGTGGTTTCGTTTGCAGAGGAGTAATGCTAGGGGCAAGGGTGGAGAGAAGAGCAAGCAAGTCTTCATGGCGTTTGGCAGAGAGGGCTTGTTCCTCAGCAAAAGCAGCCTTGACGGCTGAGAGCTCATCCTTGAGGCGAGCATTGTCCTCAAGAACAGCCTCAACCCTGATGGGAGGTTGCTCAGAAACAGGTGGTCGAGGTGGTCGACGACCCTGTTTGGAGACTGACCCTTCCCCAACCTCATAGCCACACCCTAGCAGAGTGTCAGTCCCAATTTTATCAACGACTTGGGCCTCCACTCGCCGTGTGAGCACTATTCCAAGGTGCTCAAACACCCTTGTCAGCACAAACCCATACCCGAGATCATGAGCTCGGGTGGTGTTTGCAATTCGCCCAATGTGGCGAATCATGATAGCTGGAAGATTTATGGGTTCCTCCCTATCCAAGAAGTCGACCAGGCACTGATCAAAAAGGTCTGCTGAGTTTCTCCCTTGATCCCTTGGAATCACGTTCTTAATGACGAACATGAAAAGTAGTTGGTGGAGAGGGATCAGATCACCCTTTTTCACAGAGGGAACCAGCAACTACTATAGAAGAAATGGAACAAGGGATTGTTCCCACATACGCCACTAATTTCCAACCAAATGAGTAGGGAATATCATTCAACTCAAGCCCAATACTTTTGAGGTTTAACCGATTGAGATACCTAAAGATTGTGTGGATAATTGGGCGAGGAGGAGCCAGAATCGAGGGTATAATCATGTTGTTACTCTCAGAGATTGATGAAGAATCAGTTTTGGGAGCCATTATTGCAAGAAAGAATTTCGGGTTTTGAGGATTTTGCTAGGGTTTGAAAGCAAGAACAGAGGAGAGAGAGAGAGAGCAAGACGGGGAAGACGGACGCACGAAAGGGGGTTTTTTAAACTCCCCACCCGTCATGAAGGGCCACCTAGGGAACACCTAGAATTTAAGCAGGCAGCATACATTAATGTCAAACAAGGCATACCTGTTCGAGCCGCCTGTTCTCATTCCAAGGTCTGTCATGAATACTCTTTCTCCATCTCCCAAGACAACAATATATAATCATAATAGCACACAAGACTACACATATTCGTTAAGCATAGACCACTGTTTTGATAACAAGAATTCCAAACAAGGGGATAGAACAGGTATTATAAGGTGTTTTTGTCAGCTTGATCTAACTCTGAGAACAGGTGTTCTCAGGGTGTTTTCACCAACCCTAATTCCAGTTTGTTTCTCTCAAATTGATCTCTAGCTAGTGCCTTAGTGATTATATCATCAATTTGATTTTTCGTTGAGAAAAAATTCATAGGAATTAAACCCTTTTCAACATTATCTCTCAAGAAATGATGTCGAATGTCAATATGTTTTGTCCTTTTGTGTTGACATGGGTTTTTGGCAATGTTAATAGCGCTAGTATTATCACAAAAAATAGGAATGCATCCAGTGTGAACACAAAAATCCTTAAGCTGTTGTCTTATCCACAACAGTTGAGCACAACATGAAGTTGCTGCAACATATTCAGCTTCTGCTATGGACATGGCAACTGAATGTTGCTTCTTGGTAGCCCAAGATACCAAACAAGGTCCAAGAAAATGAGCCATACCTGAGGTACTCTTTCTATCAACTAGGAAACCTGCATAGTCAGCGTCAGCATATCCAATAAGATCAAGATTTCAACCTCTAGGATACCATAGAGCTAAATCGGGTGTATGCTTTAAATATCTTAGTATCCATTTAACAGCCTTAAGATGAGTCTCTTTAGGATTAGACTAAAAACGGGCACATAAACCAACACTAAAAACAATATCCGGTCTACTAGCGATTAGGTATAGGAGTTACCCAATCATGCCCCTATAGAGTTTCTCCTCTACTGAGGGACTCCCATCATCCATAACCAACTTGGTTGAAGGAGAAATAGGAGTGTCTATGGGTTTGGCCGACTCCATCTTGGTGCCGTTTAGAGTTTGCTTTTGTTGATATACTTTTGTTGATGGATCATGGTGCCGTTTAGAGTTTGCTTGATTTGTAAGCCTAAGAAAAAGTTAAGCTCACCCATCATGCTCATCTCAAACTCACTCCTCGTCATATTTGAAAATTCATGGCATAAATCATGATGAGTTGCACCAAATATAATGTCATCTACATATATTTGGACAATCAATAAATGTTCCCCCTTAGATTTTAGAAACAAGGTATTGTCTACCTTGCCTCTTCTAAAATCATTTTCAAGTAAAAAGCTTGACAACCGTTCATACCAAGCTCTTGGAGCTTGTTTTAAACAATAAAGTGCTTTGTCAAGTTTAAAAACAAGATTTGGAAGATCACCATTTTCAAAACCAGGGGGTTGTTTGACATACACCTCTTCTTTAAGGTATCCGTTTAGGAATGCACTTTTCACATCCATTTGATATAGCTTGATTTCCATATGAGCTGCAAAGGCTATTAAGATTCGAATAGCCTTAATTCTAGCAACTGGTGCAAAGGTTTCTTCATAATCAATTCCTTCTTCTTGATTGTACCCTTGAACCACCAGCCTTGCCTTGTTCCTAGTGACTGTTCCTGACTCATCTTGCTTATTTCGGAACACCCAGTTGGTTCCAATGATTGTTCTCTCTGCAGGTTTATGTACAAGGTGCCACACTTTGTTTATTTCAAATTGATGAAGCTCTTCTTGCATAGTCGTGATCCAATCTGAATCTGCAAGGGCTTCATTCACACTTTTTGGCTCAATGTTAGAAAGAAAAGCATAGAAAGCACATAAATTCTTAAGTTTAGATATAGTTTGCACTCCGGTATTAATATCTGACAAGATTTGATCAAGAGGGTGCGAACTATGGTGCTTCCATGGTCTTGGATTAATTGGATCCATAGACACATGTTCTGTTCTAACTGAAGTGTGTGTAGGATCAGGCTCAAGAACACCTCCTTATCCTGTTTCTGCACCTATTTGCAAGCTGGTTCCTGAAGTATATCGTTCCGAACATGGTTCAACGGTGTTTCCCTCGGTTTGGTTCTCACCTTGTCCGCCATTTTGAGGAACAACTTCTGTACCTGTTGTCTCCATGGTGTTCTTACCTTGTCTCTCATTGGGCAACACTTCTTTTCGGATAAGACCTAATTCAAACTCTTCTTCCTGTGCATCATTCTTATTCAAAGTGTTAGATTCATCAAAAAGCACATGCACACTTTCCTCAACGCACAAGGTTCTTTTGTTAAAGACTTTGTATGCCTTGCTGTGAGAAGAATAGCCGAGAAATATTACCTCGTCACTCCTGGGATCAAACTTTCCTAAAGCATCCTTCCCATTATTATGCACAAAACACTTACAACCGAATGTTCTTAAATGCATAATGTTGGGTTTTCCGCCTTTGAAGTGTTCGTAGGGAGTTTTGTTCAAAACAGGTCTAATCATACATCTATTCATAATATAACAAGATGTGTTCGAAGCTTCTGCCCAAAAGTTCCTAGGAAGACCACTAGCAATAGGCATTGTCCTAGTCATGTCTTCTAGGGTGCGATTTTTGCGCTCAACCACCCCATTCTATTGGGGTGTTCTTGGGGCCGAGAAGTTGTGATGAACAACATGCATATTACAAAAATTTGTAAAACATGCATTTTCAAATTCAGTACCATGATCAGACCTCAAGCTAACCAATGAGTGCCCTACTCTCTTTTCAACCTTTTTGAGAATGGCAATAAAATTCTCAAAAGTTTCATCCTTGGAGGCCAAGAACAGGGTCCAAGTAAATCAAGAGTAATCATCCACTATGACAAGCACATACCTTTTCCCACCTCTACTTGATATCCTCATAGGACCACATAGATCAATGTGTAACAATTCAAGAGGTCGGGTAGTGCTAACACACCTTTTTTATTTAAAAGACAATCTAACTTGTCTTCCTTTTGCACAAGCTTCACATACCTTGTCATCATTAAACTTGATGGAAGGTAGTCCAACAACCAAATCTTTGGAAATAAGTTTGTTTAACAAGGACAGGCTTGCATCACCTAGTCTCTTATGCCATAGCATTATATCATCATTTAATGCATTTAAACAAGTCAGATTATTTTGGGGAAGAGTGGAAATACAAACTTTATAAACATTTTGACATCGCTTCCCCCTCAACACAACATTTCGTGTGTCGTCATTCACAACCAAGCAACGTGTTTTTAAAAACAGTACTAGGTTGTTCTTGTCACACAGTTGGGACACACTTAGCAAATTGTGTTTTAACCCATCAACTAAGTGCACATTATCAATTGAGTGGGAGAGAGTTTTCCCAATATTACCTATACCGACAATTGTCCCAGACTTGCCGTTTCCAAATGCTACACTCCCACCATTCAAAGCTGAAAGTGAGAGAAAATTTGATCTTTCACCAGTCATGTGCCGTGAACACCCACTATCAACAAACCACAACTGCCTGTTTTCAAGGGTGTTAGTGGGGTTGTTCGTAAGGTTGTTCTCTCTCACTTCAGCCTGCAAAACAAATCACGGGTTAGTTCTGGGAACCCAGATCCGCTTGGGTCCCATTCTTTTAGACATGTAAAGCTCATCTTTTCTAATCCAGATTTGTTTCACATACCTTTCATTCTTTTCAATGGCATGTTTTCTTAAAGGGCAAGTGTATCTATAATGACTCGTTTTACCACAATGAAAGCAAACGATGTTTTTAGGTAATCCCACATACTTCCTATGTATTGGGTAAACGGTCCATTTATGCTTGTAACCAAGTCGCTTTTTGTTTCTACTCTGATAAGTGTTTAGCCAATCAAGGGCTTGTGAGGATTTGTTCCAGCGTTTGTTTGTGGCAAGATCAGTTTCAAATTTTTCTATGGTAGCATTCAAGCTCTGCTTTTCATTTAGGAGGGATTCAACTGTTTCTTCCACTTTAGAGAGTTTTTTCTCTACTTGAGTATAATCGCCTTCTTTTAGAAAGCGATCTTCTCAAAGCACGTTAATATTCTCATGTAAACCGAGTTTTTCATTTTTAAGAATTTCATTTTCAAGCTGTAGGTCACAAACTTCTCTTTTTAGATCAGCACAGGTGTCTATCAAATTATATAGAAGTTCTTCTAAAGTGGCTTTGTTAAGACTATGTACCTTGTTCTTGAGATCTGAGAAGCTGATTGTTGATTCATCATCTGAATCTGAATCACTTTGTGCCATCAGTGCTACGACCCCTTCTTCAGCTTCAGATTCTCCTTCATCCTCAGAGGAATCTCCCCAAGCAGCCAGCATAGCATTCGAGAATCGCTTGCCCAGATTGTTTACAGGGTGTTTTCGACCCTGTTTTCGAGGGTGTTCGGGCATCTGATCTTCTCGAAGCAGAGGACAATTTTTGACTAAGTTATCTGGTTTGCCACACTTGAAACACCCTGTGAGCTGTTCTTTGGGGGTGTTTCTGGACTTACTGAAGTGTTTTCTTTTGTTGTTTTCCTTGACCTTTTTGAAGAATTTCTTGAATTTTCTGGACATTAGGGCCATATCTTCATTTTCAAGGTCAGAGTCAATGTCCTCATGTGCTTTCAAGGCAAACCCACGATCCTTCTTTTGCTCCTCTCTTTGTTGTGAGTTCTTTCGGAGTTCATAAGTTTGGAGATTACCAATCAACTCATCAGGGGTGATCTTGTTCATGTCTTTAGCCTCTTGGATGGCTGTTACTTTGGCCTCCCACGTACGAGGTAGAATTCTGGGGATTTTTCTCACCAACTCTTCAGTGGTGAAAGACTTTCCTAGGGATTTTAACTCGTTTGTGATATGGGTAAACCGTGTGTACATATGCATCACAGTCTCACGATCACCCATATCAAACAACTCATATTATCGCATAAGCAGCTCAATTCTAGATTGTTTAACTTGACTCGTACCTTCATGAGCAACTTGCAGGGCGTTCCAAATAGCTTGGGCTGATTCAGACTCAGAGATGCAAGTGTATTCATCGGGTCCTAGGCAAAAATATAGTAGCTTCTTGGCCTTGGCATTTTTCCCCATCTTTTTATAGTCCTCGACATCAAACTCTATTGATTCCTTGGGAACCTTCTTACCATCTTCAAGCACCTTGGTGGGAACAAGGGGCCCGTTCTTGATGAGCATCCATAACTCATAATCTTCTGCCTGAATATAGTTTTCCATCCTATTCTTCCACCAACTATAATGTTGGCCGTTGAAATAGGGTGGTCGAGTAATGGATTGTCCTTCAAGGATTGCTTGTGGTGTACTCATCTTCAGAATCTCTCAAGGTGTTATCCTTTTTGCGAGAGAACCAAACTCTGATACCACTTGTTAAGTCCGTGAGTATTCTACCACAAGAGGGGGGGTGAATTGTGGTGTCTGATTTTCGCGTTGTGAATAACAAACACCCTTGTGACTTGTTTGCAGAGGGTGTTCTCAAATATTGCAAATGCGAAAATCACCAAGATAAATGCGAAAAATAAAGCACACATAATTTTTACGTGGAAAACACCTCTACCCCAACTGAGGTGTGAAAAACCACGACCTACCTCATGTAGGATTTAACCACTTCACTAAACCGGGCTTAACTCGTTACAAATGTAACACACCATGTTACAACTTGCAACCACGTAACCTCCTTCTCTAAGACAGGTTATACCACGTCCAAATCTCACGAGATTGGACACGTCCAAAGTCCACACGACTAGGACACACTCACTTTCGACTGATCTGGGATCAAAGTCAACAAACACCTTACTGGGGGTGCTTCTTACGAAGCAGATGTAAGGTACAATGAAAATCCTATTATGCCAATATATTGAAAGCTCAATTTAAACACAACTTGTGTCGATCTTTCTTTTCTCAAGTGTAGCTCGAAAAATTCTTCTCACTAGAAAAACCACTTTTGAAATTATCCTTTTTGTGTATGTTGTGTGTTTCTCGTTTTTCTCTCTTACTTTCTTGTCTTTCAATGGGAGTGAAAAAACTAAGATTTCATACACAAAAGTCCAACGGTCAAGACCAAAGAATCAGCTAAGTATGGAAAACGATTTTCAGGTAAAGATACTACCCAACGGCTAGTGATAAACTTTTCCCAAAGTATAAGGGATTTGTTATCTTAAGGGATAACCCTTATCTTCCCATAGCCGTGAAGAAGATTCAAAAGGCAACCAGAAATCTTCAGCTTTTGAAATTTTATCATATCCGAAAATATAGGCAAAGGGAATCTTTTTGTTTTGGCAAATCTCCCAAAACCTATTTTCGTAAATCTCCCATAATATTTTCAAGAAATATCCTTCCCAGAAAAATAGCAATCTTGGAGTTTAAAGAAAGTATTCTGGAGATCTTGGCCAACCGAAATGAATTTTCAAAGATAACCGGGTATGGCCACTTCAGTTCAGAAACACCCTAGGCACCCTGTTTGCAGCGTTGTTCGCAACTGGTGTTCAGAAGCACTTAGCGCAAATACCGATTCAAGAGGTGTTTAAAAAGCATTTTCAATATTGGCATATTAACAAGAGTGTAAATAAAGAAAACCTATATACCCAAGACTTCTTGTTTTGAACCAATCATCTTGTCCAAGATTTGTAGAGCTGCTGTGAACACCAAGGCCACCTTGTTTGCTGGAGTTGTTCTTTGCATTGCTAGAGTTCAAGAACATGCCTCATAATCAACTGTCGACATGGCGTTCTTGACTTAATATAGAATCACCAATTAAAACCTGTTTTGAAGACTTGTTCTCACATGCAGCAAACCAGTTAATACAATAAAGACTACAAACACCAGTTAGGCCTGTTTGGAGATCGTGTTTGGAGCAACATTACTTGGACAAATTTTTACACTTGGATTTGTTATCATCAAGACTTAAATATAATAACTCAACACTTGTCTTCCTAAGCGAGGTACCCCAGGCCTCCCTCCCAAAAGATCTGTACAACACAAAATTGACCTTATCCTCAGTGCCGCAATTCCAAACAAGTCGGCCTACTGTATGAACCCTTAAGTAACACAAGAGGCACAAAGGCAAGTATATGAGCTACTACCCAAGGGCTTGTTCTGTGAAAGCCTATGTCCATGTGTCGTGCCCGCATTGCTTGTTCCTAAGAAGGATGGCAGCAAGAGGATGTATGTGGATAGTAGAGCGATCAATAAAATCACCATCAAATATTTCTTTCCTATACCACGGTTACAGGATCTTCTAGATGAGCTTCATGGAGCCACCATCGTTTCTAAGATTGATCAAAGAAGTGGCTATTATCAAATCCGGATTTTTGAAGGAGATGAGTGGAAAACGACTTTCAAGACTCAAGGAGGCCTCTATGAGTGGCTTGTAATGCCATTCGGTTTGACAAATGCGCCAAGCACCTTCATGAGGCTTATGAACCAAGTTCTAAAGCCCCTACTTGGAAAGTTTGTTGTTGTCTGCTTTAATGACATCTTGGTGTATAGCAAGAGTGAAGAAAAGCATGCCAATCATCTACATTAAGGCTTGAGTATTCTATCTCAAGAAAAGCTCTATGGCAACTACGAGAAGTGTCACTTTTTCACTTCTCAAGTCATGTTTTTGGGATATGTTGTTTCGGCCCAAGAAATTCATCTTAATGAGGGCAAGATCCAAGCTATGCGTGAATGGCCTGTTCCTACTTCCATCCAACAAGTTCGAAGCTTTCATGCTCTAGCCTCTTTCTATAGGAGGTTTGTGAGAGATTTTAGCTCCATTGTTGCAACGATGACCGAAGTTCTCAAGGATGAGTGGTTTGAATGGACCGTACAAGCTCAAAAGGCCTTTGAGGAGATCAAGCTGAAGCTTACTAGTGCACCGTTTCTTGCGCTTCCAAGCTTCTCCAAAGTGTTTGAAGTGGAATGTGATGCTTCTGAAGTGGGGATAGGAGCTGTCCTATCTCAAGAAAAGAGGCTCGTAGCTTTCTTTAGTGAAAAGCTCAATGATGCAAACAGGAAGTACTCCACTTATAACAAGGTGTTCTATGCACTTGTGAGAGGTTTAGAGCATTGGAGGCGCTACTCGGTGGGAGGAGAGTTCATTCTCCATTCGGATCATGAAGCCCTCAAGTTCATAGAAGGGAAACACAAGCTCAACCCAAGGCATACCAAGTGGGTAGAGTACCTGTAAGCTTTCTATTTTATGATCCACCATGAGTCTGGCCATTTGAACAAAGATGTGGATCCTCTATCAAGGAGTTACCTTCTACTCTCTACTTTGGAGACTAAGCTCCTTAGTTTTAAGTGTATCAAGGCAATGTACGCCCAAGATGAGGATTTCAAGGAAATTCTTGAAAAGTGCTCACAACATGCCTATGGTCTCTTCCACCTTGAAGATGGTTTCTTATTTAAGGGCACACAGTTATGCATGCCAAGGTGTGGGTTTAGAGAGCTTTTGATTCAAGAGCTCCAGGGTGGGGCTTTGGCCAGAAAGTTTGGCAATGAGAAGACTTGTTCCATGCTCAAGGAACACTACTATTGGCCCAACATGTCTAAGGATGTGGAGCATTATATGAGAAGATGCTTTACTTGCCAACAAGCTAAGAGTCACTCACGGACCAAAGGCCTCTACACTCCTCTCCCCGTTCCACAAGGCCCTTGGGAGGATGTGAGCCTGGACTTCATCACGAGTTCGCCAAGGACCCAAAGGCACAAAGATTCAATCATAGTGGTGGTGGGCCGATTCTCTAAAATGGCACACTTCACAGCATGCCTTACCACCAATGATGCATGCCTCATTGCAAACCTCTACTTCAAAGAGATAGTGCGCCTTCATGGGATTCCAAGAAGCATGGTTTCGAATAGGGATACCAAGTTCCTAAGTCATTTTTGGCTTACCTTGTGTAGAAAGTTTGGTACTTATTTCAAGTTCAGCACTACATGCCACCCCCAAACCGACGGTCAAACCGAAGTGAATGATAGGACTTTGCACACTTTGCTTAGAGTTCTAGTCAGGATGAGCATTAGAGGGTGGGATGAGTTGCTCCTTCATGTGGAATTTGCCTTCAACCGAGCTCCTAGCAAGGCTACCTCTCTTTCACCTTTCCAAGTGGTGTATGGCTATAACCCTCAGACTCCCTTGGACCTTCTTCCAATCCCTAATCCCACCAAATTCAGTTGGGAGGTCGAGAAAAGAGCAAAAGAAATTGAAGAGTTACACACCAAGGTGAGACAAAGGATTTATAAATCCAATGAGCAAGCAAAGTAACATACCAAGAAGCATAGAAAAGATGCACAATTTCAGCCGAGAGACTTGGTTTGGATCCATTTGAGGAAGGAAAAATTCCCTAGCAAGTGCAAATGCAAGATTATGCCACGGTCGGATTGCCCATTTGAGGTTATTCAGAAGATTGGTCCTAATGCTTAAAAGGTTTACCTCAGGAGATTATGGAATCTCGTCCATCTTCAATGTTGCTGACCTTAGTCCATATTATGATGAAGATGATCAACTTCTGAGTTTGAGGTCAAACTCAAACCAATCCGAGGAGTATAATGGGGACCGTCCCTTTGAACCATTCAAAGATCAATCAGTAAGCCCAGGGGACTCCACAAGCTCCAAGGAGGTCAAGGAAGTTCATGACATGGTCCAAGAAGTCACTAACCATGCCTTGCACCTACTGCCCATTTAGCCCGATTTTGTCAATCTTTTGAGCATTGATGCCAAACGTATAGCGGAGTGCAAAGACCACCCCTTCATGTTTAAGATGTTGTCTTTCAAATAAATCAAGTTTCAAGGCACTTGGAGGTCATTTGCTAGGTCAAAGAGTAGCTTCCTTCAGACTGTGCATCACAGGTGTGAAACCAGTGAAGGGAAGATTCAAGGGGGACTAAGTTGACTTATCAAAGTCCATTCTTTTTGAAACTTTAGGGAATAAAAGATAAGATAAATATATATCAAATCACCAGCCTTGAAGGACCATGAAGGACCCCTTGTGCTGCTATTATCTAGCCAAAAAGACAACAAAAATCCCCTTGGACCGGTTACAAGCTAGCCAGTACAAGGGTGATGTTTGCCTTGGTTTTCTCTTGTCCGTAGCTGCAAATTGACTTAAACTAGGGTAATCTTGCTGCCTAGAAAGCTTAAGACCTCATTTGGGAGCATTATTAGTCCTAATGAGGTGGCCTAAGTGGGATTAGATTTGCTTGTACTAGGGTGGCCGAATTGACCCGTCGCCCATCCCCTTTGTACTTGTTGTCTTTTAGCTGGTTTTTAAAGGTGGAATTGGCTGATGTTGCTTCTTTAAAAGTTGGCCCTTTCCTCTTGTATCATAACTTTGAATGAATGTTAAGCTTGAGTTGTGAAAACTCTCTCTGTTCTCTCTCAAAATCCTAGTGTTGTATCTTGAGTGTGGCAACCTCAAGTGGGTCTCTAGGTGTTCTTCATTCAACTAAGAAGATTGCCCAAGTGTGTGCAAACCAAGGTGGGTTCTTCAATCACCTTGCTAGTCCACTTGTGTTTATCATTGTTCTTGCTTGCCTTTGATTCCATCTCTTTCCATTATACCAATATGCATTCTAGATTCCCTTTGGTAAACTCTTGCATTAGTGAAGCTAGAATATATCACTTAAGTGGCCCAAAAGTCTAATTTAGATGCTGTGATGGAAAGTATGCTTATGGCGCAACAAAAGCAGGATGAATATGTGAGGCAATTAGCCTTTAAGATTGATGTGCTTACTACTCACAACAAGATGTTGGAAGCCAAATTACACCACAAGCTAGCTTTCTATTTTTTGCTTTAGATAGACTTCATAGCCTAACTCTCGTGACCATTATAGTTGTGTCAACTTGAAGGAAGAAGTAGATGACTTTACTGACACCGAGGATATAACAATTGAAGAGGGTAGAGAAATAATTATGTTTAACAGTGAGGACAAGAATGATGGTGGGAAGGCCGTCACATTCATAGACAATGAAAATGTAGAGCTCCCCACCATTTTTCCAGCTAAGCTTTCTGACCAAGTAGCTTCTCTATCCCCTGTATTGTGGAAAGGTGGAAATTGAGGGAGCCTTATGTGATCTAGGTGCAAGCATCAGTCTAATGCCTACTCTTTGGATGATGTTCCCGCACCGTGTTCACTATAGTTAGCAAACGGTTCTAAAACTCAACCCATAGGTAACTTTGATGATGTGCTAATCAATATATGAGATATTTGGGTATTAGAGGACTTTGTCATAGTTAATATGATAGGGATCGATGATGCCCAAATTATTCTAGGTCAGCCCTTATTGTCTACCGTAAATTGCAGTATTGATGTAGGAAAGGGGCATACAACTTTTGAAGTGAAAAGGCACTATGTCGTGTTTTGTCGTATTAAGGAGAAAGAGGTTTCCTCTAATTCTTCTCTTTTAGATGAATTTCGCTGTTACCCTGAGATTGAAATGGAGGATGTCATGGATTTGTGAAGATCCTATTGACTTTGGCTGGATTTCTACTGAGGACCCCAACCAAAGGTATGTTAAGTGGAGTTTGCTGCTCCTATGCCGCCTAACATGCCCAAGGTTGAGGCCCATGCTTCTAACGAGTCTGCTATGAGCAATTACTACAAGTTTGCTTGAGCTGTTCTCTCTTTGGCGCTTATGGAAGCATTTGATGCAAATTTTGATTTGGGGGTTGAATAAGATGAATGTAGGCAATCTGATGGGCTACGTCAGCGGCTTTTCCTATATGCCAACAGTACATTATGGCATAAATTGATGAAAACGAAGGACCTTCAAGCAAAGCGTTCAAGATGGTACCTTCAATTGAAAAAGTTTGATTTTGTAGTCCGTGATAAAGGTAATGCCCACACACTTACTTATCCAAGCCAAGCATAGAAGTAGGGTCAAGCTCTTGACCTTAAACGAGTGCTTCTTTGGAGGCAACCCAAGTCTTTTATTTTTCTTAGCTTTGATTTTAGTTAAGTTTTGCACTACTTTTAGAAGAAAAACAAAAAAAATAATATATAAAAGAGAGACGTTAAAAAAAAAAAGAGAGAGAAAGATGAGAATAGAATAAAGAGAGAAAAAAATCAAAAAAATAAATATATGGAATACAATGTTTGGCCCCACAGTCAGAAGACCAACACCGAAGGCTGTGGGGTGCCAAACCAAAAAATTTAAAAATTTTCTAGAGTCAGCACACACCACGATGAGCCCGTGGCCACTGATCGCGGCAACTCCCTATTTTCCCCAAACTTCATCTTCTTCCTCGACTCCTTCTCTCTACCTCTCTCTTTCTCTCTCTAAACACTCCATTATTAAACCTTCAATCCTCCCTCATTTCTTCTCATTTGTACTCCATTTTCACCCAAAATCCTTCATTTTCACTCAATTCGTTTTCTTTCTTCCACAAATTTCATCTCTTCCTTCTTCTTTTTCTTCAAACTCATCTCACCTTCACTCATCCACCATAACTATGTTTTTCTCTCCCCAGTTCTTCTTCTTTTTACTCAATTCCTTCATCTTTCTTCCTCGAATTTTCTTATTTAGGTTTTAGTTTTCATTCTTGTTTTATTTTGCAACAATGGCACCAACCAAAAGACAAAGGAGTGTTAAGGAGGTTGGATCATCAATTCAAGCACCATTATGGCCTTAACATACCTCCTGAACTTCCACCAATGCACGAGCCCAAGGTAACATTCCTCACCTTCTTGGTTTAATTAATCCCGATCATGTTCCTAGATATAACTGTTCGAATGAAAGCATGGTTGTGGCAACCCGATATTATGATGAGGAATTGTTAGCACGCTTAGGAATGTTAGATGACATTAGGTGGTTGTTTGCACGGGGTGGTATGGCCCACTTCATAGAAATTAAAAAGCATATATACCAGGACCTAACCTTAGAGTTCCTAAGTACACTTAACGTTGAGGTCACAAGAGGGCCTCAATGTCAAGACGGGTACATTTCTTTCTTTTTGCAAGGACAATTATACGAATTGAACTTAGGTATCTTTAACAGCATATTCAATTCCCCCCAACTATGGATTTAATGAACCGACAAGTCCCCCGCGAATTCAATCTAAATGCATTTTGGGGCAAACTTTCGTGGAGTGTTAGGTACAACACTAGTTAATCGAAGTGCACACACATTAGGAACCCTTGCATTCGGGTAGCCCAGTGTATCTTAGCTTGTCTTTGCTTGGGATGATAGTCTAAATGTCTCGATATTATCTAAGTTGTATTCCTTATCTTGTATTTTTGAAGGTATCTAGCTTTATCCTGATTCGTTTTTAGCCAGGCAATTGTATAGTGCTGCTGTTAACAGTAAGGGTAGGATATTCACAGATGGTGTTGTGACTACTATTACTTGATTTTTGGGTATTGAGCCCCACCCTAAGGATAGAGTCTCTCGGTCCGAGGGGCTTGATCAAGCCGCCTTTGAGATTATAAACTTTTGTAGAGTTGAGGTTGGGCATTTGTGTTAGATTTATCATGGGGATCGACTTTTGCCAATTCCGAATGCCGATCACACCACCTTACTTTAGTAGGCTAACCTTTATTGGGCACCTGGTGATGTCGAGGTTGTTCAACCCGCACCTCACCCCCTAACCCCCTAATTCTCATCAAGCAGGACCTAGCTCTTCCTCCCAACTAACACCTGCTGACTATGTCGACCTGCAAGCCACCCTTGGCTCCATTTAAGTGGAGCAAGTGTCCCTTTCAGATTATGCTGCTTCTAAGAACGCCGCTCTTCGTGATTTTGTCCGAAAGCACCACGACTAGCTCTGTGGGATGCTTGCTTCCAATACACAATATTTCTGGGACTATAGGGCTTGTTTAGAGACCTGGCGGGATTGACATAGCACTTATGGCCAACCACTTCATCCTCCTCCCCTGCCTCCTTTTTGATTGTTTTTTGCTACTTCCTGGCCCCTTTTCTCTATGTGCCCACATCAAGGGCAATGTGTGATTCACGCTTGGGGGAGTTAGTCACTATATTTAGCGTCTGATGCCATATCTGATTTGGTGTGCTTCTGTGTTGAATATATTGTTTGTGGTAGTTGTTCTTGGACCTTTATTTTAGGTTTTCAATTTTATTTTGTTAGAAGCATTTTAGAAGTATATTTAGTTTTTGTTTTTCTTTTCATTTTAGATTGCATTTTTATCTTTATTTTAGTTTCTCTTCATTGTTTTTGCATTTTTAGGATTTTAGATTGCATTTTAACCAAAAACAAAAACAAAAAAAAACCTTGATGATGATCTTTATAGACTAGGTAGACTTCTTGGGTTTAGTTTGATCCTTTAATTCGCCAAAATTGTGCATAAAAATGTCTGAGAATGAATTTGTGAAATGATCTTCATGTTTTGACCATATGTCGAGTGCGAGTTGATTACACCATGACTCTTTACGTGAGTTTTGGCACGTGTTTACTAATGGCCTAGTTATGACCTTCGTAAATGTCCCGTGAGACATTGAGCTTTTAGAGACTATTTATCAATTTAGTCTTATGTTTCTTTCACGTGTGGCTCTTTCTTGACATTGTTTCCCTAGAACTTGCTTTGATTCTCATTCAAGATCACATTTCACATATGCATTTCGACAATATGATTGGGGCATTTCTTTGATTTGTTAAACCCAATGGCCAAATAGCCTCCTTTGTTACATATCATATCCCTTGCTAGCCCCTTTAAGCATATATCCGCTTTTCTTGATTTGAACCTCCTATTATAGCCGATGGCCAAATGATTGTCTTATCCTCAAGCCAAGACTAGAGTAGCATTTTATTCTTCTGCATCATGTTTGATTTGGTGCTAGTGAGGTGTATTGAGATCATTTAGTGGATTTTGGTTGTTTGGTGAAGGGATATGTGATGTTGATTGATAAAAGGAAATCCCTTGTCTTTTTAATAGAGTTTAGAGAAAATTTGAGATTCAAAGTTTTGGATGAACTTTCCTTGGCTAACTCTTCTGAAAAAAACAAAGTAAAAACAAAAAAAAAGGAAAAAAACATCAAAATAAGAAAAAAATGAAAGTGTGTTAGCTTTGTTGGTATTATAAGATTTTTCTAACTTTCAACTCTTTGTCTCTTTAAATTCGGGGTGTATTTTGTTGATTTGTATTGGTTTAGGGATGATGTTGTGTGATGCATTGGAACAGTTTAGCGCTTAGTTTGTGGCTTTTAGCTTTGCATTTCCAAAACATTTGTTGCCTCTTACCTTTTCCTGGCCCCATTACAACCTTATGAAAAGTCCTCATGATTTTGTAGAGTGTTTGCAACTCTAGTGATGGCAAATTTGAGAATCTTGCCAAGATTTTGGTAAATTTGAGTCTATGGAAAGAGAATTGAGGGAACCTTTATGTATATATTCAAACACATGAGTGATAAGTGCCACATAACTATAGTGAGGTTCTATCGGTATTGGTAGCTCTATTTGTTTCATATGTTGAATGATTGCATTTGATGATTTGGGGTGATTGATTAAAATTTGACACTATGGTTTATCGTGTGGTTTTCAAAAATTTCATTTCCTATTCTATTTGCTAATGATTTTGCATCTTTTTGGGCTACCTTTGGATCAACTTTGCCATTATAATGTTATCTATGTCTATCTTGAGGAGGTTGTGTATATTTCTGGTTTTAGTGTTGCTTAGAACAAGCAACAGTTTAAGCATGGGGGACTTTGATAAGTGCCTATAGTATACATCATTCTAGAGTCATTTTGCTGCATTTTCAGGAGAATTATATGCCTTAACTTATCATTTATACTCCTATTCTCAATTCATGCTTGGGTATGGTTGTTCGATGATGTTTGCAGGAATTTAGAGCATTTTGACCAAATATTTGACCCTCCTTTGAGCATATTTTGACCCCCCACTGATGCCAATGAGGTGTTATGCCCGTGGAGCAATAGAAGAGCAAACGTATGGTTCTAGCCAAGACCACGGTCCAACCGTGGTGCTTGTCACAGACTGTGGTGAACTGTGTACCTGTGGTATCTTCGTTTTCCCTTTAGCTGTCTGGCTGAAAATCATCATACTTCTCCATATATGCCCATCCCTCAGCAGCAGAGTAAGAAAAGAACAGGATAGTTTTATTTCATTTTCTTTCTAAAATTTCACCTCTTTTTTGTTAGGATCTTTCGTTTATATTTGTAAGCGAGAGGTTTTGAAGTGTGGAGATTGGTTTGGCTTGTGGTTTGAAGACTTAGTTGAAGGCTGCCTTTATCAACCCCTTCCCCCTCAGATTTTGCTGAATCGTTTGTTAGTTATTTAATAATTAATCATGAGTGACTAGTTTATCTTGTCTAGGGTTTTGTTAGCTTATGGAAGTGTAGTTTGATCATTTTTTAATTAATAGAATTGTGCTTTTATTTCGTAATTGGTTTGATTTCGTTCTATCAGGTGAATATCTTGTTGTGAGTGGATTTTTGGGCAAATTTCACTTGCACATTTGAAACAATTGAATGAACTACTGAAAGGAGAAATTCGATTATTACACTGCTTGATACAACCTAGCATATCCATGACCAAAAAGAGAGATTTGTGTGTTAGGAGGACTACAGAGTAATCAAAAATATTGAACTTGGGTTAAAGCAAATTAGTTTGAAAGGACGACTTTTGTTTAGTTTAAGAAAATCTGGCTGGTTTCGAAAGAATAGATTGATTTTGTTTAGATAGATTACAATTCCTCGAAATTATCCGATTAGAGAAAAGTGCATGACAATAATTTTGATCCAATCACCTTTCTTAGCTACAAATAACCCTATACGTTTTCTTCTTGATTGAATTTAGAATTAGTTAATTAGAAGTTGCTAAATCAAATCCTTGTTGTACTTGTTGCTTAGCATTTTCTAATGGAAAGGACTCGATAGATTGCGTTGGTCTTCAGGGACGATATTTTATCTATACTACGACAGCCGTGCGCTTGCGGGCAATGGTCACAAATATGGTTAAAGTTAGTTCTCAAGTTTGGCTTTCCCCATGATTTGTAGGCATATCTTTCGTTTGCTTGCACCCCTTTTCGGATATTTGTTTTAAATAGGTAGAGCACTTTATGGATGAAGTTACTGCCTCGAATGAGCGAACTACTAGAATATGAATTAGTTCTTACGTTTGGCCAATTTGTTTTTTCACAACCACACCTATTGTTCCCTTGCACTGGTTCTAGGTCTTTTGTTTTCTCTGGATTAGAGCTCTTTCTTGAAAAAATTCCAGTCGAAATGAAAGAAAACAAGTTTTAAAGCATGTTTTGTGTTTGGTTTAGTTTACTATTTGTAGCCAAGCCCTTTAGTGTTTATTTGTAGTCATATCTATTCATAAGAGTGGGTGACATACATGGAGGTGGGCTCTTCCCAAGTGAAGTTTAAGCCGGAAAAGAAAAGAAAAATATGGTTAAGTTTAGTTCCTAAGTTTGGCTTACATCCTGATTTGCAGCAAAACCTTTAATTACATGGTACTCATCTTGGGGCATTTGTTTCCTCTTGCTCAGAGCTCTTTGTGGATGAAGTAAGAGACCACATGAAAAGACAACTAGAGTCATTGTTAGTTCTTTAGTTTGACTTGGCTCTTGATTTGTCGCTATTGCTTTCATTACATTGCACTTGCTTTAGGTAATTTGATTTTGCTGAATGAGTGCTCCTTGTGACTAAAATTGGGGACCCAAATGAAAAGACAGCTACAATGAGAGTTAGTTGTTTTGTTTGGGTTAATTCTTGATCTATATAGCCACATCTTTGATTCTGTTGCACTCATTTTAGAGCATTTCTTTCCATTGGTGGGGCCTTTTTATGAGTCAAATTGGAACCGGAAAAGAATGGACAACTAGAGTTAAAGTTAGTTCGTACGTTTGGCTAGTTTCTTTATTTGTAGCGATGCCCTTCGTTCCCTTACACTTATTTTAGGACATCCATTCCATTTCAGAGCGAGCTCTTCTTTTGAGTGAAATTAGAGAACCAAATGAAATGGCAACTACAGCTATTGCTAGCTCTTTAGTTTGGCCTACTTTTAGATATGTGGTTGCCGCTTTCATTCCATTGCACATGTTTTAGGTAATTTGATTTCACTCAATGAGAGATCATTGTGGGTGAAGTTGGAGCTCCAGATGAATAGACAACTAAAGGGAAACTTAGTTCTTAAGTTTGGGTTTGCTCTTGATCTATAGCCGCACCTTTCATTTCATGGCACACATTTTAGAGCATTTGTTTCCATTGTTTGCAGCCTTTTGTAAGTTAAGTTGGAACCCGAAAAGAAACGACAATTAGAGTTAAAGTTAGTTCGGCTAGTTCCTTTATTTGTAACCAGACCTTTCGTTCCTTTGCCCTTATTTTAGGGAATTTATTTTCTTTTTATAGAAGCTCTTCGTGGGGAAAATTGGAGCCCAAATGAAAAGAGAACTAGTGTTCACATGGTTGGCTTACTTGTTGATTTATAGCCATGTCTTTCGTTTCCTTGCACTCATTATATGGCTTTTGTTTTCCCTTGGCGTGAACTCGTTGCAAGTGAAATTTAAACTCTAACAAGAAGACAACTAGAGTTAAAGTGAGTTCTTATGTTTGACTTAGTTCTATACTTATCGCCACACATTTCGGTCCGTTCCACAGATTTCAGGGCACATGTTTTGACTTACCATGAGTACTTTGTGCTTGAAATAGGAATCCTCGGAGAAAAGGCAACGATAGTTAAAGTTGGTTGTTAAGTTTGGCTAGTTTATTTATCTGTAGCAACACCCTTCGTTCACTTGCACTTATTTCAGGCAGTTTATTTCTCATTGTAGGAGGTTGTTGTTGGCGAGAATAGAAGCCCCAAATAAAAGCACAAATAAAGTCAAGGTTAGTTCTCAAGTTTGGCTTACCCCTTGATTTGTAGCCATATCTTTTGTTTCCTTGCACGCCTTTTAAGATTTTGTTTCCGCTTGGTGGAACTCTTTATAGGTGATGTTAGTGCCCCGAATGAGCGAACAATTAGATTCATTATTAGTTCTTGCAGTCGATCAATTTGTTCATTCGCAACCACATCTTTTGTTTCGTTGCATTGCTAAATGGGGAAATCAAATTGTGGTTTAAATAAAACTAGGTTTAAAGCCAGTTCTGTGTTCAGTTTAGTTCATCATTTATAGCCAAACCCTTCAGTGTTTATTTGTAGTCATATGTATCCATTAAGAGTGGTGGACATATATGGAGGTGGGCTCCTCCGAGGTGAAGTTTAAGCCACAAAAGAAAAGAAAGGTATGGTTAAGTTTAGTTCCTAAGTTTGGCATACTTCTTGATTTGTAGCAAAACCTATCATTACATGGCATTCATCTTGGGGCATTTGTTTCCTGATGCTCAGAGCTCTTTATGGGTGCAATAAGGACCATATGAAAAAACAACGAGAGTTATTATTAGTTGTTTTAGTTTGACCTAGCCCTTGATTTGTGGCTACCGATTTCATTAGATTCCACTTGTTTTAGGTAATTTGATTTCGCTCGATGAGTGCTCCCTGTGAGTGAAATTGGTGTCCCAAATAAAAAGACAACTACAGAGAAACTTAGTTGTTATGCTTGGGTTAACTCTTGATCTATATAGCCACATCTTTGATTCCGTTACACTCATTTTAGAGCGTTTGTCTCATTGTTGAGAGCTTTTTGCGAGTCAAATTGGAATCGAAAAAGAATAGACAACAAAAGTTAAAGTTAGTTCATTGGTTTAGCTAGTTTCTTTATTTGTAGCCACATCTTTTGTTCCCTTGAGCTTATTTTTGGACATTCATTCCCTTTTAGCGGGAGCTCTTTTTCAGTGAAATTAGAGCACCAAATGAAATGGCAACTAGAGCTATTATTAGCTCTTTAGTTTGGCCTGGTTTTTGATTTGTGGTTACCACTTTCATTCCATTGCACATGTTTTACATAATTTGATTTCAGTCAATGAGAGCTCTTTGTGGGTGAAATTGGAGCTCCATTTGAAACGACGACTGTGGTGAAACTTGGTTCTTAAGTTTGAGTTAATTCTCGATCTATAGCTGCACCTTTCATTTCGTTACACTCATTTTAGAGCATTTGTTTCAATTGGTGGGAGGCTTTTGTAAGTCAAATTGGAACCCGAAAAGAAAAGGCAATTACAATTAAAGTTAGAAGTGGCTAGTTTTTTTATTTGTGCCCACAGCTTTTGTTCCCTTGCCTTTATTTTAGGGAATTTCGTTTCTTTTTATTAAGAAAGCTCTTCGTGGGGGAAATTGGAGCCCCAAATGAAAAGATCCCTATACTGATAGTTAGTTCTTATATTTGGCTTACTTCTTGATGGAGAATACGCAAGATTAGATGCAAACTTGCAACAAGCGAGTGAATTGTAAGTTCAAGTTTGACTTAACTAAACGTGAAACTGCAACAAATCAAAGGAAAACTAAGATAACAAGGACTTAGCTTGGATACAATTACATCACCAAGATGATTTCAGGCCCTGGTTAACAATCTAGATAAAGACACACCACCAGATTGCTGGCCAAGACACACTAGAGCACCACCTATAATGGCTATAGTACAGGATAGCCAGGGAGAGCTTTGAGAGAAAAGGAGTTGTGCTTAACTTCATATGATCAACTCAGTCCTCATAACTGCAATGAGGCTTTTATACTCAGCCTTGCACTCTCTCGCAATGGTTACAACTGAAACCAGAAACAGACTAAAACAGTAAAATAGGTTCAAAGTTAAACAACCTAAAAACAACAACTTAATTTTATCATTAACACCTAATTCCTTTCCTAATCTCCAATATTAAGGTGTCAAGCCTTGGTATCATCCAAGAACTACTAATGATGGTCTTAAGAAGCTATTTGTAGCTGCTGATTATGTTATTAGCATGGGTTGATAGCAAATACAGTAGCTAGGTGTCAATTGGATCAAGGGGTATTTCCCTTGACTTTGTGGTGGATAATAGCATATGCTAACTGATCTGACATTGCTACTTTAGGGCCTTCCTCGATAATATTTTAGGCACCTTTTCAACCCTTGAACGTGCCCCACCTTGCTATTACAACGAATCAAAAATAATCCCTCAAGACACTGCCTAACTGAGCTGAAAACTAGGCAGTTTTATGTCTGATCTGGCTGCTAGCTGAACTAGACCAATGCTTTAATCACAAAAGGTGGGGTAACTTGTATCATTTAATAGCTGCAAATAAGCTAGGAAATGAGCTAAGTTAGTCCCCTACAGGACTTGCTGATTATTCAACTAAATGGCATAGTTTGAACTGATTGGGTACGCTGGATAAAATGCCGAAACCTAGGCTGAAATCTAGAGCTTGTGCCACAGCCTTGAGCCCTAATTCTTGAACACTCTTGTTTGAATTGGCTTCAGTGGTGTTGTCCGAATCATCCTCCCCGTACTGAAGAGGATTTAGCGTCAAATCCTTAAGGGAGTCATCCTTCAAATATGGACTCAAAGTCTGCCACATTAAAAGCAATCGAAACACCATATTCCCCTGGAAGTTCAACTTTGTAGGCATTATCATTGATCGTCTCTAAAACATCAAGGGCACCATCTACTTTTGGACTCAACTTAGACTTTCTCTTTTGAGCAAACCTCTCCTTCCTCAAATGAACCCAACAAGGTCCCCTGGCTGAAAGATAACGTTCCTTATATGCTTGTTGGCTGGATCATTATAGCTAGCATTCCTCTTCTCAATCCTTTATCTAAGCTTGTCATGCAATGCCTTAATTTCTTTCGCCCTCTGTTCAGGCTCCACACTTGGCTTCCCCTTAATTGCCCCAGGCATCGAATATCTGAAAGTTAAACGATCACCTCCATAAACTGTCTTGAAAGGGGATAAGCTAGTGGTCTTATGAGGAGCTCTGTTGTGTACGAACTCCACATGAGGCAGCAACAAGTCCTAAGCCTTGGCTTGAGTTCTGATCAAGGCCCTCAGTAAGACTTCTAAACTCTTATTAGTGACTTCAGTTTAGCCAATTAGTTTGAGTATGGTAGGTTGTACCGAACTTGGCTTTGGTTCTTAGCTTCTTCCATAAGGTAAGGCAAAAATGGCATACGAATTCCACATCCCTATCTGAGACAATGGACATGGGAACCCTATACAGCCTCATCACCTCCTTTAAATATAGTTCAGCAGCTTGCACAATGTCATTGATTTCAGTACAGGCTCTAAAATGAGCCATCTTTGAAAATCCACCCACAACCACATAGACTGAGCCCTTTGCCATTGAGTTTGTCGTAGACCCAAGATAAAATCCATGCTCACTTGAGTATAAGGGCCTTGAGGTACTAGAAGGGGAAGGTAAAGCCCTCATGGTAGAGAGTGGCCCTTGATAGAGTAGTAGGTGGCATATCTTTTGAGGATATCGTAAACATCCTTACACATGCTCGGCCAGAACTAATGCCCCTTCATACTTGAAACTAGGTAACTTTAGGTTCTTTGTGGGTTTGGGTTTCCTGTTTAGGCTAAAGGGTTGTGTGTGGGATGGATGCTTTGGCTAAGAGAGTAGTCTACGCTCCTTAGAACGAAGAGCAAAGAAGAGATCTTAAGTAGCTAATGGAAGAGAGGAGAAAGGAGGGCACGGTTTGTAAGCAAGAAAACGATAGATAGATGACTAAGGCTTTGGATAAGATATCACCACCAAGTATCTTAGACCTCTCCTTTTAGGTTAATTGAGATAAGCTACCACCACTCAAATAACCGTAAAAGACTCTTGATCACCACTATAGTGAGTTACTCTCTAGATAAGCTAGAGAGAGAAACACAATAGAGTTCAAACTTAACCCAAATCATATATTTAAAAGTGAGTTTCAATATGAAGCTTTCCCATATAAATGAGGGCTCTAACAATCAGAAAACAAGGGGGGAAAACAAGGACAAACAATTGGTTAAAGAGAAAAAAGGGGGGCACCAAAAAGTAAGCAAGTACAAAGTAAAAGCAAAACGTTTTCAGTACTTTTTAGAAATGCAACTGCAACTTCAAACAAGCATAACTTCCAAAATAGTTACCCAAATTTAGTCCTTCAAAAGCTAGGAGAAATCCCTAATTGTCCATTGTCAAATAATACCTCTTGGAGGCTCTGATTCCCAGCTGTTTGATAGTTGTACCCTGACAAAGACAAGTGACGCCCTGCTAAAAATAGCGTGCACATTCTCCAAACTTGCTTCCTTTTGAAACCTTAACTTTAAATTTAAATTCAAACTCTTTCGCTGTGATTAACTATCACTCAAAAAGGATTCCCAAAACTAGATTTTTAGGTTCCTAAGTTAATCCAAGGTTAGGAAAAACGGACCCATACAACCAGGTAATGAACTGGCTTAATTGGGCGGATTGTACAGCCGAACTTTGACAGCTGATTTGAATGGGTAAATGAAGTCCAAATGACTTGAAATTTGCTTTATTAGAAAGGTAAGTTTTTGAAATTAAACCATTTGGGAAAAGAATGGACTCATGTCACTCAGAACATAGGCAACAAGAGTCATAAAAACTGCTGGTGTTGCCATGGACTTGATAGTAACAATTTGAACTGGCCATGTGGTCTCTCAAGGTTTGAAGAAGCTTTTGGACCTCCTTGGACTTACATAGCTCTTGATCATGGTATCCACTGTAGTGTTCTATGGGTGCATCATCCTCCCCTAGTTGGAGAGAAATTGCTCTAAAATCCTCAAGGTGATCATCACCAAAGTATGGCTTCATGTCCGCTACGTTGAAGGTGCATGAGACTACATAATCTACCGAAAGTTCAATGTTGTAAGCATGGTCATTTAACTTATCAATTATCTCAAAAGGTCCATCATCTTTTAGCGTAAAGTTTGGACTTCCTTTTGGAAGGAGATCATTCCTTTCTAAGGTGCACCCAAACTAAATCTCCGGTTGAGATAAAGCATGTTTTTTGTGCTTGTTGCCTTGATTTTGTGGAGCCAAAGGAAATTTCACTAGGAATTTATTTTGGAGATCTTTCCTCCCTTATAAGGAAATAAATACTTTCCTATCCCTTGGAATTTCTTTAGTCTTAGGCTTTGAAATTTGATGTGAAGCAAAAGGGGCTAAGATGATTTTTCAGCCATCTTTGCTGAGAGTGTATGTATTTCAGTAACCATCATGCATCCCTTTAGTCATATAGGCAAGGCCTTCTCAATAGGATATGGCAACCATCCATGGGAATGATATCACACCATAAGTTATCAAAGTAGCTTTCACTAATTAATAAATTGATCAAGCAATGATTTGAGACTTGAAGTCCTTTACCTTGGTTTATCTATTGGATGGAGTAGGGGTAAGGGTGAGGCTTGGCTTTGAGCTTAAGCTTCCTTACGAAAGTAGTGGAAGCCGCATTTACACAACTTCTCCCATCCACAATGGGTGAACATACATGGCCATTGATGGTACATCTTATATAGAAGATGTCCTCACATTGCTCCTCATGCTGTGGGCCTTTTTGACCACTCAAAGCCCTCGTAAGCACAAGTAACTCACCTTCATTCGCTTCCACCACACATTCCTCCTCAATCTCGATTACATTAATGTCCTTGTCACTCCCTTCCTCCTTTAACTGAACTTTTTTATGTTCTTGGTACTCCTTCAAGGTGATAAGCTTTCTATTAGGACAATCCAAGGCTGTATGTCCAAACCCTTGACATTTCTAGCACCTTATATTCTCATAAGGGTTGAGGGGTGATTTTTTGGGGTTTGGCTTGGAAATAGGTGAGGTAGTGGGTGTGTTTAGGGGTTTAGGAATCAGAATAGAACTTCCATTGTTAAAAGGGTAGCTACCTTGAGGGGTTTTTGAGGGTTCTGCCTTCAACTTGGCTTTCTTTTAGAGTCTAACTTTGTGGGCTAGTGAGCAAACCTTATGAAGACTGGTGTAATGTTGTAACTACACAACATTCCTAATGGAGTCATTCAACCCTCCCAAGTATCTCACTACAGTTTGGTCTTTATTCTCCCTAACATCACAAGTCATGACAAGCTTTTCAAATTCACTAGTATACTCCTCGAAACTCTTAGTTTCTTGGCCAAGGTTATGGAGTTTAGTGCAGTTGTCATGAAGGAAGTGCGGTGGTAGAAATTTGGCTTTGAGTTTTTCCTTCATCTTTCTCCATGATTTATTTTTCCCCTTCCCTTTCCAAGCCCTCTTAGCCAAGACATTACTCCACCAAATGGAAGCATACTTTCATAGTTTTAGGGATACAAGCTTGACTTGCTTATCATCCGAGACATCCTTGTATGCGAACACCCTTTCAACGATGTTCATCCAATCTATGAGCTCATCTGGATTATGCTGGCCTTTAAACTCCAAGATTTGCACTTTGAAAGCCAAGGCAAGTTGCTTGCCTCTGCTTAATCCTCTAGGCGTCCTTTCTTGATCATCTTCATTTGATGCAAAAGGGTTACCCTCAGAACCTTTCTCAACCGAATTGGACGCACAAGTAGTGTGTGAGCTTTAGATATGGCTTTGGCTGTTTATCATGGGTGGCTCAAGTTGATTTCTTAGACACTCAAGTTGAGCATCCTTTTGAGCTTTAACCTTCATGAGTTACCCAAATCTCTCCCCTAAAGTCATGCTTGAAACTAGGTAGCTCTGGGTTCTTTGCGGGCTTGCGTTTTGTGTTTGGGCTAAAGGGTTGTGTTTGGGATGGAAGCTTTAGCCAAGAGAGTAGCCTAAGCTCTGATAACACTTAATGCACTTCTAAGTCCTTATAATGAAGAGCAAAGAAGAGATCTTAAGTAGTTAATGGAAGAGAGGGACAAAGGATGGTATGGTTTGTGAGCAAGAACAAGATAAATGGATGACTAAGGTTCTTGGATAAGATATCACCACCACGAATGTTAGAGCTCTCCTTTCAGGTTAATTAAGATAAGATATCACCACTCAAATATCGTTAAAAGATTCTTAATCACCATTATAGTGAGCTATTCTAGAGAAACATAAGAGAGAGAAACATAAGAGAGTTTAAACTCAACCCAAATCATATGTTCATGAGTGAGTTTCAATATGAAGGTTTCCTATGTATATGGGGACTCTAACAATTAGAAAACAAGGGGGAAAAACTAGGCCAAACAGCCAGCCAAAGAGAAAAAAAAGGGGGAACAAAAAAGTAAGCAAGTACAAAAGCAAAAGCAAAAAGTTGTCACTACTTTCTAGAACTACAACCTCAACTTCAAACAAGCATAACTTCTAACATAATTGCGCAAATTGGGTCATTCAAAAGCTATGAGAAATCCCTGAGTGTCTATTTTAAGGTAAGACCTCTGGCAGCCTTAGCTTCCCAGTGGTTTGATAGTTGTACTCTAATAAAGGCAAGTGACTCCCTGCTAAAAATAGAATGTACCTTTTCTAAACTTGCTTGCCTTTGAAACCTTGGCTTTGAATTTGACTAAAACTCTTTTGCTACCCTTAAATTTCACTTAGACAGGATTCATAAAAGTATATTATTAGGTCCCTAAGTTAATCTAAGGTTAGGAAAAACGGACCCAAAAAACTGGGGAATGAACTGGCTTACTTGGGCAGATTGTATAGCCGGCCTTTGAGAGCTCATTTGGATAGGCGAATGACGTCCAAATGATTCGAAATTTGCTTTATTGGAAACCTTACTTTCTGAACTTAAACTCCTTGCCAAAATAATGGATCATAACACATCTAAGTTTGGTAACCAAAATCACAAGGGCACTGTTAGTGCTGGCTTGGACTGGAAAGTAGCAATCTGAACCCACCATGTGATATCTCATGGCTTGAAGAACCTTCATGACCTCCTTGGACTTAGGTAGCTCTTGATAATAGTCTCCCTTATGGTGGCCCATGGGTGCATCAACTTCAGAGCCTCATGGTCAGAGTGGAGCATTAACTCAATAGCTATAAGATACTGACGTCGACGTTCCAAGCATATGATTATTCCATAAAATTCTTTGTTATAAGTTGAGTATGTTCTCTTAGAATCGTAGAGTTTCTCACTAAAGAAGGCTAAAGGCCTACCTTCTTGTATCAGAACTTCCCCAATGCCTATCCCAGAGGCTTCACACTCAACCTTAAAGACCTTTTCAAAGCATGGTAAGGCAAGAGTTGGTGCCTGAGTCAGCTTTAGTTTGATCCCCTCAAAGGTATGTTGTGCCCTTCCATTCCATTAAAATGAGATTCCTTTTATCACCTTAGTCATTGGGGCCATAATGGTGTTGAAGTTCTTGATAAACCTTTTTTAGAAGGACAACAACCTATGAAAGCTTCTTACATTATGGATGCTTTTCTGATTTGGCCAACTCCTTATAGCCTCCACCTTGCTGTCATCTACTTGAATGCCATCAGTAGTGACGATGTATCCTAAGAAAGTGACCTCATGTGTGAGAAAGGTGCACTTCTTAATATTGCCACAGAGCTTTTCTCTCTCCAGAACCTGAATAACGTACTTAAGATGGCTCAAGTGATCTTCTGTCTTGTTGTAAATGGGGATATCATCGAAATGACCAGCCACAAAACTCCCAACAAAGGCTTTGAAGACATGGTTTATCAACCTCATGAATATGCCAGGTGCATTAGACAAGCAAAAAGGTATAACTAACCACTCATATAAACCATTGTCTTAAAGGCAGTATTCCATTTATCACCCTCCCTAATTATGATATGATAATAGCCACTCCTTGTGTCAACTTTTGAAAACACCCTTAAGCTATAAAGCTCATCTAGCATATCTTCCAAACTTTTGGTACTAATATGGCCGGTACAGCACACGAGCTTAGGCTTTCCCTCACCATTCCTTTAGCCATTAACTCCTTAACATGCCTTTATATCTCCTGTGTGTCTTTGGGGTTCATTCTATAGGTTGGTTTGTTGGTTAGTGTGGTTCCTGGGATCAAATCAATGTGATACTAGATTTATCTTCTAGGTGGGAAGCCTGGTGGGATTACTGTTGGAAAGACATAGGGGTACTGGTCCAGACTGCATTTGGACAAAGGTAGGATATTTTGAGGCTCTTCTTAGCTTGAACTGGCTAAGACAATCCAGCCCTCAAAAGGCCTGAATTCATGCTGTGAGGCTTTGAGGTCAACCACCACATGGGTAAGTAGCCCTTCTATTGGTTTAGTGGGCTTTAGGGGCTTGGTTTGGGCGTTTGATGTGGTGTTAAGGGGGTCAGGGTTATGTTCTTCACATCCTTGACAAAAGAACAACAAGAACAAGAACAACAATTCTAGCATACAACCATTGATGAATATCCCTCTATTGCCTTTCATTTAAAACGAATCAAATCGATTGCGTAAGTTTATCAAGCTGGTTAAAGGATGAATAATTCATCCAAGTTTTGTTTAAGCATTGAAACTGCAGGGCAAGGGTTCATTCTAGCATCTAACCCGCTTTTGTGTGCTAAATTACTCAAGCATCCTAAAGCTTTCAGTCTAATGTTTTTCAATGGATTTAAAGGTCAAGATATAAGACTTCCAACAAATCAAGTTTTATCCCATTTGGAATTCATTTACCCATTCAAAGTAGCAAACAAACCCATGGTGTCAAAACTGCTCAGTAGGGCCCAAATGTACTCGATTTTGTGTATCTCTTCTCTTAAGCTATATTTCATTGTAAGTCTTGTATTCTTACATATTTTGGGGCTTCAAGATGTTAGCTACGTGGTCCAGCTAATAAAATCAAGTTAAATCAAGTCGAATATGAAGAACCAGACCTATCCTCCAAACTATGCAGATCGAGCCCGGTTCAGACCAGTCCGTCCATTTTGATCTTTTCACTAGGCACATGAGCTCCAAATTGAGTAAATCCACTTGAAGGAGTTAAAATACTTCCAGGGCTTTCCAACCATATGTGGCAAGCCAGAGTATGACCACATTTTACATGAGAAACGCGGCCTCCAATCAAAGCTACAAACTGCTCCTAAAACTTGTTCAGCACTGTCCAGCTCTTTTGCCCCTTTAGCCAAAATCCACCACTTGCAAAGTTGATTGGCACACTTCTCTAGTATGAACACACATCCCTAATTGCTCGTTTGATAGGTTGCTGCCTTGAAGTGATCAACCAATGAAGAAACAAGCAGCAAACTTTGGTCTCTTACGTGTGAATGGCTAGCCGTAAAGTAACACTTCCTTTTCGGCTGACCATTGGGAATTTAGCTAGCATTCAGCATATATTAAGATTAGTTATGAGTCAATTAATGTATAATAAGCTTTGGTATTGATTTACTTTATGCTTAGAAAGTTTTAGATTAGTTTAAGCAAGCATGTATTTAGATTAAGCACAAATCAATTTGTAATTAGCTTTTAATGCCTTTCCTAACTAGTAAGAAAGGTAGTGGTGTGTGTGCTTGCCTTCTTGCTAGCTTAGGTCTATTTAAGACATGCACACGACCCCCTTGTAAATCATCTTCCAACTCTAAATGAAAATCAGTTTTGAGGGCCTGTAGCTTTCTCACCTCAAATACTAAACTTGCTTATCCTTAACCAAGCCGATTAAGGTGGTGATCAAGTGTAGTCTTAAACATGATTAAGTGGGGCTTCTGTATGTTAATAATAGTTTAAGGGTCCTAAACTTGAGTTTGGTGGTGTTTCTTTATCCATTATTCAAGTTTAGTTCTATCTCTGTTGATGTTTAACCTCAAAGATTCAAACAGAGTTAAAGTGTGTTTGCTAGCTTTAATTTTAAGTTAGTAAATCTTAGCTTTGCTTCTCTTCCAGTTTCCCTCAATTACAAGCCATTCACATATCCATTCACACGGTTCTTCTAGGCTTAGGCTACCTCTAATAGTCTAGCTTCCATCACAAATTCCAAACCATATCCAATTGTGCAAAGTGAGAGTACATGGCTTCATGAACCAACAAAGTAGCACGGCCTACCGGTGCCCGTAGGCACGACCATGCCACCCTTCAGCCGTCAGGTTTCTCCTGTTTGCTTCATGTTCTTGGTGGCTTGTAGCTTAGGTCCTTCCATCCCCTGTGATGTACATTAGCTTACCTCAAATTCTCTATTGGTTTTCACTTAGAATCACTTGATTCTAAGTTCCATTCCTCCCTCACATGCTTGTTGCCTCACAACCAGCATTTTATGGGCCACTTTCCTTGGTTTTCCCTTGATTGTATCTACCCTTGGTTTTTAAGTTATCACTCTTAATTTGAGTTCTAGCTTAGACCCTCCGTAGATACATCATATTTGATATCAGAGCTTGGCTTCTCCTAGGCTTGGTATGTTTCCCCACAGTTCCACATAAAAGTCGTTCCCCCTTTTTCTAACAAAATATATTCCTACTTGTTTAAGCCACTTACTTCAATATGAGTTCTACAACCATGACCTTGGAAGAGAGGTTTGATGCTTTGATCAAGCAAAATGAGTTTCTATCTAGAAAGACTCAAGAAGACACACAAAGAGATCAAGAAATCCAAGCTCAAAACAAGTAGCTCCAAAAACAGCTTGACGCATATTCAAAGCAAAAGCAACAAGCCTATGAAGAACTACTCCAATATGATTCTGAAGAGAAAGAACAAGTGTTTAGCCATACTCTTGATTCATCTAGTGAGAACGAACCATTGAGAATGACTAGACAAGACCCATGGTTTCAAGATAGCTCCTATGATTTCAAGGTTGAAGTTCCTGAATTTAAAGGCAAGCTTGACCCTAACGATTTTTTGGATTGGTTACATACATTTGAAAGGATTTTTGAGTACAAGGACATCCCATAAGACAAGAAGGTAAAGCTAATTGCGTTAAGATTTCGTAACTGTTCATCTCTTTGGTGGACAAACTTGTGTGCCAAAAGAGTAAGAGAAAGGAAGTCCAAAATCAGAACTTGGGAAAAGATGAAATCAAAGCTGAAGGCTAGGTTTCTTCCTCCTACCTATGTTTAAGATTGCTACTCTCAACTTCACCACTTGAACCACGGTAACTTGAGTGTAGAAGAACACACTCGTGAGTTTGAAAAGCTTATGATTAAGTGTGATTTGCATGAACCAGAAGAACAGACAATTGTTAGGTACTTGGGAGGTCTTGATCCTAGGTAAGCTAATATTGTTGATTTGCAAGCTTACTCTTCTTTTGATGAAGTACGTGTGTTAGCTCAGAAGGTGGAGTGGCAAAGGAAGAGCAAACAGGTCCTAAAGCATGAAAATCCGAAGCCCTCACCACATAAACAAACCTTTAACAAGGGAAGTTCACCCTCCACCTTCAAACCCACGACACGCTACTTCCCTACTCCACAAAAGAACCAAGCTCCACAACAAAGCGTAACCTCACATCCCACACCAAAAACCCTTCCTAAAAATGTTCCAAGATGTTTTATGTGCCAAGGATTTGGTCACTTAGCATCTGAATGCACCAATTGAAGGTATGTTACCTTAGCTGAATGGAAGGCCATAGAGGAGGTTGAGTTACAAGAGAAAGTTGAACACCATGATGGAGACGCTCTTGAAGAAGTCATGATAGAAGCAGATGAAGGCGACATACACACCCTAGACACTCACGACCCACCGAAACACATGGAGAATCGAAGTATTCTTTTCCTATCCCTTAGTGAACCATCAACCTTTTTCCCCACTCCACCCACACCCAAAGCACTCAAACAAACCTTCTGTCAAGTGAATTCAGAACCATTACATTAGGCTCTTAATCTTTAATTAAGAGTAAGTGAGCAAGTGGTTCATGACATGTTAGAAGAGTCCCCTAAGTCCAACATTCAAATAAGTAAGGGACATGAAGAGAAGAGAGCCTCCAAGATCAAAGGCAAGTTATTTGCGAGGTTGACTATATTTCAGCCATCCAAAGAAGCAAGTAGAGGAGGTAATTGCCCAAATTGATTTGAGGGGAAATCCTTTTTAACAAAGGGAGTATGATGGATATCCCTCCATCCCCTTTCATTTAAAATGAATCAAATCGATTAGGTAAGTTTATTATGCTGGTTAAAGGATGAATAATTCGTCCAAGTTTTGTTTAAGCATTGAAACTGCAGGGCAAGGGTTCATTCCAGTAGCTAACCTACTTTTGTTTGCTAAATTAATCTAGGATCCTAATGCTTTGTGTCTAATGTTTTTCAATGGATTTGAAGCTCAAGATGTCATCTTTCCAAAAAACCAATTTTTATCCCATTTGGACATCATTTACCCATTCAAGTAATCAAATAAACCCATTGTGTCAAAACTTCCCATTAGGGTCAGAATGTACTCGGTTTTGTGCATCTTTTTTCTTAAGCTATATTTCGTTATAAGTCTTGTATCTTTACATATTTTGGGTCTTCAAGATGTTAGCTGCATGGTGAAGTTGATAAAATCAAGTTAAATCAAGTGGAAGGTGAAGAACCAGACCTATCTTCCAAACTGTGCAGATCGAGCCCGGTTTAGACCGGTCTGGCCATTTTTATCTTTGGACTAAGCAAATGAGCTCCAAATTGAGTAACTCCACTTGGAGGACTTAAAACAGTTCCAGGTCCTTCTAACCATATGTGGCAAGCTAGAATATGACCACAGTTTTCAAGAGAAATACGACCTCCAATCACAGCCAGAAACTGCTCATAAAACTAGTTCAGCACTGTTCAATCTTTTGCTCCTTTAGCCGAAATCTACCACTTCAAAAGTTGATTGGGACACTTCTATAGGACTAGCACACGTCCGTAAGCCATCCTATGATGGGTTGCTACCTTGAAGTAATCAACCAATGAAGAAACAAGCAGCAAACTTTGGTCTCTTGCGTGTGATTCGCTAGCCGTAGAGTAACACTTCCTTTTCGGCTAGCCAATGGGAATTTAGCCAGCATTCAGCGTATATTAAGCTTAGTTATCAGTCTATTAATGTATAATAAGCTTTGGTATTGATTTACTTTATGCTTAGAATGTATTAGATTAGTTTAAGCAAGCATGTACTTAGATTAATCACAAATCAATTTGTAATTAGCTCTTAATACCTTTCCTAACTAGTAAGAAAGGTAGTGGTGTGTGTGTGCTTGTTTGCTTGCTACCTTAGGCCTATTTAAGACATGCACGAGGCCCCCTTGTAAATCATCTTCCAACTTTGAATGAAAATCAGTTTTGAAGGCCTGTAGCTTTCTTACCTCAAACATAAAACTTGCTTATCCTTAACCAGGCCGTTTAAGGTGGTGATCGAGTGTAGTCTTAAACTAGATTAAGTGGTGTTTCTATATCTTAATCATAGTTTAAGGGCCCTAAACTTGAGTGTGGTGGTGTTTCTGAATCCATTCTTCAAGTTTAGTTCTATCTCTTTTGATATTTAACCTCGAGGATTCAAAGAGAGTTAAAGTGAGTTTTCTAGCTTTAATTTTAAGTTAGTAAATCTTAGCTTTGCTTCTCTTCCACTTTCGCTCAATTACAAGCCATTCACATATCCATTCCAATGCTTATTCAAGGCTTAGGCTACCTCAAAAAGTCTAGCTTCCATCACAAATTCTAAACCATACCCAACCGTGCAAAGTGAGAGCACACGGCTTCATGAACTAGCAAAGTGGCACGGCCTACCCGTGCCTATGGGCACGACCATGCCAGCCTCAAACCGTGAGCTTTCTCTTGTTTGCTTCATGTTCTTGGTGGCTTATAGCTTAGGTCCTTCCATCTGTTGTGATGTACATCAGATTACCTCAAATTCTATTTTGGTTTTCACTTAGACTCACTTGATTCTAAGTTCCATTCCTTCCTCATATGTTTGTTGCCTCACAACGAACATATTATGTGCCACTTTCCTTGGTTTTCCTTTGATTGTATCTACCCTTGGTTTTTAAGTTATCACTCTTAATTTGAGTTCTAGCTTTGACCCTCGGCAGCTACATCATATTCGGTATCAGAGATTGTCTTCTCCTAGGCTTGGTATGTTTCCCCCACACTTCCACATAAAAGTCGTTCCCCCTTTTTGTCACAAAATCTATGCCTACTTGTTTAAGCCACTTACTTCAATATGAGTTCTACAACCATGACCTTGGAAGAGAGGTTTGATGCTTTGATGAAGCAAAATGTGTTTCTATCTGGAAAGATTCAAGAAGATCCACAAAGAGATCAAGAAATCCAAGCTCAAAACAACTAGCTCCAAAAACAGCTTGATGCATATTCAAAGCAAAAACAACAAGGCCATGAAGAACTACTCCAATCTGATTCTGAAGAGAAAGAACAAGTGTTTAGCCATACTCTTGATTCATCTAGTGAGGGCAAACCATTGAGAATGACTAGACAAGACCCATGGTTTCAAGGTAGCTCCAATGATTTCAAGGCTGAAGTTCCTGAATTTGAAGGCAAGCTTGACCCTGAAGATTTTTTGGATTGGTTACATTCATTTGAAAGGATTTTTGAGTACAAGGACATCCCATAAGACAAGAAGGTAAAGCTAATTGCTTGAAGATTTCGTAAGTATGCATCTCTTTGGTGGACTAACTTGTGTGCCAAAAGAGTAAGAGAAAGGAAGTCCAAAATCAGAACTTGGGAAAAGATGAAGTCAAAGCTGAAGGCTAGGTTTCTTCCTCCTACCTATGTTCAACATTGCTACTCTGAACATTCCCAGTTGAACCACGGTAACTTGAGTGTAGAAGAATACACTCGTGAGTTTGAAAAGCTTGTGATTATGTGTGATTTGCATGAACCAGAAGAACAAACAATTGTTAGGTACTTCGGAGGTCTTGATCCTAGGTAAGCTAATATTGTTGATTTGCAAGCTTACTCTTCTTTTGATGAAGTATGTGTGTTAGCTCAGAAGGTGGAGGGCCAAAGGAAGAGCAAACAGCTCCTAAAGCATGAAAATCCAAAGCCCTCACCACATGAACAAACCTTTAAGAAGGGGAGTTCACCCTCCACCTTCAAACCCACGACACCCTACTTCCCTACTCCACAAAAGAACCAAGCTCCACAACAAAGCCTACCCTCACATCCAACACCAAAAACCCTTCCTAAAAATCTTCGAAGATGTTTTAAGTGCCAAGGATTTGGTCACCTAGCATCCGAATGCACCAACCGAAGGTATGTTACCTTAGCTGAATGGAAGGCCATAGAGGAGGTTGAGTTAGAAGAGAAAGTTGAACACCATGATGGAGATGCTCTTGAAGAAGTTTTGATAGAAGCAGATGAAGGCGGCATGCTCACCCTAGATACTCACGACACACCGAAAGACAAGGAGAATCGAAGTATTCTTTTCCTATCTCTTAGTGAACCATCAACCTTTTTCCCCACTCCATCCACACCCAAAGCACTCAAACAAACCTTCTGTCAAGTGAATTCAAAACCATTACATCAAGCTCCTAATCTTGAATTAAGTGTAAGTGAGGAAGTGGTTCATGACATGTTCAAAGAGTCCCCTAAGTCCAACATTCAAACAAGCAAGGGACATGAAGAGAAGAGAGCCTCCAAGATTAAAGGCAAGTTGTTTGCATGGTTCACTCTTTTTCAGCCATCCAAAGAAGCCAGAAGAGGAGGTAATAGCCTAAATTGATTTGAGGGAAAATCCTTTTTAACAAGGGGAGTATGACGGATATCCCTCCATCCCCTTCCATTTAAAAGGAATCCAATCGATTAGGTAAGTTTATTATGCTGGTTAAAGGATGAATAATTCATCCAAGTTTTGTTTAAGCAATGAAACTACAGGGCAAGGGTTCATTCCAGTAGCTAACCAGCTTTTGTGTTCTAAATTACTCAAGCATCCTAAAGGTTTAAGTCCAATGTTTTTCAATGTATTTGAAGTTCAAGATGTTAGCTTTCAAAAAAATCAATTTTTATCCCATTTGGACTTCATTTGCCCATTTAAATTAGCAAATAAACCCAAGGTGTCAAAATTGCCCAGCAAGGTCTTAATGTACTCAGTTTTGTGCATCTTTTTTCTTAAGATATATTTCGTTGTAAGTCTTGTATTTTTACATATTTTAGGTGTGCAAGATGTTAGCTACGTGGTCCAATTGATAAAATCATGTTAAATCAAGTGGAAGATGATGACCCATACCTATCTTCCAAACTGTGTAGATCGAGCCTGGTTTAGACTAGTCTGGCCATTTTGATCTTTTCACTAGGCATGTGAGCTCCAAATTGAGTAACGCCACTTGGAGGAGTTAAAATACTTCCATGGATTTCCAACCATATGTGGCAAGCTAGAGTATGACCACATTTTGCATGAGAAACGTGTCCTCCAATCACAGCTAGAAACTGCTTCTAAAACCAGTTCAGCACTGCTCAGCTCTTTTCCTCCTTTAGCCGAAATCTACAACTTCCAAAGTTGATTGGCACACCTCTCTAGTCTTAGCACATGTTTGTAAGCCCTCCTATGATAGGTTGCTGCCTTGAGGTGATCAACGAATGAAGAAACAAGCAGCAAACTTTGGTCTCTTACGTGTGATTGGCTAGCCATAAAGTAACACTTCCTTTTTGGCTGACCAATGGGACTTTAGCTAGCATTCAGCGTATATTAAGCTTATTTATGAGTCCATTAACGTATAATAAGCTTTGGAATTGATTTACTTTACGCTTAGAACGTATTAGATTAGTTTAAGCAAGCGCGTACTTAGATTAAGCACAAATCAGTTTGTAATTAGCTCTTAATACCTTTCCTAACCAGTAAGAAAGGTAGTGGTGTGTGTGCTTGCTTGCTTGCTAGCTTAGGTCTATTTAAGACATGCACACAACCCCCTTGTAAATTATCTTCCAACATTGAATGAAAATCAGTTTTGGGGGCCTGTAGCTTTCTTACCTAAAGTACTAAACTTGCTTATCCTTAACCAGGCCGATTAACGTGGTGATCAAGTGTAGTCTTAAACTTGATTAAGTGGTATTTCTGTATCTTAATCATAGTTTAAGGGCCCTAAACATGAGTTTGGTGGTGTTTCTTTATCCATTATTCAAGTTTAGTTCTGTCTCATTTGATGTTTAACCTCGAGGATTCAAAGAGAGTTAAAGTGAGTTTGCTAGCTTTAATTTTAAGTTAGTAAATCTTAGCTTTGCTACTCTTCAACTTTCCGTCAATTGCAAGCCATTTACATATCCATTCCCATGCTTATTCAAGGCTTAGGCTAAATCCAATAGTCTAACTTCCATCACAAATTCCAAACCATACCCGACCATACAAACTAAGAGTACACGGCTTCATGAACCAGCAAAGCGGCACGGCCTACCCTGTGTGTATAGGCCCGACCATGCCACCCTTGAACCGTGAGCTTTCTCTTGTTTGCTTCATGTTCTTCGTGGCTTGTAGCTTCGGTCCTTCCATCCCTTGTGATTTACATTAGATTACCTCAAATTCTCTTTTGGTTTTCACTTAGAATCACTTGATTCTAAGTTCCATTCCCCCCTTACATGTTTGTTACATCACAACCAACATATTACGTGCCACTTTCCTTGGTTTCCCCTTGATTGTATCTACCCTTGGTTTTGAAGTTATCACTCTTAATTTGAGTTCTAGCGTAGACCCTCGGCAGATACATCATATTTGGTATCAGAGCTTGGCTTCTCCGAGGCTTGGTATGTTTCCCCCACACTTCCACATAAAAGTCGTTCCCCCTTTTTGTCACAAAATTTGTTCCAACTTGTTTAACCCATTTATTTCAATATGAGTTCCACAACCATGACCTTGGAAGAGAGGTTTGATTTTTTGATGAAGCAAAATGAGTTTCTATCAACAAGATACACGAAGAGATCAAGAAATTCAAGCTTAAAACAAGTACCTCCAAAAACAGCTTGATGCATATTCAAAGCAAAAGCAACAAGCCCATGAAGAACTACTCCAATCTGATTCTGAAGAGAAAGAGCAAGTGTTTTGCCATACTCTTGATTCATCTAGTGAGGACGAACCATTGAGAATGACTAGACAAGACCCATGGTTTCAAGCTAGCTCCAATGATTTCAAGATTGAAGTTCCTGAATTTGAAGGCAAGCTTGACGCTGAAGATTTTTTTGATTTGTTACATACAATTGAAAGGATTTTTGAGTACAAGGACATCCCATAAGACAAAAAGGTAATGCTAATTACTTTAAGACTTCGTAAGTATGCATCTCTTTGGTGGACTAACTTGTGTGCCAAAAGAGTAATAGAAAGAAAGTCCAAAATCAGAACTTGGGAAAAGATGAAATCAAGGCTGAAGCCTAGGTTACTTCCTCCTACCTAAGTTCAAGATTGCTACTCTCAACTCGACCACTTGAACCAAGGTAACTTGAGTGTACAACAAGACACTCATGAGTTTGAAAAGCTTTTGATTAAGTGTGATTTGCTTGAATTAGAAGAACAAACAATTGGTTGGTACTTGGGAGGTCTTAATCCTAGGTATGCTAATATTGTTGATTTGCAAGCTTACTCTTATTTTGATGAAGTATGTGTGTTAGCTCACAAGGTGGAGCAGCAAAGGAAGAGCAAACAGCTCCCAAAGAATGAAAATCCAAAGCCCTCACCATATAAACAAACCTTTAATAAGGGTAGTTCACCCTCCACCTTCAAACCCACAGCACCCTACTTCCCTACTCCACAAAAGAACCAAGCTCCACAACAAAGCGTACCCTCACATCCCACACCAAAAACCCTTCCTAAAAATGTTCCAAGATGTTTTAAGTGCCAAGCATTTTGTAACTTAGCGTCCGAATGCACCAACCAAAGGTATGTTACCTTAGCTGAATGGAAGGTCGTAGAGGAGGTTGAGTTAGAAGAAAAAGTTGAAGACCATGATGGGGATGCTCTTGAAGAAGTCGTGATAGAAGCAGATGAAGGAGACATGCTCACCCTAGAGACTCACCACCCACCAAAAGAAAAGGAGAATCGAAGTATTCTTTTCCTATCTCCTAGTGCACCATCAACCTTCTTCCCACTCCTCCACACCCAAAGCACTCAAACAAACCTTCTATCAAGTGAATTCAGAACCATTACATCATGCTAATAATCTTCAATTAAGAGCAAGTGAGGAAGTGGTTCATGACATGTTCGAAGAGTCCCCTAACCCCGACATTCAAATAAGCAAGGGACGTGAAGAGAAGTGGGCCTTCAAGATTAAAGGCAACTTGTTTGCGTGGTTGATTCTATTTCAGCCATCTAAAGAAGCAAGAAGAGGAGGTAATTGCCTAAGTTAATTTGAGGGAAAATCCTTTTTAACAAGGGGAGTATGATGGATATCCCTCCATCCCCTTTCATTTAAAAGGAATCAAATCGATTAGGTAAGTTTATTATGCTGGTTAAAGGATGAAAAATTCATCCAAGTTTTGTTTAAGCATTGAAACTGCAGGGCAAGTCATTCCAATAGCTAACCCGCTTTTGTGTGCTAAATTACTCAAGCATCCCAAAGGTTTATCTATAATGTTTTTCAATGGATTTGAAGTTATGGATGTTAGCTTTCCAAAAATTCAATTTTTATCCCATTTGGACTTCATTTACCCATTCAAATTAGCAAATAAACCTAAGGTGTCAAAATTGTCCAGCAGGGTCAGAATGTGCTCGGTTTTGTGCATCTTTTTTCTTAAGCAATATTTCATTGTAAGTCTTGTATTTTTATATGTTTTGGTTCTTCAAGATGTTAGCTACGTGGTCCAATTGATAAAATCAAGTTAAATGAAGTGGAAGAAGAAGAACCAGACCTATCTTCCAAATTGTGCAGAACGAGCCCGGTTCAAACCATTCCGGCCACTTTGATCTTTTCACTAGGCAAGTGAGCTCCAACTTGAGTAACTCCACTTGGAGGCGTTAAAATACTTCCAGGGATTTCTAACCATATGTGGCAAGCCAGAGTATGACCACATTTTGCATGAAAAACGTGGCCTCCAACCATAGCCAGAAACTGCTCCTAAAACCAGTTCAGCACTGGCCAACTCTTTTGCTCCTTTAGCCCAAATCTACCACTTGCAAAGTTTATTGGCACACTTCTCTAGTCTTACCACACGTTCGTAAGCCCTCCTATGATAGGTTGGTGCCTTGAAGTGATCAACCAGTGAAGAAACAAGCAGCAAACTTTGGTCTCTTGCATGCGATTGGCAACCCATAAAAAAGCACTTCCTTTTCGGCTGACCAATGGGAATTTAGGTAGCATTCAGCATATATTAAGCTTAGTTATGAGTCTATTAATGTATATAAGCTTTGGCATTGATTTACTTTATGCTTAGAATGTATTGGATTAGTTTAAGCAAGCATGTACTTAGATTAAGCACAAATCAATTTGTAATTAGCCCTTAATACCCTTCCTAACTAGTAAGACAGGTCCTGGTGTGTGTGTGCTTCCTTGCCTGCTAGCTTAGGTCTATTTAAGACATGCACACGGCCCCCTTGTAAATCATCTTCCAACTTTAAATGAAAATCAGTTTTGAGGTCCTATAGCTTTCACACCTCAAATGCTAAACTTGCTTATCCTTAACCAAGCCGATTAAGGTGGTGATCAGGCGTAGTCTTAAACTCGATTAAGTGGGGTTTCTATATCTTATTCATAGTTCAAGGGCCCTAAACTTGAGTTTGGTGGTGTTTCTGTATCCATTCTTCAAGTTTAGTTCTATCTCATTTGATGTTTAACCTCGATTATTCAAAGAGAGTTAAAGTGAGTTTGCTAGCTTTAATTTTAAGTTAGTAAATCTTAACTTTGCTTCTCTTCCACTTTCCCTCCATTACAAGCCATTCACATATCCATTCCCATGCTTATTCAATGCTTAGGCTACCTCTAATAAGGTAGCTTCCATCACAAATTCAAAACCATACCCAACCGTGCAAAGTGAGAGTACACGGCGTCATGAACCAACAAAGTGGCACCGCCTACCCGTGCCTATAGGCATGACCATGCCACCCTTGAATCGTGAGCTTTCTCTTGTTTGCTTCATGTTCTTGGTGGCTTGTAGCACAGGTCCTTCCATCCCTTGTGATGTACATCAGATTACCTCAAATTCTCTTTTGGTTTTCACTTAGAATCACTTCACTCTAAGTTCCGTTCCTCCCACACATGTTCGTTGCCTCACAACCAACATATTATGTGCCACTTTCCTTGGTTTTTCCTTGATTGTATCTACCCTTGGTTTTTAAGTTATCACTCTTAATTTGAGTTCTAGCTTCGACCCTCGGCAGATACATCATATTTGGTATCAGAGTTTGGCTTCTCCTAGGCTTGGTATGTTTCCCCCACACTTCCACATAAAAGTCGTCCCCCTTTCTGTCACAAAATCTGTTCCTACTTGTTTAAGCCACTTACTTCAATATGAGTTCTACAACCATCACTGTGGAAGAGAGGTTCGAACCTTTCATGAAGCAAAATGAGTTTCTATCTAGAAATATTCAAGAAGATACATGAAGAGATCAAGAAATCCAAGCTCAAAACAAGTAACTCCAAAAATAGCTAGATACATATTCAAAGCAAAAGAAATAAGCCCATGAAGAACTACTCCAATCTGATTCTGAAGAGGAAGAACAAGTGTTTAGCCATACTCTTGATTCATCTAGTGAGAATGAACCATTGAGAATGACTAGACAAGACCTATGGTTTCAAGCTAGCTCCAACGATATCAAGGTTGAAGTTCGTGAATTTTAGGGCAAGCTTGACCATGAAGATTTTTTAGATTGGTTACATACAGTTGAAAAGATTTTGAGTACAAGGACATCCCATAAGGCAAGAAGGTAAAGTTAATTGCTTTATGATTTTGCAAGTATGCATATCTTTGGTCGACTAACTTGTGTGCCAAAAGAGTAAGAGAAAGTCTATCCAAAATCAGAACTTGGGAAAGATGAAATCAAAGCTCAAGGCTAGGTTTCTTCCTCCTACCTATGTTCAAGATTGCTACTCTCAACTCCACCATTTGAACCACGGCAACTTGAGTGTAGACGAATACACTCATGAGTTTGAAAAGCTTGTGATTAAGTGTGATTTGCATGAACCAGAAGAACAAACAATTGGTAAGTACTTGGGAGGTCTTGAACCTAGGTATGCTAATATTGTTGATCTGCAAACTTACTCTTCTTTTGATGAAGTATGTGTGTTAGCTCACAAGTTGGAGCAACAAAGGAAGAGCAAACAGCTCCTAAAGCATGAAAATCCAAAGCCCTCACCACATAAACAAACCTTTAACAAGGGGAGTTCACCCTCCACCTTCAAACCCACAGCACCCTACTTCCCTACTCCACAAAAGAACCAAGCTCCATAACAAAGCCTGCCCTCATATCCCACACCAAAAACCCTTCCTAAAAATGTTCCAAGATGTTTTAAGTGCCAAGCATTTGGTAACTTAGTGTCCAAATGCACCAACGAAAGGTATGTTACACTAGCTGAATGGATGCTTGTAGAGGAGGTTGAGTTAGAAGACAAAGGTGAAGACCATGATGGGGATGCTCTTGAAGAAGTCGTGATAGAAGCAGATGAAGGAGACATACTCACCCTAGAGACTCACCACCCACCAAAAGACAAGGATAATTGAAGTGTTCTTTTCCTATCTCCTAGTGAACTATCAACCTTTCTCCCACTCCTCCCACACCCAAAGCACTCAAACAAACCCTCTGTCAAGTGAATTCAGAACCATTACATCATGCTAATAATGTTGAATTAAGAGTAAGTGAGGAAGTGGTTCATGACAAGTTCGAAGAGTCCCCTAAGTCCAACATTCAAATAAGCAAGGGACATGAAGAGAAGAGGGCGTTCAAGATTAAAGGCAACTTGTTTGCGTGGTTGATTCTGTTTCAGCCATCCAAAGAAGCAAGAAGGGGAGGTAATTGCCTAAATTGATTTGAGGGCAAATCCTTTTTAACAAGAGGAGTATGATGGATATCCCTCCATCCCCTTTCATTTAAAAGGAATCAAATCGATTAGGTAAGTTTATTATGCTGGTTATAGGATGAAAAATTCATCCAAGTTTTGTTTAAACATTGAAACTGCAGGGCAAGGGTTCATTCCAATAGCTAACCCGCTTTTGTGCGCTAAATTACTCGCATCCTAAAGGTTTATGTATAATGTTTTTCAATGGATTTGAAGTTCAGGATGTCAGCTTTCCAAAAAATCAATTTTTATCCCATTTGGACGTCATTTATCCATTCAAATTAGCAAACAAACCCATGGTGTCAAAATTGCCCAGTAGGGTCAGAATATGCTCGGTTTTGCGCATCTTTTTTCTTAAGCAATATTTCATTGTATGTCTTGTATTTTTACATGTTTTGGTTCTTCAAGATGTTAGCTACGTGGTCCAGTTTATAAAATCAAGTTAAATCATGTGGAAGACGAAGAACCAGACCTATCTTCCAAATTGTGCAGAACGAGCCTAGTTCAAACCATTCCGACCACTTTGATCTTTTCACTAGGCAAGTGAGCTCCAAATTGAGTAACTCCACTTGGAGGCGTTAAAATACTTCCAGGGCTGTCTAACCATATGTGGCCAGCCAGAGTATGACCACATTTTGCACGAAAAACGTGGCCTCCAACCACAGCCAGAAACTGCTCCTAAAACCAGTTCAGCACTGTCCAGCTCTTTTGCTTCTTTAGTCGAAATCTACCACTTGCGAAGTTTATTGGCACACTTCTCTAGTCTTAGCACACATTCGTAAGCCCTACTATGATAGGTTGGTGCCATGAAGTGATCAACCAGTGAAGAAACAAGCAGCAATCTTTGGTCTCTTGCGTGTGATTGGCTACCCATAAAGTAGCACTTCCTTTTCGGCTGACCAATGGGAATTTAGCTAGCATTCAACATATACTTAATACCCTTCCTAACTAGTAAGAGAGGTCCTGGTGTGTGTGTGCTTCCTTGCCTGCTAGCTTAGGTCTATTTAAGACATGCACACGGCCCCCTTGTAAATCATCTTCAAACATTGAATGAAAATTAGTTTTGAGTTCCGATAGCTTTCTCACCTCAAATACTAAACGTGCTTATCCTTATCCAAGTCGATTAAGGTGGTGATCAGGCGTAGTCTTAAACTTAATTAAGTGGGGTTTCTATATCTTAATCATAGTTGAAGGGCCCTAAACTTGAGTTTCATCGTGTTTCTGTATCCATTCTTCAAGTTTAGTTCTATCTCATTTGATGTTTAACCTCGATGATTCAAAGAGAGTTAAAGTGAGTTTGCTAGCTTTAATTTTAAGTTAGTAAATCTTAACTTTGCTTCTCTTCCACTTTCCCTCAATTACAAGCCATTCACATATCCATTCCCATGCTTATTCAATGCTTAGGCTACCTCTAATAGTGTAGCTTCCATCACAAATTCAAAACCATACCCAACCGTGCAAAGTGAGAGTGCACGGCGTCATGAACCAACAAAGTGGCACCGCCTACCCGTGCCTACAGGCATGACCATGCCACCCTTGAACCATGAGCTTTCACTTGTTTGCTTCATGTTCTTGGCGGCTTGTAGCATAGGTCCTTCCATCCCTTGTGATGTACATCAGATTACCTCAAATTCTCTTTTGGTTTTCACTTAGAATCACTTCATTCTAAGTTCCATTCCTCCCTCACATTTTCGTTACCTCACAACCAACATATTATGTGCCACTTTCCTTGGTTTTTCCCTGATTGTATCTACCCTTGGTTTTTAAGTTATCACTCTTAATTTGAGTTCTAGCTTCGACCCTCGGCAGATACATCATATTTGGTATCAGAGTTTGGCTTCTCCTAGGCTTGGTATGTTTCCCCCACACTTCCACATAAAAGTCGTTCCCCCTTTTTGTCACAAAAACTGTTCCTACTTGTTTAAGCCACTTACTTCAATATGAGTTGTACAACCATGACTGTGGAAGAGAAGTTTGAACCTTTCATGATGCAAAATGAGTTTCTATCTAGAAATATTCAAGAAGATACACGAAGAGATCAAGAAATCCAAGCTCAAAATAAGTAACTCCAAAAATAGCTAGATGCATATTCAAAGCAAAAGCAATAAGCCCATGAAGAACTACTCCAATCTGATTCTGAAGAGGAAGAACAAGTGTTTAGCCATACTCTTCATTCATCTAGTGAGGATGAACTATTGAGAATGACTAGACAAGACCTATGGTTTCAAGCTAGCTCCAACGATCTCAAGGTTGAAGTTCCTGAATTTTAGGGCAAGCTTGACCATGAAGATTTTTTGATTGGTTACATACAGTTGAAAGGATTTTGAGTACAAGGACATCCCATAAGACAAGAAGGTACAGCTAATTGCTTTATGATTTTGCAAGTATGCATCTCTTTGATCAAGTAACTTGTGTGCCAAAAGAGTAAGAGAAAGTCTGTCCAAAATCAGAACTTGGGAAAGATGAAATCAAAGCTCAAGGGTAGGTTTCTTCCTCCTACCTATGTTCAAGATTGCTACTCTCAACTCCACCACTAGAACCACGGCAACTAGAGTGTAGAAGAATCCACTCATGAGTTTGAAAAGCTTGTGATTAAGTGTGATTTGCATGAACAAGAAGAACAAACAATTGTTAGGTACTTGGGAGCTCTTGAACCTAGGTATGCTAATATTGTTGATTTGCAAACTTACTCTTCTTTTGATGAAGTATGTGTGTTAGCTCAGAAGTTGGAGCAGCAAAGGAAGAGCAAACAGCTCCTACAGCATGAAAATCCAAAGCCCTCACCACATGAGCAAACCTTTAACGTGGGGAGTTCACCGTCCACCTTCAAACCCACGGCACCCTACTTCCCTACTCCACAAAAGAACCAAGCTCCACAACAAAGCCTACCCTCATATCCCACACCAAAAACCCTTCCTAAAAATGTTCCAAGATGTTTTAAGTGCCAAGCATTTGGTAACTTAGTGTTTGAATGCACCATCCGAAGGTATGTTACCTTAGCTGAATGGAAGGCCGTAGAGGAGTTTGAGTTAGAAGACAAAGTTGAAGACCATGATGGAGATGCCCTTGAAGAAGTCCTTATAGAAGCAAATGAAGGAGACATGCTCACCCTAGACACTCACCACCCATCAAAAGACAAGAAGAATCGAAGTATTCTTTTCCTATCTCCTAGTTAACCATCAACCTTTTTCCCCACTCCTCCCACACCGAAAGCACTCAAACAAACCTTCTGTCAAGTGAATTCAGAACCATTACACCAAGCTCCTAATCTTCAATTAAGAGTGAGTGAGGAAGTGGATCATGAAATGTTCGAAGAGTCCCCTAAGCCCAACATTCGAATAAGCAAGGGACATGAAGAGAAAAGGGCCTTCAAGATTAAAGGCAACTTGTTTGCATGGTTGATTCTATTTCAGCCATCCAAAGAAGCAAGAAGAGGAAGTAATTACCTAAATTGATTTGAGGGAAAAACCGTTTTAACAAAGGGAGTATGTGGATATCCCTCCATCCCCTTTCATTTAAAAGGAATCAAATCGATTAGGTAAGTTTATTATGCTGGCTAAAGGATGAATAATTCTTCCAAGTTTTGTTTAAGCATTAAAACTGCATGGCAAGGGTTCATTCCAGTGGCTAACCCGCTTTTGTGTGCTAAATTACTCAAGCAGCCTTAAGGTTTAAGTCTAGTGTTTTTTAATGGATTTGAATTTCAAGGTATCAGCTTTCCAACAAATCAATTTTTATCTCATTTGGACTTCATTTACCCGTTCATATTAGCAAATAAACCCAAGGTGTCAAAACTGCCCAACAGGGTCAAAATGTACTCGATTTTGTGCATCTTTTTGGTTAAGCTATATTTCGTTGTAAGTCTTATATTTTTACATATTTTGGGTCGTCCATATGTTAGCTACGTGTTCCAATAGATAAAATAAAGTTAAATCAAGTGGAAGATGAAGAACCAGACCAATCTTGAAAACTGTGCAGATCGAGGCCAGCTCAGACCAATTAGGCCATTTTGACCTTTTCACTAGGCAAATGAGCTCCAAATTGAGTAACTCCACTTGGAGAAGTTAAAAGACTTCTAGGGATTTCCAACCATATGTGGCAAGCCAGAGTATGACCACATTTTGCAAGAGAAATGCGACCTCCAATGATAGCCAAAAACTGCTCCGAAAACCAATTCAGCACTGTCTAGCTCTTTTGCTTCTTTAGCCGAAATCTACCGCTTGCAAAGTTGAATGGCACACTTCTCTAGCCTTGGAAAACATCCGTAAGCCCTCATATGATAGGTTGCTGCCATGAAGTGATCAACCAATGAAGAAACAAGCAGCAAACTTTGGTCTCTTGCGTGCGATTGGCTAGTTCTAAGTTAACACTTCCTATTTGGTTGACCAATGACAATTTAGCTGGTATTTAGGGTATATTAAGCTTAGTTATGATTCTATTAATGCATAATAAGCTTTGCTATTGATTTACTTTATGCTTAGAATGTATTAGATTAGTTTAAGCAAGCATGTACTTAGATTAAGCACAAATCAATTTGTAATTAGCTCTTAATACCTTTCCTACATAGTAAGAAAGGCAGTGGGGTGTGTGTGCTTTCTTGCTTGTAAGCTTAGTTCTATTTAAGACATGCACACGACCCCCTTGTAAATCGTCTTCCAACTTTGAATGAAAATTAGTTTAGAGAGCCTGTAGCATTCTTACCTCAAATACTAAACTTGCTTATCCTTAACTAGGCCGGTTAAGGTGGCGATCAAGTGTAGTCTTAAACTTGATTAAGTGGTGTTTCTGTATCTTAATCATAGTTTAAGGGCCCTAAACTTGAGTTTGGTGGCGTTTCTGTATCCATTCTACAAGTGTAGTTTCATCTCATTTGATGTTTAACCTCAAGGATTTAAAGAAAGTTAAAGTGAGTTTGCTAGGTTTACTTTTAAGTTAGCAAATCTTAGCTTTCCTTCTCCTCCACTTTCCCTCAATTACAAGCCATTCACATATCCGTTCCCACGCTTATTAAAGTCTTAGGCTACCTCTAATAATCTACCTTCCATCACAAATTCCAAACCATACCTAACCGTGCAAAGTGAGAGTACACGACTTCATGAACTAGCAAAGTGGCACGGCCTGCCCGTGCCTATAGGCATGACCATGCCACCCTTGAACCGTGAGGTTTCTCTTGTTTGCTTCATATTCTTGGTGGCTTGTAGCTTAGGTCCTTCCATCCCTTATGATGTACATCAGATTACCTTAAATTCTCTTTTGGCTTTCACTTAAAATGACTTGATTCTAAGTTCATTCCTCCGTCACAAGTTTGTTGCCTCACAACCAACATATTACCTGCCACTTTCCTTGGTTTCCCCTTGATTGTATCTACCCTTGGTTTTTAAGTTATCACTCTTAATTTGAGTTCTAGCTTAGACCCTCGGCAGATACATCATATTTGGTATCAGAGCTTGGCTTCTCCTAGGCTTGGTATGTTTCCCCAACACTTCCACCTAAAAGTCGTTCCCCCTTTTTGTCACAAAATTTGTTCCTACTTGTTTAAGCCACTTACTTCAATATGAGTTCTAGAACCATGACCTTGAAAGAGAGGTTTGATGCTTTGATGAAGTAAGAGGAGTTTCTATCTAGAAATATTGAAGAAGATACACGAAGAGATTAAGAAATCCAAGCTCAAAACAAGTACCTCCAAAAACAGCTTGATGCACATTCAAAGAAAAAGCAACAAGCCCGTGAAGAACAACTCCAATCTGATTCTGAATAGAAAGAACAAGTGTTTAGCCATACTCTCGATTCATCTAGTGAGGATGAACCATTGAGAATGACTAGATAAGACCCATGGCTTCAAGCTAGCTCCAACGATTTCAAGGTTGAAGTTCCTGAATTTGAAGGCAAGCTTGACCCTGAAGATTTTTTGGATTGGTTACATACAGTTGAAAGGATTTTTGAGTATAAGGACATCCCATAAGACAGGAAGGTAAAGCTAATTGATTTAAGATTTCGTAAGTATGCATCTCTTTGGCGGACTAACTTGTGTGCCAAAAGAGTAAGAGAAAGGAAGTCCAAAATCAGAACTTGGGAAAAGATGAAATCGAAGATCAAGGCTAGGTTTCCTCCTCCTACCTATGTTCAAGATCGCTACTCTCAACTCCACCACTTGAACCAAGGTAACTTGAGTGTAGAAGAATACACTCGTGAGTTTGAAAAGCTTGTGATTAAGTGTTATTTGCATGAACCAGAAGAACAAACAATTGTTAGATACTTAGGAGGTCTTGATCCTAGGTATGCTAATATTGTTGATTTGCAAGCATACTCTTCTTTTGGTGAAGTATGTGTGTTAGCTCACAAGGTGGAGCAGCAAAGGAAGAGCAAATAGCTCCCAAAGCATGAAAATCCAAAGCCCTTACCACATGAACAAACCTTTAACGTGGGGAGTTCACCCTCCACCTTCAAACCCACGACACCCTACTTCCCTACTCAACAAAAGAACCAAGCTCCACAACAAAGCCTACCCTCACATCCCACACAAAAAACCCTTCTTAAAAATGTTTCAAGATGTTTTAATTGCCAAGGATTTGGTCACTTAGCATCCAAATGCACCAACCGAAGGTATTTTACCTTAGCCAAAAGGAAGGTCGTAGAGGAGGTTGAGTTAGAAGAGAAAGCTGAAGACCATGATGGAGATGCTCTTGAAGAAGTCATGATACAAGTAGATGAAAGAGACATGCCCACCCTAGACACTCACCACCCACCAAAAGACAAGGAGAATCGGAGTAATCTTTTCCTATCTCTTAGTGAACCATCAACCTTCTTCCCCACTCCACCAAAACCCAAAGAACTCAAACAAACCTTCTGTCAAGTGAACTCAGAACAATTACATCAAGCTCCTAATCTTGAATTAAGAGTAAGTGAGGAAGTGGTTCACGACATGTTCGAAGAGTCCCCTGAGTCCAACATTCAAATAAGCAAGGGACATGAAGAGAAGAGATCCTTGAAGATCAAAGGCGAGTTATTTGCATGGTTGATTCTATTTGAGCCATCCAAAGAAGCATGAAGTGGAGGTAATTGCCTAAATTGATTTGAGGGCAAATCCTTTTTAACAAGGGGAGTATGATAGATATCTCTCCATCCCCTTTCACTTAAAATGAATCAAATTGATTTGGTAAGTTTGTTATTCTGGTTAAAGGATGAATAATTCATCCAAGTTTTGTTTAAGCATTGAAACTGCAGGGCAGGGGTTCATTCCAGTAGGCAACCTGCTTTTGTGTGCTAAATTACTCAAGCATCCTAACGGTTTAGGTCTAATGTTTTTCAATGGATTTGAAGTTCAAGATGTCAAATTTCCAACAAATGAAGTTTTATCCGATTTGGACTTCATTTACCCATTCAAAGTAGCAAATAAACCCAAGTTGTCAAAACTGCCCAACAGGGTCAAAATGTACTCTGTTTTGTGCATCTTTTTTCTTAAGCTATATTTCATTGTAAGTCTTGCATTTTTACATATTCTGGGTCGCCAAGATCTTAGCTACGTTGTTCAAGTGATAAAATCATGTTAAATATGGTGGAAGATGAAGAACCAGACCTATCTTCTAAACTTTGCAGATCGAGCCCCGTTCAGACTAGTCCGGCTATTTTGATCTTAGCACTAGTAAAATGAGCTCCAAATTGAGTAATTCCACTTGGAGGAGTTAAAATACTTCTAGGGCCTTCCAACCATATGTGGCAAGCCAAAGTATGACCACATTTTACATGAGAAACGTGGCCTCCAATCAAGACCAGAAACTGCTCCTAAAACCAGTTCAGCACTGTCCAGCTCTTTTGCTCCATTAGTCGAAATCTACCACTTGCAAAGTTTATTGGCACACTTATCTAGTCTTCGTACACGTCCCTAAGCCCTCCTATGATGGGTTGGTGCCTTGAAGTGGTCAACCAATGAAGAAACAAGCAGCAAACTTTGGTCCCTTGCGTGTGATTGGCTAGCCGTAAAGTAACACTTCGTTTTCGGCTGACCAAAGGGAATTTAGCTAGCATTCAGCATATATTAAGCTTAGTTATGTGTCTATTAATGTATAGTAAGCTTTGGTAATTTTTTAATTTATGCTTAGAATGTATTAGATTAGTTTAAGCAAGCATGTACATAGATTACGCAGAAATCAGTTTGTAATTAGCTCTTAATACCTTTCCTAACGAGTAGGAAAGGTAGTGGTGTGTGTGTGCTTGCCTGCTTGCTAGCTTCAGTGTATTTAAGACGTGCACATGGTCCCCTTGTAAATCATCATCCAACTTTGAATGAATATCAGTTTTGAGAGCTTGTGGCTTTCTTACTTCAAATACTAAACTTACTTATCCTTAACTAGGCCGGTTAAGGTGGTGATCAAGTGTAGTCTTAAACTTCATTAAGTTGTGTTTCTGTATCCTAATCATAGTGTAAGGGCCCTAAACTTGAGTTTGGTGGTGTTTCTATGTCCATTCTTCAAGTTTAGTTCTATCTCATGTTATCTTTAACCTCAAGGATTCAAGGAGAGTTAAACTGAGTTTGCTAGGTTTAATTTTATGTTACTAAATCTTAGCTTTCCTTCTCTTCCACTTTCCCTCAATTACAAGCCATTCACATATCCGTTCCCATGCTTATTAAATGCTTAGGCTACCTCTAATAATCTAGCTTCCATCACAAATTCCAAACCATACCTAACCGTGCAAAGTGAGAGTACACGGCTTCATGAACTAGCAAAGTGGCACGGCCTGCCCGCGCCTACGGGCATGACCATGCCACCCTTGAACCGTGAGCTCTCTCTTGTTTTCTTCACATTCTTGGTGGCTTGTAGCTTAGGTCCTTCTATCCATTGTGATGTACATCAGATTACCTTAAATTCTATTTTTGTTTTCACTTAAAATGACTTGATTCTAAGTTCATTCCTCCGTCACAAGTTTGTTGCCTCACAACCAACATATTATGTGCCACTTTCCTTGGTTTTCCCTTGATTGTATCTACCCTTGGTTTTTAAGTTATCACTCTTAATTTGAGTTCTAGCTTAGACCCTCGGTAGATACATCATATTTGGTATCAGAGCTTGCCTTCTCCTAGGCTTGGTATGTTTCCCAAACACTTCCACCTAAAAGTCGTTCCCCCTTTTTGTCACAAAATTTGTTCCTACTTGTTTAAGCCACTTACTTCAATATGAGTTCTCGAACCATGACCTTGGAAGAGAGGTTTGATGCTTTGATGAAGTAAGAGGAGTTTCTATCTAGAAATATTGAAGAAGATGCACGAAGAGATTATGAAATCCAAGCTCAAAACAAGTACCTCCAAAAACAGCTTGATGCACATTCAAAGAAAAAGCAACAAGCCCATGAAGAACTACTCCAATCTGATTCTGAAGAGAAAGAACAAGAGTTTAGCCATACTCTCGATTCATCTAGTGAGGATGAAACATTCAGAATGACTAGACAAGACCCATGGTTTACAGCTAGCTCCAATGATTTGAAGGTTGAAGTTCCTGAATTTGAAGGCAAGCTTGACCCTGAAGAATTTTTGGATTGGTTACATACAGTTGAAAGGATTTTTGAGTATAAGGACATCCCATAAGATAGGAAGGTAAAGCTAATTGATTTAAGATTTCGTAAGTATGCATCTCTTTGGTGGACAAACTTGTGTGCCAAAAGAGTAAGAGAAAGGAAGTCCAAATTTAGAACTTGGGAAAAGATGAAATCGAAGCTCAAGGCTAGGTTTCCTCCTCCTACCTATGTTCAAGGTTGCTACTCTCAACTCCACCACTTGAACCAAGGTGACTTGAGTGTAGAAGAATACACTCGTGAGTTTGAAAAGCTTGTGATTAAGTGTGATTTGCATGAACCAGAAGAACAAATAATTGTTAGATACTTAGGAGGTCTTGATCCTAGGTATGGTAATATTGTTGATTTGCAAGCATACTCTTCTTTTGGTGATGTATGTGTGTTAGCTCACAGGGTGGAGCAGCAAAGGAAGAGCAAACAGACCCCAAAGCATGAAAATCCAAAGCCCTCACCACATGAACAAACCTTTAACGTGGGGAGTTCACCCTCCACCTTCAAACCCACGACACCCTACTTCCCTACTCCACAAAAGAACCAAGCTCCACAACAAAGCCTACCCTCACATCCCACACCAAAAACCCTTCTTAAAAATGTTTCAAGATGTTTTAAGTGCCAAGGATTTGGTCACTTAGCATCGAAATGCACCAACCGAAGGTATGTTACCTTAGCCGAAAGGAAGGTCTTAGAGGAGGTTGAGTTAGAAGAGAAAGCCGAAGACCATAATGGAGATGCTCTTGAAGAAGTCGTGATAGAAGCAGATGAAAGAGACATGCCCACCCTAGACACTCACCACCCACCAAAAGACAAGGAGAATCGAAGTAATCTTTTCCTATCTCTTAGTGAACCATCAACCTTCTTTCCCACTCCACCCAAACCCAGAGAACTCAAACAACCCTTCTATCAAGTGAACTCAAAACCATTACATCAAGCTCCTAATCTTGAATTAAGAGTAAGTGAGGAAGTGGTCATGACATGTTCGAAGAGTCCCCTAAGTCAAACATTCAAATAAGCAAGGGACATGAAGAGAAGAGATCCTCTAAGATCAAAGGCATGTTATTTGCATGGTTGATTCTATTTGAGCCATCCAAAGAAGCAAGAAGTGGAGGTAATTGCCTAAATTGATTTGAGGGCAAATCCTTTTTAACAAGGGGAGTATGATGGATATCCCTGCATCCCCTTTCCCTTAAAATGAATCAAATTGATTAGGTAAGTTTGTTATTCTGGTTAAAGGATGAATAATTCATCCAAGTTTTGTTTAAGCATTGAAACTGCAGGGCAAGGGTTCATTCCAGTAGGCAACCTGCTTTTGTGTGGTAAATTACTCAAGCATCCTAATGGTTTAAGTCTAATTTTTTTCAATGGATTTGAATTTCAAGATGTCAACTTTCCAAAAAAAGAAGTTTTATCCCATTTGGACTTCATTTACCCATTCAAAGTAGCAAATAAACCCAAGGTGTCAAAACTGCCCAGCAGGGTCACAATGTACTCGGTTTTGTGCATCTTTTTTCTTAAGCTATATTTGGTTGTAAGTCTTGCATTTTTACATATTCTGGCTCGCCAAGATGTTAGCTACGTTGGTGAAGTGATAAAATCAAGTTAAATAAGGTGGAAGATGAAGAACCAAACCTATCTTCCAAACTTTGCAGATCGAGCCCCGTTCAGACTAGTCCGGCTATTTTGATCTTTGTACTAGGAAAATGAGCTCCAAATTGAGTAATTCCACTTGCAGGAGTTAAAATACTTCCAGGGGCTTCCAACCATATGTGGCAAGCCAGAGTATGACCACATTTTGCATGAGAAACGTGGCCTCCAATCAAGACCAGAAACTACTCCTAAAACCAGTTCAGCAGTGTCCAACTCTTTTGCTCCATTCACCAAAATCTGCCACTTGCAAAGTTTATTGGCACACTTCTCTAGTCGTGGTACACGTCCCTAAGCCCTCCTATGATGGGTTGCTGCCTTGAAGTGGTCAACCAATGAAGAAACAAGCAGCAAACTTTAGTCCCTTGCATGTGATTGGCTAGCCGTAAAGTAACACTTTGTTTTCGGCTTACCAAAGGGAATTCAGCTAGCATTCAGCATATTTAAGCTTAGTTATGTGTCTATTAATGTATAGTAAGCTTTGGTAATTGTTTACTTTATGCTTAGAATGTATTAGATTAGTTTAAGCAAGCATGTACTTAGATTAAGCACAAATCAGTTTGTAATTAGCTCTTAATACCTTTCCTAACGAGTAGGAAAGGTACTGGTGTGTGTGTGCTTGCTTGCTTGCTAGCTTCTGTATATTTAAGACATGCACATGGTCCCCTTGTAAATCATCATCCAACTTTGAATGAATATCAGTTTTGAGAGCTTGTGGCTTTCTTACCTCAAATACTAAACTTACTTATCCCTAACTAGGCCGGTTAAGGTGGTGATCAAGTGTAGTCTTAAACTTCATTAAGTTGTGTTTCTGTATCTTAATCATAGTTTAAGGGCCCTAAACTTGAGTTTGGTGGTGTTTCTATATCCATTCTTCAAGTTTAGTTCTATCTCATGTTATGGTTAACCCGAAGTATTCAAGGAGAGTTAAACTGAGTTTGCTAGGTTTAATTTTATGTTAGTAAATCTTAGCTTTCCTTCTCTTCCACTTTCCCTCAATTACAAGCCATTCACATATCTGTTCCCATGCTTATTAAACGCTTAGGCTACCTCTAATAGTCTAGCTTCCATCACAAATTCCTAACCATACCCAACCGTGCAAAGTGAGAGTGCACGACTTCATGAACCAGCAAGGTGGCACAGCCTACCCGTTCCTATAGGCACGACCATGCCACCCTTGAACCATGAGGTTTCTCCTTTTTGCTTCAATGTTCTTGGTGGCTTGTAGCTTAGGTCCTTCCATCCGTTGTGATATACATCAGATTACCTTAAATTCTCTTTTGGTTTTCACTTAGAATCACTTGATTCTAAGTTCCACTCCTCCCTCACATGTTTGTTGCCTCACAACCAAAATATTATGTGCCACTTTCCTTCGTTTTCCCTTGATTGTTTCTACCCTTGGTTTATAAGTTATCACTCTTAATTTGAGTTGTAGCTTGGACCCTCAGCGGATACATCAACCATGGTCTCCCCCACAGAACACGAAATACATCCACAGGGATTATGTCACACCAAACCTCATTAGAGTAATTCTTGCTAACTGAAAAAGAAACTAAGCATTTGGAATTAACTTGCATGTCGTTACCTTGGTTCAGCCATTAGATGCAGTAAGTGTGGGGGTAGGCTAAATTTTGCAAGCCCAGCTTCTCAATAAGTGTTGTAGAAGACACATTGGAACAACTCCCACTGTCAATCATTAGTGAACAAACTTTACCATAAATGGTGCACCTACGCTGGAAGATATTTTCTCCCTGTTGATCCTTGGAACATTAAGGGCTCTTTTGATCAACAACATCTCCTCTAACCTTATACTTAATGTTTCTTCTAGCTCACTCCAACATTGTTAGACAGTGCTTGAGATTATGCCCTTATCAAAATGTCCTCATCTGCTATTCCTAATGCATCATATCATCTCCCCTCATCAGACTAATCAAGGATCTACTCCCGATTGATAATGGGCAATGAAATGACCATGGTTACGGATGAAAGTGATGAATCTCTTAGCCAAGCGAATTGTTGAATACAAAAGAAATGAACAATGAGACTAGAAAAGGCTAATAAAGGCGAGATTATCATTAGGTGGTTAAAATAAAGAAAACCATAAGTGTATCATGAATTCCGAAATATAATGCAACAAGAATTGCGGTTTATAAATATGAATCATTAGGGTCCAATAAATAATCAACTAAGGAGAAAGATGGCTCGGTTATACTCGGGTTTAACTGATTAATTGGAAACAAGATGACAAGCAACGGAGCTTCGACTAGGTGACTTTATAGCCACAAGCAACAAGATAAGTGCAATAGATAGATGGGACAAGCAATTTGCAATAAATATATAAATAGATTGGATAAGCAAAGTGCAATAGATAGATAAGTAGATTGGACAAGCAAAGTGTAATGGATAGATAAATGGATTGGATGAGCAAAGTGCCAATTGATAGATAAATAGATTGAGCAAGCTACAATAGTAACATGCATTTACTCATATGAAGTCAATTCGATTACAACAATATGATTAAGTAGAGAATGCAGAAGTTTATTTATTAAAATATAAGATATATGCCTAGGAGTTGAAGTTCAAAATAACAAGAGTAACCGGATTGTAACAATCGCAATCGCCCACAACAATGACAGTTGAATTACATTATGAATTCAGAACAAGTTATATAAGCTCATCATTACGAATGAATGAGATGTAAGGTAGATGTGCGAATCAGCTCTTAATGGAATGAACTACAACTCATGATCATGAAATAAAAATGGTGAAGGTCAAGAGCACTGCAATGTTGACAACCATATAAGGTTGAATAAAAAATTATTGCACATTTGACAATGGGTTTGTAAAGACATGAAAGATCTTGCTAATAAGAAATATTGGGTTAAAATGTAAGGGAGATTAAACAATATTGGATAGTATCAAGTTTTGAAGATAAGAAAAGCAAACAATTCAAGAATTACAATAAAAGGGCATTCTTGCAAAAGATAAACTGTGGTTGCATGGTTTAGGTGTGATATTCGAACCTCAAATCATTCCTAGAAAAGACTTTTGTTGTTGGCAGTTAATCCCGTAGATCATTTATTCAAGGTATAGGACACTTGTTTTTTATAGCGATCTTGTTCAACTCTCTATACGTAATTCACAACCATAAGGTTATACCTTCCTTCTTCGCACATATAAAACTAGGGTTTCCCACAGTGACACACTTGGTCAAATAACTCCCTTCTATAACAACTCATCTTACTAAATCTTTAGTTCCATGAACTCTACAGGGGGTCTTGTGATACGGGCTCTGAAAATGAATTGAGCACCTAGAACTAGGTTAATATGAAAATCATTGTTTCTTAGAGGAAAACAGTCCTGAATGTCCTCAAATGAAACATCTCTAAATTAACAGGCTACAATTATGGATATAGAAATACCAAGTGTAATTGGGATATCACTAATATTCAATGCAATACTAACACGATAACGCACTTGCTCGCTCTGTGTAATTTGGGCGAAAATATGGTTTTTCTTCTCTCGGTCTACAGAAACACACGTCTAATGTTTCCACATTTCTCAAACTAGCTGTAAGGTCTTTACAAGTCATCTTCTATAAGTACACAATTTGTTCATCCCCATAATGACAAATAGGTTTGCCAATCAAACTGCATTGAATTCCCAATGAATATGTTTCCAGCAATACTAATAGAGGCATATTTATAAAAGATAACACATTCAACTGCTTACTGGTCTCAGTAAATTTAAAAGACAAGGGGACGATCTAAAGTGTAAAGAGGTGCAACCACAACATGACCTCATGCAAAGATATTTCTTTATTGGTTATAAAGGACACGCATGTGAGCTGAATGAAGGAAAAGAAGAAGATTTGCAACGAAAGAGGGGCATATAAATGTCTTGCATATACAAGATATGCAGTTTACTCATGATGGTCATGATAGTAAAGTAAATGATTGATGTTATGAAGTTGAGAGGGAGTTTTAAGTAAAAAAGGCGAACAAAATTTAACAGATTACCAAAGCGACTTTTGAAAAGTCATACGGTATCTGTTTGTGAGTAAAATGACGAAGATAAGGGTCAACAGTACCGGATGGGAAATTTTATTCATCTGGTTTTTCAAAGGATAATACGTCAAGATGAAGGAATTAGCACTGTAACTGAACATGATGACATCCATCAATAACACATTTTGCAGCAAATGGAAGTCTTGGGTATGCATATAAATAATTAATAAGATAGGATGTACTAGTGAAGAAAGGATTACCAAAATAACTTGAGTAACGACATCCTATCACAGCCATAGAGTACTATGCCACCATGACGTTAGGTGCTGTAGAAACACAAACGATATGGAAATAGTAAAAGTAGGTGTCGGCAAAAATTTAAACGTAGTGATGGCTAGACTATTAGTAGAATGGGTCAAATATGCTTAGGAAGAACTCCAAATCACATAGTAATGCGTATTGATGGTCATTATAGGCTCCATTATGGAAACAGAGAATTAAACGATTATGATTGTCAGGGTTTGAATCGCCTATAAGAAAGGTTACTCAGATGTGTTCAAAGGACTCCCCACATACCAAATATGAGAATTTTTTTGTTTTCCATAAACACTTCATTACAAATCAAGAGAGTGTTAGTGACAAAGAAATGATGCCTCTGAACAATTCAAGGTAACTAAGGTAAAAATAAGTCAATGACAGGAAGTAGTGGGTGCATTGATGAGGTAAGGTCTAACTGTCAAGACCAGATAATTCCTATAAATGCCAGCTTAATCTTACTTGTACCACACATATAACGCCATGTAGCACACCTTAATCTACTAATTGTTATCACCAGACATAAGAACTCATTGTAGTGTTCATCTCATATTGGTTCACCTCAAAGATATTGCCCCACAAGGCATTTCCTCATCTAGAGGTTTACATCTAACTTGGCACTGTATTAATCCCTTAAGAAGTTGCAAATGGCATCACCACATCGGGTTTCAACTATATATTAATACACCTGAATAAGACTCTCAAATCCTAGGGCAAAACGGACAGACTTCCGCCTAAAACTGACTAAAACCCAGGCTTAAAGACTTATAATAGATACTTGAAATGGAGAGAAACACTTCAATAGCTCAACGAGCACATGCCAGAGTTCATAACTCAATGGGTCACACAACCAGAGTTCATGATTGCAAAAATTTAAACAAATGAGAGAAATGAAACATACAATACAACTTCGAGATAAAACTGAGCATGCTTCACTCACAAGTCACCCAAATTGATCCACACTCGACTTTGCTAATGCTTGAATCTCAAGATGTTACCGAATGATTGACTTAACAAAATGGAAATGGTTTCCCCATAAATGCCGATACATATCAACTTAGAGTCAATAGCTCATTTAACTGGTCCAACATAACTCATACACACCTTGAAAACTAACTCATAAAAACTTGATCGCTCACAGTGGCCCTAAAACCTTAGCTCTAATACCAAATCGGTAACGGCCCCAAAATGCTAATGACATAATTTACGGAAAAACTGCAGCAGAAGACTTAATGGTAGAGGGCGCTACTGCTGTCTTGATAAGGAGAACACTCACTGAAGTCATTTGATCTTACAACTCATGTTCAAATCACAATATCTATTAAACTGAAACATTCCAAGACCAAAGTCCATAATAGTTCAACTTCAATACAATTGACTTAATCATAACATTTGCTAACTCAACTCACACTACACAAGTAAATTGAGCATAGACCTAAGTTGACCCTGAGGTCGATCGCAATATTCTTGATATGGCGAATCCATTGTGAGCATCTGATAACTTCCAAAAGGACTTGCTAAAAGGAGAAACATGTGATAGTTCATCACCTCAAATGGAAAACATGAAAACAATTCAAAAATGAGAGCAAAAACTCAGTACATACATTCATGTATGTAAAATGACCAAAAAAACACTGTTGATGGGTAGCCGCCTTTTGCAATTCATTTAGTTTGCAATAACAATGAAATTGAAAGTAATACCAAACTGAATTGCTCATTGTTATCTAGATGTGAACCCCTTGCAATGATATGATCTATACATAAGTGTACACCTGCTAATTCGATCAAGAGTTGGCCTGAAGTTGTGCGGGTAAATACGAGCTGACGCCCTATAAATGATAACTTATGGGGTCACAAGTTAAATAGCAAATCACGGTATAAACTGATTCATTGATAAACTCGTTAAGAGTTATAACTTGACAAACATGTTCTGCTTTCTGAAGATATAGGCAATGGAAGTACCTTGAGTCTTTAAAAATGTTATCTAACTTGATAAACATGTTCTGACTTGATAACACTTATGCATAATAGGCAACAATAACTAGGTGTCGACTCTGCTTCATAAATGTCATTGTAGGTATGTGTAGTTGGTAAATGATCCTTACTCGCATAATTGAGCAAGTAAAAGTATTTATAATAGAAATTGAGTAATTTAATGGTATACATAACTTAGGTCTTTCAATATAACTTCAAAACTGAACTAATAAAAGTAATTAAATCTGACATAAAGTAAATGAAAGTAAAATAGTCCACAATGAGATAAATGAGATTACAAAGGACAAGGCCTTCATGGTGGTAATTGAGAGAGTGGTTGTGACCTTCTATAAAATCGATTGCTGATACGAGTTTAAGGCTTACTGATGTATAGCTTGGTTCAAGATAACAACGAGTAAACTAGATTGGCTTGATAAATACATTCGATACATTCTGAAGTGAGTAAGTAATAAAGGTTTGAGGCTAAGAGAGATATGTCTTGGCTGAAAATAGCATAAACTACAGTAACTTGGTCTGATAAATATGGTTTCTGAGTCACAACTCTCTCCACTTCTCATATTTCATTCATAAATCCGTTAGATATAGAATTACACCCCAAATGAATCATTAAACTCAAGAGAGGCTATGAAGTTCACTAAACTTGGTATTTTCCTTGTAAAATCCATTAATGATTTAAAGCTCATAAACAAGCTCCGAAATTGTATACTTGTCTTCTTCTTTCTCATTAATCAAGCTAAAAGCTCCATGAAAGTCCATGAATATTCATTTCCCCCTTAAATGACCTTACATGGCCTAGAATACACAAAATGAGTACATGATCAATCTCACTTAATCTTTATTATTGCTCTTTACACAATTACTCAAAATGCTTTTAAAAATCAACAAATTCAAAATACTCAACAAAAAATTCATGAAATCGTATAGGAAATTCAAAAAAATATGGATAATCTACAGTACAATTTTTTGGATTTCCCTCCAAGTATACATTGCACAAAAATTGCAATAATAGCCCAATTTGCACAAAAGCAGGTCAGCTCACTTCAAAAATTCATAACTTTCACCCTAGACCTCAAATGGAGACCTAAAACCCAAATATGAAAATGTTAGGAAGTTTTGAAAAACTTTCATTTGCAACACAAAACATGATTCCCACAATAGGTTCGCAAAATGGGGCCAAAATACAAGTGTGTCAGTGTTTGGTCCATTCTATACAGTTTTGGTAAAACGACCGCAACGTTTTCCACAGACCTAGGATTAAGGTGAGTCAAAAGCCATTTGAAAGATAAAACACTCAACTATGTACCCACTGAATCATAAATTTCCCACAGCCTGATCATTACTAGTTTATTCCCGAAATCTACCCTGTTTTCCTGAATTTAATAACCCTCACTATTTTAGCCTTTCCCTCTCTTTCACACATATCCTCACTTGAAACCACTCCAATTCACCAAAAACATCATCACAATCATCAATAAAACTAAATATTAAAAACTCAAATACAAATCAATCCATAAACATGATTTTAACTTTAGCTTGCATGAACATGATGACCCCTAAACCCTAGGATGATTCAAGCTCAACTCCACCATGATCAACACCAAAAGAACTCTTATATCATATCCAAACATCATGATCAAAGATCACAAACATCAAAACAAGAATCAAAACTAAGGTAAAAAGCAAAACGAACAAGATCAATTTTCAAGATTATTCACTTTCTTTGAAGATAAGTAGAGATGGAGGTGATGTTTAGTGGCTTTGATGATGGGGGACGGTGGCTAGTGGTACTAGGATGTGAAGGGGGTGGGGGTCGGAGGTCACTAGGGATGGCCAGAAAACAGCCAGAAATGGATGGAACTGCTGTCGTGGGGGAGAAAAAGGAGAGAGAAAATGAAGTTTTTGGGTTGATTGGTGTTTGTTTTGAGTAATCTAACTCTGAACTACTTTTAACTAGTAAAGTAACCTTTTTGGGCTAACCATGGTTGAGCTTAATCATGGTAATTAGTTAGGTTAACAAGGAAACTTGTTGGGCTTCAAATTGGGCCAAAAAGAAGTTTGATTCAGGAATAAAATGCTTTGTAACGATAACGTTTTTGTAGAACTCAAAATTATAATTTGCAAAGTTATAAAAATATAAACAATAATAATAATATTAACGGTAATGACAACAACAATAACAACAATAATAACAATAATAATTTCTTAAACCATTATCATCGAGGCGTACTATCGAGTCACTCAATATTTAATTAATGAACAAAACTTGAATTAACAATCAATGAAACTTGAATTGCAGAATTGGACCCAAACAAAATATTCCCCAATCGGGATGATTAAATACAACAAATGAATATGGAAAATTTAAATGACATAAGGTAATTCGATAAATACCCAAATTGAGTGCAATTGAATTAATAAACATGATTTGGTTAAACAAATAACCATGAGTGATTAAATCCATAAACATGACAAATTAAATGAATAAACATGATTAATTAAATAAATGAATATGATTTAAATAATTATGGGCTAGGTTTGGGTTATTATAGCCTTCCCCTCTTGAAGCATTTCGTCCTCGAAACTTATGACGCTTGCCAAATGTATGCAATGCTTTTTCAAAAGCAGATGGGCCATTGGTTCCTATTGGTTCCCTCTAAAGAGGTATGATTTGCCAAATGCACTCCAACTAAGGGTGTCTATGTACTATATAATTGCTTAATCTCATGTTTTAGTCATAGCTCTGGGTACTTCTCACACAATAGCCTCAATGAACTCAATTACTTTATTTCAAAATTCATATTCTCTTCGAAAGAAAAGAACCTTGTTACTAGTGAAGACGTGCTCGCTACTAGTTCATCACCTTGTCCACTAATGGGAACTGTTCTATACCCTAATAAGTACTCTAATCCTATTACGAGCTATAAAACACATCATATACATGTTTGGGTTCAACAGGTTGGTGCAGTCAACAAGCTGCAGGATTTAACCTTTCAATGAATCACAAGGCCCCATGTAACTAGTCCCTAATTGTCCTTGGATAGTCGGTCTCTTACTACCTTGATTAGAAAAGCCTTTTGAAATACTTCATAACCCATATGAGACTTTGGTTATTTCTTTGTTTTGCCAGCACAACTCTTTTGCCAACCCTGTATCACCTCAACACATATTTGAATTTTCCCTCTTAATGCTTGCTTCGGCTAGCTCTAACCTTATACTTAACGTTTCTTTTGGCTAACTCTAATATAATTAGAGAATGTTTGAGATTATGTCCTTATCAAAATGTCCTCATCTAATATTCCTAATGCATCACGTGATCTCACCTCATTAGACTACTCACGGATCTGCTCCCGGTTGATAGTGGGCAATGAAATGACAATGGTTATGGATGAAAGCGATGAAATTCTCAGCCAACCGAATCATTACATAAAAAAGAAATAAACAATGAGACTGGAAAAGGCTAATAAAGGCGAGATTATCAAGGCGTGGATAAAAGAAAGATAACCATCAGCGTATGATGAATTCTAAAATATAATGCCACAAGAATTGCGGTTTATAAATATGAATCATAAGGGGTCCAATAAAAAATAAACTCTGGAGAAATATGGCTCGGTTATACTCGGGTTTAACTGATGAATTGGAAATGCGATGACGAGCAACAAAGCTGCAAGTAGGTGACTTTACAGCCGCAAGCAACAAGATAAGTGCACTAGATAGATGGGACAAGCAATGTGCAATAAATATATAGATAGATTGGATAAGCAAAGTGCAATAGATAAACAAATAAATTGGACAAGCGAAGTGTAATGGATAGATAAATGGATTGGACAAGCAAAGTGCCAATGGATAGATAAATAAATTGAGTAGGCTACAATAGGAACATGCCTTTACTCCTATGAAGTCAATTCGAGTACAACAATAAGATTAAATAGAGAATGCAGAAGCTTATTTATCAAAATATAAGACATATGTGTGGGAGTTAAAGTTCAAAATAAAGAGACTAAGGGGATTATAACAATCGTAATCACCCACACCAATGAGGGTTGAATTACATTATGAATTCAAAACAAGTTGCACAAGCTCATCATTATGAATAAATGAGATGTAAGGTAGATGTGTGAATCAGCTCTCAATGGAATGAACTACAACTCATGATCATGAAACAAAGATCGTGAACGTCGAGAGCACTAGAATGTTGACAACCATATAAGGTCGAATAAAAATGTATTGCACATTTAACATTGGGTTTGCAAAGACATGGAAGATCATGCTAATAGAAAATATCGGGTTGAAATGCAGGGGAGATTAAACAATATTGGATAGTATCAACTTTTGAAGATGGGACAAGTAAACAATTTCAAGAATTATTGTAAAAGGGCATTCTGGCAAAAGATAAACTGTGGTTGCATGGTTTAGGTTTGATATCCGAACCTCAAATCATTCCCGGAAAAGACTTCTATCATCAGCAGTTAATCCTATAAATCATTTATTCAAGGTATAGGGCACTTGTTTTTGATAGCGATCTTATTCAACTCTCAGTGCGCACTACACAACCATAACGTTCTGCGTTCCTTCTTCACACATATAAAAGTAGGATTTCCCACAGTGACACACTTGGTCAAATAACTCCCTTCTGTAACAACTCATCTTACTAAATCTTTAGTTCCTTGAACTCTACTAGGGTTCATGTGATAGGGGATCTGATAATGGATTGAGCACCTAGAACTAGGTTGATCTTAAAATCAATGTTTCTTAGGAAAAAACAGTCCTGAATGTCCTAAGAAGAAACATCTCTAAAATCACAAGCTGTAATTATGGTTATGTACATACCGAGTGTGGTTGGCATATCACTAATATTTAATGCATTACTAACACTATAACTCACTTGCTTGGACAGTGTTATTAAGGCTAAAATAGGGTTTTTCTTCTCTTGGTCCACAGGAACTCACGTTTAGTCTTTCCACATTTGCAATCTAGCCTTTAGATCTTTACAAGTTATCTTCTATAAGTACACAATCAGTTCATCCCCATAATGACAACAAGGTGTGCCAATCAAACTGCATTCCCAATGAATATGTTTCTAGCAATACTAGTAGAGGCATATTTATAACAGATAAAAAATTCAACTGCGTACTGGTTTTAGTAAATTTAAAAGATACGGGTGACTATCTAAAGTGTAAAGAGGTGCCACTACACCACAAACTCTTGTAAAGATAATTCTTTATTGGTTATAAAGGACAAGCATGTAAGCTGAATGAATGAAAGGATGAAGATTGGTAATTTAAGAGAGGCATATAAATGTCTTGCATGTACAAGACATTTAGTTTATTTATGACGATCATGATAGTGAAGTAAATCAACGATGTTATGAAGTGGAGAGGGACTTTTAAGTAAAGAGGGTGATGAAATGTAATAGATTACCAAAGCGGCTTTTGAAAAGTCATACGATATCTGTATGTGAGTAAAATGACGAAGACAAGGGTCAACATTACCAGATGGAAAATTTAGTTCATATGGTGTTTGAAAGGACAATACATCAAGATGAAGGAGTCAGCATTATGACTGAACATGATGACATCCATCAATAACACATTTTGCGGTAAATGGAAGTCTTCGGTTCTTCAAAACTGCTGGCAGAAGGAAATAGTTCAAATTGTTTTTTATCATTAATAAGATAGGTTGCACTAGTGAAGAAAGGATTACAAAAGTAACTTGTGTAACGACATGCCATCACTGCCAGGGAGTACTATGCCACCATGACGTTATGGTGCCATAGAAACATGAACAATATGGATACATTTAATTATTGAAAAGGCGTTTAATGACTCGGTCTGAAGGAACTAAAGGCTTTACAAGCAATAAATGAATAGTGCCTAAATAGAAGCAAGGGGTTAAAGTAGGTGTCAGTAAAAATTAGAACATTGTGATGGCTAAACTGTAAGTAGAATGCGTCAAATATGCTTAGGAAGAACTGCAAATCACAGAGTAATGCGTATCGAGGGTCATTATAGGCTCCATTATGGACACAGAGAATTAAACGATTATGATTGTCAAGGTTTGAATCGCCTATAAGAAAGGTTGTTCATATGTGTTTAAAGGACTCCCCACACACCACATATGAGAATTTTTTTTTTTTCATAAACACTCCATTAAAAATCAAGAGAGTGTTAGTGGTAAAAAAAATGATGCCTCTGAACAATTCAAGGTAAGTAGGGTAAAAATAAGTTAATGACAGGAAGTAATGGGGGCATTGATGAGATAAGGTCTTAGTGTCAAGACTAGATAATTCCTATACGTGCTAGCTTAATCTTTCTTGTACCACACATATAATGCCAAGTAGCACACCTTAAGCTACTAATTGTTGTCACCACACATAAGAACTCATTGTGGTGTTCATCTCACATTGGTTCACCTCAAAGATATTGCCCCACAAGGCATTTCCTCATCTCGGGGTTTACATCTAACTTGGCACTATATTAATCCCTCAAGATGTTGCAAATGGAATCCCCACGTTGAATTTGAACTATACACTAATGCACCTCAATAAGACTCTCAAATCCTGGGGCAAAACGGATAAAGTTCCGCCTAAAACTGACTATAACCCCGGCTTAAAGAGTTGTAATAAATACTTGAACTAGAGAGAAGCACTTCAATAGCTCAACAACCACACGACAGAGTTTATAACTCAATGGGTCACACAACTAGAGTGCACGATTACAAAAATTTAAACAAATGAGAGAAATGAAATATACAATACAACTCCCAGGTAAATGAGAGCATGCTTCACTCACAGGTCACCCAAATTGTTCCACACTCCACTTTTCTAATGCTTGAATCCCATGATATTACCGAATGATTCAGTTAACCAAATGGAAATGGTTCCCCCATATATGCTGATACATATGAATTTATAGTCAATAGCTCATTTAACTGGTCCAACATAACTCATACACACCTTGACAGCTAACTCATAAAAACTGGATTTCTCACAATGACCCTCAAAACCTTAGCTCTAATACCAAATCGGTAACGCCCCCTAAATGCTAAAGACATAATTTACGGAAAAACTACAGCAGAATACTTAATGGTAGAAGGCACTACTGTCGTCCTGATAAGGAGAACGCTCACTAAAACCATTTGATCTTGCAACTCATGTTCAAATCACAATATCTATTAAACTGAAACATTCCAAGACCAAAGTCCATAATAGTTCAACTTCTATACAATCAATCAACTTAATCATAACATTTGCTAACTCCACTCACATTACAGAAGTATATTGAGCATAGACCCAAGTTGACCCTGAGGTCGATCCCAATGTTCATCATATGGTGAGTCCACTGTGAACATCTGATAACTTCCAAAAGGGCTTTCTAAGGAGAAACATGTGATAGTTCATCATCTAAAATGGAAAACATGAAAGCAATTCAAAAATGAGAGTAAAAACGCAGTACAAACATTCTTGTACTATAAAATAAGCATAAAAACACTGTTGAAGGGTACTCGGCTTTCGCAATCATTTAGTTTACGATAACAATGAAATTGAAAGTAATATGAAACTGAATTGCTCATTATTTTTTGGATGTGAACCCCTTGCAATGATATGATCTATACATGTACACCTGTCAATTCGATTAAGAGTTGGCCTGAAGCTACGTGGGTAAATGATGGGCTGACACCCTATAGATGATAACTGACGGGTTCACAAGTTAAATGGCAAATCATAGTACAAATTGATTCATTGATAAACTCATTAAGAGTTGTAACTTGATGAACATGTTCTGCTTTCTGAAGATACAGGCAATGGACGTACCTTGAGTCTTTAAAAATGTCGTCTAACTTGATAAATATGTTCTGACTTGATAACACTTATGCAAAGTAGGGAACAATAACTTGGCCTCCATTCTGTTTCATAAATGTCATTGTAGGTATGTGTAGTCAGTAAATGATCCTTACTCGCATAATTGAGTAAGTAAAAGTATTTATAATAGAAATTGAGTCATTAAATGGTATACATAACTTGGGTATTTCAATATAACATCAAAACTGAATTAATAAAAGTACTTAAATCTTATATAAAGTAAATGAAGGTAAAATAGTCCACAATGAGATAAATGAGATTACAAAGAAAAAGGCCTTCATGATGGCAACAGAGAGTGGTTGTGGCCTTCTCTAAAATAGGTTGCTGATACGAGTTTAGGGCTTGCTGATGTGTAACTTGGTTCAAGATAACAGTTACTACACTAGATTGGCTTAATAAATACATTCGATACATTCTAAAGTGAGTAAGTAATGAGGTTTGAGGCCCAGAGAGATATATCTTCGTTTAAAATAGCATAAACTGCTATAACCTGGTTTGATAAATATGGTTTCCAAGTCACAACTATCCCCACTTCTCATATTTCATTCAATAATCTATTAGATATAGAATTACACCCCAAATGAATCATTAAACTCAAGAGAAGCTATTAAGCTCACAAAACTTGGTATTTTCTTTGTAAAATCCATAAATGATTTAAAGATCATAAACAAGCTCCCAAATTGTGTACTTGTTTTCTTCTTTCTCATTAATCAAGGTAAAAGCTCCATGAAAGTCCTTGAATATTCATTTCCTCCGTAAATGACCTCACTTGCCCAAAATACAGAAAATGTGTGCTTGATCAATCTCACTTAATCTTTATTATCACTCTTTACACACTTATCCAAAATGCTTTCAAAAATCACCAAATTCAAAATACCCAAAAAAAAAATCGTGAAATCTTATAGGAAATTCAAAAACAAATATGGATAATCTACAGTACAGTTTTCTGGATTTCCCTCTAAGTATACATTGCACAGAAATTGCAATAACAGCCCAATTTGCACCAAAGCATGTCAGTTAATTTCAAAAATTCATAACTTTCACCCTAGACCTCAAATAGAGACCTAAACCCCGAATATGAAAATGTGAAGAAGTTTCAAAAAACTTTCATTTACAACACAAAATATCATTCCCACAATAGGGTTCCTAAAATGGGGCTAAAGCACAAGTCTGTTAGTTTTTGGTCCATTCTGCATAGTTTTGGTAAAACAACCATAACTTTTTCCACAAACCCAGGATTAGGGCTATTCAAAAGCCATTTGAAATACAACACACTGAACTATCTACGCACAAAAAAATCATCATTTTCCCATGGCCTAATGATTACCAGTTTAATCCAGAAGACTGCCTTGTTTTCCTGAAATTTCCAGCCCTCAATGTTTTAGCTTTTCCCTCTCTTTTCACACAAACCCTCACTTGAAATCATTCCAAATCACCAAAAACATAATCATAATCATAAACAAAACTAAACATTACAAAATCAAATAAAAATCAATCCGTAAACATAGTTTTAACTTGAGCTTGCATGAACATGTTCACCCCTACACCCTACCATGATTCAAATGCAACCCCACCATGTTCAATGCAAAAATAACTCTTATTTTAGATCCAAACATTGTGATCAAAGATAACACACATCAGAACAAGAATCAAAACTAAGGTAAAAAGCAAAACCAACAAGATCAAGTTTCAAGATTACTCATTTTCTTTGAAGATAAGTAGAGATGGAGGTGAAGATAAGTGGAGATGGAGGTGATGTTTAGTGGCTTTGATGATGGCGGATGGTGGCTAGTGGTACTAGGATGTAAGGGGGGTGGGGGTCGGAGGTCACTGGGGATGGCCGGAAAACAGCCAGAGAATGGCTGGAACTGCCACCGTGGGGGAGAAAGAGGACAGAGAAAATTGAGTTTTTGGGTTGATTTGCGTTTGTTTTGACTAATCTAACTCTCGGTTGTTTCTAACTAGTAAGGTAACCTTTCTGGGCTAACCATGGTTGAGCTTAATCATGGTAATTAGTTAGGTTAACAAGCAAACTTGTTGGGCTTCAAATTGGGCGAAAAAAAGGTTTGATTCGGGAATAACATCCTTTGTAACGATAATGTTTTGCCATAACTCAAAACTAAAATTTTGCAAGGTTATAAAAATAATGATAATAATAATAATAACAATAATAATAATAATAATAATAATAATAATAATAATAATAATAATAATAATAATAATAATAA